>JADRCH010000008.1:12986709-13007605 GCA_019843965.1 Rhynchomys soricoides
AATAATAATAATAATAATAATAATAATAATAATAATAATAATAATAAAAACCATTTACAGGGATCCAAGAAAGGAGGAAAATGGTGAGCTCTCCAAACAATGGATATCTGGGGTGACTGTCAATGTGACTGTCATACATGTGTAACATCATCAAGTAAGTGATAACCTCAGTGACCTGACAGACATTTACAGTCTTCATTGCCACCATTTTTATAGGACCATTCTCATCTCCAGCTTGAAAGAACTGAGTAGAATTCACATGCTACTGAGTCATTTGATGAAGTTGGGTGCATGTGTGCCCAAGGCAACAAAGTTAGAAGTGACTCCAGGCATGAAGCTTGGAGCCAACATCCCGGTTTGTATCCCAGATCTGCCATCTATGCATATGTTTGTAGTTTCTCTGGGCCCTAGTTCCTCCTTTGGGACAGGAGTGTGGAATTGACTACCTGTAGAACTGGGAATGAATGGGGGTGTAATGTAAATCACTTAGCAGTGCTGGCATCCGATGACAGCTGTAAGTAGCAGTTGCTGGGACTTGGAGCAGGTTCTGTTCTTCAGAATTCCTCTTTTTCATCTAAAGTCTTGACAGTACTTTTTGGTAGGGGTGGGGGGAGCTGGGTGTGCACAGAGTGCTAGCCAAGACTGCATTACACCCTTAGCAGCAGCTGGTTAACTGGCACTCGAGGTGCTTGGTACCACGATCCTAACATGTCCTGTCGTAATCCGCAGAACCCGTGGATATGATGGGCTGGTCCATGGATCATCCTGGACCTTACATCATCCTGGGTCTGCCTGGGAAACCACAGGAACCCTTCTAAACAGACAGCATTCTCTGACAAGGAGGTTAGAAGGATCTGAAGTGTCAGAAAATTTCTATGCCTCCATCAGACTGACCTGTGGGAGTGTGTGTGTGTGTGTGTGTGTGTGTGTGTGTGTGTCTGTGATGTTATTAATTGCTAACTGTTGCAGAAGGGCTCAGCCCACTGTGAGTGGCTCCACCTCTGGGCAGGAGGTCCTGGACTATATAAGAAAGCAAGCTGAGCAAGCCATGGTGGGTGAGCCAGCTTCCTTCTTGGTCTCAGCTTCAGCTCTTGTTTTACATTTCCCTGTGGTAGTAATGGAGAAATGGAAGATGAAGTAAACCCTTTCCTCTGCAATTCGTTTTTTGGTAGTGATGTTAATCATAGCAACAGAAGCAAACTAGGAAAGAAACAACGCCCCTCCCCTAACAGTGACTTGGAGATGAGCTCATGTGCTCTTCTGGGGACCTGGAGCTGTTCTTCAAGTGACCAGGCTTGCCCTGCCCAAGAGTGTACACCTTACCCACCTGGCAGAAATGGAATGATCCTCTGCTTGGGATCCTTCTGTCCTCCTTCCATGGGGAACTTGTCCAACATCTGCATCTAAATGGAGAGGGAGTAAAAGCAAAAACCTTTTACAAATCAAAATACACACTATCTGACATCTTAAATTTGTGGTTTGACGTATTATAAACCTTTTCAGAAACCTGAGGCTATCGGGATGGGGTCTGGATCTGAGGCCTATGTGGTAAAAGTAGCTGTCTATACCCACAGCTTCCCAACTGTGAAAGGTCAAAGTTGCAAGAGACCATTGTTAGTCTTTTTTTTTTATTTTTTTAAGATTTATTTTCAATTATGTGTACATGTGTATGCATCTGTGCGACACACATGCTGGTGCCCTCAGAGGCCAGAAATGTCAGGGATCCTGGAACCGGACTTACAGGCTGTTGCCAGATGATGGTATTAGTAACCAAACATGGTTCTTCTGCAAGCAACAGTTATATGTGCTCTGACCATGGAGCCGGCTCTCCAGGGCACCATTCTTGGTTCTCCTAGAGTTTAAGTCATAGCACTTGAAATGTAAACAATAGCCTAAGGACTACCGTTTCACAGATAGCAGGTCACTCTGCATTCTGGGAAGTGTCAGGTGTGTTAAAAGGCCCTTTACCTTTAAACCTAGGCTTATGACATCATATTATTCCTGACCCATGCTGAAACCCCAAAGCTGCTCAGCAGAGCCCAGTGCCTGGTCCTATGCTGTGTGCATGAGCCAGCCATGAAGACATGCAGTCTTGAAAAGAGCTTAGAAAACAATCTAGTGATTGTGAAACAGTGTGTATCAGATACCATGAAACAGAATGGAGCTGGGGGCAGACCATAACCAGCTTGTGACTCTGACAATTTAAGAAAGAAAGTGAAGCTGAGCATGGTAACAAACATCTTTAACCCCAGGGGCAGGTGGATCTAGCTCAAGGTCAGTCTGGTCTACATAATGAGCTCCAGGGTGGCCAGGGATATAGAATGAGACCTTGTAAAAAAATAGTAATTTTAGAAAAAGAAAAAAACTAATGAAAAATCTTTGGCTTGGTATTCAAAGATCACAAGGATCTGCCACTTAAATCTTGTGTGTTCTGATGTAACTTTAAGGGTCTTCCCTTTCCGTCCCTGTAATAACAGCCTTGCACGACAGTTAAAACTGGGCTGGGCTCAGGACTCCTTTGTGTCTGCTCTGGCTTCCTGGCTACATGTGAATTAGGATGGGTCAAGATATGCTGCTCTAACAAGCTCTAAGCTCCAGAACTCTAGTGATACCAAAGCTGTCTGCAGATATGTCCCATGTTTCTAAACCCAGGTTTGAATTGTCCTTTCCCACTCTCTGAAGTGGGCCACATCTAATGATCAGCGACATGTGTCACTTCAGGGTGGAGGCTAACAGCTGGATCTTAGTTTGCTGTTGTCTATTTCCCTCTCTCTTGTGAAGGACATACTCCCTGTCATGACTTCCCTGCCATCTGCAGTCCTGGAGGGAGGGCACAGAGCCTTTTGTAACCCTGCCCATGGTCCAGCCCTTGACCTAGTTGCCCATGTGGGATCAGGCTACCCTACTATCTGGTAGGTTGTTTTGTTGTTATTTTTACTGTTGTTGTTGTATTTGAGATAGTCTCACTGTGTAAGCTCTGGCTGTCCTGAAGCTATCTATGTAGCTCCAAGCTGGCCTTGAACTCATAGAGCTCTGCTTGCTTCTGCCTCCTGAGTGCTGGGATTAAAGGGGTGTGCTGTCACCACTATGCCTGGCTCAAGAATGTAAATAATGGCCTCAGTCTCTTTCTATCTGTCTTCTTCTGTCTCTGTCTCTCTGTCTCTGTCTCTCTCTATCTCTCTCTGTCTCTCTGTCTCTGTCTGTTTCTGTTTCTCTCTGTTTCTCTGTCTCTGTCTCTCTGATATAGGGATTGAACCCAGGGCTTCACCACATGCTAAGCCAGCACTATCTCCTGAGCCACCTCTGGAGCTTAGAGGTTACTTGTTAGAACAGCATATCCTGATCTATCCTAATCCACATGTAGCTAGGAAGCCAGAGCAGACACAAAGGAGTCCTGAGCCTGCCAAGAATGGCTGACAGGTGAGAAGCTTCCCCACCACTCTGCTTTGGGGGGGGAACATCACCTTGACTCCCCAGACTGTCTCTCTGATAGAAAGAAAGAAGTTTGGAAAAGTGCAGGGGGAATGAGGCTCCGGGAGGAAGTAAGCACACAAGTAAAGGAAGAAATGTGCCCAGAAACAGGCAGGCACTGCATCTCAGCAGGATTCACCCCCACCCCCACCCTGTCTTTACTGAAGACTCTAGCACTCAAGGTTCCAGAGGCCAAGAAACTGGCCCAGTGCCTGCAGCCTGCAGTGTGGCAAGGCCAGAGCCTGCAGCTCAGTGGAGCTTTGTCATTGTAAGACCTCATCTATGCAATGCCAGGAAGACAAGAAGAGGGCAGGGCACATGTGTGTGCATCTGACTTCTGTGCTAGTTTACACAATACCCTGGGGAGTGGGCCAGCTTCAGGGTGGCTGGGCTCACAGGGCAGCCGGGGTATGCATCCTTCCAGAAACCTGGGGAAGTGGCTTCATTCATGGATTTTCTTATGTGCAGTACTAGGGATGGAAGCAAGGGCTTTGTACATGCTAGGTAAGAGAGCTATAATTAATTGTAACCACTGAGCTACCCTGGGTTCCATTATCCACCGTGTTATTTGTGGCAGTTATCATTGGCCCCCACTTCATCCTGCATGGGGACAGTAATACTTGGTCCAGTGTCCTTCCCTGACGGCGGAGGCCACTGTGGACCTCCTTGGGAAGATGGATTCATTTCAGAAGAGTTCTTCTATACCAGCAGACAGCAGGCTTTCAATAAACACTGGCAAAATGAATGCTAACAATGGGGGAGTCTGGGGACTGCAGGTGGTACCCAAGAGTGCTCTGAACTCTCTAAGACATTTTATGTTGACCCCAAAACTACTGAAAAACACAAAAGTTTAATGAAGAGTCAATGAGTGCAACAGAGAGAACCCCACCCCCCAAAGGGGATGTCTTCAAAGGACAGCTAAAATCTCTAATGAATAGCAGTCCTCCTCCTCCTCCTCCTGCTACTACAACAACAACAATAATAATGGTGACAGTGCTCAGCAGTTGACAAATTAGCAGTCTTCTCATTCCGTTTCATCTGATCTTTATAGTAACTCTGTGAAACACTCGTTAAAAGTTCCAAGTCTCAGATGAGGAAACTTGGGACCAGAGAGGGCAATCAACTTGCCTTAAGTCACACAGCAGAGCAGGGGCATGAGCAGTCCAAACACCTTTGTCTATTCATGTTCTCTTAATATTGCTCTTTAGCTCGATTCAGAGCTATGTGGATATGGAAAACCAGCTTGAGACAAGGCAGGCTTAATATTCTGTGCACATAGGAATAGCACATCCCATTTTCAAAAGCAATTCCTCAAGTCTTAGCTGCAGAGGCTCTGAAATTTATAGGTTTGCCTAGTGCTATCTCTTTTTCCTTCTCGATATTAAGACAAAGTTGAAACACCACCAAGGAGAATGCATAGTGACACTGCTACTTCTGTTCCCTTGGTGCTTTCTAAGACCCTCTCTGGTTGCCCACACTGTCTAGTAAGTACCACACTGGCTAGTGAGTATCCACATGGGCTAAGGAGTGTCCATACAGGCTAGTCAGTGTCCACACTGGCTAATGAGTATCTACACAGCTAACAGTGTGACCATATTGGCTAATGAATGTTTCCATTGGCTAACAAATATCCACAGTGGTTTATACACCACTTGTCTAACCTCAGATAAGACCTCCTGGAGCAGAAAGCTCCACCAGCGGCATCCAGCCAGCCAGCCTGCATGGCCATCTAGGGAGTGAGGGACACTTTCTCAGGGACTGTGAGTAACGCTACTTTGAAACTGATTTGGGAGTAACTTAGTAGCATGGGAGGCTGTGGTTTTGTTGTTGTTGTTTGTTTTTCTTTGTTTTTAACGGTGTTACACATACACAATGTACAATACATCTTTCATCCATATCTGGGTACACAGTTCCACAGCCTAATTGTGGACCCACTATGCAGACAGCCATCTCCTCCACCATCTTCAGAGCTTTGCATCAGCCAGAGCACCAAATGGCTCTTCATCCACCCTCCCTGAACCTTCTGCTTCAGTTGATCTCTCTGGGCACCTTGCACAGGTAGAGTGACACATCTGTTCTTTTCTATCTGGCCTTACCCTGCTCAGAGCACGGTGTTCAGGTCAATCATATTACAGCCAGTGTCAGAATTGGTTTGTTTTGTTTTGTTGGTTTGGTTTTCGTTTTTGTGAGATAGGATGTCTCCGGGTAGCTCCGGTGACAGCTGTGACTCTCCTCCAGGGGGACACACTGAACCTGGGGGATTCAGAGTACAAACGCTGCACAATACAGTGTGAGATGGATCCAATGTCTGAGGCTTATTTGTCAAGCACTCAGGTGGTGCTCAAGCTGCAGGAAGGAAATATGGCCATGAACCCATGAACTGGATGCTGAGAGCAAGTCCATCTTTTCAGACACACCTGGGTCCCAGGGAGGTAGGAGTTGGATCCCTGCTGTTTGGGGCACATGACTACCTCTCTAAACTTGAGTGTTTCCACTTGTGAAATGGCCATGATACCAATATCATGCTGGTAAAGGAGGATTTAGTGAGGTGGCATTTAAGAAAGGCACCTCAAAGGTCTAGCAAAGAGCAGTGAATATTAATACATTGTTTGGCGGGGTGCTGCTGTGGGCACTCTGGTCACTCATCCCGGGGCCTTGCTTAGAGGTCCACTCCCCCCTTCCCCGTGACATCCTGCTCGACTCTACAGCACTAGCTCAGGCTAAGGTAGAAAGTGAAACTCAGGGAGGCTGAGTGACCTGTCCAAGGGCCGGGACCTCACACCAGGTGTTCCCACTCGGTCTTAGTCAGGGTTTCTATTCCTGCACAAACATCATGACCAAGATGCAAGTTGGGGAGGAAAGGGTTTATTGAGCTTACACTTCCACATTGCTGTTCATCACCAGAGGAAGTCGGGGCTGGAACTCAAGCAGGTCAGGGATCAGGAGCTGATGCAGAGGCCAAGGAGGAATGTTCCTTATTGGCTTGCTTCTCCTGGCTTGCTCAGCTGGCTTTCTTATAGAGCCAAGACTACCAGCCCACAGATGGTACCACCTACAAGACCTCCCCACCCCCTTGATCACTAATTGAGAAAATGCCTTACCGCTGAATCTCATGGAGGCATTTTCTCAACTGAAACTCTGTGATAACTCCAGCTTGTGTCAAGTTGACACAAACCCAGCCAGTACACACTCAAAGCTCAGGGGTATTTCTGTCCCCTCCAGTCTCGTGTGCACAAGACATATGATGATGTTGAGTCATAGTGGCAGAGATGACCACAGGACTCCGGCTTATCTAAGATGTCAGGAATATGGGGACATTTTGCTGTTTGGTGACAGTGTCCTTCTCCATGAGGCAGCCTGGGTCATGCTGCTCCTACCCTGAGCATTCTCTCTTTATACTGCTTCCTTTGCTTAAATTTCCCATCTTAGCAGAGGGCATACCCATGGTTCTGGCTTCCTTGATGCCCTCTAGAAGACCCAGAAGTTGGTGTCTGGGTACATTGGCTGGATGGTGATCCTGTTTTTGTCTCTGTGTGCCTTGAACATTTTATCCTAGGGTCTAAGATGAGATTAAGCCACTGTGATGGTTTGAATACACTTGGCCCATAGGGAGTGCAACTCTTAGGAGGTGTGGCCTTGTTGGAATAAGTGGGGGTGGGTTTTGAAGCTCTGTCCAGTGCAGAAGAGCCTGTCTTCTCCTGTTTGCCTAGATGCTGCCATGCTCCCACTTTGATGATAATGGACAGAACCTCTGAACCTGTAAGCCAGCCCCAATTAAATGTTGTCCTTCTAAGAGTTGCCTTGGTCATGGTGTCTATTCACAGCAGTAAAACCCCAACTAAGACAGTCACAGAGGAAATCTTTTTTTCCTCCAAAGTAATGGTGCTGATGTGCTAGACACAGGCTGGAGCAGTAGCTGCTGCCATGTACCTCACCATGGGGCCCAGACATGAAGAGAGACAAGTCTTTGATTCAGCAGCCCTGGGTCCAGCTGTACCCAAAGCCAAAGTTCTTGGTCTTCTCAGCTCCATTCAGCTTATGAACACGATCTGGGAAAATCCAACCTAGCTGGTGTTCTATCTGCACTATGACAGACTGACAGAAACTAGACCTTGAGCCAGAAAGAGGAGAACTAAACGGAATCGTATCTGTCAGATTCCCAAATCTGGAACCTTGAGAAACTGGTACTGTGTCTTCCCTGATTCCAAGTAGCCTGAGCCTGTCAGTTATTCTACCAGCCAGCACCCATTCCTAGTCAGCAGCCCAGGGCTGTCTTATAGTTTCCACTTGAAAGAAAGAAAGAAAGAAAGAAAGAAAGAAAGAAAGAAAGAGAGGAAGAGAGGGAGCGAGCTATACCTCACATTCCACAAAAGTCATTCACTAAACAAGTGGTTCTGGTATCCCACAGCCTCCAATCTGAGTACTGTCAGGCTAACTGTGTGACTTGGGCAAATAAGCAAACTTCTCTGAGCCTGGGCTCTTTCACCTGTGTAATCAGATAAACTACTTGTGATGACTAAATGAATGAACAGAGCCTCAGAACGGCTGGCTGGTTTTCCTGACGTTCTCCCACATCACCAATGAGAATGCTCAGATACAGAAGACTAAAGGAGTGGGCCCAAGGCCATACAGCTGAGTGCGGCTGGGCCCAGGTCTTCTGAGCTTTCTACCTTTTCTGTTATACTATACCAGTTCAGCTGCTCCTCCTCTAATCCTGAGCCCTCTTCTCATACTGAGTCAAGTCACTTCTATTAAAAAAAAAAAAAAAATCAAGGCCATATGCCAAACGGGTCATGGAAATCATGAGATGATTTAATGTGCTGTTACAAGTGCCACATGGGCTGACCTCCTTGCCTAGTCCTTGAGGACAGCTGAGTTGAGTAAGCCCACCTCTTCTACCCCTCTGGGGTTGATACAGGGGGAGAGAAGACTACTTCTACTTCTAGCTTGAGCCAGACCCCTGGAATCACATGGCTTTCCCACTCTGCCACCACACCATCTGGGACTCCTTAGAACTGGATGGAGCTGGGTCTCTGAACAGCTTCACCATGCCATGGGTGGCCATTCTGTTCTAGTAAAGCCCAGGTCATTACTACACAGAGCTGGGAAGAAAGCCTGACTTAAGCTGTGGTAGAAGCAATGTCAGTAAGAACACAGCATAATAAGCACAGGATTTGGGATGGAAAGACTTGTGACTGGGCCTTGCAAAGGAGGCCACCATGGGTGTCACATCCGTGGAGAGGGATGCCTCTCCCTTAACACACTGAGCCAGGTCCCTGCTATTTCGCAGTCATAACAAGTACCCGGGTTGGAAGGCACAGAGGAAATGGAGGCTCATAAATGTAGAGAGGAAACACCAGGTGAGGCCTGAAAAGAGAAGGCTGAGCCTTGAACTTGGGTTTGCCTTATCCTCGGGCCAGGCTGGAATAAAGACTTCAAGGAACAGTCTAGCCACACGCTTCAACATGCCAGCAACTAGACACATTCACCCTCTCTCTCCTCCAGCTGGCACTCTCTGGACCAGTATCACCTGCTCCCCACCACAGCTGACAGGCTGCTGTGGCATCTGACCCAGGATCCTGGAGACCACCAGATTCTCTCCCCCAGAGTCTGGAACTGGCACCCAGGGACTTCATGTTGCTGACAGCTGGGCAAGACAGCTGGCAGAGACTAAAGTTGCTGACTTGAGGATGCTTAAGGCATTGGCCAATGGGCAATCAAAGAGGTTGTTCTAAATGCATCAGTGGGAAAATAAATCAGGCCTGTCAGAGGCCCTGAGGCCACGAGACAGATGAGCAGGAGCTGTGAGTGGACACTGGGTCCTTTCAAGGCCACGGCAGTGTTTGCTCTGGGTTCTAGGCAACATTCTGCTCTGCCTGTGAACCCACCCCATTCCTCTCTTCATGTGCCAACTAGCCGAGTGGGTTCTGCTCTGCAGATGTGAATAACCCCTGGGATGACAATCATGTTGTTCTTGTTCCTTAGCCCTACAATTTCTTGTTGGATGTGCCAGACTGGCAAGAAGCCCCTAAATACACACCAAGGCAGAGCTCCCAAGGTAGACACCACTGCCTAGAACAGCAGCAGCCTAGCAATGGGCAAAAGCTGTAGGTCATCTGCATTATCACCCATTTGTGTGAAAGGGCAGGGCAGCCCTGGATGCTCTCTCACATGGGGCTTCTGTGTGTCACTTGCTCAGGGCACTGGATGGTGCCAATCATCACCGCTGCCCCGTGCCTCCTTTCTCTCCATGTTTTCTTCTCCCCAGTCTGCTCGTTCTACATGGTGGTTAGCTTATTTATTGCAGGGCTGCGCTCATCCTTCTGATCTTGTATGTGCGACACGCATACTTTACCACTTTGCAGCATCCCACCCCATAGCATGTTTTATGGATAGCCCTGCTGTTTATTTATACTCAGCTCGTTTGCAGCAGAGTAGCAGAAAATTATAGGTGTATGTGACGCTGCTAGATGTGGCTGCATGCTGTTGAACACAAAGCATCACGGATGAGCTCATTATGTTTTAAATAATTAAGTGACTGGTATCTCAATCGCTTTACACAAAGCAGCGACTCCTGGCTATGTGTCACGAAGGTATGAGAGACTGTTTTAACTGCACTAGAGAAATCAGTTAGGAGCCTAATGCTGTCTGCCCTCTTCCTTTACAACAGTGGGGCACAGGCTCTGGACATTCTCCAGCCCACATTGACAGGAAGAGCTTGGGTTTATGTAGTCAAGGAAGCCTGCAGTCAATATTACCCAGTCCCTGGGATTCTCCTTCTGAACCCAGGCTACACCCTTGATGCTATGCTGAAACAGCAACTCAGGAAAGCCCATTCATTGGTTGTCATAGTGATTAGCATAGAGCTAAGCCTATGACAGGCAAAGCGTTTGCCAGAACATATGAGAAGTCGTGGTGGTTTGAATAGGCATGGCCTCCATAGACTCATGTATTTAAATGCTTGGCCCGTAGGGATTAACACTGTTAGGAGGTGTGGTCTTGTTGGAGGAAGAGTGTCACTGTGGGAGTGGGCTTTGAGGTCTCCTCTGCTCAAGCTACACCCAGTGTGGCACACAGTCTTCTGCTGATCAAGATGTAGAATTTTCAGCTCCTCCAGCACCATGTCTGCCTGCACACTGCCATGTTTCTCACCAAAACCATAATGGACTAAATCTCTGAAACTATTTCATGTTTGCTTGTTGGCTTATTCATCCACCTGCCCATCTGTCCACTTGTTCATCCATCCATCCATCCATCCATCCATCCAATTTGTTCACATATTCATGCATGCAAAATGCACCGGTCACTAAGTGAACACATGCTATATGTCCCAGGCCTTGAATTAAGACATTAAGGAAATAAAGGTGAGGAGGACATGGTTTCTATCCATGACCATCACAGTCTGGAAGAGACAGATAAGCTGACAACATCAGCTTATAGAGAAGCTCATAGCACTGGGTAACGGCTCCTGATGAGCAGAACAGATGGCTCCTGTTCTGAGCAGAGAAAAAAAGTCACACAAGGCTTCCAGAAGCTGGGAACCCTGGTGGTAGAGTTATCCAGCCACTTAGGCAGGTAGGAGAGCATAGAGTACAAGCCCAGGTGAGGGGCAGTAGTGTAAAAGCTAGCAGACATGCTAGCTTGGGAGACATGCATTTGAGGTACCCAGACAGACTCAGCATCCTGGATCACCATGTGGTCACTGCACAAAACTTAGCTGAACAAGGCTCCAGAGCCAGCGTGGCCTCTGGAATGGCCCTCTTTTGGGGTGTGGGGGGACAACAAATACATCATCTCTTATTTAGTTAAATGGGTCAAAGCACAAGGCAGTCAGGATCTTACTTATGCCTTAAGTTAGGGATGTCAATTTAGAGTCTAGATCATGAAAAGACAAGGCTCTAAAGTCACAGTGTATGGACATCCAATTAACCTCTTCTTCCACCAGAGATGCCTACCTGGAGGTCAAAGAACTTGCTGTAGCGTCGGTAGATGGCCTCCGTGGTGCCACTGGACCACGTGACTCGGATGATGTAGACCTGCAGGGAGGGACCAAGGAGACATGTATTAACCACAAGGGGACAATATGGTTGGAGCACTCTCTCCAGTCCAGGTTCTGGGAATTTCATCTCCATGGGACAGAGCAGGCAGGTAAACCTTTGAGGGGTGTTGAGTGGGTTAAGGGCAATAGCAGGGGTGGGTTTGTTAGGAAAGCAAGTTTAGTCCAGCCGTGACTCCTGCAGTCTCATCCACCTTCCTTCTTCAGCCGTGAGTCAAGCCTCCTAAAGGCTCCTGCCAGACG
Organism: Rhynchomys soricoides; assembly: GCA_019843965.1. NCBI lineage: Eukaryota > Metazoa > Chordata > Mammalia > Rodentia > Muridae > Rhynchomys > Rhynchomys soricoides. Next base: position 12,998,480 of record JADRCH010000008.1, read on the forward strand.
CCAGCCCCTTGATCGCAGACTTCCAAGCTTCTAAGAAATATTCTATTCTTTACCAATTACTCACCTGTACCATTCAATTGCAACAACACAAAGCAGACTTAAGGCAATCTTTCAACCCTGAGACCGAGGATGAGTTTGAGCCAGAAAACCTGTGTGTTTCAATCTCAGTTTGGCAGAGGACAGTTGGACCAGTCAGTCCCTTGCTGTCTTTAAGCCGTAGCTCCCTCCCTCCACAAGAGAAGGGGAATGATAGCTCTTGCCTGCAGAGCTGTGTCAGGATGGGACAGGTCAGCTCAGGCCACTGCTACTCCCAGCACTGTCTGCTTCCCATGTGGCTCTTCTGCCACAGTAATTCTCAAAACTTTCCCACTTATCCAGACAAGTCAGGACACCTGAATCCTCAACCTCTTAGCCCAAGTGCTGTGCCATCCTGATGTTTCCGCCAGAGAGGACTCAGGCCAATTCAGATGTTCCCTTGAGTCTCAGTTTCTCCATCTGTAAACTGGGCGAACAGCACCTGCTTCCTCTGCTTCTCAGGCTGTATGAGTGTCTAACAAAATCAATGTCTCTCACCTTGACCACACATCACAGCATTCACAGGAAACAATATACTGATAACGATCATGGGGGAAACTGGCAGGCAGGCATGTTCCTCAGTGGGGACAGCAGTCACCCCTGCTGGCTTTGGCGGGCATTGATTACCATAGCACCTCAACTTTTCTCCAGGGAACCTCTTCTCCATTTTGCTCAGCCCCTTAGAAATAGAGAAGGCACTATTCATGGTGACTCAGAGGGGTGACATGTGAACCAAGCTGGGCCAATTGGGGTCAGTAAGAGTCAGCCATGGGACTTTACTCTTTACTCAGGAGACTAAGGATACAATCTGACCACATCTATTTCAGCTTGAAGCTAAGTCTCCAGACACCTGTTTTCTGGGCCAGTAATTACCATGTGGTCCCCAGAGAGCTACGTATAATTATAATAAAATGGCTTAATTATCATTTTTACTTATGCACATTTATGGGGCATGGTATAATCATCTGATGTATACTTACCATGAGTAGTAATAAAATCCAAGAGTGTGTGATATATGATTGATATGTATGATAGACATATGATAAACACATGTGCATATACATGCATAGATACTTACACATATATACACACATATACATGCATAATGGAGCTGGGATTGGAAAGCTGAAAGAAACTGCAGAACTCGCTAAGCCAATGGCTTGACCTTCTAGTTGGGTAAACTGAGGCTTAGAAAGAGCAACCACGATATCAAAGGTCCCTGTCCCTGGAGATGCCCAAGCAAAGTTTGACTGCATGCTAAAGACATGACCTTCGAGCTTTAACAGAAAAAGAAAATATATTAAGAAAGACCGCCAAATATTTTGTTTTCTTAACGGTGGCACAGAGCAGCTTCCCACACATGGAAAGCCTCCTCAGGTACGATTCCTTCCTGGCCTCCTGCTCCCATGCTGAAGTTGCTGGACTGCAGCAGGCCAAACTGCTTGGTGGGAATGAATCCCTGAGCAAATCCAATTCAGTGCTTGCAGGCACAGGCCAGACTTTGTCACACGCTCATCACAGGCTTGTCCTCTGCTCTGTCCTGAGGGCTCAGGGTTGGAAGATGGCACACACCAGCTCTGTGGCTATGGGACATTCACAAGGTGCTGTCCTCTCCGGCTGTGGTGCTCTTACTCTGGAATGGAGATGGCAGCCTCCTTGAGGATCAAGCATGAAAGCCAACAGCTATGGGCCTTGCCTGGCTCCTGGTGCATATTAGGAGTACTCAGTTAGCTCCTCCCACGCTGTGGTTGCTCCATGCTCCAGTCTGGTACCCTTCCCCCATTTTTGGCTTCAGTACCAGTTTCTCTTGGAGAATTACCTCCCTTCTTTCTCACTGTTTTGCCACAGGGAGGTGTGTTTCCCACACCTGGTCAAATACAACACTGCCAGGCCCTGGCCACAAAAGATGCCCACGCCTGACCCAAGCCAGGCTGACGGGATTCAGGATCTCCGATGACATCATAAGACTCTTTCACCCTGAAATGCTCTGGTGGGAGAACACCATGCAAGGAACGACTCCATGATAAGCACTTGCTGTATGGAAGAAAGCCAAGTAAAGACTCGATGTCTATAAGGGATGCAGTTTTAAAAGCCTCAAAACTCACCAGCAGACAAACTAATTCAATTACAAGAGACATGTAAAAGCCCTGCCCAGATACATCACTGGAGGAAACAGATGGATGCAGGAAAGCCAGTAAGGAGGCAGCAGTGCCGCCAGCCTTTGGAGAAAAGCAGACTAAATAATGATGAGACTGTGCTACCGTTTGGTGAGTGTCCGCACAGAGACCATGTGTAACAGGCCTGGTCACCAGCCTGTGGTGAAACCATCAATAGATGGAGACCAGAAAGAGGAAGTTAGGCCATTGGGGTGTGCCCTTGAAGTGCATGCTGGGACTCCCGTCTCTTCCTGCCTTTCTTTTGGTTTCATGGCTAACATGCTCCACCATACTTTCCTGCCATGATATATGTTGTCATCCCAGATGCAAATGTAAAGGAGATACCTACTCTTGACCTCTGAAAATATGAGCCAAAGGAATACTTACTTTCCCTTCTTGTAAGTTATCTCCAGCACTTTTGTCATAGTAACCGAAGAGCAGCACAATCGTGAATGGATCAGCATAGATGAAGGGGACAATACTGAGTGTCAGGCATGACAGTGCTGTCTGTAATCCCAGCACTTGCAAGGTGAAGCAGGAAGATTAGGGGTTCAAGGCCAGCCTGGGCTACAGAATGAGGCCCAGTCCTAATTGTCACTGTGTCAGCTTTCCCATCCCCGTGACAGAATGTCTGATTAGATTCAGGTTCCAGAGGTGTCTGCCTTTCATAGAGGGAGGACATGGCAGATCAGAGCAGCTCACTCTGTGGTGCAGAGAAAACAAGAAGGGTTCAAAGCAAATACAGCTTCTGAGGCACACAGATGACAGCCCACTTTTATGTAGGCCCACCTCAGAACCTCACAGCATTGTAAATCCATCAATGAATGCAATACACCCATCAGCCAGTGCCCTCTCTGGAAACACCATCCAGACACCCAAAGGTGTGAGATGCTGATCTCCTAGGTGCTACTCAATCCAATTCCTGAAGGTGATGGTTAAGACAACCAGGTGCCATCTTGGTTATCACAGTAAGCACAGGTACAAATGGTGAGAGCAAGTGGGTCTGCTCCTCCCAAGGATGACCTCACCTAATCATACTGCTCTTCTCCCAGGACTCTCAACCCAGATTTGGCCCCACCCTGCTGCAGAGCTGCTTCTGTGGGTCCCACAGGGACACAGAAGAACTGCACCTCCAGCTCACCTCACTAAGGCTTGGGCACAGGTTCCTAGATGCTGAATGAATTTGGGCTCTGTTTCTTCTTCCTGGTGCCTATGGGGAGTCCTGACACCCAAGCCTCCACATCTGGACCTCAGTCTGCCTGGAAAGAAGTCTTGAGTCGGGTGCTGGAGAGATGGCTCAGCGGTTAAGAGCACTGGCTGCTCTTCCAGAGGTCCTCAGTTCAATTCTTAGCAACCACATGGTGGCTCACAACCATCTGTAATGAGTTCTGGCGCCCTCTTCTGGCACACATGTGTACATGCAGATAGAGCACTCATACATAAAATAAGTATTTTTTTTAAAAAAGAGTCTTGAGTCTGGTCAAATGCCACCACACACTCCCGAGAATCTGTTTTACCTCTGTGTAGGGCTAGTGATCACCCCAGGAGCTCTGGGTTGGCCCTACCCTGCTGGGGAGCTACCACTGAGAGGTCATTGGCTGCTCAAGGATGGTGTGAAGTGTTTTGTGGCCTGGGTCAGAGTGATTCCCTTCCTCTGAGAACTACCCACCTGTCCTGGCTAGACTTGGAAAACTTTCATAAGGCAGGAGCAAAGCAGCAACAGCATTCTAATGGATGTAACCTGTGAGGCCACCTATCCTGCTTGTTCCCATGGCCAGGCCTGAGTGGCACACAGGGACAGTCCTCTTGCTGATAAATAAGACCTGAGCTGATTGGCCCCCCACAAAAGCTAAAGTCTTGAGGCATTGCCACACACAGGGCAACAGGGACTCAGGGAGAGCCTACCTTGATCTGGCCAGTGCTCAGGAGCCTGCTTCCAGGCCCTGCCTCTGACTTCTACTCTGCACAGCAGGGCCTGGGCTTTCCCCCTTAGCTCCCCTTCTGTCAAGACAAGGGGATCTGTGCAACTAACAGAACTCCAGGGTTACGTTAGATAAAGTTCTTACACTGAAGTCAGTCCCTTGGCTTCAGGGGGAGTCACAGTTTGCCTCTGTGCCCGAGGTTCTGTTTGTCTGGGTGGATATGGTAAAATGATGCTGGTTTGTACCTGACATACACATTTATCTTATCTTCTAGTCATTACCAATACAATCTAACACCATTCACAGGGCATCTCCATTGATACCAAGTATCAGCATCACAGGTGACCTACAGATACAGAAAACACAGAGGAGGATGTGTGCAGGTTATATGCAAATATTGTACTATTTTACATAAGCATCTGCAGATTTTGATACCTGTGGGGTGGAGGGGCTGTAACCAAGCTCTCATGGATACCAAGGGATGGCTATACATAACACACAGTACATAAGAATGCATATACATGTATGTGTTACACAATCGTGTGCATGCATGCATGTGCACACACACACAAATGCACCACATCACACATATACACACATGAACAGCTGCTTCTTGTCACTTACAGTAGCTCTGTTGTACAGTGTTGCCAGCAACGGTGACTTAGTCAATACATAAGCATTACTTCTTAGAGGAACAGTTAGGGAGGGTCCTTCATGTGTTCATGTATTTTTACATATATATAACCAAAATTATAACTTCATTGTCTATGCTCATGTTTAAAGACACCTTATTACTATGGATAATCAGTTCATTTACACTGAACTCAATGGCCAAGAGCGCCATCACTCAAGCCTAAACAAAGCTTTCTAACCCATGTGCACATACGAGACCCGGAAAGCTTTTCCAACCCAGGGTCCCAGACTGTACCTCAGCCCCAGACCTGGGCCCATTTAAAATAGTAAAATCACCAACAAAAAGCACAAAATGTAAAAGAGGTGCAGAAATGACACTTGTTCCAGACACAAGAGCAAAAATAAGAGAACTAAATGTCACCCTGATCGACCTCATGTCATGTATTCCTAGATGATGTAAATGTTGACACTCGGGCAAGCCCATGCCTGTAAATACCTCCAAAAGCCTCCAGTGCTGATCAGGGCCATAGATAAATGTCATCAAGTATACAGAATCATAAATATAAATAAGATCAGACCTACACATAAATGTGTGTATGTTTATGTAAACACACACCATTGGTTACTCTGAGCTAGAAGGAATATGGAGGATTTTTAAAATCTCTGCTTATAATTCCTTCTCACACTCCCAGATGTTTTATGCTGTACAAATGCTCCTGAATTTACAATGGGTTGTATCTTGATAACTCCCTAAATTGAACACTGTAAGCAGAAAATGGACTGTGTCCACCAGACCTCCCCAACACCTCACCCAGTCACTGTGTGTCAGCTCTTCCCCTCAGTTGTGTGATTGGCCTGCAGCTGTGGCTTTGTAACAATGTCACAAGAGTATCTGACAGAACAGCCTGGGCCTGGGCAAAGAGCTGAACTAAAAATCAAAGTGTGCTTTAAAGACACAAGTTAAACTGCTACAAGTCAGAGACTTAAGGGGGTGGGGGGGAAGACAGCACCTCCTGGGAAGACTGAAAAGCACTTTCTACTTTGAACCCTAGGCTAGCATCTTTGTGCTTGGTCCCCAAGGCCACTGTGTCCAAGTGTGGCCAGTGCCACTGGGATGCCAAGTACAGGATGGCAGGTTCTAGGGTTAACCTTGGTAGATTCAGCTGTGCAGTTTGCATCCAGAATTTAGTGTGTGAGGTCAGGTGTGACATATGTCCTGGAACCTTTGTGTTCTCTGCCCCAAGTCCTTGCAGGACCCCCACAGAACATGTAGGAACGTAGGCCCATTTCCAATGTCCAAAACCAAATGGTTTGTTCTTCTAAGAATAAAGACTAAAGCTAGCATTCAGCTTGTAGCCTCTTGGGAAATCAGAGCTGGGCTCTGGCGAAAGTAGGCATTAGGACAGAGGTAGTCAAGTCATTTCCTGTGGGATCACAGAAACACGGGGTCAATGAATGGACATGCTCGACCATCAGCTTAGAGTCCCACACCCAGCTACGGCACCTGGAAAGGCCCCAGGACATGGACAGGCCATTCCCAGGACAGCCCGATGGTCGACAGCTGCTGCTTGGCCCACACAGCACTGTGATCTCAAAGGGTTTCATCATCTGAACGGCAAACACGTGAAGTTGTCCCCTGGAGGCTCAGGGGCAGCTTCCAATAGCAGATTTGTTGCTGAACTTTCTAGGGGATTCTGGGCCTGGCTCCAACTCCAGGCTGAGAGTAATGACCGGGTGGAGCCACTGTGCTGGTCACAGGATAGTCACCACACTGCAGGGGACCAGGGGGCCAGAGGAGGATGCTTACTGACCTTCTTTAGACTCTTTCCAAGCACTTTCTGGTTTCCTCTCAGGAAGAACCAGCACTCTCAGAGCAGGCCACACTGGCCAGGAGTTTCTTAGTCCTATTTCTAGCAAGTGTTACTGTTTTTCCATTTATGGTAGACGGCTACAGTTTCCTTTAGAAGTAGCCCCTTTATCTAAGTGGGTGCATCCGAGGAGCCAGGCTGCGCTAAGAATATACAGCAAGGCAGTCTGTAGGCGCAGAAAAACTCTTGATGGTGTCGGGAGAGCTGCAAATGAGGCTATCCCTGAGTCCCCAGAGTTCCCTGCAATTCTCTCTGCTGCTGGAGTCCTGTTGTCCATACCTCAGTGGATGGCATTTCTAAAGTTAGAAGCACATCCCTGCCTTTTCTGTGTCTGTGGGTGGTCTGCAGTAACCTGGGGTGACTGGGGGGAAAAAAAACTAAAGAAGAGGCCCAAGGGGAGTGGAGGCAGTTTCCCTACAGGAGGCTTGAGAAAGACACACCAGCGAGATGGTGCTGTTATTCATTAGCAGTGTCTGCCACGAGGGCAGGCTGAACAGTGAAACACACTCTACAATCCAGACTTTGTCAAGAGACTCAGCCCTCACACTAATGCAGAAATCAACGTCTTCAGGTTTACACTTCAGCTGTGGGTTCTTCCTACTTCACGACATGGAATTTTCTTACAATCTCTCTGTGATAAACTTTGGGCTTTCCACACAATGGCTTGTTCAGAGACGTGTAAATCTGGAGAACTCTTAGGCCAGCTGTCAAACTGGCCTGCGAGAAGCCCCAGGATCCTGCAGAGGCCAGGTGGGTGGGCCTCTGGACTGTCTACTCAGGTTTCCACAGCACACGCTGCTTTTAGCTCGTCTATATGTAGGAGAGGGTGTAACCAGTATCCCGCAGACTAAATTGTCAGACACTGTGGGTCCATGGTGCCACGGGTAACCATCCTGGAGCCTGCAGCCAAGGCCTGGGCTCTTGGCAGACTGTAGGGGCTTCCAAGACTTTAATATAGGAAACCCCTGCTTTAGGGTACCCTTTATTTTATGGTTAGGGAAGGTTGAGGGGACCTGTCCAGGGCCACGTAGTCTATGGAGAGGAGAGTTGGAACCAGAAGCCAGGGCTCCCCTTGGGAGGGGCCAGGGCTGGCGTCTTCCCTCTAGAATGCTGTGATTGACCCCAGGGAAGAGTACAGCTCTTTTGCTGGGCAGTGCAGAAGGCCCAAAGAGCATCATTGAGAAGCTATGGCTTCTGCTCACAGGCCATGGTTAGTCCAGGGAGCCATCATCCCAGAAAGCTCATGAGCCATCTTAGGCAGAGGGAAGGAAGCACAGGGAAGGGAGCATTTGATCAAAGGGTCAGTAGCACAGTAAGACGGAATGAGGAAGTCTGGGTTTCTACTGTGTGGATGGCGGTGATTAACAGTAAGCCGCCACGTATTTTAAAACAGCAAGAAGAAGGGCTGAGAACAGAAATGGAAAGAATAACCATTTAAGGCAACAGACACCCACTGACCAGTGCAATCATAAAGCATGTAGCCAAATGTATCCAACCACCACACCGTGCTCCGTAAAGTATGAAAAAGTAGCCTAAGTGACCCAAATAAGCCTGTTTCCTGTTAGGAGCATCTAGTGATATGTTTAAGGAGTTCGCCGACCTTGGCCATCAAAAATCATTTCTAGATGGGCTTAGATGCAGCCCACACCTTTAATCCCAGCACATGGGAGGCAGAGATAGGTGGATCTCTGAATTCGAGGCTAACCTGATCTACACAGTACGTTTCAAGATAGTCAGGGCTATATACAGAAATCCTTTCTCAAGAATCATCTATAAAACGGGGGTGAGTTCCCCTTAAAGCTCCCACACTGGCTGTGTTTCCAAGTTGAGAGGTTCAGGGAGGAGCCAGTTTGGGCTGCTGCATCTGGCGGTGTGCTACCCTTGCCAAGAGGCCCAACGTGGGCAGCAGAGTCAGGGGTGACAGGTGTCAAAAAGTGAAGAGAAAGAGTGGGAGAGAGAGAGGAAATGGGAGGGGTGGGGATAGAGGGGAAAAGAGAGAGGGAGGGAGGGCAAGGAGAAAGACTGGGGCTGGGAGAAGCCCGGTGGAGGACCAGCGGAGCACGGGTGGAGGACCAGCTGCAACTGGCCTCATTTGGGCCTGAGTTAATAGGAAACATGATTCCTGGAGACCCTGGGTTCCCTTTGGTTCTGATCTGCCAACTCTCTCCAGCTGTCTGCCCAACATCTGGCCTATGTAGGTCAGCGCCTCCAGCCTTTTTCTGAAACTGCAACGCGATGCAGTTTGTTTGATTTCCCAGATCCCCACGGTGGGACTGCCACAGGAAGTGCTGAAAAATGTGGATTTCTCCACATGTTCAATTTACTCCTGGATAGGAATGCTGCCACGCTTCATGATGCTAGGAGGGAGTGCTGGGTGCTATAGGGTAGTGCTAGGTGCTAGGAAGGGGTGCTGGGTGCTAGGAGGGAGTGCTGAGTGCTAGGAGGGAGTGCTGGGTGCTAGGAGGGAGTGCT
>JADRCH010000008.1:13014023-13043163 GCA_019843965.1 Rhynchomys soricoides
CACGTATTAGGTCTAGCATCATAACCACGTATTAGGTCTAGCATCATTCCGTTTCATTAAACATGCTCTGAACAAACTTAAAAGCTCCTTAGTCCACAGTGACACGGCATATCATGGCAGATACTTAAGCTATTTTGAACTGTTTTAATGGTGAATATCTGCGCCTGCCAGTCCTCACAGATGCTGGTCAATCTGAACTTCAGTGAACTGCACCCTCTCTCTATCTAGACCATGGACTCCTGTGTGGTCTTTCCAGAGTAGCTGTGTACTTGGGGCTGCTGGATAAAAATCCCAAGTCTTTAATCCCAGCACTTGGGAGGCAGACAGCCAGGCTACAGAGTGAGACCCTGTCTAAAAACAAACAAATAAACAAAGAAAATAAACATGTCCCTGGTCAGAAAGCTGACTGACCATGGTGGTAAAGGCATAAAGGGGAACTGGCTGCAGGCAGAACTCTTTCCTCTCACCCCCAGCCTGGTGAACTCAAACTGTTTATCCTTAACAAGAAAACAGGGAACCATTTCTTCAGCACTTCTATATGCCAGGAAGTGACCTAAACCCTTTCCATGACTAAGCCACCTACCCTCATTTCCCAGAAGAGAGAACAGGAACAGAGAGGCTAAGACACTAACTCCGGATCACAGAGCCAGGTTAAGTCTGGACCACCTGGCTCTCAGCCTCTGAGGATTCTACCCAAGAACTGTTCATCCTTTTGGGGAGCTCATTTGGCAAGCTCATGAAATTTACAACTCCATTTTGAGATGATTTTTAAAAATCAATAAAATACATACAATTCCAAATAAACTAAGTAAAATGTCATTTATTAAAATAAAAAGCAAAATTGTGAATAGACATATATTTATTATTTTTTAAAAAATCTATTAATAGGTCATGATTTTAAGCAATAATGAAGATCAGGGAACTATTAAAAATATGATAGAAATAGAGTAAATTTATTGGGAAACACAGTCACATCATGACAGAATGGAAGAATATCTTAGCTGTGGTGACTGAGATCTAGCTCATGATGAGGACCCTCAGCTAGATGGCATTGGCTCGCCAATCCCAAGGGCCTATCCCAACCTTGCCTCCCTCACAGAGAACGGGATGCCCAGGGCCCTGATCCCAGTCTTGTCCCCTCTGTATCACAGATGTATTTCGGCAGAGGTGACCTCTTTCAGGACAGCTCAGTGTCTGCTCATCGCTGCCTCTCTCTCTGGCCCTGAGCCACAGCTGGCCCAGGGAGGACATTAAACCACATCTGTGGAACTGACTGGAAGCCAAGAGTGGCCCAAAGCCACAGCTGCTGATTCACACCTTGGCCGGAGAGGAGGAAACAGTGACGCCACCTTGTGGGTTCTGGCTGGTGGGCCAGCGCTGTGGGCGGAGGTCCATACAATTCTGCCTAAGTAAGCAGAACTAAATACATCAACCTGATGTGCTTTAAAGCAGCTCCCTCCAGCGAGGGTGGAAAGCTGCTGGTACCCATAGTTTCAGCCAAGTGTGATGCTGGGCAAACTGCCTCAGTTTCCACATGTGTGAAGTGGGTTAGGACAGTACCCATAGGTCACACATGTATTCTGTTGCCTCCCCAGTCCATGCCTCTTCCTTCCAACCCCAGTGCCCTTTGACCTTTACTGTCCACTACTTGAAATAAGAGTGGGACTGTCACATAGGATATCCCACCTCCACCTGGCAGATGGTCAGGTGATCTGGCCAACTGGAGTCCTGCTTAAGGCCGTGAAAACAGATGCTTTGGGGGGTGCTAATGTCACTTCCTATTCAGTCTGAGATGGGGAGAAATGAAGGACATCTGGTTCCATAGATTTCTCTCTGGTTCAAGTTGGTCAGGTTTTTCCCCCATCGCTTGCAACCCAATAATCCAGAGGATCAGCTTTTAATTCCGGAACAGCTTCGGAGGCATTAGGCGTGAGACCCGTGAGCACGTGAGCAAACACTCAGATCAATGACAGCTAGTGTCAGATATTGTAATAATCAGCGACAAAAATATTGTTAAACTCTGAAAGCAATCCAGGCTCAGTTATTAGCACAGAGCTCAAATGTCAGAATCCCAGTGGCTTACACACTGTCTGTCCCCTGAAGAACAAGCCTTGGCTCCTCTGTCCACATGGGCTTTACTCTCTTCCTGCTCCTGGGATGCAAGCAGGAGGCCCAAAGATCAGCATCTCCCCTGGGATCAGCTTCTCTCTGCTTAGTGGCTTTCATGGTCTGTGCAAAGCCCTGGCCCCAGCCACATCTATGGTCCTAGAAACCTAGGTCTCCTGGTTTCCTCCTCTCCATGGATTCTATGCCCACTCCTCACAGGTCTTCTGCTTGCCTAGTCTCTGCCTCTCCTCTCTGCCTACCCTTTCTTACCCTTGTCCTCTGGGTACCCTCACTGTGCTGGGTGATCAGCACCCTCACAGTGCTGGGTGCTCAGCTTCAAATTACTTCTTCAATCCTTGCCTTCCTGGAGTCTAGGGCCAGGTTTCAGAAGTAGCTCAAGGTGACCTGTTTGCCTGCCCTTTTTCCTGGAGGCCCCTTTGTTTATCTGAACCTTGTCCCTGAGTTTTAGAGTACCTGTACCCTGGGTGTCTTGTCCATGTATTCTCAAGACACACTGGACTTCCCAGTAGGAAGGTTCTGGAGTGCTATGTTTTCAAAGCAGTATTTTTGGCAACCGTGTACGAAGCAAAGTGTTCAGTAAAACTTAATTTCATCTAGGTGATGAATCATGGTTGAGTATCAGTACAGCCCAGACACTGTGTATTTATTTGAATTCACATTGTACTGCGTGTACTGGGTGTACTGGGTTTTCATTTGCTCAGTCAGGATGGGCCAAGACAGGGCTGCAGGGGCTGATGGTGGAGTCCCCTCCCTCCAGCCCCTTCTCCCTGTAGCATGTGAAGAAGGCTTGGACTAGCAAACAAGAGGAAAGAACCGTGTAGCTTAAGCATGGTGCAGAGAGACCACAGCTTCCAGCAAAACTCGGCTTGCATGAGCCTGGAAGGGACAAGAGTCCTGGGGTGGGGGCAGCTATACCACCCATCCGTAGTACCACTGCTGAGCCACTGAGCCACCTGTTCCCACGTTTAGTCAGGAGAAAAGGAATGCCAACCTGATGCAAGGTCTGGCCAACTTTACCATTCTGGGCTCTGGGAAAAGGACCACAGAGCCTGGGTTTGGGTACACTGCTCCGAGGATAGGAAAACTCCAAGGACAAACATCTCAGCATCTTGTGTTCCAAGGGATTCTGCACAAATGCTTTTGAATCCTGGCAAAGCCACTAGCTTTGGAGAAGAGACATCTTATGGTCAGCAGTAGCAAAGACCAGCACCAGACCAGAGCCTAGTTCTAGATGCCACATGCAGCCGTCAGAACAAGCCTCGTTTCCCCTCAGCTACCTCACTATCAATACCCACTGACACACAGGCCACCCAGGGAGTGTCAAAGGGAAGGGAGCAACTGAGTCATGAGAAGGAAGACCATTCACCAGTTTTCCTCAAAGGGAAAAGGATGCTGTACTGGCTAGTTTATGCCAACTGAGCTTGACAAAAGCTGAAGTCATCGGAGAGGAAGAAACTTCAATTGAGAAAATGCCTCCATAAGATCTGGCTATAAGTCATTTTATTAATTAGGGATTGATGGGGGAGGGCCCAGACCATTGTGGGTGGGTCCATCCCTGGGCTGGTGATCCTGAGTTCTACAAGAAAGCAGGCTGAGCAAGCCATGGGAACCAGGTCAGTAAGCAGCACCCTTCCATCAGCTCCTGTCTCCAGGTTCCCGCCCTGTTTGGGTTCCTGCCTCAGCTTCCCTCAATGAACTGTGACTCAGGATATGTGAGCCAAATACACCATTTTCTCCCCCAAGTTGCCTTTTGGCCATGATGTTCCAGCACAGCAATAGTAACCCTAACTAAGACAGACGTGTAATTTGCAAGTCAAGTCCAAGCATCATGAATGGAACATGCAGCTCAACAGGAGAGTCCCCAGTCAGTCCCTTTTAGTGCAGCATCTGTGGCACTTACTCAGTGTGGGTACCTGGGGTGAGGAGCCTTCAGATTATAAAACACCTCAGGAGCGGGGATCCAGGCACACCTCTAGCTGAAGGACTTTTCCAGTATCCTGTGACCTCCAGGATCACACCAGAGGGTCTGCAGGATTCTGGGATGCATGGTTCTATGCCCCTCCTTAGCTGCAGGCGCCATGAAGGGCTGGACTCCCTGGGCAAGGCACACTGTAGCCAAGAAAGCACGGCCCTGACCACCCTGTGGGATGCCACACTCATAGCTGCTGCTGCTTCAGCTCATGGCTGGAAAGCCACATGGGAGCCCTTCCTGTGTGGCAGGAATAGGAGAGGGTGTCTGTGGCCAGCAGAAGCCCATTTGAGAAGGTCTTGCTCTCAGAGGAATCCAGGGTGACTTCACAGGCTGACAGCAGGATGTAGGGACCCTGCTGGAGCCACCTCAGCTTGGCACAGCCTCTTTTTTTTTTTTTTTTAAAAAAAAAACAAACCAAAAAACGAGCAGTTGCTGGTTTTTATTTTCACTAAAATCAGGGCTATGTGTACACTGCAGAACATTTGGAAAAAAAGCACAGACAAGCAAAAAAAAAAAAAAAGTGCAACATATTTTATCAGCTCTATTTCTGGGTCTCTGTGGATGGCCACTTCCACCCTTCCTTAGCAATCTGCTGAGAAAGGCCTGAGCATGTGCTTGTAGCCAGCTTGACTGTGATACCCTGGCAGAGGCCGGGCACATATGTACCACCCTCCTGGAATTCTGCACGTGCGGGTCACCTGGATCCTGCTGTCTACTGATGGGCATTTAGGCAGCCTCCAACCTACAACTGTGGTGACAGTATACATGGATGTTTCTAGTAAGGCTCGCTCTTGTCAGGCCTGGACCAGGGCCCAAGTCCTCTAGAACCCTCACACTGGTCTCCTCAAACTGAAGCCATTAACAACCCCATTTATAGATGAGGGCACTGAACACAGAGAGGGAAAGTGACGGAATAGAAATCGGAACCCACCTGCCTGGTGGACTTTCTCCATTCACTGGAGGCATGGAAGGGCACAGATTCAAAGTCTGCACCCAGGCGGCGTTGAAATCGTTTGGAGCTACGCTCGCTCGTGCAGCTTCCTTCCACCTACAGGACCCAGAGTGTAAGAGGAGTAGCTGAGACACTTCGCTTGGAGCAGGCCTGCCCGTGAGGGGAGGGCCTGGTGCCTGCTCCTGGGGGCGAGCACAGCTATCAAGCTCCCCAGCAGAGCATCCTGAAGCTCTCTTGCTTGTCACCTCCTCAGCACAGCTTGCTTCTATGACAGCCACCCTAGCTACACTTTTCTTTCAGCCTCAAGAGAGCAACTAACATTTAAAAAAAAAAAAAAGTCCTACTCAGGGGCTGGAGAGATGGTTCTGTATTTAAGAGCATCTGTTGCCCTTCCAGATGACCCAAGTTCAGTTCCCAGCACCCAGGTTCAAAACTATTAGTAACTCCAATTCCAAAGGCCCAACACCCTCTTCTGGTCTCCGAGGGCACCAATGCATTCACTCACACAGACATGCACTTGCACACAGAGATCAAAATAGAAACAGAATATAGATAAAAAGAAATATCTTTTTAAAAATTATGTAAGGTACTACTGCTGTGTGACAGACATGGTGATGTGCAGAACTGTCTGGAGAGGAGACTGGAGTGGCTCTTCATGCTGCAGCATGGCACCCAGCCTGGGCAGGTGCCACAGGACAGAGTAGAAGAGGGCAGGCACAGCACATCCTTAGAGTGACAGTGGATCCAGTGCTGTGGGTCTTTGTGGCCACCACTGTCATGAGGCTCAACACTGAGAGTCAGGACTTAAGTGCCACAGCCAAGCCTTCTGGCTCAGCAGCGATGAGCTTCAAAGCCAGGCTTTGCCTCCACAAAGCAGAGATAAGTTGGTAAGAAATGTGCTAGTCGCTGGCGGTTTCCTGCAGCAGAATTCTAGCACCTTCAAATTCTCACACTATCTTCTCAGGAGGAGCCACCTCACTCACAAAGCCAGAAGCCAACATGGGGCAGGGTGGCCCACTGCCACACAAAGCTTGCATCCAGGCTGATTTGTTTCTAACATACACACTGGCTGCCCTGCTCTGAGGGTTTCCATTAAAGGGCTGCCAGGGGTGACAGAGGAGGGACGTGTCTGTGAATGTACCTGGGTAGCAGGTCTTCAGTCTGCACAGCTCAGTGTCTGGAAACCACCACACAACACAGAGGATAGCTCTAGCTTCACAGGATATGGGCACAATCCACACTGACTCAGTGGGCACTGTTGCTCCCTGGTTCCTGGCACCTGATCAGTTTAGGAGGGAGGTCCGGCCAAAGTCTCACTCTAAGGACAATCCACTCAGAGCTTCTTCGGAGTAAGTGACCAGAGTTGATGACTTGATACCAGCTAACTGAATGAACAGAGGGCCTAGAATGAGCCTGGCATCTCAGAAAAGTGAGCCATCAGTGAGGGTGAGCCACCTGAGGTCACCCAGCTCCGTGGGAGGATCACAAAGCTTCCTGTATCGCCTGGACAAACACGACTATCTCAGTTCCCATGCAGTGTCTCCAGGCTGTGTGACCTTATGCATATACTTGGGATTCTCTGAGCCTACAGTCTCCTCAAGGGGAAACTGAGGACACTAATCTAACCACCTGAAAGATTACTATCCCAAATGTATAAACCTTCCACATCAAGAGAAGATGAAAGGCAAAGCACACTGAGTCAGCAGCAAAGGATATACAGACAATTCAGAAGAGAAATCTCAGCTGGCCAACGAAGGCACAAAAGGCCACTCAGCCTCCTTAGCAAGCAGGCAAGGGCTAACAAGCACCGTCAGGGGACACTGCTGTGCAGCATGAAGACCAACATCAACTAGAAAGTCTGACAATAGAGAGACTGAGAGCAAAGGGAGCCCAGGGACACAGCTCCTGGGGTGACATGCAGAGCTGACATGCACTCCAAGATCCACCATTGTTCCTGGTCTGGGTCTATAACCAGGAACAGTTCCCGCCAGGCTAATTACTGGGAAGAGCAGCCCTGAGTCCCCAGTAGGAGGGGACCTTTCAGATAACGGAGGGGAATAGCCACAAATGGAATACTATGCAGCAGTTAAAATGAACTGGGGCTTTGGTATTAACATAGATCTGAACGGGGCAAGATTTTTATAGTTTAATAACACTGAAGGGAAGACTGAAGGGGGGAGAATACTCAGGGCAAATGGGGTGACAGAAAGGTTATAAAACTGGACGGGGGTGATGGCTGTTCAGCCTTATTCAGTTACTACAATGCCAGTGACCTCTGTAGTTATAACTGGTCACTTTGGTGGTGTGTAAATGATACCCAGGGAAAGCAGCTAAATAATAATAAAAAATTATCCTACTAACCCATACTTACGTGTGTAGATGTTTTGCCTGAATGTATGTGCACCACACATGCCTGGTGCCTGTGGAGGCCAGAAGGGGCATCAGATCCCCTGGGACTAGAGTTATAGATGGTTTTGAAGTGCTGCGTGGGTGCTAGGAATCAAATCCAGGTCCTCTGCAAGAGCAGCAAGGCTCTTAGCCACTGAGCCATCTCTCCAGCTTGTGAATCAGTATTTAAAAGTGAGCAGGGGCCAGGCACCAAGGTTTTTAATTCCAGCACTCTGGAAGTAAAGGCAGATGTCTGTGAGTTCAAGGTCAGTCTGGGCTACGTAGTGAGACCTTGTCTCCAAGAACAAAATAAGTGTATGTGAATAGTAAATAAATGCAGGGTAGTGGTTTGGGGAAAGATATGACTGGAAGGGGACACAGGGCACTCTGTGACTTATTTTAAATATAAAGACAGAAAAGATCAGAAGCAGAGCCTGAGAGAGGCAGACATTTATGGAAAGGGATGGTCTTTATTCTCTTAGTTTCTCTGCAACACTGGCATCACATGACAGGAGTCTACCACCTTTAAAGAGCTGTCATCACAGCTGGGGTGGGGGGGGAGAATGGCAGAGCACACCTCTAATCTCAATAATGGGGAAGCAGAGGCAGGCGGATCTCTGTGAGTTCAAGGCCAGACTGGTCTACACAGTGAGTTCCAGGACAGCCAGGAGTATTACACAGAGAAACCCTGTCTCAATAAACAAAATAAAACATACCCTTGACCCTGACAGCTGCCTGATCAGACCCTGTTCAGGATACTCTTCTTTATTAGTGCAAGGGAGGGCAACCCGACAAGACTCTCAGAGCTGACAGGTTGCTCGAAAACTCTCCAGTTAGGAAGGGTGGCCCTGGCATGTCACTCCTAGAAGCTCCCTTCACATCCGTTCTGATGCCCAGACTCTGAGTGGGACAGGCATGGCAGAAGCTGCATAGTGACAACACCAGCCTTGTCCACAGGAGAAGGTGGCCATTGTGAAGAGATTGCTAACATAACATGGAGGTGGAGCAGGGGAACCAGCCTGGAGCCCCGGGCACTGCTGTCTAACTGCAGCCTCAGAAGATGTGACCTGCTCCCTTCCAGGAATCGAATCAGGGGGACGCAGCAGCCAGGACACTCCAAACTGATGTGCGCATTGCACTGTGGTGCTCTGACTGGGTCAGAAGTGCATGCTGTCATCCCTGTTATGGTCTGCATAGGGTCTGTCCACACCCAAGAGTTATGTGCTGGAAGCTTGGTCTCCAGTATCATGCCAGAAGAAGTGACAGGACCTAAGAGGCAGGGCCTAGGGAAAGGTAGTTAGGTCATTGGTTATGTGGAAAGAGATTCAGGTAGCTCTCCTAGGACCATAGCTGCCCAAAGGTTCATGTATTACAAAAGAGCAAGTGGCCCCTCCCCCACCCTCTGGCTCCTAGTTTCGCCTTACATAATCTTTCCCTGTATACATGCTCCTACCCTGATGTCACCTACAGCTCTGATGTGGACAAGAAGCCCTTCCCAGAGGCCAAACTGATGGGACAGTCCAATCTTGGACATCCAGCTCCCAGGCGGCTTTCATTTCATTTTTACAAAGTACTCAGCCTCAGGTACTAGGCTATACAACAAAAACCAGATTAAGATGGTCCCCAAGGGGACAGCTGTGTAAGCTGCTGTGTAGAGGACAGAAACAAGGTCACTTCAGCCAGGCCTCCAACACCTGTCTCCACACCCACTCCTTTCAGTGTGTGGAGCTTGGGGACAGGTACCATAGTCTAGTCTGCTGCTGATGCATTTGGGACGATGCCACTGTAGAACCAAATTATCTGTTCCTCTGGATGACTCAGGCTGCATTCATCTATACCCCACCCCCCCACCCCCTGTTTGGGGAACCAAAGGCTGGATAGCAGGGAGAAGGCCCCTTGTCACAGCAGTGACTAAACCCACAGAGGAACAAGTTCTCAGAACAAGCTCCCGCATGATTTCAGCACGTTTTCAATCAGAGAGACATGGACACCACAGGGCTGAAGTTAAGAAACCCCATGTCAGTCACATGGTTGCTCCCCCTGGGAGGAGGCATCAACACCACATCTTACATATGAGGACACAGAGACTCAAAGAAGTAACAGCAACTTGGGAGCCCAAGAGCTGAGCCCCAAGCTAGGAGGCTACACAGACCTGACTCAGAGAGCCTCTAACAATTGGCTGGAACCTCAGGGGTACCCCTCAAATTTGCAAAATCTGCCTGGGAGGTGTGGACCTGAACAAATTCCCAGGATTTGAGAGCACTTTGTCCAGGGCCTCGGTGAGTGTGTGCGATATGGGAAGAGGCGTGGTCTGAAGGACTAACTTCTTTGGTCCAACAGGCCTGGACTTACATGTCTGCTCTGGTCCTCACTGTTAGCTGCCTCATCCTTGAAACAGACTTGAGAAAACCACCACTAAACATGTGACACCACAAGAAAATGGAAGATGGTGCCCAGTCCTTGGTGGCTCTATCTATTCTGGTTTGGTGGATCTGGTGGAAGATGGCATGGAGGATTTCAGATTTCCTCCAGTTTGTGTGTTGCTGAAAACTGTCCCATACCCAAAAGGCAACCAACAGGCTTCAACAAGAAACCAGGATTTGGCAGCATTTGAAATAGTTAACGGGGGGGGGGGGGGGGACCAATACAATTTAGTTGAGCTCTGAAGCAAGGAAAACTTAGCTCTATTTAAAGATACCACAGGTCCAGGAAGCAGCCCCCGCTGGCTGGCCCAGGGCTGAGTTACTGAAGGCCTAGCCAATAACAATACATTGGAACACAGCACACTCTTTCTTGTAGAGTGCAGTGGATTCCCGGCCATCTCCTTCCAGAATTTTATGGGCGACTCAGGGAAGGCATGTATAGCTGTCTGCTTTATAAGAATGGCATTCTTAAACAAATAGATTCGAAAGGGGCTTCCAGGGAGGCCCCTGCCCAGCCTTTCTCCAGCCAACGCCCTTTCTAGTCATTGTCCCGCACTTCTTTGTTAGGATTTTTTTCCCTCCCTCTTGCTTTTTTCCTTCCTGGTTAACTTCTCCAGGATTGCCACAGCCAGCTTCTTCCAGCCAGGGACACCTTCCCCCCTCACGCCTGGAGTGAAGTCCCCAGGGTCTCCTCTAAATCCACTGTCCTACTACTCAGAACCTCTGGAGTGGAACCAAGGCCACCTCAACTCGGACAAGGTCCCCAAGCAGCCTGGGAGGCCACTTCCCACCTGAGGGTTACCGTGGGTCCCAGGCCCACCTTCCACGTTTTAGAATCCTCAGCCTTTGGGCCTCAGCGTTCCCATCTGCAAAATGACGCCAGGAACCCATTTTCTCCACACCTTGTCAGCTCCAAACAAAATTCTCATTTCACAGAGGAGGGGTTACTCCTGGGGAAACTTTCCCACATTGTTAAGCGGAAGTTACAGGAAAGGGGCGCTCAAATGACCCATGCCCAGAAGGATGAGGGGCTTGGTTGGCTGGTCCTACGAGGCTGGGCGTCTCTGGGTAGGAGAGTGGCCTGAGACCCACGCCTCTGTGGGTTTCTCTCCTGGTTTCTGTCTTCGTCTCCAGCAGCGGCTGGGGCCAGACTTTTGCACGGGTGGGCAAGGCAAGAGCTCGCGAGGAGATGGCGGGGACCAAGGGGCGAGCGGGGAGATGGCGGGGAAGGCGCAGGGACTAGGGGCGCGTGGGGAGACAGACGGCAGGGAGGGCGCGGGGACCCGGGGCGCGTGGGGAAACGGCGGTGAGGGCGTGGGGCACAAGTTCTGCGTGGGGCTGGGGTCGCCGCGTGGCGCGGACGCCGACTCACATAATGCTTGTTGGGCACGCGCCGCTTCTGCACGTCCAGAACCTTCACCTCCACGATACTGCGCCGCGGCGGCATGGCCGTTCTCCGCGCCCAGCACCGTGCGGGCCGGGCCGGGCCAAAGCGATCCTTGCCGCCCAGCACTTGCCGCCGCCGCCACCGCCCTCCGCGCCCCGCCCCTGCCCGCCCCCGCGCCTCCCGCCCACCCTGCTTAAAGGGCCAGCCCGGCCGGGCCCGGCCACGTCCGCCCGCGGGCCTTTGTCCCCGCGCCCGGCGGGACGGCGCGCTCCGCCCCCCGCGCCCGGGCCTGGCAACTGGAAACCCAGGCACCCAAGCCTCTTGCTCGAGCTCACCATCCCCGAAATGGGCTCAGGGAGGTTGCACACCCCCTTCGGTGTCTGCCCACCGCGGGCGTGCCAGTCGCTATAAACCCGATCACTCTCCCCCAGCCCTGGGGACTCAGGAGAGAGGCGGCGGTCATTAGGTCCCTTGGGTTTACTGTCTGTGACAGGGAGAGAAAAACTGCAAAAATGCCCTGGCAGCCTTGCATAGGGCGGCGAATGAGAGTGAGAGCAGGGGTGCTGGGCAGGTAGCGAGCCTCTGACCCCGCAGGGGACTGAGTTCACACCTGGCCTTGTGCTCTGTCCTTATCACGGATGCCTGCTTAAAATCTCCAACATCTGGGAGTTGGGGTGGGGGTGGGGGATGAATGATTAATCGCCTTTTACAGAGGACCTAACAGAGGACAGCCTCCAGATTCATGGAGCCGGTGGGTCGAACCCATGGTTGCCCCACACTAAGCAAATCAAAGCTACAAGTGGCTCCACATCTTTTCCCCTATAGCCTCCTAGCATTGGCTGGGCTCTCAGTAACTGGCAGATACTGGCTGGCTGACTGACTGACTGACTGAATGAATGAATGAATGACAGGGCACACACATAGCAGCATGGATAGGAAGTTCAGACTGCAGGTAATGGTCTCACAGCCACTAAGCAGGGGTTCCCCTTCAGGCACCTTCCCACCCATAGTCCAAGATCAGCCAACCCTTAGGGGAGAGTTCTCCTCAGTCCAGGCAGGCCTTATAGATTGCTTCATTTTGGTTTCCTCTGGAAACCCCTCCACTGCCTTTTTGGCTGCTCTGGCCTTAAACGCTGGTCTAGATGGGCTTCACTAGTGGCACTCCTGTGTTTGGGTTACACGGCTGGTCCAGGCCAAGGTGGGAGGAGGAAGATCTTAACAAGCCTCCTCCCCAGCTCCATTCCTTCAGAGTTGTCTTCACCAAAGACAGCTTTGTGCTGCCCCAGGCACAGGACCGTGGAGAGTGGCATCCATTTGGGACCAGGGCCCTCCCTGACCAGGTAATTCCCTCCAGCGCACCAAATCTCTAGCAGAGCTGCCATCCTAGGCACCCTCTGGTTTCTCTCATCCTCTGGACAAAACAAGCCTCCCTAACAAGGCAGAGGCACAGACTATAGAAGCTGGGTGTAACCTGAATCAGTCAGCTTTCCCCACTTCCCAGGTTCCCAGTCCTCCTGGCTCTCCTGCCCAGGGCTGGGGTGGTGGTGGTGGGCGGGTCTAGCCTGGGGAGGTTATGTTGTTCCGCACCACCTGCCTGTAGCTGTAGTGATGGCATCATCTCTCCTGTACCCTCATCCTTGCCCCCATCCCCCACCCCTGCCTGCTAATTTCTGTCTGTAAGTCGGATCACTCTGGGTCCCTCAGGACAGTTCAGTCTTGCAGCCTTTTTCCTTGGGTGTCCGGCTCATTTCAGTTAACATCCGCAAGGTGCATCTGCATCCGTGCTCCCTGCTTCAGACTCTCCTTCCTTTTTGTGGCTGACTACTGCTTCATTGTGTGTTTCTTACCCGTTTTCTTTATTCATATATCCGTGGTCACTTTGGTTGTTGCTGCCTTTGGGCAATTGTGACTAAGGCTGCTGGAATGTTGACATACAGAGTTGCCATACAGATATCTGTTCAAAGTCCTTGCTCATAGTTCTTCAGGGTATGTTCTGGATTGCAATTCTACCTGGGTTTGTTTATTCTTTTGAGGAGCTGCACTCCTGTCTTCCTGGTGGCCATTTTCTTTATTTTATGTACATGAGTTCTCTATCTGCATGTGTATACCTGTGTGCTAGAAGAGGGTATCAGATCCCATTACAAATGGTTGTGAGCCACCATGTGGTTGCTGGGAATTGAACTCAAGACCCCAGAAGAGCAATCAGTGCTCTTAACCTCTGAGCCATCTCTCCAGTCCATCAGCAATGAGGGCTTTGTCCCCTCTACTCCCCTTGCCTCTTACTTTCTGCTTCTTCTGCTGTTCTTGCCCACACCACCCCAATGGTGTCAGGAGTGACTCACTGTAGCTTATATTTGCATTTCCCCAATGATTAATGACAGGAAAAACGCCAGTTCAAACTCTGCCACAGTTTACACAGAGGATCGGTGCTTTTCTCTTGCTGTTGTGAATCAAGTGGGAGGGAAATCCCACTTGGATCTTAAGCTTACTCTAGCTCGGCTATCAGCCTAAGAGTATTTGTTGAGGTCTGTGGGTGAGCTTGGTGCCGGCCAGGTACTTTACATGCATCTTGTCTTACTGGGGTCGCATAGCCCTGTGAGTTATAAGCCATCCTTTCTGTTTGCCAATGGGAAGGTTGAAGAAGTGTAAACAGGCAGGTACTTCCCTGGGATGATGTGGCATTTGCAGATAGTCTGACTCCAAACTTTGTGTTCAGCCATCAATCTGTGTCTAACAGGGGATGTGGTTGGGCAAGTACCTTGGTCTTCTCATCCACAGGTGGCATGAGAGCAGCCACAGTCTCAGAGGCTTGTCTGAGGGAGGTATTTCATGGAAAGTATCAATCTGTATTGTTGTGATTTTTCTACCAGGTAAACTGACAACAGCTAAGCTCTCCCTTGAATCTCATTAAGTCTCAGGTTCAACTTTAATCTTGGTGTTGCCCAAACTCCATCCATGTTTTTTTCTTACTCTGAACCTCTTTTAGCTCCTGATCACATGTTTAGACTCATTCACCTAGCAGTCACCTTTCTCTTCTGGTTCCCAAGTGCTGGGGAGATGGCTCAGGGATAGAGCATATATTGAGCAAACATAAAGACCTGAGTTTGGATCCCTAATAATCATATAAAAAACTGAGGGCAGTGACCCATATCTGTAAGCTTTCTACTGGGTTAGGGAACACAAGACAGATAGATCCTAGGGTCTTTCTAACCAGCCAGTCTAGCCAATATGTAAGCTTCAGATTAGGTGAGAGCGTCTGTCTCAAAAAATGACACAGAGAGGAACAGGAAAAAAAAAGACATGTGGACCACTGGACTCCAATGTTCACACAGGCAAGAACACTCACACACACACTTATCCATACAGGGAGACACCACACATGTCATAGTTAGAGTTTGTCAACTTGACTCAAAGCCTAGACACCTGGGAAGAGAGAATCTCAACTGAAGAACTGCCTCCATCAGATTGGCCTGTGCCCATGTCTGTAGCACAGTTTCTTGACAGCTAATGGATAAAGAGGACCCAGCCCACTGTGGGCAGTGTCATTCCCTAGGTACATGGGCCTTGGTTGCATAAGAAAGGCAAGCCAGGAGAGCTAGCTAGTAACCAGTGTTCCTTCGTGGGCTCTGCTTCAGTCTGCCCCTACTTCTCTCAATGATGGATGACCTGGGAGTTAGAAGATGAAATAAATCCCTTCCTCTCCAATCCGGTTTTGGTCATGGTATTTTATCATAGAAACAGAACACTAATTAGAACAGCACATAAAAAGAAAAGAAAAGGAAAGGGAAAAATAAAAAGGGCCAGTGAGGAAGCTCAAAGGGTAAAGATGCTTGCTGCCAAGACTGATGACCTGAGTTTGATCCCTGGAAGCCATGAGGCAGAAGAACTCTCTTAGGTTGTCCTCTACACTCCACACATGGGTTGTGACACACTGCACAAGTGTGCTCATACACAAAAACCAACGGACGCTGAGCAATGAGAACAGCTCTGGGAGGAAACGCCATTCCAGTCCTGCACCCCTTGAGTGCATTCCAGACAGATCTGCCTCCTTCTCCTCACGGTGCCTAATGCGTTCAGTTTCTGAAGCCAACACCCTTAACACCATTCCTACACATCCCAGTTTAACCCTTAACACCACCAGACAACTGGACGTTGGGCCCTTCCCGTTCTGATAAAAAACTTAGCCCGTGAGAGAGGTTCATTATCCTACCTTCTCTTATGGGGTCTGTCTTAGTTAGGGTTTTACTGCTGTAAACAGACACCATGTCCAAGGCTACATTTAATCAGGGCTGGAGTGCAGGTCCAGAGATTCAGTTCATTATCATGGCAGCATCCAGGAAGGCATGGTGCAGGAGGAACCGAGAGATCTACATCTTCATCTGAAGGCTGCTAGGAGAATACTGGCTTCCAGGCAGCTAGGACGAGGGTCTTAAAGCCCACACCCACAGTGACACACCTATCCAACAGGGCCACACCTCCTAATAGTGCCAATCCCTGGGCGGAGCATATACAAACCATCACAGGGTCCTTCTCAGGTTTTCTCTGAAATAAACCTGTCCTTACTGCTCTGGAGCCACCTCCTCATCTTTCTTCTTAAAAATGTATTTTTCTTCCTTCCTTCCTTCCTCTCTCTCTCTCTCTCTCTCTCTCTCTCTCTCTCTCTCTTTCTTAAGAAAAGGAGTGTGGGAGAGAGCTCTTGTGGCTCTTGCAGACAACCCAAATGTGGTTCCTTGCAGCCGTCAGGGATGGCTCATAACCTGTAACTCCAGCTCCAGAGGATCTGGCGCCCTCTTCTGTCCTCTGTAGGCACCTGCATTCACATATACAAATAAATTATATCTTTACAGAAAAAGAGAAAGTCTTCAGGGAAAGGCTACACCGTAGACAGTTGACCTATTTCACAGCCATCTGCGGTTTAATGATAGGCACACAGTCTCCAGGACACCCCCTGCAGACTGGTGTGAGAATGCACTGCTTATCAGCACCATGGTTATCTCCAGCATCACCATCACTTTATACACTCCAGTGCTTGTTAAATGTCTGTTTATAGTTCTGGTCTCAGACCTGAGGGATGCAGACAGTCTCTGCATTGGTGTTTGCACACCACCATGCATTCACATATTCAACACACACACACACACACACACACACACACACACACACACACACACACCTCTGCCTCCCTCACTAGACTCCAAGCTTCCTAGAAGCCAGATTGCCTTTTACTTGTTTTAAAACTTCCAACTCCCTGAACAGGCTTGCAGAGAGTTTCTGAGAGATGCTTCTGTGATGGGCAATCCTGTCTCTGGCTGCTTGACCAATGTGTCCTTGCTAATGACAAACCAACCCCTAGGTGGACTTCTCTGCTTTTCTGTCTCACAAAGGCATTTGGGAGTAGGGTATTGCCTTTGATTTAGGTCTGCAGAAGTCAGGGATAGAGCTTAGACTCCAGCCTTAGCTGGTACTACTCCAAATTCCTGGTCCAGAAGGCATTTTGCAAACTCAGTGCTGCAGAACACAGAACACCCCTGGTGGAGCCGATGGAGTGCTATATTCCACATGGCAGGATCACAGAGGAAGGACCACGCACCAGAGGGGCATCTCATCAAGCTTGAATGAGCTTCTGGTCCTTTAGTGATTCTGATGTCTGTGTAGTTGGCAGGCTGTACTTCTCCCAGTCCCTAGGCCAGAGAGGCTGAATACTGTTTTGTTTTGGTTTTTTTTTGTTTTGTTTTTTTTTGTTTTTGTTTTGTTGCCTTTTCATCAGCAGCTTCAGGGATGGAATTGGGTTCTTTTTTATGACATGGTTGGATGGAGAGAGGACAGAGATGATCTCTCTGAGGCGCTGTC
Source organism: Rhynchomys soricoides (assembly GCA_019843965.1). Classification (NCBI taxonomy): domain Eukaryota; kingdom Metazoa; phylum Chordata; class Mammalia; order Rodentia; family Muridae; genus Rhynchomys; species Rhynchomys soricoides. The sequence goes on from JADRCH010000008.1 coordinate 13,031,123, forward strand.
TGTATGCTTGTCTCTATAGGGATGCTCATCACAAGAACAACACCCATGAAGGTTTATGGTCCTAGTACAAGCAAGCCATGCCTGGAGGAAGCTGGTTTAAGCAGAATCCTCATGCAGGGAGAACCTCATGGGATGACAGGAGGCTATGTGTTCTCAGCGACAGGGAGAGAGTCTGCAGCCTCTCTTCCATCATCTCCATCTTTCCTGTGCTCAAGTTTATTTCCTTAAAGGGAGCACCATTTACAATCCTCTCCTGTCCAGAAGCCTTCCCTGGATGCCCTTGCTCACAGATGTTCTTCAGTGCAGTTGCTGTTCCAGGCTGCCATGACTAACCCCCTTCATGCTGCTTTCTTGTCTTCCCACCACATGCTGACCTTTCCCCCACTTTATAAAGAGATGCAACTGTTACCATGCCCCAGCTGTCATCTACAACAATGTAAATTCTGGAGTCCCCTGTGTTTCTAACCTCCCTGTACTGGTCCATATACAAGAAGAAGTTAGAGGCCAGGTGTGGTGGTATAAAGAAATGAGGTTTGTTTAGTTCACAGTTTGGAAGGTGAAAGCTCCAAGGTCATGTGGCCCCCTGGGACCTTTGGTGAGGACCATGTAGTTGGAGGCATCACAGTGGTGGGAGTGTGCATAACAGTTATTGGTGAGATGGGCATCCAGAAAGACTTGGGATGAGGGTCATGCTTTTGTATAGGACAAATTGCCCTGGAGAGAACTAAGCAGGTTGGAGAAGCACTACATTAATCCTTCCTGCAGATGGCGCCCTTCCGCGCCACCCACTCTCTTATGGACACCGCCTTGTAGGGGTCATGCTTCCAGCTCACAGACCTATCCAAGCCACAGTGAGCTCAGCAGATCTTCAGCGCTTTGATTTTCTCCTTTCAGTGAGAAAACAGGAGCTAAGAGAGGGTGCCTAGGGTCGCAACACAGAAGCATGGTTTGCTGAGATGTGAACTCAAACAACTCTGGCTGCCTCTCAGAAGAAACAAAGCTCCCTTTGAGGAGGGGAGTGGGAGTCTTCCTGATATCCTATCTCCCTCCCTCCACTGAGCAGCGGTTTCCGAGCTGTTCTCTATTCTCAGCCAGGAGCGTGTTTAACCAATGAAAATCAGATTGCCTTCCCCACCCCCACTCTCCCATTGCTTAAATGTCCCAGTGATTTCCTGCCGCACGTAGGATAAAGGCACCAAGTCTCTTAGAGCAGCCTTTAGGGATTAGCCGACTCTGGTTTCAGAGACCTGCTGACCTCATCTAGTCCCCTCCTCTGTCACACCTTCCTACATCCGTTCTGCCTTCATCCGTTTCATGAGATGGATCCCTTTATACATGCTGTTCACTGCCCGGAAATGCTTTTCCTGTCTTTAAAGCTTTAGTCTAAGTGTCTTCTCCTTCTGCAGGCTTTCCTGATGCAGCCTCCTTCACCTCCCACGTGATTTTCTTCACAGCTCTTGGCATTGCTGCCACCTCTTCTTGCATGACTCTCCACCAGAATGTACGTACATGAAGTTGGTCAGGCATCTTCCCTGCTTTTATCCCCAGTTCAGCACAGTCCTGCTCTCCCCTAGAAGAGAACCTTGAATGAATGAACACCGTCTTTCCTTCGAGAGGAACAGGAGTCTTCTCAGAGTGGCAGCTGATTGGTAGATATTTACCAAATGAGTGAATGGATACGGATGTGGACCAGTGAGGATCATATTGTTCACAAAAAAACCTTTTGGGTTACATTTCAGTTCAATGAACACATACTAAACTGGGTGACCAGTGTCTCCTTTACAGAAGCAGGAAACACTGCAGCAAGATGTAACTGTTTAATGGTGAACATCACCCTGCCACTGAGTGGCTCCTGTGCAGACAAGATGGCTGCCTCTCCAGGTCATAATTGTTCCTCAGTGTTTCCCACTCTAGACATTCCCAGGACAACCCTAACCATGTGGTTGCTCCATGGGCTATGCATACTGTGGTTCAGCCTTGTCTACTCAGATACACTGCAGAAGAGCATGGTTTAAAAGTGCAGGTGGCTCTGGGAGCCCATTCATTCATTCATTCATTTGAGCCATTTATTCATTCACTTGACATCTTACTACTTTAGAACTTAATACCTGTCAAGCACTGAACAAGATGCTTGGGAGACAGAATCAAGCACAACAGGTAGGGATTTTTTCCCCCATATTCTAACAGGGAAGGCAGTCAATTAGTAACAAGTGACAAACAGGGGACATGTCTCGCCATAGAGAGTCACCATTAGAGACAAAACAAAAGTGTACAAGGCATGCTGTAGGTGGTCAGGTTAGCACTGAACCACAGCAAGTATCTCTCAACCAGATGGCCAATTCATGACCCTTGGCAATATGGCACCTTGGGCACAGCTCTTTAAGCCTGCTGTTCAGTAGGTTCACCTCCTGAGGATCTGCTGTTGCTCAGTGGAGTTGAGATGTGGGTGGAAAGAGGAAGAAGTTGGTAGGTGGCTGAGCAAGCTGGCACTGAAGAGTCAGGAGATCCCCAGGTGCAGTATCACAGGGAAGAGAGATTTGGAGGTGGAGCTGGGCTCTGGCCCAAGAGTTCTGGCAGCAGACAGCCTGACTCTGCGACAGCCCAGCTCTGGAAGTGTGTGTGGATATCCTGAGGAAGGAAAGGGACTGATGAGGAAGATCATGGTCCTGGGTCTGTCTCAGGTTACCCTGCTAAGAGCTGGGTGGTCACTGTGCAACTGTGAAGTTGCCATTGCTGGAGAATCATTGGGATGATCCTCTTGTGCACTGTGTAAAGGTTATCTCTGTATTATTCAAATGTTGATTTCTGAACCAGCACAGAGCTGAGTACTGTCTGGACTTGTTATGAAGCATCGCCTGCCCGAGTATTTTGTAAACATTCTCCTCCATAACCTTCTGACTGGTTTAAGAAAGACGCGAAGGTGTATAGCAGGACAGGAGAGGAAAAGTGGGAAATCCGGGCAGAGATAGGAACTCTGGGAAAGAATCAGGCATGGGGGATTCACCGGCTAGACACAGAGGAAGGAACAGGTGCCGGGACTGAAGGAGAGGTGATGGGCCACGTGGCAGATGGTAGACTGGAATAAACAATCTAATTAAGTTATATGAACTAGTTGGGAAACAGCCTACACTATAAGGCCTAGCATTCATAAACAAATGTAAGTCTCTGTGTCATTATTTGAGAACTGGTGAGTCAGACAGAGACAGTCTAGCAGTATTTGGTGCCCAATGTGGGGCTCGAACCCATGACCCTGAGATTAAGAGTCTCAATTGCTGTATTAAGTTCAGTGAATGACACAGACAGGGATATAGAAAGAGCCTGGGTTGATGTCCTTGCTGGGTGACTGTGATGTCCAGGCCTGGACCTCAGTGTCTTGCTCACCCATGTGGACAAGCAGCCCTGCCCACTGCTGACTCAGCTATGGGCCTCAGGGAAGCAGACCTGACTCCTCAGAGTGTGTGACCCAACCCAACCAGAATCTGGAGTGTGGAAAGCCAAAGACCAGCAGAGGACTTAGGCTGCCCTCCTAGCACATGAACATCAGGCCATCACCTTCCTGTGGAAGCTTTCTGTGGAGCCAAGCTTCTTCCTCCTTTCTGAGAGCTCTGCAGGAGCATCTCACTGGACAGTTCCAGCTGGGGAAGGCTGGGCAGTATACTCTGGACGGACAGCACCCACCCTTGCAGAGAATATCATGATGGTTTTGATTTGGTTCCAATCCATGCCGCTCAGAAATACAGAACCTGGGCCTAGTTCTTTGAGCCCTTTGCTCACATATAGTAGAACATTATTTAAATCCCAGCCCAGAGTTTCTACCCCATATTTGGTTGTTGAGTTCCCAGATGAACTACACATTCACAGCCTTCATATTTACAACAAGCCTTAATGAGCACAATAGCTGGGCAGCTGCCTACCCTCCATGCGGACAGAATCTACTTTCCTATCGATAACCCCAAATGACTACTTACTATTTACTATGTTCCATCTGGGATGCTCTTAACTCCAATTGGGCCGCTGTCAGGGCTATGCTCTCTCAACCCTTAGCCCATGGCGGCTTCTTCTTTCTCCCCTCCTGCATGTTCCTCTTTTTCATGGTTCTTCTCTCCTTAAGCCCATGAAACCTAAAACCCCACCCATGTCTCTTCTGCCCAGCTATTGGCTGTTGGCATCTTTATTCACCAATCAGAATTAACTTGGGGTGGGTCACAGAGGTGGGTGCAGATTCCAGGTCTTGAAGGCCGACACTTAGCATTTGAATAGACAGTAAAAGACAAAACTTACACACACACACACACACACACACAACTCAATAGCCAGGTGAACTGGAGAACTGTTTGGTGCAAACAACCTAAAAAACCAAACAAACAAGAACCCACCTGACTGCAGGTCTGCAGGGGACACTTCAGATGCAGTAGCTGTTTTTCTTCCTCAAATGTCATGTCCACTTTGGTGTCAGAGGTGATAGCCTGGCAGCAGGTGGTAGAAGGTGGTTATGTCTCTGCCCTGGGTGTGGTGGGATTTAGAGGCACACAGCCCAGCTATAGGGGTAGAATGAGGTGCTGCTCGAAGTGGGGTTTCTCTTTCCTCCAGACTCAGTTCTTCCTAATCCCCCCTTTATCCCTGGGGATAAAGCCTCCATAAGGGTCACTTTTGTCTGGCCCCCGGAAGTAGAAACTTATGGTTTCTTTGGAAAGTCAGTTGTGTTGGATGGTGTTTTGCTGGGGCATTGAAATGTGAAGAAACATTTCACTGAAGCGCACACAGGTGAAATGATGTTTTGCTAAAGCAAGCATGTGAAAGGATGTGTGATGAAGGAGTCTTCACTAACAACAGGCATGTATTGATTTGCCTTACATTGAGTAGCTTTGCCTCATTTGTCATAGAGAGAAATGCACCAGAAAACTTCTGGCGGTGTTCTGGTGGCTTCTTGCCACTTCTGTGGACTTGAGCCATTTGGCAGAGTGATGCCAGCTGATACAGATTCACATGGAGTTTTGCTAAGACAGACTCACGTGCTGAGGCAAGACATGTGGTGAAGCAAGACCCATGGAAGACATGTGATGTTTGGAGGGAGTATAAACAGGACTCAATGAACAGTGGCCGGGGCTTGCTTACATAGCTAGCTGTGCAACATGTCTTGGTCTCCAGTTATTGAGAGAGGCATGGCAGAACTTCTCCTGGCATCTCTGCTGGTCTTAATCATTCCTGCCAACTCATGCCCATTTGGTTGAGACCTGACTGTTTCTGTGAGGTCTTGCCACCGCTGCTGATTTGGGTTTGCTATCCTGACACTACTGAACTGGACTGTTGGTATATCTGTGAAGTGTTTGCGAGTTAATGGAGCTGCCACTGTTGATTCCTGTGAACTGAACTGCTGATTTCCTGACAACACAGATGGGATTTGCTCCAAAGAACCATTTCTAAACAGGTCCACTTCCCCCGGATCCTGATAGCCTTTCTTTCCCACTACCCCTGGTGGGTGACAGGCTAGGAGGGAGGTTAAAGCATTTAAGAACCTTTATTAAAAGTAGGGTTTGAAAACTCAACACAACAGCCCTGATAGCCAGCCATCTGTTTAAGTGCCCAAAATGATGAAATAATACATATGTTTGTTGTTTGTTTGTTTTTAAAGCAGCACAGAACAGTGGAAGCCAGGAGGCAAGACTCAGGAGAGTAAGCAGCACTTTTCCCATTTGGTTTCTTTCCTAGCTCTGACCCTTAATCACCTTTGCTCTCCAGTCCCACATTAAATGTATATTTATTCTTTCCCAGTTCCATGTATATAATATACTTTAATCACACTCCTCCCCTATTAACCTCCTGTGCCCCCTTTCCTTCCCCTTCCCAGCAAGTCTTTCCCTACGTCACACTGTATCTCCCTGCTGGAAGCAGTTTACCTCCAAGTTCTTCTCAAGGAACTGTGGCTTTCATTTGGGCTGTTTGCTGGTTTTCTTCTCCTAGCTACAGAGCCACGGATCTGAGTAAGTGTGTGTGTGTGTGTGTGTGTGTGTGTGTGTGTACCTTGCTTCCAGAGGCAGTGAGCTTAAACAACACAGGACTGTTACCAATATCTCCAGGAGAACCGGAGAAACTGGGGTATTTCTCAACATGTGTTTGGCAAAGAACTGCCAATTTTAAATTTCAAGCTCTGGCCATGAATGGCAGAACTCCCACTGCACATATGGCTCAACCCACTGTCTTTACCAAAAGCATCAATGGCAAGTGTGATGTCATTGAAGAAATGGCTTCTCTAGAGCCATTGAAAGATACAATTAGAGAAGAGGTGGCTCAGTGGCCAAGAGCACTTGCTGCTCTCTCAGATGACCTAGGTTCAATTCCTAGCACTCATGTGACTGCACATGGCTTCCTGTAACTCCAGTTCCAGGGGACTTGATTCCTTCTAGGGGCATCCAGCATGAATGTAGCACCCAGATTACACGCCGGCATATACAGAAGACAAAAAGAAATAAATTCTAAAAGGATACAACTAGATCAAAAGATAGTTGTGTCAAGATACAACAATACCACAGCAATATATAATATGTTATGTGTTATGAGTCATGTGTCAGATACTGTACACTATATTATACATTACATATTATATATAAATGTAGAGTTTCTGGTGGGACCTGATGATGGTAAATGTAGGAGAAAGACTTGTAAAAGCAGTAGGAGATGACAACATCAGCACTCCAAATTCCTGTTTACTTGTCATTGGGCAGCTCTCTCAGAAAGCTCATGCACAAATGTCTTTAAAAGGCAAACTGCATCAAGGCTGAGAACTTCAACAGGGCTGAGAGATTAACCCGTCTCCAGCTCAGGACCCCTTAGAGGAGTTCATGTCGACTGCAGCCACATTTGCTATTCAGAGTTAGGATGGCTAGCTCGGGACTCAGTGTTGGAAAAATTTGATGGTTTGTGACATATGATAGTTAGCAAGTCATTTATGGTATCAAACCAAAATTTGTCTAGAATTTGAATATCAAACCCAAACCATCTTACAGACTTAGCCTTTTTATTGGATTCTATCTATCTATCTATCTATCTATCATCTACTTATCTATCTAATGTAAAAAATAATTTATTTTTTATTTTTTACTTTATGTACATTGCTGTTTTACCTGCATGTCTATGTGAAGGTGTCAGATTCCCTCATACTGCAGTTATAGACAGTTGTAAGCTACCATGTGGGTGCTGGGAATTGAACCTGGTCCTTTGGAAGATCAGCCAGCTCTCTTAACTACTGAGCCATCTCTCCAGCCCCTCTATCTAATTTTGAAGATTTATTTTATTATTGATTTGTGTGTATGTGCGTGTGTTGCCTGTCTGTGCCTGTGTGTCTGTGTGAATGTAAGTGCAGTGCCGGAGGAGGCCAGAAGGGGGTGCTGACTCCCCCAGAACTGGAGTTACAAGTGATTCTGAGCCACCATGTGGGTGCTGGGAACCAAACTCAGGTCCTCTGGAAGAGTAGAAAGCTCTCTTAACTGCTCAGCCGTCTCTCCAGTCTGAATCTGGAGCTCACCAATTGACGAGAAGCCTGGAATCCTCCTGCCTCTATCTCCCAGTTCTGGGATTGTACAGACAGATGTGATCATGTTCATCTCTGAGGATGCTGATGATCTTAACTCAAGTCCTTACTTCTTCTGTGAGCCTGAGATGCTTCAGGCTCTAAGCATCTATTTGTGTGCATTAAATAAGAATCTTCAAGGTGAAACCAATTTATCAACACAATGTTTCAAATCTCAACAGTGGCTGAAATTGCAGAAGACTGATATATAACCAAAAGAGTCTAAAATTATAGAAAGTCCAAACCACATTCAAATCAAGTAGACAAATTAAATCAAAACAATTTTCTGCATTTTCGCATATTGGTTAAATACCCCCCAATAAACAGTAAAAACTGTAACATTGATTTTCAACTTAATATAAGAATTTGAAACATTGTCCAGGATTCCCAAGAAGTTAATCAATAGTTTTGTATATCTGGGACTTTATTTCCACCAACACAAATATGTTACCTTGCCATTTTCAGAGGGATCTATACAGCTGCAATCTGACATTCAGCTAGAAGAAAGGTTTGATGACATCTCTTTGCTAGACTTGTGTAGGTCTGCATTAGTTACTGGTCTCATTGCTGTACTCAACAAAGCACTCAACAAAAGCCTTTTACAGGAGGGAAGGTCTGTTTTGGCTCACAGTTTGAGGGTGCCATCTGTCCCATCAGGAAAGTCATGGCAACAGAAGCCTGAGAGCTCATGGTGTGTGCGGTCATGAAGCAGAGAGAAATGATGACACTTACGTGGCTTATTCAGTCTGGGACTCCAGGCATGGGGTGGTGCCTCCCACACACAAGGTAGGTCTTCCCATCTCAACCTAAACTAGACACCATGTCCCAGGCAAACCTGGCACTTAACCTAATGCAGACCATACTTCTGAAGAATGCTTAAGATTTTGGTCTCTAAGGTGAGTCAAGATCAGAGGTTCTCAACCTGTGTGGGTCATGGTCCCTTTGGGATAATTTATCAGATACCTTGTGTATAGGATATTTACATTATGATTCGTAACAGCAGAAAAATTACAGTTTTGAAGTAGCAATGAAATCATTTTATGGCTTGGGGTCACCACAACATAAGGAGCTGTATTTAGGGGCTGCAGCATTAGGAAGGGTGAAAACCCACTGTTTTAGATCTTAAGTTGACACTCAACGTTAACCATCGTAGGTCCTATCTTCCTCATTGCCCAAACACCTCTCATTTCCCATCATGCCTTACTCAAACCATCACTTGTTGGCGTCGCTTAGATTTGTGAGCAACTATTTTCAGGAATGAAGCTACGCAGAGTGGTGCACGCTTAATACAGTCACAGCTCTGAGGAGGCAGAGATGGGCAGATCACTGGGGCTTTCTGGCTGTCCAGCTTTGACTATTCAGAAAATACCAGGCCAATGTCTCAAAATTAAAATTTAAAAACAAATAAAAGAAGGATGAGGAACAACACCTGTGGTTGTTCTTTCACCATGCGTGCACTCACACACATATGCACACATACGCACACACATGCGCACAAAGTGCAGACACATACAAACACGCACACACCTGTGCACCCACAAACATACACATGCACACAAAGTGCACACACATACAAGCATGCACACACATGTGCACCTACAAACACACAGGCACACGCATACACATGTGCACCAACACACACATACACACAAATGAACATATGTAAGTGCACACACACAGAGAATGAATCACACAAAAAGTACACAGAGGACACAGTGAGAACTCACTGGCGGCTGGAACTCCTCCTGTAGAAGCATAGACTGTAGAAGTAAAGGGGTTGGAGAGGTGGCTCAGTGGTTAAGAGCACTGACTGCTCTTCCAGAAGTCCTGAGTTCAATTCCCAGCAACCACATGGTGGCTCACAACCATCTGTAATGGGATCTGATGCCCTCTTCTGGTGTATCTGAAGACAACAGCAGTGTATTCATATATAATAATAAATCTTTTTTTAAAAATACAGCATTAAACATCCCAATAGTTTTATACTGCTCTCTATTCTTTTCTTTTATAATTAACATAATTTTTAAAAACCAATGAAATTTTATTTTTTATTTATGTTCATTTTCTTTACTGGTGATCACAAACATGGGACTATTGAAATATCCTCAGATCTTATAATCTCTTGTAAGAATTTTCCAACTATTGTCTAGAGTGGTGATGTTCCTTATTTTGTTATTTCAAGACAAGATCTCACTGTGTAGCACTGGCTAGCCTAAAACTCTCTAAGTAGTCCAGGCTGGCCTATGAATTCTTAGAGACCCACCTCTTCCTTTCAAGTGCTGAGATTCAATGCATGTGCTCTTTAACCATATCCTGCTACACTGTTTCCCTTTACCTGAGTCCTCCTTAACCGCGCCCTGCTACACTGTTTCTCATTCTAATTCGCAACTTCCCAAACTTTCTCTCTCCTTATCAAGTTGGCCTTTTCACTGTTTTCAAGTCTGGCTGTTCTGATTGGTGGGTTGTAACATTCCACTGTAAAGCCAACCCCTCCAGGGAATGCTCCCTGGGGGCCTGGCTGGCCTCCAGGTGTGGGCCAGTGTGAATAGCACCACTGTGGACCCTGGGTCTGATCTTTGTTGAACAACTGCTCTCAGTTCTTTGCAGGTGGATTTGTTAACTCTAGTGGTGATTCCCGGATTAACTCCCCAGAACATAAAACCGGCTTTTCTCACCAGGTAGGAGAAACGACTTCTGAAAGTTGTCCATGGCAAGCATGGGCTGGTGTCTCTCTCTCTCTCTCTCTCTCTCTCTCTCTCTCTCTATCTCTGTCTCTATCTCTCTCTCTCTCACACACACACACACACACACACACAAATAATAAGTGTCCATGATATGTGTGGGCTGGCAAGGCACACATGCATGTGCATATATACACACACAAATAATAAATAGCTTAAAAATTTTTCATTTTAATTCGATACTTCTTTCAGTGTGTCTCAGAGTCCAGTCCCAGGACCCTCTTCCCTTCTCAGAGGAGCTGAGGACAAACTTGGAGTTTCCTGTGGGCTCAGAGATGAGCATGTCTCTGACAAAGGACAGAATGGAACAGCTGCCTGGGAGTGGATCCAAGACCGACTGAGCTGCTGACAGTGGCAATGGGCCCTCATTGTGAAGTCAATCACAAGGAAAATGGGTTCAGGAAGCCTGGGGGCTTTACAGAGGAGCCATTAAAAGGAACTAGAGATGACCGGGAAGTCCTAAGTGGAAATGAAAATCAATTTCTGTTGTTTTTGAACTGAACAGGCCAGGAGCCACAGAAAACCAAGACGCAGAGCTAAAGCAAGCAGAAGTCATCCAGGAAGTGGGGGCAGGGGATGGGTTGCAGAGTAAGAAAGCAAAAGAGCAATTCAATCGGAGAAACTGGTCACTGAGTTTTTAAAAGCAAGCTAGCTCAGGAAGTGCCTGAGCAAATTCAATGATTGTTGGAAGATGCATGGCTAGGAGTTAAAAGCCCCCAAAAGTAATGCGCAGGGTGGGGTACTTACATTCTTGTACTGACAAAAGATGTTTCTGGAAGAACGTTTGGGTAAATTCCTTTGGTTTTGCTTTCTCCCATGACACTCTACAGCCCAGGCTGGCCAGGAGCTCACTGTGCATCCCCAGGGTAGCTTCAAACTCAAGGCAGTGCTCCTGCCTCAGTTTCCCAAGTGCTGGGATGACAGGTGTGAGTTGCTTTCTCCAGATCTGTGAATGTCATTCATGGGGCAGCAGACTGTGAGAGGTGACAAACGCTGGGGAGGTAGCCAGGCCAGCAGTTAGAAGAGTAGATTAGGGGTTACCCCCAGGTAATTGTCATAGGCAAATAAAACAACCACAGTCCAAGTCTCATTTATTTGTAAGCTAGTTGGAAGTAAGTTTAAATTCGTTGTACTATATTTTTATTGTAGCCAGAGGCACCTAGAAGAGTCCAGAGCAGAGAGAGAAAGTAGCCGACTGAACATGGCCAGCAGACTGGACTTGGTTATGAAAAGAGAGAGGGCACAAAGTGAGTGATGAAGACAAAGGGGCAAGAAAGGACATAGAGAGAGGACAGAGAGACAAAGAGAGGACAGAGAGACAAAGAGAGGACAGAGAGACATACAGAGAGAGACACAGAGAGGACAGAGACATACAGAGAGACACAGAGAGACACAGAGAGGACAGAGAGACATACAGAGAGAGAGAGAGAGGACAGACACAAAGAGAGGACAGAGACACAAAGAGGACAGAGAGACAAAGAAAGGAAGAAGACGCTGCTGAAATAGCAGGGTTATAAGTAGAGTGGGTAGCTGGGGAGGGAAGCGCATGAGCTGGAGAAGTTTAGGGTAAGGTGTGAATGAGAAGAGCCAGGATGCCCTCATGGACTCTACAATGTGTCCATTCCACAGGATGGGTGGGGCTGAGGATGTCTGTGCAGTAGTTGTACCAGCAGAGGTACGCACAATGGGGCTAGTGTGGGAGGGTGGGGGCTAGTGTGGGAGGGTGGGGGCTA
>JADRCH010000008.1:13043173-13063331 GCA_019843965.1 Rhynchomys soricoides
GTGGGGGCTAGTGTGGGAGGGTGGGGGCTAGTGTGGGAGGGTGGGGGAGCGTGTCACAAGTAAGGCATCCTCTCTTCTTGGAATCAAAGCCACTTAAGAAGACTCCTGCTACATCTGAAACTTGGTGACTCCAGAGGCATAGTCACTCCCTGGTGTGTACACTATAGAAATCCAGACCCATACATCAGGGGGTTTTACTCTGAAACTTCTAGATGGTGGTTGGGGTCTTGGAGAACTATGAGTGAGACCTTCATAGTGACAGCCAGAAGGCAATCTCATGGGGCTATTGTCTGGAGGGAGCACACAGAGGGAGGCTCCTGCATTTCTCTGACTACAAAGGACTGCCCACAGATGGGGCTCTGTATCCTGGCCCCTATAAAAACTGCCCAGAGAGGAGCTACTGTAACTGTGCCCCTCCAAGTACTGCTCAGAGGTGGGGTACTGTATCCATGCCCCTCCAAGGGCTGCCCAGAGATGGGATACTGTACCCATGCCCCTCTAAGGACTGCCCAGAAGTGGGACCCTGTATCTATGCCCCTCCAAGGATGGCCCAGAAGTGGGACTATCCAAAAACACCCAGATGCAGGCTAATAAAAAGGTTCTGATAGGAGACCACATACAGGCTATTTCGTCCACTTGGCTCTCTCCTTCTCAACTGTTTACACTATTTTATGTATGTGTTCATCTCTGTGTGTGCATGTATATATGGTGGTATATATGTATATGTGAATATGTTCATGCGGAGGCCAAAGGTCTTTGTTATATGACATCTTTGCTCTCCACCTTAAAATGTTTTTTCCCCCCTGCACATTGTGTGTATGTGTGTGTTCACCATCACATGTGTGTATGTCAGAGGTAGCAGGAACCAGGTGGCAGCACTGAGTCACCAAAGGCAAGATGATCATAGTTATAATAGCACAGACAAAACAATGTCCATAATGCTCTGACCCATAATGGGCAGCACAGGCAAAGTAAATTTGGTGGTGGCATGACTTGTATGGACCTTTGGTACTGGCTAACCAATCATGGTGTCTCTAGGCATGACATAGAGAAGAATCATACTGAACTTTTGTTTGAGCTGTACAAGCAGAAACATTCTCAATCAAATGGAAGGAAGGCAGGTTATGGCAGAAGAGAATCTCAGCCCGTGAACCAATTTCCAGATGAGCCAGTTCGCAGACTCGGAAATCCTTTGAATGAAGGGATGGCCAAGTTTCCCTGAGGAAGAACCTTGATAAAATACCTAAGAGTTTTACTGATAGCCTTTCCCCAGTCCTTCTCCAGAGGAACTTCTGGCCCCTTACAAGGGGAGCTGTACACTGGGAAAGGAAACAACCAGAGTTTCCAAGGTCTATTGGAGACTGGTTCTGAATTGACACTGATTCTGGGAGATCCCAAAAAACACTGTGCCCCTCCAGTTAAAGGAGTGATTAATGGAGTTTTGACTGAAGTCTGACTCACACTAGGTCCACTGGGTCCTCAAACTCATTCTTCGGTTATTTCTCCAGTCCAAGAATGTATAATGGGATAGATATACTTAGAAGTTGGCTCCTTGACCTGTGCAGTGAGGGCTATTATGGTTGGAAAGGCTAAATGGAAACCTTTGGAGTTTCCTCTGCCAGGGAAAATAGTGAAGAAAAAACAGTGTTGTATTCTTGGAGGAACTACAGAAATTACTGCCACCATCAAGGACTTGAAAGATGCAGGGGTGTGGTTCCCACCACATCTCCCTTTAACTCTCCTATCTGGCCAGTGCAAAGACAGATGGATTGTGGAGAATGACAGTTGACGATTGAAAACTCAATCAGGTAGTGACTCTAATTTTAGCTGCGATACCAGATGTGATGTCCTTACTTGAGCAGATCAACACAGCTCCTGGCACATGATATGCAGCTATTGATCTACCAAATGCCTTTTTCTCGGTACCTATTTGTAGCCATTTGCTTTTAGTTGACAAGGCCAGCAGTATATCTATACAGGTGTTTTTTTGTTTGTTTTGTTCTGTTTTTGAGACAAAGTATTTCTGTGTAGCTTTGTCTGTTCTGGAACTCACTATGCAGAGCAGGCTGGCCTGGAACTCATAAAGATCTGATCCTGCCTCTCAAGTACTGTGATTAAAGATGTAGCCTTGTTCCTAAGAGAGTAGGTTGCCTTCTTAGTTAACTTGATATCCCCCCCACCCCCCACCCCCCCCCCCCCCCCCCCCCCCCCCCCCCCCACCCCGGACAAGAGCAACTGAGATTCATCCTCCTGATAGATCTTACTCAGTTTTACCCTCCAGCTCCCTGGAATGCTATCTTTTATATTTTCCTAAAAATTCTCAGAAGTCAACACCATAACACAGAAAGGTCAAAAGGTTAAGCAAGGAGATGATAAAGAAAGATCACAGTCTGCTGTTAAAGAACTCATTTGGTTAAGGAAATTGGTCTTCCATTGCTGAGAGTAATTGCCGCTATAACACATTTACTGAGTTCAGGTGGGATTACAATGTTGTTCTAAAAAGAATTTTAATTCTATATAGGTGTTTTTTTTTGTTTGTTTTTTGTTTGTTTTGGTTTTGGTTTTATGTTTCAGTATAACTTGTCACATTGAAATGCTCACTAAATTGTCTGTATGCTGGTCAAGGTTCATGAACCCAGAAGCACCCTGCCACACATATAACAGGGAAGCTGTCAGAGTAACAGCAAGTTTATCAATAGGAACTTTAAGTCAGTAGAGCCCAGGCTGACATATTTCAAACTGATGAAAGGAGAAGGGGAAAGCTTCGATTGCTAAAAGCACTAAGCCAACACCACAGAAGACACTCCTAGAGGCTACTGATTTTTATGTTAGTTTTGTACTCTGTCATTTTGTTGAGAGTGCTCTACAGCTCTGGTTTTGTGGTCAAGTCTTTAGGGTCTCTTTGATATGAAATCATACCATCTGCAAACAGGGCAGTCCTTCTTGCAGGCAGCAAACAGATGGGCCATGTTTTTTTACATTCAATGTTCTAATCCATATCTTTTGATTGGAGAATTGAGACCATCAACATTCAGAGATTTTAATAAAAAGTATATATTAAATCCTGCCATTTTGTTGACTTTGTAATGTCTGATGCTTTCCAAATTCTCATTTCTTATTTACTGTTCTAATGTGGTTTATTGTTTCCTGTGGCCTCCTGGAAGTGTTCATTCCTGTGGGTAGGATTCCTTTGAGGGTCTTCTGATAGCTGTTACCCACCCTGATGGTTTCCTGGGCTACATACATCTTGGCTCTGTCATTTGGTATCCTGGCTGCAACCTGTTATGTAGAGAGAGACTTGTCTGCCTGTGTCTATCTGGGTTTTAAATTGCTCTTGGCCTTGCATGTTCATTTCTTTTTCTAGGTTTGGGAAGTGTGGGCTACAGTTCATTGAATGACCTTCAATGTTATTTCAAGTCCTCCTCTCTGCTGGACCTTCGGGTTTTGTCCTTTGATGATATCTCAGAGCACTCAGGTGTCATGGCCCCATTCTTTAATTTCATTCATTGTGATTGATCTTTAAACCCAGCTTCTTGTCAGTCTTGTCCTCATCCCTATGTTCCTCCTGCTTGGTGGCCTCATCCTCATGTTCTCACCCTGCTTGGTGGCCTTTTGGTGACATTTTTCACTGTGCTTTTTATTTGATTTAGCGAGTTTTCATTACAATCTTTCTATGTTTTGGTTTTTCTTTCTTTCTAAGTCTCTGTTTTCTTGCTGAAAATTTATTTGATGTTGCCAAGTTTTAAAAAATCCACATTGTTGATTTTTTCCTCACATATTCTGGTGATTTTTTTTTAGTTTATGTTACTGATTTTCATCTCCAGTCACTGACCAGTTTTATCAGAAAATCATCTATACACACACACACACACACACACACACACAACTGTACATCAGAAGAAAGAGTTGGGGAAGAGGAGGGAGAACAAAGGGAGAGTTAGAACGAAAGTTAGAATGGGAAGGAGGGTACAGCAGAGGTGTGGGAGACTGGGAGGGAGGGTGAATTTGGCTAAAGCACCTGATATCTTTGCGATTAACTTCATGAAACTCAGCACTATGTACAATGAATATACATTAGTAATAAATAAAGAACAAACCAACCCAAGGGGGAGGCTTTCTACAATCCCAATAGAGTAGCTTCTAAAGTATATTGTTTACAAAGTAACATTGTTTCCTTTTTAAAAAGGTAGGAGTGGACCATGGGAAGAATAGACTAGAAACATCAAATGGCTGACGTGGGATGGAGGACAGGATGGGAAACAAGGAGATGGGATCTATAGGTTTCACAGTTTTGTTTTTGGTACCAAAAATTGCTTGTTGCATCATAAAGAAGCCAGGGCTGGGGTGTGGCTCAGTAGCTTGGTAGAGCGTTAGCCCAGCATGGCAAGGTCCCAACACCACACAAAATAAAATAAACAACAACAACAACGACAACAACAACAAATCAACCTCAAACTTGAATACTTGGAAAGAACGAGAAACATGTCTGTCAAATTGCGGATAGAAGCATCCGCGGGGCTGTGGCAGTTCTATCTTAGCGGGACACATATCAAAGATGGAAAGACACTCAGAACCTGAACTAGACATTGAAGAGTTCTGTAGAAGGGCGGGCAGAGTGATAGCTGTGGGCAAAGAGCCACTTGCATGCGGGTGTCTGTTACACCTCTGTTCTGCTTGGGGCTGTGGAGTTCCCGGTCCCGCCACACGGGGGTGCTCGCCGCCTTCTCATTTCTCACCAGCTGCAGGGGCCTCTGCACCAGACCCAGACTGCCCGCCACCTTGTTCCAAGGTCCCTAAGAGAATAGGACAGTGATGCGTCTAAGTGGGTGCAGTTTTCCTCCTCAGTGGCTCCCATCTCATTTTGCGCTGAGGACCGGGTGCTTTGCTTGGGGGGACAGCTGGATTACAGGGCCGTGAGCAAACGCCAGGTCCTGGTGCCTTCGCTCACCTGCCTTTGCCCTGAAACCTGTCTCTGGAGAGACAGCAGCCAGGCAGGACTCACCCCTTTACTGCTTTGATCACCAGTCTCAGTCCTGAAAGAGAGGATGCAGAAAGAGCAGCAACCTTTTCTCTTTCCCCAAACTACAAGAAACTACAAGACTAAATTTTGTCTCTTGTATGTCAGTAGAGTCCCTCGAGCTGTCCTTGGGCAGTCATTTGACCCAACGAATCTCTGTCTTGTTTCCTAACAGTTGCACAGCTAGATGTTGTTATCCTGTGGGTTTTAAGAAAATGACTGCGTTGTGGAGAGTCTAGACTCTGAATTCACCTGGACCTGCGTTTGACTACTGAGGGCCAAGCAGACAGTGTGATCTTACCGAGCAGTGGTCTAACCTCTCTTGAGTTTGTGCCGTCTTCATCTCCAGAACAAGAAAAATGGAGTACTTTTTTTTCCCAGAAATTTATTTGTGGGGATTTTAAAATCACTGTGAAAAATGTCAGACAAAAACAATTAGAAATGTTACGGTGGATGCTAGAGAGATGGCTCGGTGGTTAAGAGCACTGTCTGGGTTTCCAGAGGACCCCGGTTCAACTCCCAGCACACATGGCAGCTCACAACTGTGTAACTCCAGTTCCAGGGGATCCAACATCTTCACATAGATATATATGCAGGAAAAATATTAATGCAATACAATAATAAAAAATAATTATTAGAAAAGAAGAAACATCAGGGTGATAGCGACAGGTCAC
This sequence comes from Rhynchomys soricoides, assembly GCA_019843965.1. NCBI lineage: Eukaryota > Metazoa > Chordata > Mammalia > Rodentia > Muridae > Rhynchomys > Rhynchomys soricoides. Next base: position 13,048,865 of record JADRCH010000008.1, read on the forward strand.
AGCCTTGTGGCTACAGGCTCTGACCAGGTCTCTCTCCCTCAATGTTCACCACATAGGCTTCTTTTGAAGCAAGTCCTCATTCTGCTGGTTCATTTGTGAAGACAATGTGAAAAATAAATGCTCTCTTTTAAAACAGTGTGTGTGTGTATGTGTGTGTGTGTGTGTGTGTGTCTAGGGAGCCTATTCTCTGTGACTGGAACTTTTCTTTTAAAATTTTATTCATTCATTCATTCATTCATTTGTTGGAGGACTTTAGGGAGCCTATTCTCTGTGGCCAGACCTCCTTTTCTTTTAAAAATTTATTTATTTATTTATTGGGGGGGGGTGGCTTTAGGGAGCCTATTCTCTGTGGCCAGCATTTTCTTCTAAATATTTGTTTATTTATTTATTTACTTATTTACTCATTCATTTGTTTTGGGGACAGGGTCTTGTTGTTCAGCCTAGGATAGCTTCAAATTCACAATCCTCCTGCTTCAGCACATGCCTCCCCAACCCTCTGAGACCTGGGATTACAAGGCACCATACCCATCTGAGGTCTGGGTTTTTAATGAGATTTGTGAATGGGTACTAGCTACTTGTCCTGCTGCTGTGACAGGTGCCCAACAAGACAGCTTAGGAAGAGAGGATTTGATTGGGTCACAGTTCTAAGGAGTCAGTCCATTAGGGCAGGGAGGTCACAGTAGCAGGAGCCTGAGGCAGCTGCTCACATTCTGTCCACAGTCAGGAGGCAGAGGGAGATGGAGGCTGGTGCTGAGATCACTGTCTTTTTATTTAATTCAGGGCCCCAGTTCATGGAATGGCACAGCCCACACTTAAAGCAGGACTTCTCAACTCAACTAACCCAATCTAGAAACTTCCTCTCAGATGGGCCCAGAGGCTTGCTTCCATGGTAATTCTAAACCTCATTAAGTTGATAATCGGTATGAACCATCACAACTCCACCTCTTGCCAACTTGACACCCAAACACACTGTTTTAAAGCCATAACCTTCCACTCCCTGTCCCTATAGGCCTGCGACTAACTCATAACGCAAAAATGTATTCAGCCCAACCTCAAAAGTCCTCACGGCCAATAAATTTCAACACCATTCAAAAGAGAAAAATCCAACTCTTATCTGAGACTCAATCTCCTCACTATGACATCCTAATAAGAAACCAAAACAATACAAAGCGAAACTAGCTATAGACTTCCAATGTGCAATAGCTCAGAGTGAATGTTCCCATTTCTAAAGGGAAGAATGGAGCAGAAGGAAGTTTGGTCCAAAGTGAGTCAGACACCCAGCAGGGCAAACACCAAATTCTACAACTTCACTTTGGGTCTGGGGCTTGTGGCAGAATTGTCTCAGCTTCAAGGACCAGCCCTGTCCTCCAGTTCTGCTGCCTGGGCCCAGCTACCCCCCTCCCCCTCGGGTCCATCTCATGCCTGCAGCTTTTCTTAACAGATGTTCCATGGTTCTGGGTCTCCACTGCAGCTTGTGCTTCACCTTTGCACAGTAACCTCTGAGAGCCTCCTTGCAGGTGGACTCAGTGGTTCTCTGGATCTGTGGTACAAGGCTTATGGCTCTTGCAGTCCCGCATCCTTCACACCTGCCAAACCAGTGGCCTGAGGAGCCTGCCACCAAGTTCTTCTGCCTTCTCTGTGTGGAGACCACAACTAGACTGGCTTTTGAGTGCTGGTCCTGGGAAACACTTCCCGGAGTCATTCAATCTGCTCTTATATGGCCTTCTTCTTCCTCTTCCTCTACCTCTTCCTCCTCCTCCTTCTCTTCCTCTTCTTCTTGGTTTTTTGAGACAAGGTTTCTCTGTGTAGCTGTCCTGGAACTCACTCTATGGACCAGGCTGGCCTCGAACTCAGAAATCCGCTTGCCTCTGCCTCCCAAGTGCTGGGATTAAAGGTGTGCGCTACCACTGCTGGGCCTTATATGGCCTTCTTAGTTTGAATGCTTTTCTCTTAAATGAACTTGCATTTTCAAAGTGTGGAGTCCCAAAGGGTGGGTCTTGCCCCCAGGGCACCTTTCCTGTCACCCAGGGTCAGCTTCTCTTTAATGCTGCTTATCTCTTTCACAGTTACACCTGCTGTGTCACCTGACTCTCCTTCCCTGACACTTTAATCTTACCTGCACACCCTTTTAACCAAACTTCAAGTTCATCCTCTCTTTCAGATGCACCTTTTTTCTCTCTCACTGGAGGCCTCTAGGAGAGCAGTAAGCAATGACCTCACCACAGCCTGAATGAGCTCCTGAATGGTCTCCTGTCTGCCAGACAGAGCAGCCTGTTCTCCTTAAGCTAAACCCCATTCATGCTCTCAGGACATAGGCAGAATGCAGTCAGATCTTTGCCAGAATATCACACAATGCCCCCTAACTCACTACCCGATAGAGCGTTTCCCCCAAAGCCTTGCTAGGTCTCTACTGTCCACATTTCTCTGAGTCCTTGTCTTCTAGGCTTCTATCAAAATGTCCCCAATTAGTCTGTGCTTACAGTGTCCCAGGGCCTTTCTAGGATAAAATTCTAAGCTCTGCCATATACCTCCCACAAACCAGTTCAAAAGGTCTAAGAACCATACGGTTGGGTTTCTCATGCCCACTCCCTATTCTGCCCCAGGTACCAATTTTCAATATTAGTCACTTTCCCTGTTGCTGTAACAACTTGGCACAATCAATTTAAGAAAGGGTTTACGGTGGCTTATAGTTCTAAGGGGTATAGTCTATCATGGTGGGAAGGTACGGTGGCAGAAGAGGTTGTCACATCATATAGACATTCTGGAAGCAGAAAAAGCTTGTGCCCAGCCATCTCTCTGTTTATTTAGTCCGGGACTCCAGTCCACAGAATCATTCTGCCCACATTCAACATGGCTCTCAAATCAGATCCAGGACTGCTCATGGCTCCAGTTCAGCTCTTACTACATCTTTGTCCTCACGTGGTGTAGGAATCTCCCCTGGCACGCAAGAAGCCACCCAATGGCAGTAAGATGCCCTCTACAGTCCCACCAGAGTGCCACGGTGTCTGAACTGACCTTTGGCAATTACAAGGGTGAAATCAATAGAAAAACCATCTTCTACACCCCACAGATCTGAGTGAGGTCCTACAAATAGACATTTAACAAGCATTTGGTTGTGCAAAGGCGTGGTGATGGTGGAGGTGGTGCCGATACTGGATACTGGAAAAGCCTTGCACCTACCTTCAGTGACCTGCAGAGGGCGCCCCGGACACCGTCTGCCCGATAGTCATGAACAACTGAGAGTGGGCCTCAAGGTGGCACCACTGTCTTTATTATAAGGGGAGAGCTGAGCTTACTGCTTTCTTGCATTCTAGATCCTCCACCATGTTGCAGTGTGGCTCAAGGCTCTCAGTAGATGCCTTCAGCCCTCCCACCCTCCAGCACTGTGAGCCGAATCAAGTCTACTGTTCGTCCATTCCCCAGTCTCAGGAACATTGCAGTGGTAGAACACGCACCAAGAAAATACAGAAAGGTGCTTGTGGCTTTAACTGGTCTCACAGATGGGAAGGATTGCTTGAGATTGCCTGGTGTTGTCACCTATGGGAAGCAGATCTGGGCAGAGGTAAGCAAAGATTAGTATCCTTTCCCACAGGGAGGTATGAGTAGGGGAGGGCTGACTGTCCCCAGCTTAGGCTTCTAACCCGTGCCTATGAAGGGATGTTTGGTGCAGATCACCTGTTCCCTGCGTGAGCGCCTGGTCTAAGAGTTGATTGACAGCTTGCTATGTCTGAGAATTGGTAACAGTGTCCTGGGTCCATTGTCTCAGTTTCCAGACAGTTCCAGACAAAACCAACTGCAGCTGCTTCAGAGGCACACAGGAGAGAGACGGGCTGCTATTTTAAGACAGCTACTGAGCTCTTTTTCACAGCCCTAGAAGCAGCAGAGCAGACCACAGGGAGGCCGGGAGGGGGTGAGTCACAAAGGATCAGGGAGGACTTTGGAGGCGGAGCAAAGGAGGCCCGCCTAGGCTGATGGACAGTTCAGGACACACCAGCGCCCATCCACCTCATTTAGATGATGCCTCCATGCCACTGGTGGGGAAACTGAGGCAGGGATGTTTATAAGCAGAGGGTGTGAGGAGAAGATCCTCACTACTCAAGTGATGCCATGTGAGCCTCCTCCCCAGTTTAACTGGTCAATAAAAGGCTAGAGGCTGTGATTGGGCAGGGGAGGGGTGGGGCTGGAGATTTGAGAGAGGGGGTTGCAGGTAGAGGGAGAGGAAGGAGGAGAGGAAGACTGCGGAGGAGGAAGCTCATGAACCAGAACTGTGTAGCCAGGAGAAACAGCAAGTAACAGGGGGCATTGTAGCTGGGAAATAAGTTAGTACGACCTAGCTCTGCCCAACCCAGGCATATGGCTCATAAATAAAATATCTGGATTGTGTGTCTTTTATACGGGCTTATTGGGATTGTAAATTATTACTCCAGACTGCTTTCCTTTGTAAATGACAGAAGTCTCTTGTTTTGTTGGCGCTAGGAGATTATGTTGGTAAAAGAAAAGCAAATTGTAGATATGTATGTGTGTATACAGCAGGTATTTAAAAAAAACAAAACAAAACAACAACAACAACAACAAAACATGTGACTGAAGAGCCTGAGCTTGAGCCCCTAGAATCTATGTGCAAAAGTCAGGCGTGGTGGCTGACACTCTCAGAGCTGGGGAAGCAGAGACCAGAAGATCCCCGGAGCTCAGACAGACAGCCTGCTCAGTGAGACTATGTTAAACAAAAAAGGTGGTGTCTGAGGAACGGCACACAGGGCTGTTCTCCAGCTTCTACATATGTGAGCACAAACACACGCACACGAACACGCACACACTTGACCTACACACCTATGTGCATCCTTCCCCACCCCCACAAGATACACAAACAAAACAAAAGGTAAACCACAGATCCAGCAGGTCCATAAGCATTAACAAGGCCCGGAAAAGTTCTGGCAGGGGGCGAGGCCGTCACCTTCTAGAGGGGCTGGGTGGAGTAGGACTTGGGGTGATCTTCAATCAGTTTCCTCTAATCTGATAGAGTAATCATTTTATATACTACTTGTGTGTCTCTAAAATGAAAAATACATGATACTTTAAAAAATGTCACAAGGTTTCTTTGTCCTGGCCTCTTCTCAGAAGTCAGGTCCTGTCCCTCCACCCCAGTGTTTATTGGATTCATAAATTACAGACCTGGGATAAAAATGCTAATATACTAATGTGCTTCTTCTCCCTTTGCCCAAATGCTAAGAGAAGAGGCCTTTTCCCAGAATGCCTCAGGCTTCTAGGAAACTTCTAAGCCCTGGGGACACGACCTGTGGGGTGCAGCCTTGTGGTGACAGGTGTGGAGGGTTAAACTGGCCCCCTCTTCAAACTTCTTGTCTGTCTCTCTCTAGTTTGTACTCTGGACATCTCCTTCTCAGACCTCAGAAAGATGACCATTCTACCCCATTTGGTGTACCTGCTTCTAGAACTTTCTCTTGGTTTTGCTGTGATAATAACAGGTCATTATTGAAGAGTGGTTACCTATTGGTAGTCTCTTTCAAAATTAATTTTTGAAATCAGAACACATTCTTGTGGAGTGCAGCCAAGGAAGAAAAGGCAAAACTTCATTCACCTCAATCTAGGAGGAGCATCTAACAGTATGGTGTGGACCTCAGACCTTCCTTGTGTGTTCTCAACTGACTGGTATCTGGGGTGCAGGGTCTGGGATGAAACCCCACCCCTACAGAGACCTGATGTAAAGTGGTAGCCTTGACCTGAACTTCCATCTGCTCCTGCGTACTTCAGCATGCTCCGTGATGACAGCAGCTCACATAAAGGCCTATCAGGAGTTTCTGAAGTTGCCTTCTGTGACAGAAGCCAGAGGCAACCAACCCAGAGCCAGAAGATCCATTCTGGCTTCTGGTTGTGGAGGCTTCATTCTGTAGTCGTGTGGCCTCTTTGAGTTTGGCTCAAAAGTGGGGAGCTGTCCCTGTATGGGGCACAGGTAGTGGTGCATAGGGCAGACATGCTCGGCTTAAGGGCAGAATATGAATGAAAGAGGAACAGAAAGGACTTGGAGTCTCAGTATCCCGGCCATGATACCCCCAATAACCTCAAGACTCCCACCAAGCCCCATCTAGGAAAGCCCCCCTGCAATGAGTCAGGCTGGGGATTGGCCTGAACATCAGTAGGATGATTAGTTTTGTTTTTTGTTTGTTTGTTTTTGTCAGCCTGAGACAAGCTAAAATCATCTAGAAAGAGGTGGAAGAATTGTCTGTAGCATACTGGCCTGTATGCAAGTCTGTGGGTCATTTTCTTGTTCAATGATCCATGTGGGAGGGCCCAGTCCACTGTGGGTGGTGCCATCCTTAGGTACTAGGTTGTCCTGGGGCACATAAGAAAATAGGCTGAGCAAGCAATGGGAACAAGCTAGTAAGCAGCACCCCTCCATGGCTTCTGCTTTAGTTCCTGCCTCCAGGTTCCAGCTTTGAATTCCTGTCCTGGCTTCCCTTCACGATAGACTGGAAGCTATAAGGTGAAGTAAACCCTTTTCTCCCCAAGTTGCTTTTGGTCATGGTGCTTATCACAGCAACAGAGAGCAAACTAGCTCTGTCTGTGTGGCACCAGCCTGTACTGCCTGCCCAACCCTCTTCTCCTGTCCGGGTGAACCTAGAGGGAGGGAATAGTGTGAGCAGTTAAGACCAGGTCTCAACACAAGTTCATGGCCCCAGTCTACCACAACTCTGTTGGCTTTGATTGCAAAGATGAAAGAGTGAAACTTTACTGTATGGCTTGAAGACCAGAAAGTTGGAGACAGGTTATTTAAGAAATCCACAGTAGAGACTGGCCCATGGTCTTTGAAAAGTATCTCTAAGATGTTTACTGTCTTTTCAAGATTCGGGATCAGGAAGGGCTGGAGGCAACCCACTGGCTGCTTGGTTTGAAAGGGGTGTGGAGGGCTGGAGAAATGGCTCAGTGGTTAAGAGCACTGGTTCCTCTTTCACAGGTCCTGAGTTCAATTCCCAGCAACCACATGGTGGCTCACAACCATCCGGATGCCCTCTTCTGGTGTGTCTGAAGACAGCTACAGTATACTCATATACATATGATAATAAAAAATTCTATAAAAAGGGAGTATAGAGATAAAGCTGAAGTATACGAGGAAGCACCACCTGATAACATAAAAATTACTGACAATTGACTGATCGACTTGGATGTAAATGATCCCGATTTAAGGGCTGGTGTGATGGCTCTAACTGCCCTCAGACTCAGCTGCTGGCTGATTCTTGGTGATGCTCACAGCAGTTCACATTTTGGCTCAGGAGCCACTCACCCTGGAATCAGTTGCTAAAGCAGATCCAATGTGAGGCAACTGCCTGTAGCCTTAGACAAACTCGTTCTTGGTTGTGACACACAGTTATTAAGGAAGATCCTCAGATCCTGTGGTTGGAGACAACCTTGGGGAGCCTCACCCCAAAATCAATAAAGTCATAGTGGCTGTTTAGGTAATAATTGCTGATCCAAAGACAGACCAAAGGCTGAGGAAGTTTGGACACTATACTCATCTGGATTTCAGCTTTTCGCCTGCTTTCTACAACTGGGAGTCCAGTGTTTCCAGCATGTGTTTGGAAATCAAATGTCACTTTTCAAGGGAGAAATCCCAGAAGATTGATTATATCTTAGAGATTTATCACCAAAAGTTTTGGGAAAGTGAAGCACATAAAAAAAATCAATTAAAAGCAAACTAGAACATTTGGGGGACATTCCAGGCCCAAGCAGAAGAGGGGTGTAAGTGGGTGCTAAGCTGTAATTGTCAAAAGAGAAAAGACAAGAGCAATCCAGTCTGTTCTGGTTCATGCAGACTCTTCTTTTTCTTCTGAACTTACTGAAGCTATTACCAGAAAGATTTATCCTCCATATCAGGTGGGCGATGGTACAGGCCTGTCTACCATCTCTGGACAGGTAGAGGCAGAAGGATAGTGAGTTCAAGGTCACCCTGATCGACACAGCAAGTTATAAGATAGCCTTGGCTATAGAGGGTCAAACCAAACCAAACTCCCAAGTCTATGTTGTGCTGTTGTGGGTGGAAAGCCATCCGTGACTGGAGCCAGCTGTAAATGCTGGGTCATTCTGGTTTGCTGTGGTAAGATCAGAGGTGCCAGGAGGCCCTTGCCTTTGTGGTACTGCCTGATTCCGGCCTTCTTGGTAGGTAGCCACAGGGCCTCTTTCTGCCTGGGGCTACTGTCTGCCTGGCTTCAGCGTCTGTTGGTCACACACCACTGGATTTCAGAAGTCTGAAAGCTACCTCTAATTCTGTTAATGCCTGGAAACAGAAGGTTGTGGCCCCCAGAGCCATCGCCGTGGAAGGATAATGCACAAGACCAGCACCTTGTGGCTTTATTGGATAACCTCTGAAGAGGAGGTGAGCAGGGAGGAGCTTTCTGTAGATGAAAAGAAGAGGCTGGGGCTCCTCAGAGTGCTCTGGGGCAGGAGTTTTGATGTGGGAGTAAAGGCATGTCTTTGAGGGTCTTTGCTGTGAGGCCTGGCTTTGAAACTGTGAACGCAGTTCATAGTCCCCAGAAAACAGTCAGTACACACCCCAAATAGAAGGCCATCAGGTGCTTCACTAGGGATAGAAAGTAGGTCTAGTGGTCAATTTAGAGGCAGCTAGGGTGGGAAGGCAGCCATCTTGAGATGATGAGGGAGACCCTGTACGTGGTCACAAGTAGGGAAATGAACCACACAAAGATGAATGTGAGTGAGCATGCAGTTTAGATTGATGTCATCCGCCTGGATTAAGACTCGGGGCGTCTGATGCCAGATACTTTATTCCCAACACATTTAAACACAATATAATTTGAAAAAAAAAAGTTCCTAGGTGCAATACAATCCCCAGTGTGCAAGTAAGAGTAAGTATATGAAGCAGCTCAGGGTACATGACATTTATTCCAAGATATTGGGTTCTAGAGATAGGCTAGGATAGCTTTCAGGCCTATGAAAGGGTCTAGCCTAGTCTCAATTGTACAGCTAGCATAGAGGTCATTTGGGCTATTAACCACTTCTTGTCCTGGTTGTGGGTTCATGGGGAGCCCCTGGCTGTCAGGGTCATTTAGATTACTAGCCACCTCCAGTCCTGGTTGTAGCAGGTTGATATAGCCTGGCCCAATAGATATTAGATTACCTGGCTATTAATCAACTCCATTCCCAGCTTTCTGGAGGGAAAGAGTTTACATCTTTCCCATCCTGCATGCTTAGCATGACCGGTTTCTCTGGAAATTTGTGGGAGCAAGGAGTTTTGTGCTGTGCTCCCAACTAAAGGGGGACTATGAGACCTGCTACCTCACTTCTGAGTACCAAGAGGCAATGTGTGGGACTAGGGCTGTGAACTAGCTCCTGCTTTGGGGTCCTGTCACAGCAGATCAAACATCAGCATGGAGTCACTCATTCCAAGACTCTTACACCAAGCTGTGGTGGCTATTCTCAGTTGTCAACTTGACTACATCTGGGATCGACTAAAACCAAAGCAGCTGGGGACTTTACTTAATTAAATCATTTGAAGTGGGAAGACCCACCTTTAGTGCAGATCTTTTGAGGTGGGAAGATCCACCTTTAATCTTGGCTATACCTTCTGCTGCAAACCAATATAAAGGACAGGGAAGAAGGAAGCTTGCTCTTTGCCTGTTTGCCCTCGATGGCAAGTCTGTTCCTTCGGTGGTATTAGAGCCTACTTCTTTGGGATTCCAGCATACACTGAAGACCAGCTGAGACATCCGATTTGTGGACTGAACATCTACTGAATTCTTGGACTTTCTGTTGTTAGACAGACTAGCTGAACAACAACCTGTACGGCACATTCTAATAAATCCCGTGTGTGTGTGTGTGTGTGTGTGTGTGTGTGTGTGTGTGTGTGTGTGCAGGGGCACCCATGTGCATGCATGCATATGCGAGCACATAAGTTTATTCTGTCAGTTTGTTCCTCTAGAGAACCCTGACCAATTCACAAACCAAGGAGTCAAGAGGAAAACAGCTGACCTCCCAAGCAGATGTTTGAGCAGCCATGACAGTGATGTTCTCTTAGGCTTAATCCTCTCACACAAAATATGTAACCCGAAGTGAGCCAGTGCTAACCAATGAGCTGCTTTCTACTAGCCTTCACCTTCTCCCCACCTTGAGGAGCAAGCAGCTTCCAATGCAGCCAAGCCATCTTTTGTCCTGAGTTCCTGCCCCCCTCAGCTCTTCCCTCGTTGTCTGCCTCCCCTCAGCCTTTGCAACACCTTGCTGTTTTGTAAGATGAAGTTTGCCCAGTTCTAGAAACACATCACAAAGCCAATGAAAGTCTTTAACGGGAATGGTTATTTCATCCTTTGACAAATGAAATCAGTAATCAGGCCACTTGAGCCCACACTTAGGCTCAGCCCCTCCTCAGCTCTGCACTGTGGCCAGGTCCTTGCAGGGCACTGTTCTCCCTCCTGACCATACCACACCACGTCCGTCCCTACCTGTGGTTCTTGTTCTGCCTTGGGTCCTCTGCTCTGTGATTCAGGGCTCTCCCTGTGTGAAGGGGACTCAGGCTCTAGATCAGGATTCCATCTGATGCATGTCAATCAGCTGTTGCATGCCACACCCATCAGAAGTCTTGGGTTGCAAGGGACAGAAGAAAAACTCACGGACCCCAAGCCTGAAGGTCACTTCATCTGGGACCCTAGGGTTTCTTCCCTAACTATTTTGGGAGTTAGGTCTTATGATGAGACTGTTGTGCTTTTTTGGGGGGGGGGGGGGGGGGGGGTTGAGACAGGGTTTCTCTGTATAGCCCTGGCTGTCCTGGAACTCACTCTGTAGACCAGGCTGGCCTTGAACTCAGAAATCCGCTCCTTGTGTGCTTTCTTGATGGCTTCCCACAGTGTCCAGAGTGACACCTGTCTTCATTCTTTGGTACAGGGAGGAGGCTGTGCCTCTTAGCAGCATTAGCCAGATCAGGCTTTGGGTTGCATGCTTCCCAGGGTGGGGCAGATCATGACAGCTGGGTTTTTTAGTGGCCTGACTTTTAGTGACCTGCCATGACTAGATTCTGTGGAGTGAAGTTAGTGAGATTCCCTGACTGCCAGGAGCCCTGAGGGTTGGGAAGTCAGTGGGCAGCAAACCACACTGCCCCAGAGACCATAGGGTCACTGAGTGTATGGAAGGAAGTGACCCTACAGAGTGCAGGGGAGGTCGCAGACTCAGTGACTTTCCATACATCAGACTGGACCACTGCACCTCAGTACTCACCTAGATCACCAATTTCACAAGCAGAGGGCTTAGTTCCAGAACAAGGAAGCAGGGAAGCCAAGCGGTCTGTTTCTACAGTCTGGCAGAGCAGGGGCAGAGCTGACAGGATGCATGAGTTCTGACGCCCAGTGGCTCATCCGCCAGATGTGGGACTGTAGTCATTATTCTTCTCTTCACTGTGGGAGAAAGACCTGACAGAAAGAGCTAAAAGGATGGAATTTTATTTTGCCTCCTAGTTTCAGAGGGTCCAGGGCATCATGGTAAGGAAGGCATCGTAGGTGAGGAGGGCATGGAAGTGAGTGTCCATAGCCATGGTAATTTGTAGTACCACCTTGTTCACGCAGCACAGCAGAGAAACGGTGTCACTCTCAAAGTGCTGCCCTTAGAGACCTATTTCCACCAGCTGGTCTCATATCCTAAAGGACCCACAGTCTCCAAAAACACAGGTTGGGAACAAGCCCTCAAAACAGGAGCCTGTGCAGGGCATTGCAGATCCAGATGGTAACAGAGACGGACTGTGTTCAAGGTCACACTTCGGGGAGCGGAGTGGACAGACGCTTCTGTGAACAGGAGCAAGAAGAAATCACCCCTCACTTAAGGTGAGGGGGCTGGTGGAGGGTCCTGGGAGTAGGCAGGGTCCTCTGCCTTGGAATGACTGGAGGAGGTGCAGCCTAGAATTTCTGCCTAAATTCTTGATGTCATCTGTCTGATGCCATAGATAAAACAGTTGGGGGAAGAGACACCTGCCACTTGCTGGCTGTGTGATAAGCTGTTCATGTTTCTGACTGCTCATCTACAGAAGGAGGTGGGTTACCTTGCCTCTCTAGTCTTAGAGTAGGAGCTGAATGAGGATGTGTAAGGCTCCCTCCATAGCCAGAGCTAACATGTGCATGGCTCTCAATAGGACAGGCAGATGTCCAGGCCTGGCTATGTGTTTGTCCACAAGCCTGTCTCAGGGCTTGTCTGGGTCTTTCTGGGGAGGGATGAGGATTCTGTCTGGCATCTGAGGATGAGTTAGAATTGCTTCTAGAATGATCTAAGCCAGCCTGGGCATACTGTTCCTGGGTCTGCTTTGCCAGCTAGCCTCCCATAGTCCTGGGAGTCTCTTCTCTGGTGTCCAAGCAAAGGATTAGCAGGGGTGATTCACCTGCAGAGAGAGGACCAAGTCAGAGAATCCAAACAACCCAGAGAAAGACTCCTTTTATCCCAGGGACTGGGAGACTCTGAAGGGACCCATGTGTCATGTTGCCAATTGTTCACAGTCCCTAAGGAGCCTGAACAGCAAGCCCTACTGGGCAGAGGGTGAAGGTTGGACTAAGAAGTTGGTGATGCCCCACTCATGGCTGATGCCTGCAGTGTTTTCTCCTGATCCCATGAGATGAGACCCTTCCCAGGAGATCTGCGCTGCAGGGGAACAGGATATCCCACACCATTATGTTGTCACATTGGATAGGCCACAATATGATCAGAGAGGAGACAGCTATGGTATGACGAGCCGGGGACTGCATGGAAGCAAAAGTTCTTGAGCTTCCCAGGATGCTCAGTGGCAGGCTTATGCTAGGGCCTGTCAGTTTGCACCGACGAGTCTTCCCCTCTGGGGCTTATCCTATATCCAAGAAGCAAGGAAAAATAAACACACAGAATTATTTTAAGTAGGTTAAAGTTCTGTGAAGAAAAAAAAAAAGGAGCCTGCTGTTATGGTTTGTAATTGCTTGGCCCAGGGAGTGGCACTATTAGGAGGTGTGGCCTTGTTGGAGGAGGTGTGTCACTGGGTGTGGGCTTTAAGACCCTCATCCTCTGCTGCCTGGAAGCCAGTATTCTGCTAGCAGCCTTCAGATGAAGATGTAGAACTCTCAGCTCCTCCTGCACCATGTCTGCCTGAATGCTGCCATGCTCCCGCCTTGATGAATGGACTGAACCTCTCAACCTGTAAGCCAGCCCCAATTAGATGTTGTCCTTTATAAGACTTGCCTCCGTCATGGTGTCAGTAAAACCCTAACTAAGACACCTGTGCACCAACCCAGTCTGGCGAGTGACCCAGAACCATCCACCTGCCCATGATATCCACTGCTAGGCCTGGCTGGGGCCACGCAGCCTGCACACCAACCCAGCCAGATAAATGTAGTTCTCAGCTATTTTTTCCCCAGTAGATAGAGATTATCAATGCGGAAAATAAGTGGCCATGGGGTGTCCAGCCCCTATTGGTACATCTGCAACTCAACTCCTACACCTGAGCCTCACGGAACACTTTTGTGAGGGACAGAAAGATTGTAAAAGCCAGAGGACTGGAAGTCCTGTTGCAACACTGTCTGGGTATGGCAGGGAAGTGACATCCATCAAATCTCAACAATATGTCTGTAGTGACAGCACCAGCTGCCATGCCAAAGTGGACGGGGGGAAATTTCACACGGCCCTACCTCTAAATGAAGAGCTCCAGGCAATCAGTGTCTGCCGAGAGAGGGAGGATCAGTTTCCCTCAGGAATGAGGGTCCTGTTAGGTTATCCAGTCCCTCATGGTGAGCCCATAACACATGTACATATGAGCACCATTAAACGACCTCGGAGGATTGCATACATATATACCCCCTCTGCATGTGTATGTGGTGTGTGCATGTGTGCATGTGTGCATGTGTGCATGAGTGTGAGTGTGTGTGTGTGTGTGTGTGTGTAATAGTAATAATTAAAAAGAAGAGGCCATGAACTTGAGAGCAAGTGGAGGGAGCATGAGAGGAGCTGAGGAGATGAGCAGTGGAAACCATGTAAATACAGTACTCATATGAAATTCTCAGATTTTGTTTTTAATTAATAAAACAACAGACAAACAGAGAAGGGAGTACAGGGAATGAGAGCCAGGGTAGAGATGAGATGATCTTTCAGTGGGGGACCGGGAAGGAGGAAGTGACATTGTGCTGAGGTCAGAAGGAAGCAGGACACAGAACAATCCAGACAGGGGAGTGAGCAGCATAGAGGCTATGGGCACCTGTGCTCAAAGCACTGAAATGATGGTGTAGTACAGGGGTGGTATGGTGCAGGTGGAGGGGTGCATAGTGGGTACAGATGGTGTAGGTGGAGGGGTGCATAGTGGGTACAGGTGGTGTAGGTGGTGGGGTGCATAGTAGGTGCATATGGTGAAGGTGGTAGGGTGCATAGTGGGTACATATGGTGCAGGTGGAGGGGTGCATAGTGGGTACAGATGGTGCAGGTGGAGGGGTGCATAGTGGGTACAGATGGTGCA
>JADRCH010000008.1:13063341-13075867 GCA_019843965.1 Rhynchomys soricoides
GTGGTGGGGTGCATAGTGGGTACAGATGGTGTAGGTGGTGGGGTGCATAGTGGCTGTGTTTGGTGCAGGTGGTGAAGTGCATAGTGGGTACATATGGTACAGGTGGTGGGGTGCATAGTAGGTGCATATGATGAAGGTGGTAAGGTGCATATGGGTGCATATGGTGCAGGTGGTGGGGTGCATAGTGACAGAAGCATGTGACATGGAGGCCTCCTTCCTTCTGCACAGGCATTGGGGGAACACGCAGATGACCTTCCTCCTCCATCATCTCCCCACATGCTACCAGGCCTGGGGTGCAGCACCATATGGTCCCCAACCCTGTCTCATGCTTGAGAAACCCCAGACTCAGTTCTGCCAGAGTCACTTAACAGGGGTCACACAGCTACAGTCAGTAAGAATGGTCACTTGCTTGGGAAGGGTGTTTGACAGACATTCATGGCCCCATCTCTGCTCTGTGTGTCTTGGGACCTCAGAGCCCATCAGCCATCAGTGTTATCAGTCTCTGATAGGGAGCCACACCTCTGTTGATGAGAGTTTCCATGAGAGACCCACACTCTGTGACCTTCAACATAGCACCAGATAAATAGCCAGAGAATAGAAGGGGCATGCTTTCAGTGCCAGTGAGATGGGTGCCATTGAGAGGTAGGTGTCATGTTCCTGTTATCCTGGCTGAGGGGAAAGTAGAGGCAGGGGATTGAGGGTTCAAGGCTAGCCTCCCATGCATGGCAAGTTTGAAGCTAGCCTGGGTTTCACAAGGCCCTGCCAAATCAAAAGTATAATCAACGAATGAGCAACCAAACAAAAATCTAAATTGTTCTTTTATCCTGGGCCACACCTCAGTTCTCCATCTTGGCATTTGTTCAGGTGAAGTCACAAAATATGTGCAGAGATAAGAGTTCAAGCATCAGGGATTCTGTCATCTGTCCATCAATCATCTGACATCATCAGCTTAGCCATTATGCCTCTACATATCTATCTGCTCATTCATCACCTCTCCCTATCTCAGCACAGAATGTAGATACAATTTGTAAAAAATGGCTTTTTCACGGCATCTTTTAAAAACATAAGTTTGGAGCCAGGCTGAATATGCAGACTTATGATCCCAGCGCTCAGGAAGCAGAGGCAGGAGGATTGAAAGTTCAAAGATGATCTGGGTTACACATTGGGACCATATCGCAAAACCAACCAACATACATGCATACATACATATACATACATACACATACATGCATTCATGCATGTGTACATATATACACACACACATACATACATGCATACTTGCAGGCAGACAGATAGACAAACTCAAAGCAGGAAAGCTGCCTGTAAAACCACACACTCAAACATATCATGGAGTTGGTGGCCACTTCATGATCTTTTTGAGGACCCCCAGTTTAAACAAAAGCAATCCAATTACTTCATAAAGTATAAAGAGAGTGAGATAGGAAGGCCCTCTCTACCTGAGACCCCCAGGGCTACTGTTTCCAAGCATGTCCCTCATCTTGCCAACTCCAGGATGCGGAGTAGTTCAAAGAGATGTAATGCAAAGGCAGAGCCCTGAGGACTTAGAAGAAACCCCAGAGAGGCAGGTACAACCAGTCTGTGCTGATGTAAGCCGTGGAAGCAAATTGTCTATCTCAGCATGAAGGAGATGCTGGAAGGTTTTGACTAGTGCCCAGAGCCCAACAAGAAGCTAAAGGCATCAAAAGGTGTGGGACTTTAGAGTTGTAATGTCACTCACAGGTATGACTCTCCCAAGGGGCACAAGGGCATCAACTGTCACCAGGTTGGAGTCCCTTGACTCTAAAGAGTGAGCATCTCTCTGGCAGCTACACTGGACTGTGGCACATGCTGGGGCAGATGTGGTGTCTTTGACACAGTGTGGACTCAGCTCCTGACGTTCGGGGGGCCCTGCACTGTGGGGGTTGTCACTCAGTCTTGTGGGGCTTTCAGTTGCTCTTCAACAATAGGAATGGTGACACCACTAGGTTGGTGGCACTGAGAGGCTGAAGGTGGGACAATGAAGTGCCTTGAGAAACAACCTAAGCAGGAGGAGGCATTCTGCTTTGGGGAGTGCTCCTGGGAGGAGGAGTTAGAGAACCCTAGGCCAATGCTGAGTCTCACCCGAGATTCAAGAGACCCCCTTGCCTTGTGGCCCTGTGTCTTCTGGATGTGGGCAGCTGGGGTACTTCCTACCAGCTCCTTGACCTGGGTTTCCTGGTGACTGGGAGGAAACCTGTCCTGTCTGCCTCACAGGGGAAAGCATTGTAAGTAGAATGAGATGGAGTGGACCTCAGAGGAGAAGACAGGGAGAGCCATGCTCTGTAGGACCACAGGCAAATTGTGGGGAGGAGGGGCTGCAGCACTGCAGCAGCATTACGCTGAGGTTGGTGAGCTCTGGCATAGTAACCACACATCAGCCTCCTGTGCTCTGGCCTTCTTCTGGGATCTGAAGGACAGTCTATGACCATGAGAACAGCAGAAGGGACATGGCTTTAACCACAGGGGCTACAGTTCAGGTCAGAGGACAGGTCCCTTGAAAGGACAATCTGACCAGGAGAAGTCACTTGGCCCAGGGGGCCATAATCTGGGGTGGGAGTAGAATTTCTAGCAGGAGGGCACTGAGCTGAGTGCTGAAGGAACAGAGGCAAGAGCTTTAGAAACTAGTCCAGACCAGAGGAGCACACTCAAGATCCCCAGAAGAGATGCAGCTTTGGGGGCCACTAGAAACAGGGACTTCTTTTAAGCACCCTCTTGATAAGTCAATCATGTAGTTCTGCCTTCTTAGGGCATTCAGTCTGTAGGACAGACAGAGGAGGGTTATGTCTAGGTGGCTGAAAATACACCTTATAGCCATGAATGCTTGGTTGGAAAGCCGAGCTGTGTACACTCTGAGTAATAGGGACCTAGAAAGGTCCTATAGTGATAGTTTTCAACCTGTGCATTTTTACCTCTTTAGTGAGGGAGATATCAAACAATTACGAGGGTCACCTAAGACCACCAGAAAACACAGATATTTGTTGTAGATAGCCCTGGGGCTTTTTGGATTCTAATTCTGTCCTTCTGTGAGGGGTTTCAGACAAGGAATGAGTTACACCTGTGACTTCTTGTGAACCAATCCCCTAATGAATAAAAGAGCCAGTCACTGGGCATGTAGGGAGACTTCTGGGTTGGAGAGGAGAAGAAAAAAAGAGGAGAGAGAGAGAGAGAGAGAGAGAGAGAGAGAGAGAGAGAGAAACAGGGACAGCATGTAGTAGGTAAGATGTAGCTACTAGAGTCTCCTGGTATCATGGCGGATCCGCAAGGATTCGACACCAGAGGAATCAGATTTAAATAAGGTTTACAAGATTAGGTTTTAGTTGATGCATCCAGAGATTAAGTTATCATTGTTTCTGAACTAAGTCTGTGTTGTGTTTTCCTTCATGCTGTGGCTCGTCTGGGTTCAAGAGGGAAAGGTACAGCAGCAAAGTGTGGGTTTGCCTGATGTGCACCACAGAGGGCATGGGGGTATTGAAGCATGGGGTTGGCCTGGTAGTGACCTGCCAGTGGGAACCTAATGACTCAGAGCTCCACGAGACGAAAGCAGGTTGGCCATTGCCTGTCAATACATGGCTGACCAGCCTGCCAGGGATGAGAGGACCAGGGCATAATTTGGGAACATGTGCCTTATATTCCATCTTTTTAAATAATTCCCGCAGTAGATACTTACATTACAATTCATAACAGTAGCAAAATTACAGTTATGAAGTATCAACAAAAATAATTTTATGTTTGGGGCCCACCTCAACCTAAGGAACTGTATTAAAGGGTCACAGCGTTAGGAAGGTTGAGAACCACTGTCATAGAGAATGTCAGAATCTTGGTATGCTGTGTGTGAGAAGGCTCAGGACAGTTGCCAGGGACAATGTGTCAAGGCCAGTATGTCATGTGACATGTGTCATATGTCAGATTTACTTGAGGTCAGCAGAGAGTGGGCAGGAAACACACATTTACCGAGAGTTGTTCGGGGGATTTTTTGGCCTTTGGAGGAGGTGAGCAAGCTTCTTCCCCAGGATGTTTGCTTCCTGAGGAGTGAGACAGGAGATAGCAGTCAGCATTTCCACTCAGAGCACCGGAGTGAGGAGGGCAGGAAGCCACTGAGGCAGCTTGGTTGGAGGGGCCTTCAGCACTTCTCCTCTGCTGCTTTACTTCCCATTGCATTGTGCAGGCTGTCACAGTGGCCTGTTATTGATGGCCACATTGTCATGTTATTATGGCTATATCCTCATGATCATATAAAATTTAAAATAATATGCTACAATACCAGCTCACTAAAAGCAGGAAATCCTTAGTAAATAATGGGCCAGGGGCTGGGCTGGCATGGGCTGCAATCCTGGAAGGCAGTGATGGGGGAATCTCCGGTGATCTTCAGAGCGACTTGGAGCAGGCACCAATATGCCTTTTTATCAGTTGAGAAAGATGCCTAAGATCATTTACTGTTGCTCCCAAGTCGGGTTTGGAATCTGGTGCTGCAGGCATGACTGGCGTCCACACAGTCGGCCAGGTCTGGGCAGTTCCACAGCCTTAACTTCAGAGCCAGTGCCGCTCACCTAGGCCTGACACTGGTCTGCTCACCCATGTGTGGCCTTGGGCTGTGTTCTGTGGGCTTTGATGCAGAACCAATGCTATCTTTCAGATATCCAAAGGATTTAATAAGGCGTGTCCACTATGACCCTCAACTTAAAAGAGAGCAGAATCCCCAAAGCATGGAGTGGCTCTCCCAGAGTCCCAAAGATGGGGAGAGGAGAGACCAGAGGCTTGCTTGTGGACTATCAGGCATATCTTTCTTCACTATCCCTGGTGCTGCCCTCTCCATTGAGAGTACACTCCCTCCCCCTTCTCCCCCTGACCCTCATGCACACACAGGAAGTGTGGACAGAACCAATCGGCCTAGAGAGGGTCAGGCCTATGGGGAGGAAACTCACATTTCTTAGGCTTGTAGACTTTGCCAAGATCTCCAGAAGCAGCCAACTTGGGTACAGGGCGGGTGCTTTCCTGTGGGAAAATGTGAGGTATTTCCACTAATAGCCGGATAATTGGGCCCAGTGAGGTCCACAGCACATATGATGTCATTCTGTCTCTCTGGCCTTTGGGTCTTAGGGACCCTCTGGGAAAGTGGTGGGGGATGAAGGTCTAGAGGGCAGAGGCTCTGGAACGGACCATGGTTAAAAACAGAAACAAGTTTCTGGTGGATGTGGACTGTGGCCAAGGACGGAGCAATTGAAGCAGGCTAGCCCAGGGAATAAAGTGCACATCAGAGTCATGATGGGGGCAGGGACCAAGGCCAGAGGCAGAGCTGGGCAAGGAGGTTGGAAGGATGAATGGGCAATGGATGGGGAATGAAGAGATGGCATTCAAGATTCCTGGGAGCCACTGAGCCCATGTGTGTGTGTATGTGTGTGTGTGTGTGTGCATGTTCGTGTGTGTCCACATGTGTGCAAGTATATGTGCATGTATGCATATGTATGTATATGTGTGTGCCTGTGTGTGTATGTATGCATGTGTGTGCATGTGTGTATGTACTGTGACCCTGGATACAGTCCGTGCAAAACTCAGTTGTCATTCATCATTCATGTTGATTTAGGCTACTATCTTGATCTTTCTAAGACTGCACACACCAGACACTGTCAACTTCCAGCCCATCCTTGCTAACAAAACTCTGCTTCAACTAGGGTGACAATACAGGCAGTTGGGGGCGTCTGTGTGCCTAGCTTCCCTCACAACTGGGGGTTGCCTAGACAACACAGCCTTAGGTCCCTCCTAAGGAAAATGACTATGGTCTCTTTGAGGCACGGGGGTACCTAGCCTGGGTATGGTCCATGAACAGTGCCCTGACACAGCTGACTTCTGCCATCTTCTAAGTCTGTCTCTGGCATGGCTGCCCGCAGTTGCTCCCAACCCCCACAGGGCTTTCTTTGCTGCCTCAGATTCTATAAACCCTCCACCCACTCCCCAGCCGCCAAGTCATTTTTCCCAGGACCCTGCAATTATTCATGACGCCCTGTCCCCCCTACTGTGGGCCCTGGATCCAGCTGTTTGGACTCAGATCTCAGCCCACCACTTCCATCCCTCTGTGACTGTTCTCTGTAGTTGTTCTTTAGTATAGGCAGGGGAGGTTCCCAAGCCCCCAACAGATCCTAAAATCCACCAAGTCTTATAAAAAGCAGCATAGTGTGTGCAAGTAACCTATACTTTAAGCCATCTCTAGATGGTTCACAGTACCTAGGGAGATGTGAATGCAGCTATTCTTAGACTGGCATTTGGGAACAGTGGTGATTTTTCAAAGTCCCTACATGTCTTGTACACACACGGACTTAAATAGTTTTGATCCAGGTTGGCTGTATCTGCAGAGGCAGGGATCACATATGTGGAGGACTGGCAGAATAGAAGAGTTGGGACAGCCACCTCCTGCTATTACTCCATGATTGTGTCTGAGGACATCGGTAAGGCTCAGTGCAGAGCTTGGAGCTATTGGAACCATCAGTCCATCGAGGACGAAGGGCAAACGCCTGGTATAGCTTCCTTATCCTTGTGAACAGTCAGTGCTCTCTGGTTCCTGCCCTCTCTCAAGCCTTTGTGGTTTCATGCTTGTCTGTCCTCAGCTTGGGATGCCCTCTGCTTCCTGACATCCATCTTCACTCACCTGCTTCCACTTGGTACTTGGAAAATGATTTATTTTGTCCACTTCTCTAGGAAACCACCCATGGCTCAGCCCTCAGCCCTGGGCTTGCACAGCCTCTGTGCCTTCCCTGTCACTGTGATCACCAGTCTCTCATAGCCCCTGTCTTAGCTCCTTAGGGCCCCACACAGTATCCTTGTCCTCTACCCCCAAGCATCCTCAGAAACTTGAGGTGTCCCCAGAGCCACAGCTGGCAGAGTGGTGTAGATATGGCCCAGGCATCATGCCGTGTGCTGTGACAGATCCTAAGCTCGTGCTGTCTTCTCCCAGGTTCTCTGACTGCTGGGAAGGCTACTTGACTGTGTCACTTTAGCTGAGCTGCTGAGCCCAGCTTATCCCATAGAGTCTAGATGTCACCATAGGCATTTTTCTAGAGGCCTAGAGACATCACTCTTAATCGAATGGGAGTACACACTGCTTCCTGAAACCCCAAAAGCAAAGACTGACACCTCCCTCCCAAGATCAGGATACTCCACCTGTACAAAGGGACAGTAGCTCTAGTGTCTACTCCAGATTCAGAATATGCCACCTCCAAATCGTGAGAAGATTCCTTAAGTGACCCCTTTCTTATTGCTTCCACTAGTCTCATTTCCCTGGAGAAATAGATAGTCATCAAAGGGTCAAGGAGATCATGTTTCATGGCCAGGGTCAGGTTGGGCTCAGCAGAAGTGCCAAGGTGACAGACCAAGAAGCCTCAACTGAACTGACTCTCCTGACCCTGCCAGTGCCATGACCCGACATTGAGTATCACCTCAGACTCAGACTTTCTGAGCCAAGAGAGCTGATCATTGAGGCAGCCTCTTCCCAAGGAGCCGGTGTACAGAGCTGTACAGAGAAATGGGAAGGCTAATCAGCAGCTTGCAAATCAGCAGCTGTAGAGCTTAGTCCTCTGTGTGTTACATGGCCATCGCCATTTTGAAACTAGAGCATCAGTGGTCACCCACACAAGACCTTCACAAGATCCAGTCCTCTGACAGTCCCTCACGGAAGGGAGAAGGGCTCATGAGTCAGAAGAACGTGGGTAGGAGGACTCAACAGGCTCTCACCCACCCCCACACCTCTGATAAACCAGCTGTAAAGAGTTGCTATGGGGAAAGACTCATAGTAAGTTGCCCATATTCTTGTGAGGGACCCCAGTTAAATTTAGTGGCTTGTTAAACAAGACACGGATGGAATTGTTTCTGGATCTCTTATTAGCATCTATCAGGGATGAGCAGACATCTGTTCATGTTTGTGAAAGGTCACAAAATACAAGCTCTTTCTTCTACTTTCTGGCTGTGTGACCAGGCACCTTCCCCTCTTTGAGTCTTATGATCTCAAATTCTATCTGTAGTGGACTGGTTAGGTACGTGATGGTATAGACAAAGACAAACCAGAACAAAAGTCAAGAGATCTACTGGTAAATAGTTAAGGAAAGTCGTGGAGACACATGTATAAAGAAGAGCAGACTAGTACAAGGTCTGCTGCTTTTGAATAAGAAAAGATGGATTTAAGAATATATTCTAGGACTCAGGGTATAGTTCAGTGGTAAAGCACATGCTTGTGGTCTATCCCCTGCACACACATGTGTGCATGTGTGCACACATACACCTTAGTTACTGTTCTATTGTGAGATGACACCATAACCATAACAACTCTTATAAAAGAAAGCATTTAATTGGGAGCTTGCTTAGTTTTGGAGGGTTAGTCCATGAACATCATGGGGGTGAAAGCAGACAGGCATAGTGCTGGAGCCGTAATTGGAAACTGATCCAAAGGCAGTAGGCAGAGAGGGAAAGTGTGTGTGTGTGTGTGTGTGTGTGTGTGTGTGTGTGTGTGTGAGAGAGAGAGAGAGAGAGAGAGAGAGAGAGAGGAGAGAGACAGAGACAGAGACAGAGACACGGAGAGAGACACAGAGACAGACAGACAGACAGAGATAGATGGACAGAGGCAAAGACATACGCATACATACACAGAGACAGAGACACACAGAGAGACATGCAGGGGGAGACACACACACACACACACAGAGAGACAGAGAGAAACTGGGCCTGCCATGGCCTTTTGAAACCTCAAAGCCCCCCTCAGTGACACACCTCCTCCCACAAGGCCACACCTCCTAATCCTTCCCAAGTAGTTCCACTAACTTGTGCCTAAGCATTCAACTTATATGAGTCTATGAGGGCCATTCTTATTCAAGCCACCACACACATGTGTATGCACACACACACACACGAACACACACACACACTAACACACACACATGTGCACTCTGCCTGTCACAGTTGTTTTTGTTTTTTTATCAACTTGACACATACCCAGCCATACCTGGAAAGAGGGAATATGGAGGAACTGTCTCCATTGTATTGTAGGCATGTCTGTGGGGCATATTTTTGGCTGCTGGCTGATGTGAGAAGGTCCACTCAAATGTGGCTAGTACTGTCCCTAGCTAGGTGGTCCTGGGCTGTCTTTAAAAGGTGGCAAACCAGGGGAAGTAAGCAGATTAGCACTCCCAAGTGGTCCTTGTTTCAGTTTCTTCTGAATTCGGCCGTGAGCTCCTGCCTTTGCTTCCCACAATGACGGACCTGTAAGCAGAAAAACCAAATCAAACCAAACCCAAACTAAACCCTTCCCACCCCAACCTGGCCCTGCTCACGATGTTTATCACAGAGACTGAAGGCACATGACTCTCCCCACCTCCTTAGTTGAAAAATTAGAGATAATGGTCAATTTTTACACAGGGAAATAATTCAGAGAGATCCGTGTACCTTGGGCCCATTTCTTCTCAGCAATAACGTTTTGCAAAGCACATCTTTTGGCACTTTGGATGTGAAGGGTGGATGTAGTAATGGGCACCGGTGTGTTGAAGGGGAAGTGTGGGGAAGCTCTGGTGGCCCAAGGCTTCCTTCCTGCTGCCTTCATTCCAAGAGCCAGGGCCATTATCTAGAACATTCTATTGTAGTGGAATAAGTTTGAAGACCTCATGCCCACTCTTTCAGCCATTACCCTTGACATGGCTGAAGCTATCCTGAGATAGTCAGCTGCCCAACAAGGTCTTTATAGCATATGGTGGTGGTGCCTGCCATGTGACTAGTTCTCACCAAAGTAATGTGGACTCAAAGGCCAAGTAGTGGATTGCCATTTTCCTTTCTCCCAGTCTGGTATCAGTCCCAGCTATTTGGGTGTCACTACTATGACCCCAAGGTCACATGATGGTAGAGAAAAGCTGAGATCTGTCTCCAAGAGAAAGCACTGGCAAAAGCCACCCAGGAGACCTACAAAGCAGGAGCGTGAGCATTGGATTTTGCAGGAGGGAGAGAGAAGCACACACCACACACAAAGAAGGGAGACAGCATCATACTGTTAGTCATCATCATTCTGCTTCAAAAATTATAGCTCATTTCAAACCACTGTTTTCCACTGTTCCACCCCACCTTTGAAATTGCCTGCTGGAATATTACAAAGTAGTCCCTCGATGTTGAGCACAAAAACAAAGAAGGAAACGTTCTTTTTTTGTGCTGAACTAATAAGATGTAGGGTCACTGGTCCAGGCAGCAGCTGTGCCTGGCTGACACAGTGGATGCTTGCAGTGTTTGTAGCCATGGGCTAGAACACACCAGTCTTTCTTTGGGCTGTGCGGAGGACAGAGGAAGTGTCAGGGCTCCAAGTTCGAGATCGCCAAGCCCTCCACCTGCCAAGAGAGAGCTCTCTGTTCTCCAGGCCCAGCTGCACCCACCCAACCCACCCAGTCTCCATTTTCCATTTTCCCATTTGCTTAGTAGGGATCAGAAGCAGGGTGTTTTGGGGCCCTGTATTTAACCTTGGTCAACCAAGGCTGGGTGTGTCAGAGCAAGGCTAACAGGAACAGAACAAGCAAGCAGAGGGATGGATGCTGGAACTCAGAGCCTACCAGGAAGCTACCAGGGATGCAAACCTCTGTCAGCCCCACCCAAGTTGATGACCCTCAAAGGAAGGCAAAGCTTTGTGGTTAGAACCTCCAAGAGAGTGGGGGGCGGGGGGTGTTGAGTTCATTCAAAGAATCATTACAGTGCAGAGGCACTGAGCAGGCTCTCAGCTAAGTCACTTCCCCTCAGACAGGCTCCCTCACCCTTTGGAGCCTCTACCTTCCTGTCTTGAAGATGATGGAAGATCAGCTTTCCTGGGTTTTGGATATGTTGACTCTGTAGGAGTAAAGTCTGGAATCCATAGGGCTTTGCTGATTCACAGCCACAGCACAAAGATCCTTAGCAACAGTGAGGATGCTGGCAGGACCAGTTGGCACCCTTCCAGGGAGTGGGTTAAGGCCCGAGGGTGCTGAGCACCACCCCCCTTTGGAGAGGAAAGAAGAATGCGGGAGCCAGGGCTTTCTCTTAGAAATGCCAGGTCTACTTTCCCATGTCAGAGGAGGAGCATGGGTGGGTGGATCCTGTAACTCCCAGGCTCTTTCCTGGAAGGGGCAGGGTTAGCAATCAAGTACTAACTCCTTGGAGACCAGCCTCACATCTGTCAGGAGAAAACAGCTGTGTGGCTTCCCTTCAAAGGGGAGAGACTTCCGTCCTGTGGGACGCAGGGCAAGATGTGACAGAAAACAGAAACTCCTCACAACTTCTCCAGCCAGGATGAAGTAGGTTCCATGTGGGCTACAGTGCTTGCTAGCTGTGGAGCCGTGGACCAGTCACTTTGTCTCTCTTGGCCTTACCTACATCATGCTTTACATGTGGACAATGATGCCCAAGTCACAGGGATAGGATGAGAAGAAAAGATAGTGTCCCAGGGAACTCTCAGGGGACCTCACTCACCCTAATTTCTTCTACAGCGAAAACAGTTATTGTGCCAGATTGTTTTTAAAAGACTGTAATTATTTTTTATTGCTACAATAATTTAAAAATACTTGCAATGGCTCTCTCTACAGCCACAGCGCTCGCTCATGTATCTAGAGGGTCTGTGTCCACCGAGTCTGTGTCCAGGCTCTCTACCCTCCGTTCCCTCCCCCAGGATTCCCACTCTATGCCTGTCTCTGCTACAAACCCCTTATGCCCTCCCCTGAACCCCACCTGGTGCAGCCCCCCTTTATTTACCAGCCACAGGAACATCCACACGAACGGGGCCACCACGGGAGCGACACAGGCTCACCAGCCTTCCTCCACAGTTGCAGTTGCTCTGTTCTTCATCGCTGCACATCAGCCTGGTGTCCTTCTGTTCCTAATTCGTGGATTCAGCCATCTGTGCATCAGAGGCATCCAAAAAATAACCATGTCTGTGCCAAACCTGAACAGGCTGCTTCTTGCTATTGTTCTTAAAGGCCCCCAGGCCACTGTCTCCTCCACATTTACACTGAAGAAATAAGAGCTGATACAGGATGAGCCATCTAGGGCAGGTGCAAACCCTCTCCATGTGTAGAAGGATGTAGAAGTCAGAGTCACGGGGGCCCTGGACACCCGTAAATGCTGGGGTATGCTTTCTATAGGATGCCTGAGTAAGGCCCAGCCATGGGTCTCCTTCAGTCTTAACATTCTAATGGCCTTTTCTAGGACAGGCCCATCTCAGACCTCCTGGGAAGGACCTCAGCAGGAGACCTCACTCGAATTCCACCCATGGCTCCAAAAGAAAGGTCTGGTTATGCCTTGTATCATGTGGTTGTATCCCAATATTCTCCTTCAGCTTGGGACTGTCCATCAGCTTGTCCTTACCTATCCTGACCTGGGCATTTGGAGATACACAGTCTGATTACTTTGTTACATGTCACTCCATTTGGTCTTCTATAAAGTTCCTAACTGCTAGCCCATCTTCTTCTTCTTCTTCTTCTTCTTCTTCTTCTTCTTCTTCTTCTTC
>JADRCH010000008.1:13082851-13129591 GCA_019843965.1 Rhynchomys soricoides
AGGCACCTTCAGTCACACACATGCACCCTCAGTCACACACATGCATGAGCAGCTGCCTCAGTCACACACACATGGACATGCATGCACCCTCAGTCACACACATGCACATGTGTGCACCCTCAGTCACACATATGCATGAACAGCTGCCTCAGTCACACACATGTGTGTGCAGGTACCCTCAGTCACACACATGCACATGCGTGCACCCTCAGTCACATGCATGAGCAGCTGCCTTCAGTCACACACATGCACATGCAGGCACCCTCAGTCACACACACATGCACATGCATGCATCCTCAGTCACACACATGCACATGCGTGCACCCTCAGTCACACATATACACCTTTGCATGCTTATCAATAAGAGAAGAAGACCATCCATGACAAAGAACAAAGAGGACCCAGAAACATTTTGTTATTAAGTACCTCACTATCCAGAGACAGTGTGTTGAAGTCCAATCAAATGTGGACTTGAATTAGTCATAAATGCTCATCGAAAACTCCAAGTCAGTCGCTCAGAGAGGGACACAAAGAAAGAGAAACTACAATGTCATATAAGATGTTCAGCTAACACTGCAGGGAAGGGGATGAGATGCACAGGGCCTGCACGGGCCAAGCAGGACAGGGTGCCTGATAGAGATGGGGAAGAAGGCGCAAGCTCCCATTCCACAACCAAGAACCTCCAGCTAACAACTGCTCACAAAGGAAAATTCGTTTCTCTAGGGGAATCTCACTGGGTATACACACCACACTTAAGTGCAGGCCCCGTGCCCAGCAGTAGATGGCCAACACAAAACCAACTTGGAGGTATTTTTGGAGAATTTCTGGTTTCATATTGCTTTGCTTGTGCGTTTTTGTTTTGTTTTGTTGGTTTTTGTTTTTGTTTTTTTAACCTTACTGGTCATTTGCTTGTGTATTATGGGATTTTTGAGTTTTGGCGGATTTTGTTTGTTCATGACCATGTGAGTGCATATTCATTTCTCAGCTCTGTCTTCTTCTTCTTTTTGTTTGTTCTTTTTTATCCTTGTTTGCCTTTTATATTTACTTGTTTGTTTTCTTAGGGGAGGGAGGGAGGGAGGGAGAGAGAGAGAGAGAGAGACTGGAGGGCTGGGAGACGGGAAAGCTCCCAGGGAGAGGAGGGAGGGGATACCAAGATCAGAATGTGCTGTATGAAAATAGCTTTGTTCAATACAACAGAAGATAAAGGGGCTGGGGAGATGGCTCTGGAGCTCAAGGAGCTGGATTTGAGTCATTCTCAGTATCTAGTTGGCAAGAGTTGAATATGGTGGAGCACATGGGACTTGTAGCGCTATAGCAGGGGTAGGAGGCACAGGCAGGAGGATTCCAGGGCCCATTGGCCAGCCATCCTAGCTTACTCAAGGAGTTCCAGACCAGTGAGAGACTCAAAACAAACAAACAGATAGACCAACACAAAGAAATACAGACAGACAGAGAGGGATTGTCAGTTCCTGAGTCACTGGAGGAACTACACCAGAAGGTATGATCTGGTCTCTACATGCATGTGCACAGATGGGAACCTGCATCCACACATATGACCACATGTTATGGTTTTATCACAGTACCAGAAAAAAACTAAGACATTTCAGAAGGCCTGAATAGATAGTTCACCAAAGAAGACGGACAGATGGCAGGTGAGCATAGGAGAACCCAAATTAAAGAGCAAGATGTCACACCACATCTGTTAGAGAGGCCAAAATCCCAAACCTGACACTACCAAATGCTGGCCAATGTGGACCAGCAAGGATTCTGTTCACACTTGGTGGCAATGCAAAATCATAATGCCACATTTAGAAACAGTTTGGGAATTTCGTACGGAAGGAAATGTATCTAACTGTACAACCGAACACTCACACTCCTTAGTATTCACGTGAATTAAAAACTCGTATGGGCCTCCACGACTGAATACAGACGTTCACGGCAGCTTTATTTATAGTTTCTGAAAGCAAGAAGCTGTCAAGGTAGCCTTGAGTAAGTTGGTGGCCATGTAGACCGCTGCACACGCAGACCATTAGATGTTGTCTGGTTCTAAAAAAGGACTGCTTGTCTAGTTTGCTTTTCTATTGCTGTGATAAACACCATGGCCAAAAACGGGTTGGTGAAACAAGGGTTTGTTTCATCTTACAGCTTATAGTCAGTCCATCGCCAAGGAAAACCAAAGCAGGAGCCTGAAGTGGAGACCATGGAAAGGACACTGCTTATTGGCTTGCTCACAAGTTTGTGTTCAGCTACCTTTCTTAAATGGCCCATGCCTACCTGCCCAGGATTGGCACCACTTGAAGTGAGCTCTCCTACATCAGTTAGTAATCAAGACAATACCCCATAGATATTCCCACAGACAAATTTGATGGAGACAATTCCTCAGGTGAGGTTCCCATTTCCCAGGTGTGTCAGTTGACAACTGAGGTGAACTATCACAGCAATCAAGCTCAGAAAAGACACCACAGATTCCCAATGTGTGGTTGCAACTGTATGCCATTCTGGAAAAGTCAAAGCTACACAGACGGTGGAAAGATGAGTAATACCTAGGGTAAGACAGGGGGCTGGGGTAAGGACAGTAAATAGGTTAGTAAGAGAGAGCTTGAAATGATTCCATCTGATACCACTGCGTGCATATCGCTGCACAGCTGTCTGCCTAGAGACATGCTCACTCGGGATAAAGCTTACTGTCAATCACCTACTGTAACTGATAATGTTTTGTTAATGTAGCCCTTTGTACTTGTCTCAGGGGTGTGGGCTGCTTACAGGTGGAAGGGGGAGCACGTGGATGCCTGTGTTCTTACTGCTTCATTTGTTGCGAAGCCAACACTAACAGGGAAGCTTACCCTTTTTAAAGAAGGGAAAAGTAGGGGTGAATTCTACAGCATGGATGAACCTCGAGATCATCATATGACATGAGAACGGCTAATCACAACGGTCTGTGTTGACACAAATCCATTCATTTAGAGGACAAAAGGCTACAGAAAACAGGGGGTGTGATATTAGTGTTGTGATGGGGCCTGGTGGGGTTCAGGAGGGCAACTGCTGCTGAATGTAGTTTCTTCTTGCTGTCATAAATATGCAATAAAATAGGCTGTGTATCAAAACTTAGCATGCCGTGTAATGCTTGAATTGCAATTTAGTTGAGCCTTGATACTAGCAAAATGAAAGAGAGGAGAAAGAAAGAATAGTTAAGAAAAAGGTAAATATTAAGCAACAATAGAAAGAATATATTAGAGAATCCTAAAACACAGGTGTGGTTAAAATATAGAGCAATTATCAAAGGCAAATGAGAGACACTTGGTGTTAACATTGTCTACAGTCTTTCTGTTGTTCGGGTGGCCAATAACGAACGGATCAAGTACACTATAATAAGAAGGCTGCTTCAGTCCCAGTCAAAAAGGTCCCCGATGGCTGGAAATGGTGGAGTGAACCTACGTCCCAGTTGCCCAGGAGGACAAGGCAGGAGATGATGTGAACCTAGGAGTTCAAGGTCAAACTGAACATCTGTGAGGCCTTGTTATGCAGAGCTTTTAAAATGTCAGTGTTGCCAGGTATGTGTCTATAATGTAGTACTTGGAAGGTGGAGGCAGGAGGATTGCTGTAAATTTGAAGCCAGCTTGGTCTTAGATAGTGACTTTTAAGCTAGGCAGCAAAACATAGTAAGACTCTGTCTCAAAACAAAAGTAAGAACAAAGAAAGTCAAGATATTAGAGAAAAAGGAAGTTGTGTTAGGGAAAACCCTGTAAATCAGTGTATTAAGTTATACTAAAAGCAAATGGGTAAAACAATTCTATTTAAATGTTTAAAAACTGTCAAGTTGGGAGTAAATACAAAACCTAGACATATTCTATTTATGAGGGTTACTTGAAAAACACAAGAATACAGAGTGGTTGGATTTTTTTTTTTTTAATTGAAAGAAGGCTATACCAAGGAAATGCTGACCAAGAGGAAACTGCTGTTGCTCCATTTATTTTCTGTGAGGTAGAAGAAAAGGATGTCCAAGAGCCTGTGAGCTCAGTGTGGCAATGTAGCAGTCTGAAACCACCCACACAGACTTTAAGGATGCTAGGGACACTGTAGCAACTCCACAGGATGCAGATGAATTACTGTAACTGTTCACAGCCCTTTGGATGATCTCACACATACTGAGTGAAACTTAAATGAAACAAGACACAGAAGGATATACAAAGGATGACTCCATTCACAAAAGTATCCCAAGCCAGCAGAATTCATTCTTTATTTAGGCAAGCTGAGGCGTTTATACCATGACATCATCACCAATGATCCTGAAATCCCGACTCTGTGATTATCCTCACTGGAAGGACACACTCATCTTCTCTGTTCAGTGTTGTTCACACAAAACTACCGGATGACTTTGAGCAGGCTCTATGTCTAAATGGGTCATAGATCTGCCCACATAAGTAGGGCAGGGAAAGGAAGGGAAAAAACTGCAGAGAGCAAGGGAAAGAGGCCTGAGCTACCGCCACAATGCAAGACTTTATTGACCCTATTTGGAAGGGCAGGAGATCCCACGAGACAGGGCAATGAAGGCAGGGCTAGGAAGGAACAAATAACAGCTTCCTCACCTCTTCTGACCTTTACACTGTGCCCCCAATATGCCAGTCCTGGGGGCCCTTCTGGGCCATCCTTTGGGCTGTGGTGACCATTTTTCACAGTTACTCCCTACCCCAGCTAGCTGGCACATGGCCAACACTGAGTTGTGGAGCTGAGGCATTAAGGCTGGTTTTCTCAAGTGCCTACGTCAAGGGATCCCCCAAGAACACTGGATGTTCAGGCCTTCAGTCTGTGGTTAGGGCAGCTGGGTGTGGTTTTGTTTTGTTTTTTTTTTTTTCAGAAGAACCAGGGCTTCCCCACAGTGGCTTCTGTTCAGGCTTGTCCCCCTCTCCCAGTGTACTGGCTGCTCCTTTCAGACCATTTGTCTACTGACAACTCCTGCTGTGTAACACATCGAGGGTGAAGAAGCTTCGGATGTATTGCTTGGCCCTTTGATTCATGCAGAGTAAGGATAAGCATGACTGCTGTCTCCTCAGATCTCCTACCCTCCCCTCTTCCCTCTCTCTGCCCTCCCCAGTATCTTCCCTTGCCTTTGCCACATCTGCCCATGGTCTCCACTAGGGATTTAAGTTGTAAACAATATGTCTAACTCTTGACATCTTTTTCTAGACAGAGTTTCTCTGTGTAGCCCTGGCTGTCCTTTGTAGAACTCTGTTTGTAGACCAGGCTGGCCTCGAACTCACAGATATCCACTTGCCTTTGCTTCCCCAGTGGTTGGATTAAGGGTGTGTACCACCACACCTGGCTAATTCTTGACTTTGTTAACAGAAAAGACGGTATCGAAAGGGCACTGGGTTGGCTGCTTGCAGTGTGGACTGGAGGATGCTGGTGACCAAGAGCCCAGCCAGGTCATCCCCAGGGCATGGCCTGACTGGAACACTACTGTTACTCTGGCTGCCATGGCCCCCATAAAACTGGACTCTCAACCCCTCTGCTGCTCAGCACTCAAGCTCCCCAATGCCACAGCTCTAGTGATGAAATGAATTTGGAAGGATTTATGTTTCTCTGTGTCCCGTATTCAGCTTATGTCTTAGACATGGTCCTTTGACAGGCTATGGGATCTGGGGAAACATGTCAGTTGGCATCAGTAGACAGGTGTGGCTCATCACATCCCGTAGCATCCATCTCTCCAAGCCCAGGCAGGGGGCTAAGACACTGGCAGACAGACATCACCATGGCACAGCCTCCAGTGCTGGGTACAGGGGTGGGGGCAAGAGGAGAGCTGGGCACATCCGTGAGACTAGAAGATGGAACACATCCAGGGTAGGGCTGACAGTGAGCACAGAGAAGACAGTGGATTCGGCTTTTGTTGCTCTGCCTACAAAGCAGGAGTTCAGCCTGAGCATCCCTCATCCAAAATGCTTGGGAGCAGAAATATTTCAAATTTCATATTCTCACATACTTAATGAAGCATACTGTGGAGTGGACCCACCTACACATGAAATTTGGTATAAATAGCCCTGGAGATAATGTTATATGCCTTAAAAATCGGGGAGCATGAGACAAAGCTTTAGGTGTGGGGTTTCCCCTTGCACTTCGTGTTTGTAAGTTTTGATGGTTTGAATATGCTTGGCCCAGTGAGTGGCACTATTAGGAGGTGTGGCCTTGTTGGAGTAGGTGTGTCACTGTGGTTGTGGGCTTAAGACCCTCATCCTAGCTGCCTGGAAGTCAGTATTCTGCTAGCAGCCTTCAGATGAATATCTAGAACTCCCAGCTCCTCCTGCATCATGCCTGCCTGGACACTGCCATGCTCCTGCCTTGATGATAATGGTCTGAACTTCTAAATTTGTGAGCCAGCCCCAAGTAAATGTTGTCCTTAAAAGACTTGCCTTGGTCATGGTGTCTGTCCACAGCAGTAAAACCCCAGCTAAGACAGAAATATGCTTTATTCCAGATTTCCAATTCGATCTCAATATGCCAGGGGTGGCTGGTTTGGTTTCCTACAGTGGTATGTGTCTTAGGGTTGCTATGGCTGTTTTGAAACACCTTGTGGAGGAAAGTGTTTGTCTCACGTATCCTGAGTCATAGTTCATTGAGGGAAACCAAGGCAGGAACTGAAACACAGGAGGAACCTGGAGGCAGGACCTGATGCAGAGGCCATGGATTACTGGCTTACTTCTCATGGTTTGCTCAGCCTGCTTTCTAATAGAGCTGAGGACCACAAGCCTAGGGATGGCCCCACTCACAATTGTCTGGGCCCTCCTCCATCAATCACTAATTGAGAAAATACCCTACAGGCTTGCCTCTAGCTCAGTTTTAGGGAGGCATTTTCTCAATTGAGGTTTCTCTTCTCAGATGACTCTAGGTTATATCAAATTGATATAAAACTAGCTAGCACAGTATAAAAGATAAAATTGCTCATGCTTAGTGCTTTGTACTATATGGCATATGTATGACCCTGGACCAAGTGCAGACCTTAGCACTGAAGAGGCTTTTCTACACAGCTGCCAAAATACTGCCACTCCCAATGAAGGGTGGCAGAGTGCAGTCTATGCCTTTACAAAGGCAGAACAATTATTTGGGGGTTAAGACCTCAGGTTCTGGAGCCAGATTGCTGGGCCCCAAACCTATTTCTGCCACAAAGTTGGAGGCCTTTGAGAGACTTATTTTAATCGCTTCACACCTCAGTTTTCCCAACTATGACGGGAACTGTCATAACTTACTTCATATGGTTGCTGAGGAGATTCAACAGACTGCCTGTTAAAAAGATCTCTGAGCAGGGCCGTGGTGGCACACGCCTTTAATCCCAGCACTTGGGAGGCAGAGGCAAGCGGATTTCTGAGTTTGAGGCCAGCCTGGTCTACAGAGTAAGTTCCAGAACAGCCAGGGCTACAGAGATACCCTGTCTCGAAAAACAAACAAACAAACAAAAAGATCTCTGAGCCAGGAATAGGATCCATCTTCACAAGTGTTTGTAACTTATTTTTTAAAGGCCCACTGTGGACACGACTACTGGAAAACCACTAACAGACCTGTTCTATGACTATAACAGACCACGCAACACACAACACAAAGTGGCCTGCGTCTGTCAGCTCACATGCACCTATTAACTTAGTGTAAACACACAGAGAGTTTGAAGGGATGACTAGCGTCTCTGAGTAGAGAGACTGGAGGGGAGTTTTTCTCCTTTCTATTCTCCCTCTGTAACAGACCTGGACATCAACCGTCAGAACCTGAGTGAGGGTTCTCAGTGGAAAGCTTTCTTTTCTTGGTGCTGTGTTAAAATGACCTGACTAAAGAAGCTTAAGGGAGAAAGGATTTATTTAGGCTCCCAGTCGGAAGTACAGTCCATCATGGTGGGGAAGTTGGGGCAGCAGGAGCCTGAGGCAGCCGCTCACACCACACCCACAGCCAGGACTAGATGTCGAGTGCTGGTACTCAGCTTGCTTTTTCCGGTTCCTACAGTCCAAGGCTCCCTGCCTAGGGGATGACACCATACACAGTTGAGCCTGCATCAATCAGCTTAGTCAAGATGACGCCCACGAGCAGGGCCAGAAGCCCTTCTTCTCCCAGGTTAGTTTACACTGTGTCAAGTTGGGAACCAACCCTAACTATCAGAGTGGTTCTAATAACCAGGGTTGTTTCTGGACTCCAGTCTACCCAATCCCCCTGCCCCCTCCCCCAAAAAACCCAACCAACCAACCAAACAAACAAAAAAGAAAACAGATCAGTTAAGTCACTAGTTAAGCTGTTTGAAGCAGGGACGATCAGCTGCAGAGCTGGAGAGCTGAGGCCCAAAGACCATCATTTTACTGGGGCCAGCCAGGCGCCCCTAACCAGGAGCCCCCCAGGGAAGTACGAAAAGAGGATTACAGAGGACATCAAGATGTTATTTTCAATAGCTGACCACAGGTGTCATGAGAGTCAGCTGTTTTGGGTGGACACTGTCCAGACCTCTTGAGGTTTCTGTAACTCAAACAGCTGTTAGCATAACAGGATGACAGCTTCAGTCACATAGCAGGCAAGACACACATCCTGCTGCACGAGCTGGTGGTGGGCTCTGCTATCACGTAAGATCAATCAACTCATCAATACAGAGCTGCTGCTGCAGCAGCAAGATGGCACCTGCGTGGCCAACAGGAGAGTAGCATGTACAGGTCGGGTAATGCCAGACAAGGAAATGGCTGTTTCCAGCTGGGAGGCCGGGAGCTTTTGCTGAATGAATTGCACGATCTTGCAGTTTAAAACATTATTTTCTATTTTTGAATTTCCCATTAGATACTTGGGGATCATGGTTGGCTGTGGGTAATGGGACTCTGAACAACAAAGCTGCAGACAATGGGAAGATGATTGTGGTGGTTCCTAGGGACAGAATGGGTTGAAGCGAAGAGCACATGGCTTTCTTCCAGGTTCATGATTCCTCCTAACCCCCGCATGTAACAGTTACTACTCACCTCCCCAAGCTCACGTACTGGGAACCTTCACCTTAAATTCAGCTGTGGATGATAGGTAGCTGGAGGTGGGGCCTTTGGAGATGTGATTGGTGTTAGAACAGACCGTGAAGCAGGGCATGTGTGATGGCTTTAGTGGCTTTATAGGCAGAGGAAGTGTTATGTAATGCCCGTTTTTCTTGATGAAGCTCAGAAAAGGGATGGTGAGCTTTAGTCCCACTGTAGATCACTAACGAAGCCTGGATTGGATGCATTTGCTTTAAAACACACTTAGGTTGGGGGTAAAGATGGCTCAGTGGGTAAAGGCTCTTGATGCCAAATGTGACAACCTGAGTTTGACCTCTGAGATCCACATGGTGGAAGGAGAGAACTGATTCATGTAAATTCATACCTGCCATATATGTGTTATACACACACACACACTCACACACACTCACACACACTCACACACACACTCATACACACACACATACACACACTCACACACACACTCATACACACAAATATAAACTCTCTCTCTCTCACACACACACACAGAGATGTAATAAAACCACTTAAAAACTGCATTTCGTACTTGTTTTTACTGAACTTGATAAGCAATGTTTCACTAACAACGAGGTTTCAAAGACTCTTGTGCATTGTCTTTCTGCCTTCAACTTATAGATCAAGATGTGAGCTCCCTGCTGCCACACCTCTGATCCAGCATCGTGGACCCTGACCCTCTGAAACCGTAACCCTCAAGTTAAATGCTGTCTCTTGTAAGTTGCCTTGGTCACATTGTTTTACTCCAGCAATAGAAAAGTAACTAAGAAAATGTCTTTCTACTCCTTCTCTTCTATTTGATTTTTTTTCTTTTTTAATTTTAAGAAAGCTTTACTATATTACTCAGACCTGTGTTGAACTCATGATCCTCCTGCCTCAGCTCCTGGGTACTGGGATTTTGTAGGCACCCACCACCACCCTCAGCTACCTACTTCTTTTCTTTTTGTCTTTCTTTCTGGTCTAGGTTCTGTGGGCTCAGATTCTTCCATCTTCATAGCCCAAGGGGCAAGAAGTTCTCTAGCAAATCCCATCAGGATGTGCCACAGAAGAACTCTGGGCTGTGCTGGCTCACTTGTTTGGCGGGGAAATCAGTGACTAAGAACCTGCAGTACAGTGATTGGTCAGAACTGATCCATGTACCTATCCCTAGAGGGCACAGGGGTAAGGTCTGTTACTTAAAGATATTCCTGGGAGAATGTTTTTGACAATTGAGGATGATAGCTTCATACTGTTGTATTGAGTGATGTGTTTCCCCTTCACTGGGGACTTCTGGGGACAGAATGCCCTAATGCAATTGCAGAGACAAATGGTGGGAATTTTAGGCGTGATTAAAAAAAACCTCAATAGAAATACTTTGGGTTTAGGAAAAACACATTTCTCTAGGTTTAAAAATGAGTGCATCATTTTTTGCAGTCGGGCCTCACCAGAGAATTCCCAGAGTGAAAAGCATTAGTGTTTATATACATATTTCAGGATGGTGTGGGAGTTGTGTTTCTGGAATTAGAATGCACCCTAGCATCCAACTGCATGTTTAATGTGTTACCAGGCAAGAGGCTGCATTCACTGGGAAGGGGAGCTCGTTCATTGGACGACATCAGTTCAAATCTTGGTTCTATCCATTTCTAGCTGTGTGATCATGTGACTAGTTTTGCTATGGTTTCCATTTGCCATGTGCAGAATGGTGCTACTGATACCATCTACCTGAGGGGGGGAAGGGGGAAGGGGAAGAGGGAGAGGGAGAGGGAGAAAATGCACAGTGATGGAGCACAGTGCACAGCGAAGTCCCCTCCCTTTCTGCCATTATTTTTATTTGTAAACCCCCAAGCAGAAATCAAATTAGTGGCTGGATAGTCAGGAGGCAACATGGGAGTGTGAGGTGAGAGGGGTCCTCACTGGTTCGTATCCTTTTCAGGATCAGTGTAGTGTGAATAAAGGCAGGCATGAGGAGGGACACACCCAATTTCCCTCTGGGGTCAGAAATCTTCCAGGAGATGAGAATGGAAAGTTGCTCAGGCTGAGGTCATGGGCCAGGCTCTGGGAAGCCTAAATCAGAGAGAGATTCCACTTGAAGCATTTCACTATCAACAGGAAGATGCAAAGGTGCCCAGACTGGGGTAACTTACATTTCTCATTACTAGGACAACCTTCCTGACCCAAACACTTCAACGAGGAAACATTTATTTTGGCTCATGGTTTCAGAGGCGTCTCAGCTCATCACAGTGGGGAAGGCACAGTGAAGTTCATGATGACAGGAGTATGGTGAAGTCCCCTCATATCATGGAGGGTGAGGAAGGTTTCTGCTGGGACAGCAACCAGCAGTTGCTATAAACATCAAAGCTTCAGCCCTAGCGACTTACCCTCCATCAGCTGGACCCTACACCCCACAGCATCTACAGGCTCCCTAAACAGATCCACCAGCTGGGAACCAATCGT
Organism: Rhynchomys soricoides; assembly: GCA_019843965.1. Taxonomy (NCBI): domain Eukaryota; kingdom Metazoa; phylum Chordata; class Mammalia; order Rodentia; family Muridae; genus Rhynchomys; species Rhynchomys soricoides. The sequence goes on from JADRCH010000008.1 coordinate 13,094,293, forward strand.
CTAGACACATGACGCTGTCAATTAACCCACAACATAGCCAAGGCTGCCACTTTTACCAGGCAGAGAGCAGACACTGGGTCAACACTAAGCACGGGAACTGGCAGTGATGGCCAAGGGGAGGAGAGGGGTAGAAATGTCATTCCTCAAGCACTTCACAGTGACCATGGCTCCATCACTCATGCGAACAGCTGTGGGCCAGGCATGGGAGCTTACACCTGCTGAAGCTAGATGGATTATATGCAGGTAGCCTAGGCTATACACCCTTTGGAAACACGGCTACCTCAGAGCCCTGTGCCTATACTGCTGTCTCTCGCAGACATTCCTCTGTTTGTCCTTGAGGCCAAACATCCTGCATGCAATCATTTTACAGACATAAAACTGAGGCAGGGAACAGTGAGATGAGTTATCTAGCTCAGACAACTGAAGAAAGGTGGGGCCAGAAGTAACCAAGGATCCGGTGGATTCCATGCCTGGCACTCACTTACAATTCAGGCCAGTGAAGGCCTGGAGATATTAGCTGATTCCATCAGGATCCAGGAGTTTCTGAGTATTCGGATGTCACTAACTGGGCAGTGTCTACCCCATCAATCCTTGGCGATGCACTAGTGTCTTTATTAATTCATTAATAAAGTGATTATTACTATATAACAATCTACTTAATAAGAACTGAGTGTGACCATTTCAGAAGAAGCAACCCAGCACAGTGGATACTGTTCATGATAAGGGATTTCCCCTGCCACATGTAAAATGATTTTCAATCCGTGACAACCGGGCGCTTAGCTCTCACTGAGGTGCAGTGAGTAAAGGTGAGGCACTGGGCTCCCACCTTGTTCCCCAACAACAGCTTGTCTCTCACTTCAGCGCAGAGGACTTGACTGACCCTGACAGCCCAGGGATACAGTGTTGAGCAGCACCTGCCTCCTACCGGAAGGTCCACAGTCCAGCAGGCCCTGGCCTCTCAGTGTCCGAACTGTGGATACGTAGAAGGGATAAGACCATTGATGACATCTAGGATTTCTCCAGGTCGGTTTCTGTTCCCAGCATAAGGACTGAGTTGAAATGAGCTTGAAGAGAGGAAGGACTCACCTGAGCACACAGTCCTGGGGGGTCTGTTCTATATCGGCTCTCTGCTGCCTTTCAGCCTAGAGCAGGGCAGCTCTTCTTGGCAAGAGCATGTGGTGGAGACCAACCAGTTCCCTCATGGCAAGGAAGCAGAGTGGGAAGAAAAGCCATGTTGTACTGCCCTTCCAAGCACCTACAGGGGCCCAAAGACCTTCCTCTATGTCCCATCTCCTAAAGGCTCCATGTCTTCCCTCCAGTGCCACTCCGGGGACCAATCTCTTGCCACAAGGCCTTTAAGGACCCCAGAGAGCCAACTCATAGCAGAAAGCTCAGTGCAGGCCTCTTGGGCAAGAAGGGTGAGGTGAGACTTCTAAATCTATCCTAAGGACCAGCAAAGCTATGTCGGAAGCTGCAGAAGCAGATGCTTCTGAAGGTACTGGAGGGAAGAGGCAAGGCCCCCCCCCCCCAAAAAAAAAGACACAGACATACTGACTGGCTAGTATAGGGATGTGTGCTGTGGAAGAACCCTAAACCCCTCCCCCTTCATGAAAGGCAGACTTAGATGCCTGAGTGATCAAAGTTTTGCTTCCTCATTCTTCTTCTCTGATCTCCCTGCCCCCCTGCCTCATCCCAGAAAGGAGGGGATCAAGAATTGGGAGGTTCCTTCCCCAGAGGTGGGCAGCTTCCCAGCAGCTTCCCACTTTTCTCAGACACCTCTCTGCTTCCAGGTTCCGACCTGATCACAGGCCACAGTGAAAGATCGGTGAGTCCCGCAGGGCTACTGCCATCTGGATGCTCATGTTTTCCTGTAGTATCAAATGCTAGTTCACACAGTAACCAAGGGCACATGCCAGACACCTACCTGTCACCCTTGAGTCCTCGTGCTTTTGGGAGATTGCTGCTGCTTTTCTCAGTTTACTAGTGAAGAAGTTGGGGTTCAGTCGGCAGAACTTAGTCCTCTTTGATTCTGTGGGTGCATTTTGGCCCCTCTGCTGCTTTGTGGTGCACAGAGGAGACAGCTGGCACAGACTGGCAATGCGAGAATGGGACCGGAGAGAAGGGATGAGAGACTGGAAACCATGGAATCGGTCTTCCATAGCTGAGTATGTGTGGGGGTGCAAGACATTGCACAACCTCTGGTCAGCACCTGTACATCGTGTATGATGATTGTGCACCACTATAGCCTTTCAGGCTGTTTGATATAGTCTGCATCCCAGCTTACCAGGAATCCTCAGCTGCATTCTATAAAGACAAGATAGGCCCTGAGACAGGACCTGGCTCTAACCTGGGCAACTGATGGCCTACAGTCCTCCCAACTAGACTCTGCTGGCAGAGCTAAAGAAGAAGAATCCAAGTGTTTAACAACCAGTTTGTTCATTTTCAGTGTGTGTGTGTGTGTGTGTGTGTGTGTGTGTGTGTGTGTGTGTATACCACTCTCTATCTTACTATTAGAGACAGTGTCTCTTACTGTCCAGAAGAGATCTGAACTCAGGTCCTGGTTTTGTGTGGCAAGCATTTCACTGACTGAGCCATCTCCTCAGGGTCCATTTATTAATGGAGGGAAGAATCAGGAACTTTTCAAAACCTTCCCTGCAGACTCCACCAACATGTCCCAGGTGGGTCATTATGCAGCTACATCTCCTGCCACAGTAATAACTAGGAGCTGGGGGTTTTAGTGCAAAGCCTTCTGGGCTTTCCTTTGGGATGCCCAGTGCCCAGGAAAGGAAGCTTCTCTCAGCAGCTCTGTAAGTTGGCTCATTCCTGCTTCAAAAGGAGGCCCACCCAGTGTTTGTCTGACATGATTCTCTTCTGTCTCTTTACCTGGCCACCACATCACTTAGCTCTAGGGCCACTTGTCCTCAAGGTCCAGCCCTGGGAGCCATGTTTTCCTACTACACAGAAGAAGCCAGCACTTGGAACCAGGTTACCAGTACCCACACATGCTTGCCATTTAACAGAGAGCAGGAGTTGTATTTGACTAGTCCAGGGGTGAGCATCATGCAGGGCTTCCTCACAAGTGTCTGACCAGTGCCATCACATGGGGACCCTGTGTCTGTCACCATGAGCATGATCACCTCATTGTCCTGCAAGTCTAAATGAGTCTGCGAGTTTTGTGTTTGCAGTGACATCTGAAGGCCTTGGCCCCCACCTGTATTGCCCCGTGACCACAGCCTCCACCCAGCTGTATACAGAGTGGGGCATTGTGTGCTCCTTCATTAGCATCTCGCAGCCCATTTCGGGGCTAAGGACTTCTATACCTATTGCTGTGACCCAAAAGACGGCATCCCTGCCAGATTCAGTCTCAGGCACACCCTATCCAGACTCTTCCTACTGACTAGCACCGAGAGAAGGCAGCAGGCAGGGGTGAGGGATCAGCATGGCATAGCTTTCCTGGATGGCACCCTGGCCAGGTCAGGTAATATCAACCAAAGGTCTGGCAGAAGTGGTCCCCAGCATCCCTCAGTCCTGTATAAGCATAAATACCCCCAGGTCACAGGGTAGGGCGCTGGCTCCTATAAATCTCTGCAGCATCCTGCTCTAGTAGTTGGCACTGTGCCCATGCAGGCATCCCTTTCTTCTCCCTGGGTTTCTCAAGCCTGCTTTGTCTCTTGAGGCCATTTGGGGCTCCTGAGTTGAGTCACCATGACATTTCTGTGACTGTTTATGTGTTAAATGCTCTGTGTATATATTTAAAGCCAGAATAGTGCAACATACAGGCGAGCGTTGCATTTGGGCTAGTGAACAGTAATGTGCCTTTGCTTAGAATGACATCAGATAGCAGACGAGTGGCAAGTTCTGAAACTGCAAAAGAAAGAAGGACTTTTGTGGAGACCCCAAAAGCACTGAATAAGATGCCCCCTGAACAGGCAGCTCGAGAGTTTCTTTTACAGCTCTCTGCCCCAACCCAGCTCAGGTTTATTGAAAGAATATATATATATATATATATATATATATATATATATATATATACATACATACAGTGTGAACTCCAGCCCAGGTGGTCTAGTTACTCACCCCACAGAGCGCCTAAGAGCCAGAGCAAATGGCAAAACTACTCAAAGAAGAGCTTCTACTCACACTCGTCTGCTGTGCTCCTCTGCTGGTTTTTTCACCAGGCTACCTCATCATTCAGCTGTCAGCCTAGGACCACTTTCCCACAGGGCCTCGCCTGCAGTTGGCTAGCAGTTTGTCACAGCAGGGAAGGGAGGTGACAGGAGCAGCTCTGTCCACATTAATGGTGGCAAGCACGAGGCAACAGCTGTTGACACACAGAGACAGGATGCGGAGCCAGCAGGCTGGAGGCAGGGGTCATAGGCATGAGTCTCACCTTCAAAAGCCCTACTTCCTAGTGACCTACTTCTGCCAGTCAGGTCCCACCTCCTAAAGGCTCTGCATCCCTCAGACTAACACTACAGGATGGGTCTGGGTGTTCAAAACCTGAACCTGGCAGGAAGTGGTTCAAAGCAAACTAATGGTGCCAACTTACAGGGAATTTGTTTTGTAACTGGAGGACACTGGAACTCACTAACACAACAAGTGTGGTGTAGAAAAGAATAAATTAGTGACAGGGTCATTCATTATAGTCATCAATCCTGTGCGCCATCGTGACCAAGTGAGCTGGTCATTACTGATGAAGCTTGTGCAGGTGAGGACTAGCACAAGCACTTTGAGGAGCATGCTGTACCTTGGGAGTTATTCATTCTGCCGTGATCTGATGGGGGTCACTGTCAACTTGAGGCACATGGTTAATGGGTACCACACCATGACTGTGCGTACTTTTTCTTGGCATTGGTGTTGTCTCACTAAGCGTGGATCTCATGTTGCAGGAGATTGTGTCGAACTAACCCTCTAAGAGGCAGCAGTGACAGCTATGGGCAAAGCTTTAGAGCAACTGACTAAAGATGCCAGGGAGCATGAGAACAAGAAAGCTAGAGGTGTGCCCTGTGGAATGGTTAGTGTGTTTGCTCGGGTGCACATACACGTGTGCACACAAATGCACATGAGCACAACACATGCTTCCAATTACACACAAGTGAGTGAAGAAAGTTCATCTGTGGATTGGCCATGGTAAGTAGTACCAAGAATATGTTTGCTGTCAAATGAATGTTCAGGCCTAACCACCACCCCAACTTTTTGTCTTTTTTTTTTTTTTTTTTAATTTAAGCCTTTTTAAAACATTATGTGCATGTGTGAGTGCCTGCTTGTCTATGTGCACCACGTACATGCAGGTGCCTGTAGAGTCCAGTGGATCCCCTGGAGTGGAGTTATAGGCAGTTGGGAGCTGCCGTGTGTACATTTTGGGAACGGAATCCAGATCCTCTGCAAGAGCAGTACATGCTCTTAACCTCTGAGCCATCCTTCCAGCCCCTCTTTTTGTGTGTATAAATATGCAAATGTTATAGTGAGATCTGTTATTCTGCATGCAATTATAATGCATGCAATTAACACACATTAATACCTTTAAAAAACCCAAAAGGGTCCCGAGAGGTGGATCCCGAGAGCTGCCTCATCCCTTCGACCACTTGAGGAGAGGAGATGACAGCCAAGAGAGGAACCCTCACCAAGGCCTGAACTGACCAACGCCTTGATTTAGGCTTTGTCCACACAGAGCTGTGAGATGTGGAGGTCTGTGTTCTGTGTGTACCCAGGTGACAGTATTTCAGCGCGGCAGCTTGAAAACACCAAGAGCTCCATTCCAAATTATCTGTTCTTTAAGAGGTATGGAGAGGGCCAGGTCTGGTGGCACACATGGGAAATGCCACACCAGACAGGCTGGGGCAGGAGAATCACAAGTCCAAGCCTTGCCTGGGTGACTGAGCCACTGTCTCAGAGTAAGAAGTAGTAAAGGGGGTTGGGAGCATGGCACAGTGGTAGGGGGCGTGCTTAGTATGATCGGGGTTCTGGGTTTGTTCCCCAGCACAAGGAGGAGAGAGACTTAGAGAGCAACACATGCAGACATGGATTGTAAATATGTGCAGTTTTTATCTGTCAAGTAAAAATTAGAGGGAGGGAAGAAGGGAGAGAGAGAGAGAGAGAGAGAGAGAGAGAGAGAGAGAGAACCATTCCAAGCTGCTCTTACCTCTTTGTTCACGGCTGTCACCCAGGTGGATGTTCCTGTTTCCTGCCCGATGTTTCTGGGCCCTGTGGCTTCCACTGTTTACTTATACACAGCATCCATTCAACTTTGTTTTTTTTTCTTTTCAAACTGTAAACATCATAACTACAAAAGGACCACTTACCAGCCTTGTCTTAATGTTTCCTCTGTGCTAAGCACTGTGCCTATGGCCCTGTGAAGTCTCTCCTTTGCAGTTAAGAAGCTTGGGATGATGAGTCAGACAACACAGGGGCACAGGTCTGGAAAGGCAGAGTGGATCTTTGACGGGTCAGGCCAGACACTATCCCCCAACCTTGCATAGTCTGAGTAAGGAAGCTGACCAAAGTCACAGGCCAGGCTCTGGGCCTCTATTTGCTCAGCTGTAAAATGGGTTAAATGATCATGGCTCCCATGACCATGACCATGATGGGAGGATGAAGGAAGATGTTGAGATCACAGAGACTGAATGGAGGCTCCTCAACCTTGTCTGTGTCTGGCTTGTCTCCCTCCTGTTCTCAGGCAGTATAACACACCAGCTGGGAAGAGAGAAGGAGGCAGGGCTTCTTGTTCTGGGCCAGGGGGAGGGGAAGCTGGAAGCCTGGAGAACTGAGTTTTTACCCAGAGAGGCCTCCAAACCTTGTCCACACAGTGGCCTGCCTCTACTGTTCCCTGCTGCAGGTTGGGGATGTTCTCTGGACCATGTGCTAGGGTGAGAGAATTGGATAAAGGTCTGCAAAGCACTCACTTGGACTCTGAAGGTGCCTACATTTTAGCCTATAGCTCTCTGTAGCGCTCCATGCAATCCAGAAAGAGTGGACTGACTGTAGGCTGGCTTGAGTCCAACCTGTTATTTACCTGCGGGACCCTGGATGGCCTTTTCTACAGAATAGGGAGAACATGAGCAGTCTGCCTCCCACGCACACAGTAGGCCTGCACATGCTGCCTGGTGAACTATGAGCAGAAGTGTTCATTCAGATGGGACATTAAGCAGCTGAGTTCAACACTGCCTGCGTCTGTCTTGGAAGACTTTGCCTAGGTGGGGTTTCCATTTTGGTCTCCGAGGGAAGCTCACAGGTTTCGTGGGAAGAAAAAAAAGAAAACTTTTTAAAACTTTTTAAGTCATTTTGTGTGCATGTGCTCATTGCTACCGCAGCATAATCTTGCTTATCCTTATGGGCCCACATTTCTTCTTCCCAGGTAATGTTTGGGAGGGTTCTGTTCCCCGAGGGAGTCAGTAAGTAACAGTTATTGCTCTGAAAGCATATGCATTAGCTTTCCTGTACTATAACAAAATACCAGAGATAATCAACTTACAGAGAGGAAAGGTTTTTGTTTTGTTTTGGTTTTGGTTTCTTGGGTTGTTTTTTTTTTTTTTTTTTTTTTTTGAGGGGTTTACAATTTCAGGAGACTCAGACCGTGATTAGTTGGCCATGTTGCTTTCAGATGCCAGCAAGATACATCCAGCTCACCTCTGACAGCCAGAAAGCAAAGAGAAAGAGGGAGACTGGGAGCCCCAAAATCCCTTTCAGAGGTAGAGAGAGAGAGCAGGTAGACCTCACTCTTCCTGCTAGACCACATATCTAAAGGTCCCACCACCTCCTGACAGCAGGCTGGTGACCAAGCCTTTGACATGTTGGTCTTTGGGGACATTTATCAAAACACAGCAATGAGAACATGCAAGAAGCGGTGGTTTCAAATGTCAGTGGCCGTGACCAGGCAACAGCTCTCAGAAGTGGGAACCACAGGGGCTCTCCCCAACCCCAGGTGTTCTGTGATCCCAGGAGGGCAGAGGTGATGCTGCCCTGTGATGTGAGCCCCACTCACTCAACCTGGCCTCAGGCATCTGCCCTAGGGCCATCATCATTGTACTGCTGTCCCCCACCCCTATCTGCCAGGCAACGATAGAAACACCCATAGAAAGAGCTACCGGGAAAATGAATTGCTTAAAAACCTGTCTGTCTTACAGCAAGTAAAGAGTTCTAATGGTCCTTACTGTTGTCCACCAGGAAACCTGAAACTGTCTGGGGGCCTGATGTGGGCCCCAGCCTTGTGCATCAGCAGCCGTGTGACCCTGGGACTGTCAGTACTGTCCAAAGTCTCTTTCCTCACTAAATAACAAGTATCCTGATACTCATACGTAGGCTCTGCGTAAGGGTTCAGTGGGCCAATGTGCAGCACTGACGATGTCTACAGAGCCAGTCACAGGGTCTAGGCCTTCAGCAAGCACATGGTCCCACGTTGGTCAGGACGATAGTGACAACAATCAGCTTGTACAGACTAGGAGCTTGTTTCACTCCATTTTCATCATTGTGACACAATTCCTGACATTGGGAAGTGGCCCTGCAGAGGGACAAGCTGATCTCTCAGGACACAGCTCACTCTGGAGAGCCTACCTTAGCCCACCGAACCAGCAACTTGTCATTCATGATGGGGCATGTCAATACCTAACCATCTCCCAGCAGGCACCACCTCCTAAAGTCTCCACCTCAACCTCACCTTACTGGGGACCCAGCCTTCAGCACACACAGCTTTGAGGCACGCTTAAACACAACCAGCCCGTGGCAGGGCTCCATTGGTGTCTCCTCCACCATGCTGCATCCTACACCACCCTCTCTGCACCTTCCTCCCTGTGGTCATTCTGTCACCACCCCTACCCTCAACCCCAGGACTAGTGTGAGGCGATCAAAGGCAGCAGCAAGATGCCACAGGTGAGGCCCTGTCCTGTGCTGGTGTGATCAGTGGCTGCTGGGTGGTCCTGTCACCTGCTACAGCTACAGAGACAAGCTTGCTGGTGCCCCACAGGCCACCTGCACACACCTGTGCTCTTTGGTGGGACATAAACAGCAGCTGGGCTCCACGGGCCAGGTGGCTTCGGGCACTTCTCCCCTGGGCATTGAAGCCACTCTGATTACCCCTCTTGAATTGCCCCTCCCGGGCTGCACACTAGGTGGGTATTCAAAGACTGCTGGCTTCTCTCGAGCTTTCACTTCAGCTTGCTGCTGCAGGCTTTGGGGGTGCTGCTGGAACTGGATTGAACCAGAACAAGCATGCAGAGGGACTATCCCCAGAGATCCTGTTCCCAAAGGCCTCAATGGGGTTGTGAGACCCTGTCCTTGAGGAGAGAGCTGAAGTCTGGGAGCTGTCTGCAGCTGCCAGGTAGGAAGGCCCAGCGGGCTGGTGAGCATTCTCCATACCAGGGGCTTCTGCCAGGACCTGTAAGAGGGGCTGCTGACTTCTGCATCTCTCCCCAACCATACTGAGGTTTGAGCCCAGTGCAGAGTGGAGCTTCAAACTCAGCCCTGGCCCAGGGCTAAGAAGGAAAATGTGCAGGTGCTAAGGGATGGGGGTGGGGCATTGAAATCCTCTTTTTTTTTTTTTTATTAAAAAAAGCAGTGCCCACCAAGGTGGACATGTCCTCCATAACACAAATGTATCAAGTTTGCATTAGTCAGCTGGGGTGGATACAGGTGACATCCATCAGCATGGGAACTCCCAACACAGGCTAAAACCTGCCAGAAGAGATCCATATGGCTGGTTCGGACTCGGAGATGGCCACTGTCTCCTCCTCACACAGCCTCTTCTTTGTGCTAGCGGGAGAGAGTGGGCTTTGCTGGCTCTCTGTGTGTAGATGGAGACCTCCTCTGACAGTTTCTCTCAACTCTCATTTCTTCCACGTGTCTCCAGACACAGCCACGTTGAGGTATGTGAAGGACAGACACTCACTTATGAACAGACACTCAAGAGATTCACGAGCCAACATCATGGCTCACAAAGCCCTTGCATGCAGGAGCATTCCTTCCTGGCTGTAAGTGTGCACAAGCACACTGTCGTTCGTAAATAGTAAGCACAGGGCTTGTGAGCTACCTGGAGCCCGCTCTCTGTTTCTTCTGTCCTAGCAGAGTGGTTAAGGGAGCAAGCTGGGGAGTCTGCAGAGACCCTGGGCTCCTTTCCTGAGTCTGCCTCATCTGAACTGCATGTCATTTGGCCTGTGTTAGGGGTAGAGAATGCACCCATGCATAGGTGGGGGGTCGGGAGGGTGTGCCCATGCATTATGGGGGCTAGAGGAAGGGGTTGGTGTCCTGCCCTACCACACTATGTCTCATCCCTTTGAGATAGGGTCTCTCTGAACCTGTAGCTAGACAAAGGCCACCAAATCTCCAGAGCTTCTCCTGTCTCTACCCTGCACAGTGCTGGGTGCAGCCAGGGCCACAACTGCATCTGACCTTTTGCCTATGTTCTAAGACCCAAATGCTCTTTGGCATGGAATCATCTCTCTAGCCCTTACTTCACCTCTCTTTATGGCAGCTTCCCAGTGTGTGAAGTAGAAGAATCATTGCCGCAGAGAGCGGCTGACGTGGCAGGAATCACAAGCTAGGAAGTGTTTGGTGTAGGGTCTGGAAGGCTGGGTGTGTAAAATGAGAGGGTTTTCATCTTTGCTTGAGAACATGGGCATACTGCTAGTCCAGACGGAAAGAATCTAGGCTGTGAGGTCAGATGTAGGAAGGGCTTAGCCACAGAAGATTCAGCTATGCAGTGAGGATGACCAGGGAAACACTTGTCCTCAGCCCAGTATCAACACATGGACCTGACCCTCAGTAACACCAAGACCCACTGCCCAGAGGCAAAGTAGCTATGCCATCACTGTGACAGAGGTTCAGCCTGGATAGGATCCGTGGGAGGATAGAGCACTGGCCTATTCTAACCCCAGCATGGGCTGTGTCCTAACCACAGCGGGGTTAGGACGGCTACAGCCAAGATGGCAGGGAGGTTGAGGGACCCACACAGCTTGCAACAGTGAGGTTCAGTCATTTCTGAGTGAACTGTGGGTTGGCAGGATGCTCACAGTCTCTCCAGTGTCCAGGATGTTGCTGTACCCAGCACTCATCTCAATGAGGGGCTGGGGGGGCTGGGGGGGCGTAAAGCGGTGATCGAGATTCCTGCTCTTGGCAACTGAGTCTGGCAGGAAAGCAGATGGCAAAGGGGTAAGGATAGAACAGGTGAGGGCGGGGTGAAACAGTGCGGAAGCAGAGTGGGGGGGGGGCTGGAGGGGGTTCTTACAGAGTCTTCTATGGTGATGTCACCTGAGCTTGGGCTGGAGAGGTGCCAGGAGCTGAGCTGAGTGTTCTGGTAAGAGGCAATGGCCAGTGCAAAAACCCTGAGGCAGGAACAGGACCTGCAAAAGAAAAAAAAGAAAGAATGAAAAAAGAAAGACCCAGGAGGCACAGCAAGGAGGCAGGCAGGACCCAGAGGGGAGATGTGTGGGCTAGAAATGCAGAAACCATTGAGGAGCTCACATGAGGACATGGCTTTTTTTTTTTTCCTAGACAGGCAGCTTTTGAGTTGGGCCAGCACAGGAAAGACCAGTTCCAACTTACCTTTTTATGGATCCTGCAGTAGATTAAAAATAGACTCCCCTTCCCCGGTACCTATCTCTAATCTCTGTACTCTGTGAACATGGAGCATTATTCTAGGGGAAAAGTTCATAGATGACAGGTGGAGAGAGAGAGAGAGAGAGAGAGTGTGTGTGTTCAGGACAGCCTGGTGTGTCCACAGCCGACTCACAGGTATCATTCCAGGAACAGCAAAAGCAAGTGATATCGGAATGGAGAGGTTCAGTGCAGAGCTTCCTGAAGCTAGAGAAGGTGAGATCCGGGACCTCTCTACAGCTCTGGGAAGACCCAGCCCTTCCTATACCTTCGTGTTAGCTGAATTGGGGTGTCTGGCCTCCAGGCCTGTGAGAACATGGGAGAAAGTTGTTACTCCAGCAAGAGCACACCTATACTGACCCTTCCAGTTTGGCAGGGGGGAGGGTTCAGAAGAAAGTAGAAGGGTCATTTGAAATTAATTTCCAGGGTGAACAAAGGGACCCAGGCCTGTGATGGCAGTGAGAAGCGGCTGAAGTCTGGATACAGTTTGAAGATAGGGCAGAAGGGCAGAAGAAGCCAAGGATGCTCCCAAGACTCAGAGCAGCTGGTGGTGGTGGTGGCGGTGGCAGGAGGGGGGTGTTCTTGAGTGGCAGGAGTGAGTTGGAGAGTGGGCAAACCTAAGCTTGAACTAGGTATGTTCAGTATGTGTCAAGGGAAAACTGACTGAACTGCCCCCTATATGGACAACTTAGCAACACCATGGGCAGGCCATGTCAGCTGGTGATAAAACGTTCAGGGTCATCAACCCAAGTCCTTCTAGTATGTCAGGGACCTCCCTACTGCAGGCCGTTTGTGCATGATGTCCAGTGCCTCCAAGCCTTTGAGGCTTGATTATCTCCACACAACAGATGGTATCAAAGAAGAAATGAGACACGGCCACCAACAGAAGGAGCTGAGCAGGACTGGAACCCAAGGTGGCAGGGCACTGGGGACTTTTAAGGGCTAAGATTGGCCTGTTAGACATCCCTCCACCACATCTCCAACCCCTGCATCCTTGGGAGGGTCACCTCTTCCAGGTTGTTCTTCCAAAGAGAGCCGGGGCTACATTTGCCAGGCACCAACAAGTAGGAGACAGAAGTCAGTGGCTGTGAATTTACTCATGAGACCTGCCTCCATCTCTCCACCCTCCCAGCCCTTACTGCTCCATCCCTCACTCACAGGAGATGAGGGCACTGCGTGGTGACTGGCAGGTATCCAGCCTTGGTCTTCTGTGCTTCGGTCCTTTCCTTCCCAGGACTTGCCAACAGGCCCCCTGACACCCTCTCATCTGAGTGACAAGCGAGTAGAGCATGACTCTCACGAGGACATGGAGCCCAGGTTGCATTGAGAACTCTATCTAATCTTGTCTGGAACAGATGTCCAAGCAGCCGCTGTCTGTCAGAGCTGCCAGTCTCCTCCTAAGAGGAGAGTGCTGCCCAGCCTCTGGCAGCAAGCTAAAGGGCCCTTTGTTTCCTTTGTGGCTGGGGAAGCCCTGCCTTGTCAGTCTGTTCAGCTAATGGGCTCTGGCTCATGGCAGGTCATTAGCAAATGTATCTGCTTGCACTTCACTATGAATTCTCATCTGCCATGGCGTATTCGGACACAGGCACTGTGAGGTAGATGCTAGCGGGGCCTGTGCAGGCTTAAACCTGATACTGCCAACCTGAGTGCGCAGGGCAAGTGCCTGACATGAGGTGATGATCTACTGTGAGTTGGGTTGGGTGGACAGAGGCCTGCTTGTGGCCTAAGATAGAGTTCTACGTTGCTGACCAGCTGTGTGACTTTGGCTGCTCAGCCTCAGTTTTCCGTGGTGCAGAGTGACTCAGGCTATGTCCCTGGCCAGTGTCCAGACATTATGTTGTCATCTTTTAGTCCTTGTTCTGGGGGTCAGGTGTGAGCTACCTCCACTTTGACAAGGCTCAGAGAAGAAGGCAACTGTCCACAGCCCCTTGCTAGGGATACTCTGGAGGGCTCCCAACTCACTGCCTGGGGGACCCTCGTGTCTCCAAGGAGACTGGAGCTAGAGGTTTGGCCTGGGCCTCCCTGCTGATGAGGCTGGTGGTGTGCTGAGCTGGGGTAGAGAATGTATAGTCCTCTCTGGGAACTTGGCTCAGGCCTGATGATGGCTGCTCACCTTCTCTCGCTGGCTTCTCTAGCTGGCTTGGTTCCTAGGTATGAAGTATCTGCTTTTTTGGTTTCAGCAGCCAAGACCTCCTCCACAACCCCACCCCATCCCTGCGCCTCCCTGACCTGGATCCCCATGAATGTGAATTCCCTTGTAAGGACTCAAAGCGACTAATCCCAGACCCTGGGTTTGTTTCCCCCTCTCTTCTGCCTCCTGGAAGAGAGCCTGTTTGATTTTTATAGGCCCGTCATTGCAATAGTCCTCTGTGCAGTTCTGTGTAGGGCTGGCTCCTGGCGGCAGGGAGGGAACCGGGAAGCCATGTTCCGGCTCTGCCTCTCACAAAAAGCAAAGCAAAGTATAACTCTGTTGCTCCGCTTTCACTCCCTCAGCCTCAGTGTCCCTTGTGTGTCAAGTGTGCTCATGCTTGAGAGCCTGGTAAGGTGGGATTACCTTGTCCTTTCCTGGAAGATAAAGGAGATGCCACATGCAGGCTGTGGTGTTATGGGCATGTCCTCAGAAGCATGTGACAGGGCCAGGTGGTTCCTGCTGGGATAACGAGCCAGTCTCTAGGGCTCCCATTTTAGAGCCATATAGCCTTGAAGTGGAGGAGATGCCTTTGAGGCAGGAAGCCTTTAATTAAGCCACACAGTCAGGTGGCACCATGTTTGTGATCATGAGCATCTCATCCATCCTCCATGCACCGAGGGAGTGGAGGCAGACACTGTGTCAGCAGGGCTTGGGAATCACACAGAACTGGAGTCCTACTTGAAGACCATGGCTTGTCATGGCTGGACCCCTAGGATGGGCTCTCAGCCAGAATCTCAGTTCCTATGCCTATGGAGCGATGGATGATGTTTATGGACTTAAGGGACAGTTCAGAAGCTGGTTGTCACTTCCTACAGGGAGGCTCCTCCCCCTTGAAGGACCTTACCTCTAGGCCAGCTCTGCCTGGGGTCTGCAGTGTGATCTATGTGGTCCGTTCCCCAGGGGTATGTGACTGCTTTCTACAGAGCAGACAGCCTGTCCCTACATTCACAGGTTTGGGTTAGACCCCTCCTCCCTTCTTTCTCTTGCCCTCCTCAGGCAGAGAATATAGTAAGAGCTTGTACTAGGTACTTGGTTGGGCCAAAGGAAACCAACTTACGCCAACTGGCTGTCTCTACCTGCAGGTCCATGAGCTACCTGAGGAGAATTTTTCCCAACAAGCCAGTGCTTCTCCATACCTGTCAGCATGATCTGGGGCAGGGGCATGAGGGTTAGGGTGGGTGTGTAGGGTCAGGCATGCTCTGCTTTCCCAGCATCCAGCAGGCTCTGTCAAGCCGGAGGTAAGATGACACACAGAAACCATGGGGTAAGGCACCAGGATCTCCAAGCACTGTGATCCTTCTTCTGAGGGTGCTTCTTCCTCCCAGTAGGAGACCTCCTGTGTAACAGGAACACAGAAGCCAGAAGCGCTGGCTGGTGACTTTGCCCAAGACCAGTGACTTCAGGAGTGTTAGGAGACTTTATTTGATGCTTAAGGGAGACAGTGAATGTTAGCTCAGAGTGGCACCTGTCCACATACACACAGCTTGGGAGGTGTGCTCCTGTGGCCTGGGGTTAGGTTGATGGCCATCAGGAGAAGAAAGCTCTTGACTAAGCCTCGAAGGAGCAAAAGGCATGTAGATACTCCCACTCAACTTTACCATCCTGGGTCCCAGTAGGGTGTGCATTTTCAGAAACCAGAGATGCTGAGCAAGCTGTTGAAGGACACAAAGCTCCAGCTATCTGCACTGACCACAGGTCTACTAGTCATGGAAGTCATACTGCATGTCTCACAGGGCCTCCTCTGGTTCAGAAGCTACACTGATTTGCTGGTGAGTGGCTAAGTAGACCACATGTGAGCAACCTCTGTAGGTTGAGAATACCCAGAAACCTTTACTCCTCAACAGAAAGCCTTCTTCTTTTTAAACCATAGCTTCACATGCTACAGACTCATTTCTAGACCCCACAGCCCAGGAGACAAGGTATGCCACCTTCTCCTCTGTGGCCAAAAGTCCCCACAATGTTTCTGCCTCCTTGGGGCCCCTAGGACCAATGGTTGCATGGGATCAGAACACTACCTGTCAACAGCTTAGACTGGGGCTCCCAGCTACTTGCTCTCCTCAAGGAAAGAGCAAAGAAAAGCTTGGAGGATCCACTAGTTCGGGAGAGAAGACAAATGGAGGAAGACCATGCTCCAGAGTCCTGCTAATTCCTCCAGGCCTACAATGTAGGGTAGTAATGCCCTTCGGTGTGGACGGGGCACTCTGCTGCTCATGTGACAGAGACTCCAAGGACTTTCTGCAGCTGAGACTGGAGACCACAGGGATGTAGCCCTGACTTGATGGCTCTGGCTGGACTGTTTCTCTTTTCAGGTTCTGGGGCGGTGGGGGCAGAAGGCAGAGCACAGCGCCTAGCTGGAGACAGCTTGGCATCTGGTCTGATCCAGCTGTTGATTTTGGCTCCATATCCAGACTCCTGCACCCTAATTACTCACTGTCTTGGGAGCCTGGCGGGGAGCCTGAGAAGGGAGAAACTGGGCTGGTTCACATCTGATAAGGAGACAGAGGCGGCAGAATGGGACCCAGAGCCCTGGCTGAAAGGAATTACGTCTTCTGCCTGTTGTGGGTTTGACTGAGATAGAATCTGCATACAATAAAATTCACAGTTTGGATGAAACCACCCATAAACCCATAACCCGTAAAACCATACCACAATCAAGATGCAAAACATTTCCAGTAAAGTTTGCTCCTGCCTAGATCTGCTGGCGCCCACCTGCCTGCCCGCTGGAAGCCCTTCCCACACACTGCTTCCCTGCCTGGAACTTTAGTGAATGGGCTGGACAGATGGGATAGGCTGCTGTGCCAGATGATTGTCACGAGACCTATGAGAGACATCTGCGTTGTTTATGAATCTGAAGTTTGTTCCTTTTCATTGCTGAGTTGTATTCCCTTTATATAGATGTGATACCACTCATTAATCTGTTCATTTATCAGTAACATTTTAGGTTGTTTAGGTAAACATGGTTTTTCCCTTCTCTCTGGTAGCTAACAGGGAATAGAGTCATTGGGATTCATGATAAGCACATGCTTAGTTGTGTAAACCAGGGCGGGCTCGACAATTTTCAATCTCCTTGGCAACATTGAGTGTGGTGGTAGTTAGCACATCCTTAGGGACCCTGAGCTATACACAACAGTATCTCACTGTGGGTTCAACGCATGTTACTCTGGTAATTAAAATTTCTGAACACCCTTTAATAGGTTGGTGAGTTTTATATGATTTTGAACTCAAGATTCATGAGTCCTGAATGAGGTACTCAACCTTTCCAAGAGGAGACTGTGGACACCCCTGCAGACAGCTCAGGGCCCAGATCCTGGATGACACGGGCGAAGTACATAGGACATTCACTTAACAGGAACACAGAAACATCTTGCAGAAGATTCTAGAAGCCCATGTCTACACAGCAGGCCCCTCACAGGTCTTTCTTCAGAATAGTTCAGACAGGACCCCATGGAAAATGTGTCTCACACACTGGTGTGACTCTTGGTCATTCTCCAGCATGCCTTTCCAGGCACCAGACTCTCAAGGCCTTTCTGTGTAAGCCTGTGTGGATTAACCTTGCCCCTGACAAGGCTTAGAGTCTCACTGTGAGGACCAGCCATCTCTAGTGAGTCAGCTTCCCTGATGCTGGGTATTAAGGGTGCTGTGCCTTGTTTTGCCAGTAGTGTGGCCCAATGAAGATGCTTGATTTTCTCTCTTGTCTGATCTGTGCTTCTCAAGGCAGGTTCCAAAGAGTGCAACCACCAAGTTTTTGTATCAGTCATCCATTGCCACAACGATGCTGTGGAACAAGCACCCAAGTCTTAAAGGCCTAAAACACCAATCTCTTACTTATCACCAGGCAACTAATATTGGGGTGGTCTACTGATTTGTTCCAGCTCAACTGTTGATGGCGTGGTTGAGGTTGGCATCTGGTCAACTGGGGCTGGCTGGTCGTGGGTGGGCTGGTTTCTGTTTTGTCTGCCTTATTCAATCAGATTTGGCTATTTCTGTTGTAGAGGGGGCTCAAGGAGAGGAAAGTCATGGAGGCCTTGAAGCCTAGAGTCAGAACTGCACATTCCTCAGTGATGTTCCACTCAAGAGACCGGGAGAGCACCCAGACCCAGCCAACAGGTGTCTTCACAGAGTCCCATTGCAAAGGGTGTGGTCACAAGGAGGAACGACTGGGACCTGTATATTTTACAGCCCAACACACTTTTAGAGTCTGCACATTTCTCTTTGTTGTGGGATGTTGCCAAATTGTCTTCCTAAAGATGGTTCAGGGACCATTCATGGCAGTACCTGGAAGCCCTCCAGCTTAACCTGCTCAGCTATCTCGACACCTGGGCCAGATCTTGAATTTCCCAACACCATGCAACAACAGAAATGAAGTACAGCTCCTCAAAACATTGGTTTTAATCACTTTATTGAGAGGCAAGCACCCGTCCTTAAGACTGAAAGTGCTCACAGACAGACAGGGTGCATGGCATCATGTGATGCTTTAAGAAAGCATGAGACTTAGTAAAATGGCCGACTGACAAGGCAGACTCCTCCAGACTCCATCCTCCCAGTGTGGGCATTTGCTGCTAGCGTGCCCCACCATGACTGAACATCCTTTGTGTGCTGGGCATAGCTCCTAGTGTGAGGACCGGATGGCGGAGGCAGAGTCCCTGCCTCTCAGAGACAAACATGAAGGGAAGGAAGGGGCCAGTGACGTAAACAATGCCACTTCAGAGACAATCTATGTCAGAAAAGAAATGGCACAGGGTAAAGCCACAGAGACACAGTGACCCTGGACTGGAAGTTCAGGACAGGAGTCTTCTGTGGGTGACAAGCTGAGTCCACAGTGACAGGAAGGAGCAGAGAAGCAACAGGCCAATCTGGCAGCTGATGCCAACATCTTCATCTTAGGGCGGAGGTGACATCTGCTGCTTGCCTACTGTGTGCTCTCTACCTCTGTCCTCTTCTACCATCAAAACAGAAAGAGGTCTGGGCTCCCCCTGCTGGTTGACCGTGAGCTGTGACTTCAGCTGGGAGGGTCAGTGGACTGGAGGGTCTCGTGTCATGCTGGGGGAGTCGGGATGCCAGAGGCTCTGTGTGCACAGTGGGAGAGGGGCAACCTTAGGTCATGGTTTGGTCTAAGAAGCTGTAAAGAAAGAAAATGGGTTTAAAGTCAGGCAGGAGCAAGGAATGCTGGGAGCCTATTTATACACACCCAGTGCCAGGCAAACTCATCATTGTGGCCCATGCATGACTTCAAGGAAAAACAGAAAGGAATGACCTGCCATGACATCCCTGCAAAGCAGCACCTCTCTGGAGGCCCCCAGGTACTGCTGCTAAGGGGAAGCATCTAGGAGTTAGGCAAGTTACCCCAGTTCCTAGCCCTGGGTTCTTTCCATTCCCAGCCTCAGAGAGGAACCAGAATGTTCAACCACAAAGGGATTGAGTCCAACTCCCCTGGAGGTCTCTGCTTAAATCTTGCCTAGGGTTAGCCAGTGGGTCCTGCTCTCTATCCAGCCTCTTGTGGTGAGTTTAATGATTACTTCAGCAAATATTGGATACCTTCTGGGGGTCCAGGAGCCTTATATGCATGGGGAATGTATGCGTGAACAGGACCAAGACCCCTAACTGTGCAGCTGGCATCTGTGGGGCAGGATGGCAGGCACAGGTGGCATCCTGAAGAGAATGTGCGTGTTCTTGGGTGTCAGCTGCTGAGTGCTGAGAAAGGAAGAGAGGAGCCTGGCAGGGGACAAACCCAAGCACAGGGTACCAGTTGCTAGATAAACAGATGGGCCTCAGAGGTCCCTTGACAGGCTGGCACAGGAGGAGGCAGTCAGGCCCAGGAGCAGCTGTGGCAAAGACCTTGAGGCAGACTAGCACTTAGTGGAGACAGCAGTCAAGAAGAGGCCAGGCCCTGTGGGAGCAGGGTGTGGCCACCCTGGCAGGAAGAAGATAATCTAGAGATGTTTGCACCCCTCCCTTGGCTCTCAGAATCCTGACATTGTGGCCTCCAAAACATTGGAATTTCCCAGGAGTCTCAGGCTGGGAGAAGGAAAAGGCCGAGAACTGGTGCCAGCCAGAGGGAGTGGGGATGGATGCTATCTACCGGAAAGACATTCTAACACCTTGTCAGACCATGTGGTAGGCAGGAGAGCGGGAGCTGAGACCATGATCGGTCATTGGTCAGTGACAGATGAGACTTTACCTTGATCAGGGCTGCTTAGCTATGCATGCCTTTTTGTCCTCTGTTTAAGCAGAAGCCTCGTGTCAGGACCCTAAAGATGGACTTGAGGGTCCCGGAACCCTTCATTTGGTCTTCACAATGTGGGCGCACTGAACAGAGCTTGGCTTCTCACCATGACTTGACTGTTTCATTGGCTTCTGGGTGGACACATCTAGGTTGTTTGGGCTTCCAGGAACCTAGATTCTCACCAAAACAACTCTGGTAATAGAAGGAGGGAGAGGTGGATGGTCAAGAAAGGGAGGGAACTTCTAGGCCATTCCAGAGCCTGCATCTGTGGGACCACTGCAGGCTTCAGAGCTGGTGAGGCACAGGTTCTGGTCCCTGTGGTGCTGTGTAGAGAACAGACTCGGGCAGGTCAGGGGCATCACAGGGGACCAGTGAAAGGGCTCTGCAGTGGCCCATGCAATAATTAATGGTGGTCCAGATCAAGTTGCAGGCCATGGTGGTGTGAGAAGAGACCAGTACCTTGAGTCCTCCCCCTGTATTAGCTCACTTGCTGTTACAAAATCACAGACGCTAGGTCACTTACAAAGAAAAAAGAGCCTTTTAAGCTTACAGTTTTGAAGGACTAGGCAACCTTATTGATTTGGCCATCAGTGAGGGTCTTGTGTTAATGACATCATGACAAGAGGGAAAGGTAACATAGCCAGACAGGAGATCAGTATGTTTCTAAGTCAGGCTCACGGGTCACAGCCCACTCTCACAGGACTGAGATCTCACAAAGCCAGCACTACACCCCTCAGAGGGCACATGATTCCCATGAGGCTCTAGCTCTTTTTTGTTGTTGTTGTTTTTTGAGACAGTGTTTCTCTGTACAGCCTTGACTGTCCTGGAACTCACTCTGTAGACCAGGTTGGCCTTGAACTCAGAAATCTGCCTATCTCTGCTTCCCAAGTGCTGGGATTAAAGGTGTGCACCACCACTGCCCAGCTATTTTTTTTTTTTTTTTGAGGCTCTAGTTCTTAAAAGTCCTCTTAATACTGACATAGGGGACCAATTTCTCAATATACAAATGACACTCAAACTGTCCAGCATCCTGACTGAAGTCTGTTGCTGTCTCTCAATGCCAGGAGCCAGGAGCATTTATTAATTTTTCTTATTTTATCCTGCCCAACCCTGCTGTGGTATCCAAAGCAAGAATTCAGGATCCCAGGCCTGAGACAATACCTTGGGATGGAAGGATGATCAGGTTTCCTGTGGGTGGAGATGACTAACCAGGAAGGAGGAGGGGACAGTGCACACTCCCACCAAGGGCTAGATCCCTTCCTAGCTCCATGGAGGGGTATGGAGAGATGAACTGGTGATGGGTTCCTCCCTAGTGCCCCAGGCAGCACAATGGTAGGGGCTGGGACAGAACCCATAAACAAGCATCCCTTGAGGCCACAAACCAAACAAACAAAGTGGCAATACCTGCTTTGTACACAGTAGAGCAAGCTGGTCTCCCCTAAGTGTGTTCGGGGGCTGCCACTCAGGTGTATGCTGCACGGGACTACAAGACAGGGTCTGAGAGGACCCACATGCATCCCTTAGGTAAGCTGGATCTCCTCCTAATCGCTTACCTGAATGCAAGTTCTGAGCAGCTCAGGTAAGGGAAAGACAGGAGCTGGACTCAGGATGGTGGCAGATAGACACACAGGAACATGCAAAACTCAGATCCACAGTGTCAGACAGGGGAATGCTTGTTTGTTCAGGCTCAAGCACTGCTGGGTACCTGCCATGTGCCAGGGGCCTTCAGGTGCAGCTTGTCATTTGTCAGACTGCATGGAAGCCAGGAGCAGCCTGCTACAGCAGCCAGTCTCAGTTTGCTGTGTACTCCAGTCTGCCGCCTGGCAGTGTCAAACCTTCCCTCCTTCAGTTCATGAAATGACCCTTTAAGTGAGCTGATGCTTTTCAGCCCCACCATGGTGCAGATGAGGACATGGAAGCTCAGAGAGGTGAGATAATGCTTCCAGAGTCATACAGCCAGTGAGAGGCAGAGCTGTGATCTTGTCCTTTTCATCAGTCTGGGGCACCTGGGTGGCGAACAGCCATAGTGATTGATTGATTGATTGATTGAGAGTCTTGGGTGCTGGCCAGGTGTAAGGCTCAGTCTCGTCTTGGTTCACACTTACCTTGAGTCTTTCTGTCTCACAATCTCTGCAGGGAGCATTCAGGAATATTGTTCAGAAAACCAGATGGCTGGCAAAGACCTAACCCTCGTGGAAAAGGCAGCTGGTTCTTTTTGAGTCTTCAGAGAACATGATCACAAGGTTACTGTGGCATGTTTGTCTTGCCCCTTGAGGTCCATGGGTTCCAGACCCCGCTGACTTTGAAATGAAAGGTCAGAGATTTGCACATCATACCTTAAGTCTCAAGTCAGCTCCGGATGACATTGACAGGTGGCAAATGGCGGTGTGAATAGCTGTGTGCATGGGGTGAATGCCCATGCAGCTTTCAGTGAAGCGGGCCCGGGTCTGGAGTATGCCCTTCAGACACAATTTTGAGACGTATTTTTCGGGTGTGTTTAGCACCTGCAGATCCAGAGGGCTGATCACACCAGAGTGAGCTACACATGGGCTTTGTCATTTAGTCTCACACTTCCAGAGTCCAACACACCATGGGCAAGGGTCTAACTACATAGGGCAGAACAACCCAGAACCCATGATCTCCTGCTTCAGTCTCTGGAGTGCTGGAATCATGCACACGCACACACTATGCTCTGCCCCTTTGAAGCAACCTATTGTGTAAGATTGAGGACCACTCTGGAGTGTGTGCTTGCATGTGTGTGTGGGGGGGGGGATGCACATCCTGCAGCACATGCCTGGAGGTCAGAGGACAGCTGCACGTGGCAGTCCTTGAGAAAACCCCTTGAGACAGCATCTCTTCCTGCCCACTGAGCAGCCCACTCTTGTGACTTCATTTTAAAATGATAACCTCGGTCTGTCTTGTTTAGAGAAGAGAAGCAGGAGAAAGGCACCCAGAGGCCAGGGGAGCTGTCTCTTCTCATCAATGGGATGAGGTGAGGTCAGCAGAGCTGCACAGGGGCTCTCTGTCCACCAGTGTTATAGCCTGGCCTTCCATCTTTGGAAACTTGTAGAAAGGGCTGGCCAGGCCCAGGCTTCCTGGAGTTAGTGTCTGCCATTGGAATGCCTCAGTCCCTGCACACTGACAGAGCGTGTACTGGCATAGGCCAGCACGGGGACTACACAAGGTGAAGGACACTGCCTGCCAAGTTTTGGTCCTGCTGTTGTGGTAAATATTTAATATTAATCGGAGGCTTACCATACCTTGGATCACTTAGTTACAGATAAAAGACGTACAATGTTTATATTTATAATTGCGTTTATATTTAAAATCGTGTCTTAAAATCTTGTGCCTTTAAAGCACTAGATCTGGGCAGATATCTATCCTCTAAAGCCATTCAAATCTATTTCCCTGTCAATAATCCCAAGCTATAACTTTCCATGTTCTGCCTGGGCCACTCTTACTCCAACTGGTCTAACCTCATGACCATTTTTTTGAGATTCATCTACTCCATGGCATCTTCTCCTCTCTCCACCTTCTTCTCTTCTCCTGGTAGTCAGACCCCAAGCCCAGGAACTGAAGCCCCACCTACCTCTCTTCTGTTCAGCTATAGGACGTCAGCATCTCTATTCAATCAACAGTTTTAAACTAAGGAGCAAGGTTATATAGCATCACTTGGTGTACATGAGGAGCTCCTCATCCCTGGGGGCAACCAGACCTTAGGGGTCAGTATTTAGCATTACAATACACAGCAAAAGACCAAACCTCAGCAGTCCTTCCTTTTCATCGATGTGTGTTTAGGGCCAGATTGCTTAATTTCTTATGACATGACTTCCAAACTCACTTTTGAATGTCATTGCAAACACTTGCCAGGAGGATGTCTAAGAGTCTTAGCACAGGAAGAGGTTCAGGGCTGGATGAAGGGGATGGATCTCATCGCATGCTGTCCTGGACATTTGTTCATTTGCAAATCCACGGCATCATTTAGATCGCGTCAGCATCTGGCCCAAATTCCAACCCATTTGTTAGATGCAATTGTGAGTACCTGGTGCTCTCTACAGATACAAGCAAATGATCATGTGTTGGTCTCAGCATCATGGGCAGGGTGGCCTAATCTCTTCATTGTTACACAGGTGGGGTGTTGAAGGTTCTTCCTGGTCCCTGGCACACGTTCTTGCTGAAGCTGAAGTAGAGGTGGCCAACCACAAGGGTGGAGGGAAAGAGCCTTTGTGAGCTGACTCATGCTCTCTGAAGTGCTTCCACAGGGTGCATCTGTAGTAGCCATGTTGGTACAAGATGAGTCTCCCTAAGGCACATCTTTAACAAGGCCTGGGGAGGCATTCTGAGCTGATTTCTGGTTGAGCTGTGGAGATGTGTCCTCTGTGAGTCCATAGGCAAAAGACCTCCTCCCTCTCCCTCACTCCCATCCTGCTCTTTGTCCCCTAACTGGGCCCAGCCCCTTGTCTGTGGTTACTACCTGGGTGTACCCCTGGGAGCCTGGTAAGGCCAGGTCATGGCTTCTGTAGGACTGATTTGCCCCCTACCCTATCCCAGGGAATTATGTCTTCCCTAGAGATGACTATGGGGTCACCTATGTCAGGTCCATTTCTCCAATCCTCTACAGCCACTGCTTGTGGTGTCTCCAGCTTGAGCATGCCTTGCTTCCTTCCTCTGCCTGTGCACTCCCTCGTTCCTTGCCTAAAGAGTAGAGGTCTCTAGGAAACTGCTTCTTGGAAGTTCTAGTCCTTACATGGGACAGCAGGGAGGCACATGGACTCTATATATGTCCCAGTCCTTACATGGGACAGCAGGGCTTTGGTAGCTGCTGTCTCTTGTACCTTACATTCTGATGGAACACAGGTTAGAAACCTAATGATAAGTGAACCCAATTCTAGAGAGTGTGAGTGCTAGAAGACAAGCCTAGAGTGAAGTGCAGCAGACAGGGTTGGAGAGGAAGGGTCAGGGAAGGCCTCTTGGAGGGGGAGATGCAAACTCCCCCTCCCCCTATCAGAAGGTTTTGTAGACAGCAAGAGCTGGAGTAAGGGCTTTCCAGGGCAGTGGAACAGCAAGTGCAGAGGGGCTGAGGGAGTCTTGAGCTCAGCTTGTCTGAGGACCAACATAAAGATCTGAGTGGCTTCATGAGGAGCCATGCCACTTTGCCCTGAGTCTCAGCCAGAGCTGCCCCTTTGCTGTCCCTTTTCCAGACCATTGGATATTGAAGAGTCTTTCAGAGTCTAGTTCAAGCACTAGCCTTTACCCCAACCTTGCTCCCGAACCTTGCATCACCAGTGACTGAGTCTGTGGACTCCTGTCTTCCTCCACAGGAAAGAACAGGAGCTCCTTCCAGATCAGCCTCTGACTGGCTACCTTCTACCCATTGGCCCTCACTCAGGGCCTGGCTGAGGGTAGATGCCTCTTAGGTGACTGTATAGATGGCAAGTGTCCAGGGGTTCAGAGGACAGCGCAGGCATGAAGCAGCCCAGGAGAAATTCCTGGAGAAGGTGAGTAGGACCTGGTATCCAGGGGGAAAGCAAGCATAAAGGGCTTCCTTCTGGCCAGGACTCAGAGAGAGGATGCCAGCATGGGCCAGTGATGCGCTGACAGCTCTGCGGGACCCTGGGCACCAGGGAATAAAATTAGGAGAGAGTCACAGGCCCTTCTAATCTGTTTCCCTGTCTGGATATTAATGCCACCTTTATAAACCAAGTACACTCAGAGACATTTGGTGTTGCATAGGCCTGGCCCAGGTTCCTTAGCATGAGAAGGACCCACCCAATTCCTGAAATCAACTCCAACAACCTGTTCGCAGCATCTCAAACTGCACTGTCTTTAAGATTGCATGGAACAAAACCCAGCAGGCTCCAACTGGATGGCCTTAGTTTCACCCACAGGTCTCAAAACCCTAACTCCAAGACAACCTGCTTCCCTGCTGGGGAAATGCTGGTACTGGTAAGTTCCCCCAAAAGTGGCTTGCTGAAGATCCCCAGGCTGGTCTGGAGTATGAGCTTTCAAGATTGTATTAGGCTGGGCAGTGGTGGCACACACCTTTAATCCCAGCATTTGGGAAGCAGAGGCAGGTGGATTTCTGAGTTTGAGGTCAGCCTGGTCTACAGAGTGAGTGCCAGGACAGCCAGGGCTACACAGAGAAACCCTGTCTCGGGGGGAAAAAAGATTGTATTAGAAGCACCGAGAGGTCTGGGCTGAGGAGCCCTCAAGGTAATATGGCGTAGTGCCAAAGCCACCCCAGACTGTGAGGAGCCATTAGATTTCCCTATACCTCAGGAAATCACAAGAGGAAAAATATAACATAATTTATGCTGATGAATCTACTTCTATTCCAATGCTTCTTTATGGAGTAAGGACCATAGAGGTCCTAGGGTCCAGCCAAGTCCTAATCTTGCTTTGCTCACTGGAAAGATAGAAATGGACGTTCGTGCTTAGGGAGCCCAAGGTTACATAGTCCCAGATACCATAAGTGGAGTTTGAATCCAGGACTAGCCAGCTTCTAAGGCTTAGCTGGATGCTTAGAAGGTTTTCATAGGCTAACCTATGAAGCTATGATTCGAGGTCATCTTCTTTGGGACCTCAGAGTTCTGAATTCCAGTAGACAAGGGCATGGCAGCTGTTCCTCTTACACCCAGAGCAAGGTTGCCCATCACAGCATGCATGGAGAGCCAGGAGCAAGCCTCTTCTGCCTGGGTAGCTCAGCTTATGACCCCAGGGTGGGGTGAGTAGAGACTGGCCATCATTCAGGGCTCTCCACACTGCAACCTACTCTGAGCTTGACCTGAATCAAGAAAGATGCTAACTGGACAGAAAGCTGCTCAGTTCTGACCTATAGGTACCTTGCTGGGAGGCTGCAGGAGGCAGGCATGCTCCTGGCTCATATCAGCTTTCTCTCCTGCTTCCATGCTGCCCCCACCTGTCTGCAAAGCAGCCTGAGTAAGCCCAGGGGTCAGGGTGGGCCCTCTTCCTCAGAAAGCCTTCAGTGCTTGAGCCAGAGTGTCTGTCTCTCTGTACCCTGACAGGAGACAGCCCCCTCTTGAGTGGCTGAATCCCACCATCTGGGCTCCATCCAGAGCTGAAGGCTGTCACTGGGCATTTCCTTTAAAGGCAAAGACATTTCTGCCTTTGAAGCAGATAGGACAAGGTAGTGTCAGAGCGAGTGTCCCGGTGGAAGTTTGGGGATACTATGAAGTGACAGGGATGAAGGCTGGTGGGTGGCCCTTGGTACCCACAGACAGTGCACCCACAGATTTAACACCCTTGCACAGAAAATAGTTGGGAGCAATAAAAAATAACGTGATAAAAGCCATAGAAATAAAATTACAGTTAACCAAGTATTCATACAATGCTTACACCGCCCAAGACATGATAATTATCTAGAGACGAAACAAAAGGCTGCCAGAGAGAACTGGCCAGCACCAAGCCAGCTTATGGCTCAGACCAACCAGTGATCTGGTCACCAGGCTTTTACACTCTTGCAAAGCTCCTTCCTGCATCAATAGAAAGTGAGGTCAGATGCAGGGGGCAGTCTGGTAATGCCAACATACAGCAGGCTGCCCTGAGCTCCAATGAAAGAACTGTTTCAAAAACCAAAACACAAACAATTGAACATGATAAAGCTTTCTTCTTAAAGACGTGACACTGGTGCTGGAGAGGTGGCTCAGTGGTTAAGAGCATTGGCTACTTTTCCCTAGGACCTGGGTTCAATTCCCAGAACCCACGTGGCAGCTCACAACTGTAATAAATTATTAAAAAGAAAAACAGACATGGCATTAAGAACAGAAGGTCACAAGTGGGGCAGTCATGTGGGATGCCCATTGCCTGTTTGTTCTGGAGCCTGCCTTCCTCTGGCTCCAGCCTGGGGACAGAGCAAGATGAGAAGTGTGGAGGTAGAAAGTGCTGTGAGGACCAGGGCAGGATGGGGCCAGACACCTGTGGCCTTTGGGGGGCAGTTCCTGTTGGGGGTGGGAGTTACAGGGTTGAGAAAAGCCCTAAAAGGGCTGGCTAGGAGTTGGTTTTCAGATGTCCATACACATGCATCCCAGGAGGGCTGTCTGAGGTATGAGCTTGGGATTCTTGGGCACTCTAGACTGTGAGTGTGTGTGTGGAGTCAGTTAGATTCACCGCCAGGCCAGTGTGGCCTCTGACTGTCCTGAGTACCTGTGCCTCTCTGTGGCCAGCCCCACATCCAAGATGGTTGTGACCATGGCTATGGAAAGTGTAGTCCTCCGTCAGGCGTGGTGGCAGTTCACAGCAGGAGCAGAAGGCAGAACTCACTTCTATTTTCCTTTAGAAGGTACCATGTCCCCTCATACTAGCCAAACCACAGATACTGACGGAATTAGCCAAGCTGGTTCAACTGTCAGGAACGAAAGCCAAGTCAAACTAACTCCAGTGAAAAATCAAAGAGGTTTTGCTCAGCTATGTCAGCACTGTGGGTGCCTCTCTAGGACCCTGGCCCTGAAAGGCACGCTCGGGGAAGGGCTCTGGTTGGTTGTTCTTGGGTCATGGGTCAATTCCTTAACCCAATCACATTGGCTAGGGATTGAGTATAAATCAACTGGAAGCCTCAGGAGCCAAAGCAAGATCTCGAAACCCAACCTCCCGCCCCACCCCCATCCCCCAGGAGCTTGCCCTTTCCTGAATAGCCTGGGAGCCTCCCCACCTCATGCTTTGCTCCAACACCACTCCCCACTGTGTCGATCCCTAACTGTGAGCTCCCATGAACTCCCAACTCTACACTTCTGCATTTTGGATGGCATTAAGGCAGCCAGCCTGGGCACAGTACAAGGCTGTGTACACATCTGCCTCTGCTCCAAGGATCTCCATTGCTTATCCTTCCCCTCCCTCCTACTTTCCTTTGCCCCTCCCTCCCTTTTCCCTCTATCATCTGCCCTCCTCCCTTCCTTCTCTCTTTCTCCCCCCCCCCTTACTTGGTAGTCCTCCATCAGAGATCCAGTGGCACTTAAAGTGGCTGGGCTGTGTTAGGTGCCCCCCATCCCCACCTCCATCCCCTGCCACTCTCCCTCCCGCTTGTGAATTTCCTAGCCCTTCCTTCCTCCATAGACCTCCGTCTTAGAAACTGGCTGATCAGGAGACCCACTGACACCAGGCCCTTGCAGACACCTCCCTTCCCTGCCCAGGAGTTGCAAAGAGCCATGTTCCTTTTCTCCCTCCCCCTTTCCTCGAGCTGTTAAAAGAGTAATGTAACTCTCAGATCCCCTCTCATCATGTTAATGTTAAAGTGTGACTAAAAATAAACCACAGGTTGCCATGGGAACCCCGCCCGTTGCTAGGCTCAGTCTGTGGGGATTGGGAGTCCTGCTTTTTCTGGCCCTGCTGGAAGGTGGCCTCTGTGGTCTGCAAAACACCTGGGAGGGGTCCCCAGGGACTGCCCCTCCCCCAATCCTCTGAAGGTGGGTTGGGAGTCACCTCTGGCTGAGAACTTCAGCATGTGCCTGGGAGGGGGACTGGGTCTCTGTAGAGCTTCAAAATGAAGTTCCCAAGACTAGGGGCAGAGGGGGAAAGGAAACAGAATACAAAGTCAGTGAAGAAGGAAGACTGGGGGAAGAGAAGAGAGGAGAAGAAGGAGGGGTGGACCCCATCCATGTGTTGGGACACAGAGCTGGTCCTGAGCTGGCCTGTTCTGTGTCACTTAGCCAGAAAATGTTGCAGCCTACAGAACCCAGCTCTCTAGCCAGGCTTGAGCTAGGAGTGGGGTTTAGGGTGTGGGGTTAGGGAGGCTCAGTGGCCACCCTCTACACTTCAGTACAGGATCCCGTGGACCCCAGACCTACAGTGGGCAGGGCCAAGCCTATATCCCCCACTGAATTTTCCAACTCTCTGTGTGAACCAGCTAGCAGAGGGTCTACCAAGCCCAGCCCCTCTCCCATGCTTGCCCTGTGGCTTTCAGCAGGAGCTTCCTTTCTGGCTTCTTTCTGTTCCCTTCTCAGCACGGTGTAGAAGCAGGCATCACCCCGAGGGGGTCACTGTGAGAATGGGGTGAAGGCTGGCAGCCTTGTACAGCAGAGGGCACATGGTGAGCAGAGGCAGCTGCTAGGAGTTCCTCTCAGGACACAGCACCTGCCACCTGCTGTGGTCATACAGCTAGCTGCTCCAGCTGCTGTCCCTCAGGGACAGTCCCCAGCCAGGAGACCCAGTGATGCAAGAGAAACTTGTGCTTTGTGCCCAGCTGTGTAAGGGTGGGAGATACTACAGCATCATCTCTCTAAGCAGGAACCCCAGCCCCAGGTCTTTATCCCTTCCTGCATTCTCAAACTCAAACATTTACGGTGCCCTGTGCAGAGAGAGCCAACCTCGGCTGGCAGCCAAAAAGCCGGTCATCATGCAAAGCCAGTATCACCAGGTTCTCCTCCCTCCTTAGCCTTTCCTTATGGAATCTGAGCACAAGCCCAGGGCCAGCTCAGCATCAGCCCAGGGCCAGCGCTCAAACCATGAGCATCCTGCTTTGCTGTCTCATCAGTGACAGCAACACAAACAGTGACAGAGGCCGCTGGCAGGAGGATTCCAGAGCCTCATGTCCTTGGAACACTTATCCCCAGGGACATCCAGGGAACAGAGGGAAGTGGCAGTTGTCACCAGCACTGGGATGCCGACATAGTGTTCTGAGTCCCAGACTGGAGCCCATGGCTTTCCGGTCTCAGTGACTGTAGGATCGCTGTGGGTCTTTGGTAAGCACAGGGGTGGGTGGTCCTCAAAAGCATCAGGGTAGGGCATGGAAAGCATGTCTGCCTTTTGCAGAATCCTCTAGAGGAGAACATGGTGGCAAGGATTCAGAGACATTGTCTGGCTTCCCCAAGGTCACATAGCTTACTACAAAGTCCCTAAGCCTGTACTAATGCTAACACCTAGCATTGGGAAAGTACAAGAAAGAACTTGATGGGGGGGGGGGGTGTCAAGGAGAAGGGAAGTAGCTCTCACTGGACACCCCAGGTGTCATCCTCCCTTAACAGGCAAGGAAGGCAGAAGCGAAGAGAGACAAGGGCCCTAGAGCCAAGGGGCAGAGATGGCTCAAGCAGCTCCATCTCTAGCACCCACTTCAGTCTGAAGTATATTCTAGGTGGCTGATGTGTGTTTTCCGAACTGCCTACTTCCTGGTCCTAGACAGCACTGGAACCTTCCTGGGAGGGAGGAGAAAGTTAAGTGGCAAGATGCTGCAAGCAGGTGGTGCAGGTTCTCATAGCATTGTTTATAGAAGCTCTAGAAGACACAGAGACACCTCCCAAGGCCACTGCCCAGAGCCAAATGGTCCTGAGGAGACAGGGAAGCAAAGGCTAGTCCCCACCTCCCCTCCTCCTGCCAGATGCCGCCCTCAGGACCAGCCCAGTAGGAAAGTACACAGAGGGTGAGAGAGACAAGGGGAATGGGGAGACAGAGCCAGGCCCCTCATTATTGGCCAAGGGGAAAGAGAAGTGGGATGATCAGACCTTTGTTTTGCTTGACAAAAATGGTAAAGGACAAACCAGCAGAACATTCTCAATAATACCAAATTTATCCTTTATAATAACGAATGCCCTTCATAAATAAACAAAGGGTAGCCAAGTCCAACAGCATGCCCAGAAGTTAAGGAAGAGCATACCAAGTGCCAGGCAGCTGAGAGAAGCCCAGACTCTGCTTAGAGCAAGCCCAAGCCACCTCCCTGCCATCAAAGGAGCTCACTTGCCCACAAGCTGCTACCTAATTTTGAGTCATTTACATATCTTAAACCACAGTCTCGACCCCTAGTGTCACAGAACAAGGTGAAAATACTCAATGCAATCTCCTACCCCTGTTTTCAATAATGTTTTCAATATTTACTTTCTTCCCAGAACCTGTGCAAAGATCAGGGTTGTATTTTAAACCACACTGAAAAGGAAAACAGCCTGGAGGAAAAGAACTTCCACTCTGGACCAAGCCAGGAAAGGAGGCCCAAGAAAAGGGCTTCTAGGGGAGATTTTGAACCAATGAGTTCCATAGAAGCAGATGTGTAGAGCCAGGGCCTTTGAGGGACTCTGTCTTCTCAGGGAGCCCCTCTAAGCCCTTTAACAGGAGCTTGAGGAACTGGGGTATAGTTGCTATGCACTGCAGAGACTGTTCACCGAGCCAGTAAGGGCAAAGAAACAGGGTTGAAGTCCCTGGTCCATGTGTGGTTCATCCTGCTAGTCCTGAAAGATGCTTTCAGGGATGTGGGTTTCATGGCCAGGTACCTTGGAAGGATGGCAGGCAACTTGCCGTGGACTCAGGATTAATAGGCAGCTGGGCTGCTGTGATCACATCATGGCTGCCCACAGACAGAGCTCAACCCTCACCACCTAGCCATTCTGATGGACACTTCCTGTGCAAGAGCCCTAGGCAGAAGCTCTACATGGGCATGTGCTCTCCGGGAAGGCGTGTGCTCTGCTGGAGTATTACGAGACATAACATCCAGCTCTTCCTTCTTGCCATTACTGAGTGGGCTAGAAAGGTACATCTGATCCAGAAAGAACCAACCCAGAACTGAGTCAGGCAAATCATATCAGGGTTCAGGCCTTGGATCCCAGTCTTCTCCTGCTTACAAGCCAAGTGTCCAAGAATTATATTTCCTTGGCTGGTTTTTCCCTAAGTAACGACAATGAGAAACCCTGCTTTGCAGGTTTCTCTGAGAATCAAAATAAGAAAGCTTACATAGACACCTTTGACCAGCGGTTCTCAGCCTGTGGGGGTGTCCAGCAACTCTTTCACGGGGGTCTCCTAAGACCATAAGAAAGCACAGTTATTTGCATTAGGGTTTGTAACAGTAGCAAGATTCCAGTTATGAAGTAACAACAAAATTAATTTTATGGTTGGAGGTCACCACCACATGAGGAACTGTATATTAAAGTCACAGCATAAGGAAGGCTGAGTACTGGACCAAGGCACTGGTCTTCAGGCTTCCGAGAGTTTACTGTGTGTTTTATTAGATGTGAAGACATTGCGTTCATCAGGTAGACCCGAAAGATCTAGAAGAGTCAGTTACAAAAACTGCCATTTGGGAGTGGCCACCTGAAGCCCCTAATGGGAAATGATATCCCCTAGAGAACCAGAGAAATGTGCAGAATGGCGGAGAGGGGTTGGGGATAGAGAGCCATCCTATCCTGCTTGGATCTGCTGGCTGTAATCCTGAGTCCGGGAAGTCCCCTCCCTTCCACCATGTTCCTCACTTCCCATCCATTTCACACATCTCCACTGAACTTAGGAGTGAGTAAGCCCTGACCAAGCCAAGGTGCCCTGAAAACCTTGCTCCACCACATGATCTCTTAAGCAGGAAAAACAGAAGCTGTTGACGGAAACCCAATTTGAGCAGGACAAACAGGCCTCACTGCCTGGCTTCCCCTCACTGGCTGGGCCTGGTCACGGCATCTCACGGTTCTTGGAGAAGGAAAGGGAAAGAGGCGTGGAGAGCAGAGAAGGGCCAAAGTAGCTAAGGAGGCTCTGAATCCTCACTGCTCTGCCAGGGCTGAGGGGAGACATCCAGCACTCATCAGCAGGTCCCAGGGTGCTTCCTGCCATTCTCCAAGGCTGAGAAGGTCACCAGAGGAACAGAAGACACCTGCTGTGTCTTCCCCTGCTGGAGAGAGTTCTCATCAGCTAAGAAGCATGGAGACATTCCAGCCCATTCCCCTCCACTCTTGACCAAGAGGCCTGAGCAGCTTGGCAGCGTAGGGAAGGTGGGCACACTACCTGCAGACCTGAAGTGCTGGGGCACTGTGGGATAGAAATGTCTCCCAGTGCTGTGTCAGGGCTGAGGAGCCCGTGAAGACATTTAAAGGTTGTTGCATAGCCTGACCTGTGTTCTAGGTTGATTGTGTTAGAAGCAGCCTGAAGGACTTTCCAATGACAGGGCGTAGTTTGGTCACAAGGACAAGAAGCTTGGTGTCAAGGTCATGTTGATTCTGGTGTGATGGAGTGATTGACTCCAAGGACTGCTAATCTGTGCCTACTTTCCTGGCAACAGCTTCAGAGGTGGTGAACAAGCCATGCTGGCTGGGAGGGTCAATGGGGAGACAGGACACAGGTAAAGATGGCTTCCAACCTAAGCAGTTCAGGAGGCAGAACTTTCTATTCCGAACCTTAGTCTAGCAGCCATCTCAAGCCCTCCCTGGCTGGGTGTGGGGGTGTCTCTACTCCCAGGATCCTGACAGGTGGCCCCCTCCCTCTCCTTCCTCCCTCTCCTGGACCTTTCTCAATTCTAAGTTTGGGTCCTTTCTGGTATTCGAGTAAGATTCACTGACTGTATGATCTACCTGTGGTATCATGATTTTCAGAGGCTCTTCAGTCTTGGTGTGCGTGTATGTGTGCCTGTGTGTGTGTGTGTGTGTGTGTGTATGTGTGTGTGTGTATTCATCTTGTTAGTCAACCTAATCAGAGCCCAGGATTAGGATTCCAGTCTAGCTTTTGGTTTGATCATGCATCTGGGGGGATCATGAAAAATAACAGTAAGAGGGTGAGGAAGAGTTTTTAATATTTTACAAACCATTAAAAGCTTGCATCAGACAGAGGTGACCAGTCTAACACACTGGATTGTTTCCTATGCAAAACCCTGCTCTCTTTGCAACTCTGACTATTCAGTACTCAGCCTGGGCACCTTGCTGACCCCCCCCCCCCCATCATGCACAGTTCTGCTCCCTGGGATCCACCCTGACCCAGGCCTTCGCTGGCACACCTAGGAGCCCCCTACCAACTCTTCTAGATGTGGAGAAATGAGGGTGATAGGGTGGCTCAGTGGGTGAAGCACTTGCCTTCAAGCCTGACAACCTGAGTTTGTCCCTGGGACCCATATGCTAGAAAGAACCAACTCCTGTAAGTAGTCCTTTGATCTCTATGTACATATCACATACACACACATGTATGAGTGCACACAGTAAGTAATGCAAAACATGACACAAAATACAGTAATAGGTTATAGCTTGGGGCCATGGTCACCAGTAGGGCAGGTCCCAGAATACATCATCTCATGTGAATGTTGGACCATGTTAGGGCAAGCAGTACCTTCACCCCCACTTTGCAGTCAAGGACATAGACTCAGGAGGGTTAAATGCCATGCTCCTGGTCACACTGGAACACTTGAGGATCTGTAACCAAGTCCATCTATGAACATGGTGCCTCTGTGTGAACACTTGCCTCTTCTCACAGAGCTGTTGAGGGAAGATTCACCTTCTCGGTCCTAACAGGTGTGCATAAGAGAGAACTTCCATGGTTAAGCAAGGGAAGGGTTTCCAGGTGTTCCAGTGGAGAGGCAGATGGGGCACAGATGGGGCAGATGGGGCACAGATGGGGCAGAT
>JADRCH010000008.1:13148230-13166443 GCA_019843965.1 Rhynchomys soricoides
GATGGATGGATGGATGGGTGGGTGGATGGATGGATGGGTGGGTGGGTGGGTGGGTGGGTGGGTAGGTGGGTGGGTGGATGGGTGGGTGAATGGATGGATGGATGGATGGATGGATGGATGGATGGATAGGTGGATGGGTGGGTGGATGGATGGATGGGTGGCTGAGTGGTTGGGTGGGTGGTTGTGTGGGTGGATGGGTGGGTGGGTGGATGGATGGATGGATGGGTGGGTGGGTGGATGGATGGGTGGGTGGGTGGGTGGGTGGGTAGGTGGGTGGGTGGATTGGTGGGTGAATGGATGGATGGATGGATAGGTGGATGGGTGGGTGGATGGATGGATGGGTGGCTGAGTGGCTGGGTGGGTGGTTGTGTGGGTGGATGGGTGGGTGGGTGGATGGGTGGGTGAATGGATGGATGGATGGATGGATGGATGGATGTGTGGGTAGGTGGGTAAGTGGATGGATGGATGGATGGATGGATGGATGGATGGACAGATGGATGGATGGATAAGTGAGTAGGGGATGGGTGGTAGATGGGTCACCAGTGGATGCTGGATGGATGGGTGATGGATAAGTGATTGTACATGATGGATGGATGAAGGAATGGAAGGCTATCTGTTGAAAGCCTCAGGAAGCATCTCAGGTCAAGGTTACTGATTGGAAGAAGGGAAGGAGGCAGGAGCCCCCATTACAATGCTGTCCCATGCACACAAGGCAGAAGGGAATTTGGAGAAAACCTGTAACTATGTTCTGAAAATAAATAGTTGTGTTTGGTCAAATGAATGCTCTGAAGCAAAAGGTCCTATGGTAGCCAGCTATTCTCAAGACTGTTTGGAGCTAGCTATGTGAGGTTTATGGTGACTACATAGATACAAACCAGAGGGCTGTAGGAGACCTGAGAGATCACATGCAAGGGGCATGTGACTCAGCACGCTTCTGCAGAAGGACAGTGACAGATGTCAGTTGTCACATACCCACTGAGTACCAGGCCCTGGGCTAATCACTCAGTGCTTACTTGGTCTCCCACAGACTGTACAGTCAGAGGCCTTGGAGGTCCCATTTTATAGATAAAAGCAATGAAGCTCAGGCAGGTGATCTAACTTGTCCAAGGTCACACAGCTGCTGAGAGCAGACGGAACTACTCAGGTCATCTGACACATGTACATAGTCACAGTGTGTGTAGGTGTTCATGTGGAACTGTCCATGTCTGAGTACATGCCTGCATGTGGAAGCCAGGGGTCAGATGGCTTCTGCTATGACTCACAAGTTTTTTGTTCTGTTTTATTTTGAGACACAGTCTCTTATTGAACTCCGTTGATTCCACTAAGATGGCCAGCGAATGAGCAACAGGAATCCTCCTGTCTCTGCTTCCCCCAGCACTGGAGTTACAAATGTGCATGACCATGCCGGGTCACTGGGAATTATATGGATACTGGGAATTCAAACTCAGGGCCTTATATCTGGAGGACAATCGCTTTCCCTGCCCCTAGCCATTTTGGCCGCTGCTGCCTGATTATGCCTCTCCCACCCAGCTCTCAGGCAGTGCCATTTCCCACAGCATGCCAAATGGTTGCAGTGCCAGTGCCAGGCGGCTTTGTCTGAGACAAAGGTAGGAGGTTGGTGACGGCACAGAGGGTGTGGTGGCCGTGACAATCCAGGCTTGAGTAACACAGCCAGGTGTCTTTTGGGAAAAGCTAGGCACTATATGAGGAAAGAGAAGCTCTCCAGTTTGTTCTCATCAATGAGTGAAGCACACTACAAGCCAGGGCTCCCAAATCTCTCCTGAACAGTGTGACCTCAGGGCCTCCATGGACGGAAGGCTCCAGATGGCTGTTTTTGCTGCAGCTTAAAACTTGATGCTGAATGTTCAGAGCACAGCAAATGAACACAGCAAGGAGCTACCATTGATGGAGGACACAAAGGAGAGCTGATTTGTTGGAGGGTGGGGCCAGACAAGCAGCTGTCACTCCCTGTAGGCTGATGGTCTGATAGGTGATAGTACCCTCTGAAGCTGGCGCTGTTCACTGTGCCTCCGGCTGTGTTACATTGTGACATGCCAGCTTGCTGTGGGGAATTCATTCTAAGGGAAGGAAGACAACGCATAGTGCCAGATTGCATCATGGGCGGGGCTTTTCGTGCTGAAAGCAGCTCACTGGGATAATCTGTTGATGCTGTCATAGGCGTGGACACTCAGAAATCCTATGAACCTGGAGCCTGGTCATTCATATATAACCACACTGTATAGTCTTGACCATGGATGACTGACTTTGACAGGTATGTTCATTAATCAGATACTGGTGCAGATACTGTAAGGAGGTTCAAATCCAACAGAATGGTAGTGGCCAGGAGGCAAGCTTGGGGCTGGTCAGCTGGCATGGGGCAATAGTCCTGGGGGGAGGCTGCAGGAAGACAGGTTTTGCAAACACACAGTCGACAGCAAATCTGCCCACACACCTGGGTAGTGTGGAGCATCTGGATACCCCTAAGAAACAGCAGAATGGTGGCATCTCAGTAGGATCTCTGAAAGATGAGGATAAAGGCCCCCCTCCTTCCACTGGCCATTCTTGCCTCTCTGAAGACTTTCCTATGCTGTGCCTTCTGTGACCATTTGAGGATTAACTCCTTGCTGCCATGTCCCTCCCCTACACAGCTCCAGCATAGGAAAGAGAGACACACCTAGCTGCTGCCTGGGCTTGGCATCATTGGGACCTCAGAAATGCTTCTCTATGGACTGCCTCGGTCAATGTGCTGTGAAAAGACACCATGACCACGACAACTCTTATAAAGGATAATATTTAATTGGGACTGGCTTACAGTTTCAGAGGCTTAATCCATGTTCATCATGGCAGGAAACATGGCTGCATTCAGGCAGGCATGGTGCTGAGAGTTCTACCCCCAGATCCTCAGGCAGGAGGAAGAGAGAGCGCTGGCATAGCTTGAGCTTTTGAGACCTCAAAGCCCACCCTGAGTGATAAACTTCCTCCAACAAGGCCACACCTCTTCATCCCTCTCAAGTAGTGCCATTCCCTGATAACCAAGCATTCAACATATGAGCCTCTGTTGACTATGTGTTAGTTTTGTGTCATTGTTCTCTGGGTTCTCTGTGTGATAGCAGCACCTTGTATTTGGCAAAATGTCCACCCAATTCATGTGCTAGGTCCTTTTTATTGAGTGAGACAAAAGATTATTCCAAGGGGTGAGTCCAACTATAAGAGATGCTGAGGAGATGCTCTGAGGATCACACAAGTTATCATCACTATGGCTCCACAGAGGCAAAATGACAAGGTCAGGCATGAGGGCAAAGGATTGCCTTGCTTTATAAGCAGCATGGGTACACTGAAAACAGAAGGATCCAATGTATACTGGTTCCTCCCAGAAGGACAGAGGTTGGCATCCTGCAGAGATGGCAGCCCTCTGTCCTGATTGAGCACTGAACAGCCACACCATGGAGTCAGCCTGCATGTCTGTGGAGTACAACTGCCATGAAAACAAAGGAACACCCACCCCAGGCAACAACACGGATGAGCCTGGAGGACATTATGTCAAGTGAAACAAACCAGACATGGAGAGACAGTTGTGTCTGGTCTCATGTGTGAAATCTGAAAAGGCCAGAGGAGTCCGTTTCGCAGGTGGTTATACAGTTAATAGCAGGATCTTATGTGTTTGAAAAGGCAAAGGGGAGATTGCAAGTGCTCATCACCAAAATAAAAGAGTAAGTGTGTAAGATAGCTTGGTGGTGGTGGGTTTGCTTTGGCTATGCTTCCACCACAGTGCACACATCCTGCATAACACCTGAGGTACGACTCACATGGATGCAGTGTTTGTCAGTTACGGTTTCTAAAACCGAATCTCAACAAGTGGCCTGCCCAATAGTTCTAGAGACGAAAACTCCAGCATGCACGACCCAAGAGGGAAGGTGCAGGACTAACCTGGAAGAAAGGCCTCTGGAGATCAGGCTCAGAGCAGTGTGAGGATGCCTGGCAGGCTGAGCAGGCCCAGGTCCTGGGCTGGATCCCCAGCTGGCCTCCAGTAGTTAGTGACCTTGAAGACAGAGAATCGGAACTTTTCCAAAATGAAACACAGCGACAACTTCCCTTTGTTGTGTTGGGGATTGAAGACAGAGAGCTGTGTAAGCCCCTACCACTGAGCTACAGCCCCAGACCTTCAAATGTAATGTACAAGGATACCAATCTCAGATGGCTCAACACATGTGTCATAGGAGGGAAGAGAAGAGAAGG
The DNA here is from genome assembly GCA_019843965.1 of Rhynchomys soricoides. Lineage (NCBI taxonomy): Eukaryota > Metazoa > Chordata > Mammalia > Rodentia > Muridae > Rhynchomys > Rhynchomys soricoides. The sequence continues at coordinate 13,152,467 of JADRCH010000008.1, forward strand.
AGCACTGAATTTCTACACCCACATTGATCACAGTCTGCCCCATCTGCGCCCCGACCCCCAGGGTCCTTACAGGCCACTCACCCGTCTTGCAAGTGTGGCCGCCCTTGTGTCTTCCCTGAGACCTCCCACCAGCCTGAGAAGCTGGGGCTGCCCCGATGCTGCCTCAGAAAGATGAAGGTAGAGAATGGATGTCAAGTTACCAGGCTCTAAAAGGTGAAACGAGTTTTGGCCCTTGGATCCATGATGACAGAAAGAGGGCCATGGCTATGTGCAGTCTGTTCACTACACAAAGTGCACCAGGCACATGCCCAGGGGAAAAGCCGTCAAGAGAAGCTCCACCAGGAAGACAGCTGAGGCTGTGCACCAGGTATGTTCCTGAAGTGAGCGTCTTGCATATTTTTTGTGTGCCTCCCGGTCTCTGTGTGAAGCAGCGTTAACTAGAGAGCCATGCCATTCACAGCAAGGTGGACAGGAATCTACCTCACGAAGCCTAAACGGACAGGACCCCCCTCAGATTTAGACCTGCTGGGGTTGCCCCCACAAGCTTCATCAAAGCCCATGTGGAGAGCTGGCCAGAAGAAAACCCAGTGCTGGGAGAAGTAAAGAAACATAGAACTTTGAAAAGAGGAAGAAAAGAGGAGTGACCCAAAATACATGCTCTTTTGGCCTTCTGTCAGCTGTGACATAAACCTGGGCTTCTGGGATGAGCAAGAAGGAAGGGTGCTTACACATACCTGACAAAGCAGCCATTCCCCAGCTTCAGCAGGCTGTGGCTCCAAAGGTAGGCCCTTCTTCCCTTCCCTGATGCTTGGGTTCAGCACAGGTCTGCTCACTGTCACTCACTCACTATGTGTACAGAATCCTCCACATCTCTCTGTTGCCCTCAGAGGATCCCTAGAGGAACAGCCAGAGTCCATGTGTGGGGCTCCCTCCAGCGTGTCCCACCCCCTCCCTACCCTAGGTTGTATTAAGCAATATTTAAGACTCTGTAAAAGACACCCCAGGGCAAGGTCAGCTGTCCCTCTTTCTATTGACCATTGGGAGACCACCTGATGAATGACAGGACTTGCTCCATTCACTGTGTCCTCACCTCTCCAGCAGCACCTGGGTATGGCCTGAACTGTCTGGGTTCAAGCCATTCCTCAGCAAGAAGGGGTTTCTTCTCTAAACCCCTCGACCACACAGCTCAACTGAGCATGGGCCCCAGGAAGGGCATTGGGGATCCAGGTCTGTCAGACTAGGAGGAAAGGGATTGTGTTCAATAGTGTGTGGCACAGGGGACATTATCTTGTCTCTTTCCCATGATTCACTTCTATATCAGCTTTAACTGTCACTGCATGGGGGCAACCATAGGGTCAGGATTAGCTCAAAGCAGCCCTTCCAATGTCCCACAGCAGAATCACTGGGCAGGGCAAGTTGAGGAACCAGACCTCCCTCAGGCTGGCAGAATAAGAAGTTCCAAAGGCCAAACTCTCTGGCCCCTCAGATGCTAACATCCACTGAGAACCCAGCCTACCAGGATGATTCCGTCTATGTCTCTGCTAACAGACAGGAGGGGATAAGCTCACCCCTGACATCTCTACAATTCTAGTTCCCAGTCATACACATTATACAGACCTATCTACAGAGCCAAATGGGGAAGGCCGAAGGCAGGGTTACATTAGCTGTTGGGGCAGATTAGCAGGGTGCAGCCCAGGTAGAGACAGCAGTGCCACGGAGACCATGGGCAGAGCGGAAGCAGCAGGTCACCATCATTGCCCTCACTGGGCCTCTGCACCTCAGCACCCCATTTGTAAGTGAAGGCACTCTGTGGCTCATCTCTCTGGGGCTCGCTGATTCTCACTCCCATGTGCCTGAGACCAGGGTGGTCTTCATGGTGGCGGTGTCATAGGCCATGGGTTTGGGGCAGCAGAAGGAGGAGCCAATGGAAGAATTTCTGAATGGAAGGAGCCGCCATCCATGAAGCTGATGGTAGACCTTTGGAGCCAGCTTACTGTGTTCTAAATGACCCTTCTGTTTCTGAGCTCTTTAAGGTGACAATGGTGCTCAACATAAGCTAACTTTACAGTAAACCAGTGAACAGATAGGCAGAGTTAATGGCCACAGTGACACACTCTTTATGGATGGCATTCCTTTCCTGTTCCCTGTGGACAAAGATCGAACACATGTCCTCACTGTACAGTGCCCAACTTGGCTAATTAATGATGTTACACAGCCTCTCCCTGTCTGCCCTGCAAGAGGTGTTCACCATATCCATAGGGGAAAAGGAGATACTGGGCCCAGCCCTGGACTCACTCTGGATCCCTCCGTGCAGGTTATGTGACCCTGGACAAGTCACTAATCTTTCTGAGCCTCAGCTTCTTCATATCTGAAGTAGGAAAGAGCTTCACTGGGAGTTAGGAGGAATTGCTTGTTCATTCAGTCAGTGGATATTTATTGAGCATCTACTAAAGGCACATCAGAGACAATGCTGGAGGACAGTGAAGGTGAAAAGCCCTCCTGGACCATGTTAGGTTCAAGGAGACAGGAAGGCAGCCAGGAAGCAACCCTGTCCATGTGTGACCGAGAGCCTGCCATGAAATGAAGTAGAAAGAGACACCCCCCCATTCTCTCTCCCCTCTCAACCCCAAGCTCAGAAGAGGACAGAGCAGATTGCATCAGCCTAGTCAAGATGGTCAGGACTGTGGGGTTTTCAGAGGAGATGACACGAGCTAAGACCCCAGCCATGAGATGAAGCCCTGAGATTAGGGAAGGGGACCCTTCAGGGTGGGGGACAACAGGTACAGGTAGTCTGAAGCTACAGGAGGCTCAGTGTGCCTGCTGAGCACAGCCTTGGAGGGATTGGGGTTATGGAAGTCCCCCAGGGCCTGGCCAGGGAGGGATCTGATGGGTGGGTGGGAAGGCGGGCTTTACCCACTATGACACCACAGCAGAGGCTGTGGAGAGGGGGTCTGTCATGTAGCACAGTGACCTCTGGGCCTCCCTGTAACAGTCTTTCCTCTCTAAGGATCAGGAGAGCCCATTCCCTGAGGCAGACCACCCGCACTGCACAAGGCCCCCGCATCCACAGAGCTCGCCTATCTCACCCCCATATCCTGACACCCCAAACAGTGACTCACGGAACAAGACAGCAACCATGCACTCAGGTTAAAATTGTGCAAGCCACGTGTGTGATATTAAAAACCCAGGGAGCGTGTGTTTCTAGTGCAGGGGATGCCAAAATGTAGCTGCTTTATTTAAGGAATTTACTGGGCTAGTGTGAACGGATGTTTGTTGAAGATTTTTCTCCCAGTGGGGGAGAACCAGGTACCTGCAGCTTGGTTGCTAAAAATAGGGGGGACCTCAGCCTGCCTCATGTGATGGGTCCCAAAAATACCACCTCTTCCCTTCTTCCCCAGCAGTGGCTCAGGCTGAGTGGCTGAGCCAGCTCCTGCCAAAGCCTGGTTTGGTGACAACCCAAGACTCCAAGGCTTCAGTTCCCGAATCACAAGGTTAATGTGTGCCCATCCTGGTTGCCTCTGGGAAGGAGGCCAGGTTAATGGCATCGAATCTCCAGCTCAAGCCTAACTCTGGATTCTGTCTTCCTGTGTAGCCTTGACTTCAGATGCTGGGGACCAGACTGCAATGCCCACTTTGAGGGTCCCCTAAGTGTTTGCAAGCATAACTGTGTGGAGCAAGGAAGCATCTGTAAAACGTGGAGCCCAAGAAAGGGTACTGAGGACTGTGATCAAAACTTATCACAGAGATTACAAAGATATCCTGTGGGGTCTGTTATTTCATGCCATCAATATACAGCTTTTTTTCCCCTTATAAGAAAGAAAGCTCTGCAGAGCCTGGCTCTTCTGGTCTTTCCCTTGGCCCTCCCATGGCCAGGCAGCCACCACCTGTCTGCCTAGGTGCCCTTCAGCCATTCAGCTCTTCCTCATATCCAGGCCTGTCTCCTTAATATCCAGCAACTGTTCTCAAGCCTGATCTAGGATCTATACTAGGCCCTCATTGTACGGGAGACTAGATCTGGTGGGGGCTTTGCCCCTTAGATGGACCAGAGAGTGACCCAGGGTGACCTGGTGGTCAAAAGAGCCTCTCTGGGATCGAGCTCAGGGCAGGTCTTGTCTTTGCACAGGAACGATGAAGGGTGTCCTGTGAAGCGGCTCCTGAGCCGATGGCTGCTGCCCTTTGAGGACTCTAGGGATGGGGGGTGGGGGGTGGGTGTTGAATTCCTTTTGGGATTGCATACCATTTAGACTTCTTTGGCTGGGACACCTCAGGGTCCAGGTCTTGAAGGTCAGAAGGACCAGCTGAAACCTGTTAGCTAGTCCCCTGTGCCTCTGTGTGTCCTTGAACTGATTTCTGTGCCTTTTTGAGTTGTTCTTTCCATAAGAACACTGTGAGCCAGTCATGGTGGTGCCCACCTTCAATCCCAGCATCTGGGAGGTGGCGGCGGAGGCAGGTGAATATCTGTGATTTGTGGCAAGGCTGGTCTACACAGGGAGTTCCAGGACAGCCAGGGGCTACATCGAGAGACCCCCATCTCAACAAACAAACCAACAAGCAAAGGGAATGCCCATGTGACTTGAAGGCAATGCCTGCCCCTAAGGAGAGCAGCCCCAGTAGCCCCTTGGCCAGATGACACCCTGGTTCCCTTATCCAACTCACTGCCCTGGTGTTACACCACCTGCATCCAGTTTTTCTGTCGCCTACTAGTAGGGACCTCCCTTAGGAACTTCAGCTCCGCTCGTGGGAGGAGCAGTGCTAGTATACTCTTTCCTCCAGGACAGTTACTGTTGGGGAGACTCACATCCTGGAATGTCCTGGTATTGGTAGTTATGCCTAGCCTTTATTTAGCAGATGTGGAAATGGGGTTCAGGGAGGCAAGGAATTTGTCCACAGTTACACAGCAGAGCTGACTCCCTCTCCCCCAGTTGTCTGTCAAACCCTGGCTCTTTTCTCTAGAACACAGCCTCTCCCTCTATCTCCCTCTCTTCCTTCCCTCTTTTCTTCCCTCCCTGTCCCCCTCGGTGTATACCTACTCCCCTTTGTATTGGCAATTTTCTAAAGGACAGTGTCTCCTTGCTGTTCACCTCTGCAGCAAGCAGTGCTGCCACCTTCGACAGGCTATCTAGCCCTGGAGTGCCCTGTGGTCACCTCCTCTCACTAGTGGGAGTCTTTGGGGGTCCTGCAGCCCCCTGAGACTTGGGGAAACCATTCCTGACACAGACATTTGTAGCAGGACGTGAATGAACCATTCAGTATAAATGCAAATAGTCTCCTGAGCTGCTTGCAGGAAATGGACTTCACACACACACACACACACACACACACAAAATGAGCCTCGGGTTTGGATTAGTTTCTTCACAGAAAACTGCTCTGCAGCACTTCAGGGCCCTACCTTTCACCTTGGCCTGGAAGGTGACAGCCAAGAGGACCATGCAGCTTGGGGCAGCTCTCTTCAGCCCCAGCTCTGAGTCTGAGACCACCTTGCATCTCTCGGGCTGCTGGGGGAGTCTTTACTCAGAATATTGTCACTGTGAAATTCAGTGCCGAGACACCACATCTGAGGAGAGACTGCAATGAGATTCCTCTGAAAAACAACAAACTTTCAAACTCCCACAGGCCCCTTTGGTCGGGCCTTGCCCACCATACGGTGCCCCAGGTGACCACCATAAGGCCCAGGTGCTCATGTCACCCCTCCTCTCTCCAGGCTGTCTGTTCTGTCAGCTTGGCTTGACCAAGAGCATGACCATGTGCATTGGTCAGTGTGACTGCAGCATCATGGAGATAAGCTTAGTTACCTAATGCTGTAGATGATGTTGTCAAATAGCTATCTAAAAGATACAGGTCAATAGAAATGCATGCTGAGCAGGCATAAATAAACACTCGATATAAATAGTTCATTATGGAATAGATACTGCTGAATGATTTTCCAAAATGTGTAATTGTTTTATACGCCATCAGCCATATAAGATTTTCTGGTTTTCTACAGTCTAGTCGACACTTAGTGCTATTGAGTTTTAGCCAGTCAGTTGGGGTGCTGTGGCTATCTCTTTGAAACTTTGATTTTTGTTTCTCTGATCATTGATGAGATTCAGTACCTTTGTGTTCCTTGGCCACTAAAATATTATGGTGAAATATCTGGATTTTGCCTCCTTTGATATTGCATTACCGCCCCCCTCCCCCCAATGTTTATTATGTAGTTATTAGTCTGGGTGTATACATATTTTTGAAGCCTAAAGGTCAATGTCAGGTGTTTTTCCTCCATCTCTCCATTTTATTTTTTGAGACAGGGTCTCTCACTGAATCTGAATGCATCCCCTGCACCCCTATCCCAGTGCTGAGGTTACAGCACCTGCTGCTGCCATGCTCCCCCTGTTACATGGCTCTGGGAATTCAAACTCAGTCCCTCAGGCTTGAATGGTAGTCAGTTTACACACCAAGCTATCTCCACAACCCTTGGTCATGTTGTTTTCTTTCTTTCTTCTTTTTAATGTCATATAAATACTAAGACTATCAGGAGTGGGTATTTTGGGACAAAGGCTCATGTAGCCTAGGCTGGTCTTGAACTTGTGGCAATCTGTCTGCTTTAGCCTCCCTAGTTCTGGGATTAGAGGCCTGAGTCACCATGCCCAGCTACATTTTTCTTTTAAGGATGAATTGTTCTTTGGTTTTTACTTTGTTGATTTGGAACCCCCTAGGTAGCAGACTCCTGCTTCTACCCCCAGTGTGGGATTACAGGTGTGTGCCTGACGTGAAGATATAATTTTTGTGCCCACCTGTATGGTTTTGGTTTTTGCAAGAGGGAGGGGTAGGATCTCACATAGCCCAGGCTGACCTCAGACTCCAAGTAGAGTCAAGGTGACCTTGAACTTCTGATCTTCTTACCTCCACCTCCCAAGTGCTGGCACTTGGATTATGGGCGTGCATGGCCACGCCCAGTTTATGAGGTGTTGGGGTTTGAACTTGAAGCTTTGTGCATGCCAGACAAGCACTTTTACAGACTGACCTGCACTCTGTCTCTGAAGACATTCTTCCATGTCATTCTTTCCTTTAACCTAGAGCCTTCTGCCACCATTGTGATGTCGTGGGCAGGGTTCTGCTCCTATACAGACAGACAGCTGGACCAACACTAGTCATTAAAGACTGTCTTAATCCTATGCTTGACACAAACCACACGTCTGTTTGTGTCTGTCTTCTGTCTTCTACCCAACAGGTCTGGTCATTTATCCAAACACAATGCCAGAGTGTTTTAGTTAGTCTTATGATTGACATTAATATCCAGGAAAGCTAGAGAGGGCTGTGGCCATGGGGGAGGCGGAGAAGGGAGGGAAGGAGGTGATGAGGGAGACTCGACCAAAGCAAAGTAGGTAGATGCCGTTACGAAACCTGTTACCCTGTACACTAATTAAAAGAACGGCACAAACCAAAAGTTACCCACTAAAACTCTGATTTCATTCTTCTTTCTCCTCCTCTTCTCCTTCATTGTAAATATCTGTCTTCCATCCTAGTTCTTCTGAATCTATTTTCATAACACACACACACACACACACACACACACACCTGTCAGTGTCTGGGTTGCACTGGATCTGTCAATCAACTTGAAGCTGACTTCTTTAAAACACTGAGCCAACAAGGCTGTGAATAGCATGTGCCCCTTCATTTATTTTAGCCCATTTAGATTCCTCTAAACACCGTTGACAGTCAGAGTAGTTTTCGAGTGAACTGCTGTTGGACAAAGTGGGAGATCTTGCTGCCACAGAGGACTATACTGAAAGCCAATACCTCCCTGTTACAGGGATGTAGTCCCAAAGCCTAGAAACACAACACCAACTAGAAGAGAGCAGAATGTGGACTCAAACCATTCTGTTTGACCAATATGGACCTCTCAATAGAGGATGCTACAGCAAGCAGGCACATAGTGATGGGTCCAGGGGTGGCTAGCATCCCGAGTACACAGGATGCTTCCTATGCTGTGGCTCCCGTGGCTGGTGATGAGCCACTTCCCCAGTATCTACCCAGAAGCAAGGCAGACAGGGGCATGTGACCCACTAGGGTCCTCTAGTCAGAGAAAAGCTCTCCTTGAAGCTGGGCTCTTATGCACCACACAACCCTTCCTTCTAGTTTTCTTTAAAAGTCCATATGCCCAGGTCAGTTTACTACAACTCCAGGAAGTCATCAGAACTCTGGCTGCTCCAGTAGAACAGGCTGGTCTCTCTGTAAACTCTCAGACACTTGAGGGGCAAGATAACAAAAGCAAAGACTCTGGGGGCAGACTGGGTTAGGTCCCAGGCCCATGTGTGTCACAGCTGGCTGAGTGGCATTAAATAAGTTTCTCTCCCTCTCTGAGTCTCCTAACATAGAACAGAGATGATAATAGCACTTGCCTTGCTGAAGGAGATGAAGATTAATGGAGGTGTCAAAGATGGGGCCTTCAGAAACAAGTCTGCAACCCTTGGCTCCTTTGATTATTTATTTGTTTGTTTGTTCGTTTATTTTTACCTCACTATAAGTTACCCTGGGGATTAACAGACCAGAGCCCAGATGTTCAATGTCTTTTCTGTTTTTTCTTTTTTTCTTTTTTTTGCTTTTATTTGTTTGTTTGTTTTTCGAGACAAGGTTTCTATGTATAGCCCTGGCTGTCCTGGAATCAATGTCTTTTCTTGTATGACCACAGGTGAGCTCCCCACATATGCTGGGCTTAGATACCTTAGTAAAACTCGTTCCTTCCACTATTGAGCTGTTAGCATGTGCGAAGGGCCTTAGAGGTCCCGCTACTCACACAGTGTGGGCCTCCTTTGTGTTGTAACTACCCCAGTACTTCCACAGCCAATGAAAGCTAGGATTGTGGATTCACTTTAGTCCATCCTGCCTCGGGCTTCTGCCCATTGCCCACAAAGTAAGTCAGATCACCTCCACTCTGGCCTTGGATCATAGAAACATTGAGTCTGCATGCCATGCCTCAGGTTCTGGCACAGCGACCTCCATTGGGTTTTAGGTAAATTCCTACCTTGATGTCTAATTCATCTGAACATGGTTGATATGCCATTGGATTAAAATGATCTTCGTGTGGCCCTGAGATTAGCTCCTGATACAGCTATCATCAGGATCAGACATGCATCCATAAGTAAATGAGGAAAACCATGGCACAAGGCTTGTTTTCCTTTTCCCTTGGATGCCAGGTCTGTGCCAGACAGAACTGATTTGCTCATTGAGGACAGTGCAGCAGGAGTGAATCTTGGAGCTAGAGAAATTCAGAACCTCCGGCTCCTTTGTTCAGGGCTGTGTGGGGTAGCTCCGTTGCTCTGAGCCTGCTTCGTTGTAAAGAAATGAGACCCTTCTGCGTTCTACCTTCTCCCAAGTGTGAGAGCCTGACAGCTATTCTGCCTCATCTCTGAAGCTGTTTCCTTTCCCTGGAGGTTCATGGTCACCTTGGCAGGGTGGTGGTGAGGACTCAGACAGTGGTGCCAGGTACCTGTTACCCAGTTGCTGGTACTTTGTACACAGCAATTGATAAAATGAGAGGTTATGACCCTGAGGTTTGCAAAGTGAGGCTTTTTCTTCAACAATGAGGACCAAATCCAGGGCCTATTGCATGTCAGGCAAGCATCTTGTCTCAGAAGTACATCCCTTGGTGTTATGAGATAAGAGCTCTGCTCTGAAGCCCAAACTCACCAGGACTCAAGGTCCTTCTGCGATCTTCCTGTGGCAACTTTAAAACATCTTTGTAATTTAACTGCAGCCTGGAGTCTGGTTTCCTGAGCTTGTGGATGTGCCTGTGATGGGCACCCCAGCTCAGGTGAGTCTGTGCAGGTATATGTACCTACAGCTGCCAGGACTGGATCTGTCACAGCTGGTCCCACAGAAGCAGAGCCAGGACCAGGCTTCTCACTGCCTCCTGCTCTACAGGCTCCTGGCATTGTATAACTATAGTGATGCTCACCCAGGGCCTACAGCCCATGTGAGCCTGGTACTAAAGGAAAGTGCTAGTCTAGTCTCTGTGCCAGATGAGGCAGGCAGCTGTGAACAGGAGTAGATAGACTGAAGGCTCTGGCCAAAGTCTGATGGTATCCCACCTGTCCTGTGGGCTCTGTGGGGACACTTCTGCCTGCCACCCACTCCTCTAAGCGCCAGTGCCCTGGCCCCTGGTAGAGCCTCTCTTTTCTCACTTTCGAGGCACACTGGAGATGGTCCAACCATCTCCACTCTCTTAGCTGATGGATGCCTGAGGCAAGGGACTCCACTTTCTGAGGTTCTGTGTCTACAGCTGAATTTATAAGCTGTCTTCTTTGGTGTGGCAGAGGCAGGAGAGGGTCACGGGATGTATCTATGGTCACAGAGCCCCAGGCACAGCACATGAGAAGAGGCCCACATTCCTCCTGTTGGTCCATGCTTCTGCCCCAGGTCAGGTCCCAGATCTGCTAACCCATGCAGATAGAAGTTTCATGCTTTCTTAACTGGCCCTGCTGAGGAGCTAGGTTGGTCGGGAGTGCAGAAGCAGGGTCATAGGAGATCAGCTTGGATCAGGAGAATACCCTCTGTAGCTAGAATGACCCACTACAGTGTACTTCTGCCTCTCGGTGAATTCTTTTAATCTGTGGAACTTAGAAGCCCTCACAGCAATGTTCCTGGCTGTTTCTTACTCCTGCCACAGGGGTCTCCCTACGTGGCTAAGCCTCTGGCCCCACCCTTATTCAACAGTTTAGCTTTCTTCTCAGGGGTGAGCTCCAGAGCCAAAGCAGCTTCTAGAATGAGCAAATCAGCCTATACTGGAATGGCCACAGCCTCGGTTTATGTCTTAATGCATTGCTTATTCTGTTTGCTTGTTTTGTCCACACCTGTCACTCAAGAAGAGTAGGCGGGACTATCGTTACTCATTCCGTCCCAATTCGTCCCTTCCTCTTCTTTCTTTCTCCTTTGTCTCCCTTCTTCTTTTCTGTCTTTGGTCAGTCAAAGCCAGGCCTCTCTGCAGATATTTTATTCAGTACGAGTGGGTCAGCCCTATATGGGGAGACAGGGATGAATGTGTCTCCTTGGAGCAGGAAGGACAGGAAGGCAGCAGCTGCAGGAAGGGTGTATTTGAAGGACAGGACCAGGGGCAGAGGGACCTCAGTGACTGAGCAATTACCATACATACCCAAATAAGAAACGGTCTACAATCTACCTAGACTGCAGAAGGAAAGACAACCTCCATCCTTCCCAAGAGCACATGCATGTCAAGCTAGAGAGTTCAAAAAGACAAGAGGGGAAGAGAGAGGCAGTCAGATGTTCACTTAAAAGGTTAATTTATTATCTTACCAGCACAGGCTTATCACCTCCACCCCACCGAATTACCACTGTTGCACAGGGAGATATCAGCTCCACTGAAAACAGCATTGCTTTAAAGTCGTGTTTTTAACACATTAATTTGGTACTCTGGACCTTCAAGGAATTCTCTGATCGTGACTCTTTTCTGTGTGGTCTGCTGTTGTGTCACTGATGTGGAAGATGTTTTCCCACAGTACATCTGCACAGGGACCGAGGGGCTCAATCTTAGCCTTTCAAATCCACATGACCACCACCCCCAACACACACACACACACACATACACACCAGGACAGTCGGGGTGGGGTGGGTTCATCGGCTGCAGGTGAACATCCCGGGAGATGACCGAAACACCCTGAAAATGGCCTTTTAAAGACCAGTGAACAGCACCTTCCCACCCTGCCGCCACAAAGTCCTTTTGTCCTGAGTCATTTTATCTGAGTGAAATTCCTTGATTCCTTTTATAGCAATGGTGACCTCTATAAGTACCCCAGGGGCATACAGAGTGAAGGCCCACCCAGCTAAAGTACCTTTCCCCACCAGAATTTGGGGTGAGATTTTAAACAACTGAGAGCAATTGCAATTGAAAGCTAGAAACTCAGAATATAGGTCTGGTCATGGCTTCCTGAAGGTGGAGTGCCTGAGGACAACTGAGAAACCAAGGCAGGAGGCTCTCCTCTGAGCACCCCTTTTTATTCACACAGTTTCAGGGGGAGCTTGCCCTCAGCAACTGGGAGATAGGTTTGGGCATCTCTTCTACCCACTGAGCTTCTGTTTACCGCGTCTGTTCTGTGGAGGTAATAACCCTGGTTCCTAAGCTGATGAGATATGGGAGTCTGAAAGTAACGGTTAGGAACTGAGTATCCTCAGAGGAGTTATCACACCTCCCTTATCTTGATGTGTCAGCCCGTGAATTGGGACTAGGGGTGGCATGGGCTAGCTGGCTTCAGCCCAGGCGAGTAGCCAAGGCTGGAAGGTGCTGAGAAAAGACCAATGCGGAGAGGGGGAGGGGATGGTTGAGCCTTCCACCACCACACACAACACCACTCGCCTCACACACCACCCCAATTCTCTCAAAAACTTTCAACCAGTGCTACCTGACACTCTAAATGTTATTGTTGGCTTTGATCACTGTGTGTGATCTTAATCGCTAATTTTTCCTGTCCCTTCTTGGAGAGCAGGGACTGAGTCTGGGGCTCAGCACAGGGCCTAGTACATAGGGTGGTGTGAGGAGTACTTTAATGAAGAAGGCACCGTGAGCTGAAGTCTGGGTTTTCCCACACTACTCCCCTTATACAACACCGAAGTCTCTCCTCCTAGGTATAAGGCCTCGGGAATGGAGAAGTTCCCGCCCCTCCCCATCTCACACTGCATGGACTGTCATGGAGCCCTTGACACTGTCCGGCGTGACCTGCATGTGTGCGCGTCGCCCTGGAGTGGAGGCACCACTCAAAGTGGCCCAGTGCCTGGAGGAGGCCTCGGCGTCCGGTGGCCTCTCCCTAGTGGCAGAAAGAGCCAGCGCGGTCCGCGCGGGAACGACGAGGGCGGGAGGCTAACCCCGCCTCTCCAGTGCGCTACCGGTGCAAACTTTCAAAAGACGCGGCGGCGGCCACGGCCCCGCCCCAGCACGGTTGGCGGCGGGCGCGGGGGTGGGGCGGGCGCGCCCGGACCGGTGGCTCCGCCTCCTCCCTCCGCCGCCCGCGCCTCCCATCTGCCGCCCGCCGGTCGCCGGTGCAGCGGCAATGCCCCGCAGCCCGGCCGCGGCCCCCGGCCCGCCCAGCTAGCCCCGCGCCGCGACTCTCGGAGCAGCGATGGGCAACACGGTGCACCGGACCCTGCCAGGTACGCCCTGAGCCGCGCCCCGAGGTGGCGCGGAGCGCCTGGTCCTCCCCGGGTCGCTGCAGCCGCGGAGCCGGGGTGCAAGCCAGAGCCTGGCTACCCGAGCCCAAGCCCCGGAGCCTCACTCCTGCGGGGCTGTGCGGACCCCGCCTGGTTCTCCTGGCCTTGGCCGTGCACCCCACGCCTTTGTTCCAGCCCGAGGTCGCTGATGAGCGAGCCAGAGGGGGGCATGGGGCTTCCCCGGGCCGGAGCCCTTCAAGGGGCTGCAGGGCGCGGGTGTCCCGGGTCTCCACATACAGCCCCAGGCTTCCCCGTCATACGTGCTACTTCTTGGTGGCGATCCCACGCGCGCCGGGCTGCGCCCTGCACGGGTGTCCGCTCAGCTGGGAGCCCTCCAAGCCCCATCTGAGCCTCTGCTGCGGAGCGCATCGCCCCCTAGTTAAATGCGCCCTAGAATTTCCCAGACCCGGAAAGGCGGTGGGCGAGGGGCGTGGGGCGGACTGCGGAGGCCGGGGACGCCACGCCTCGCTGAAAATACCTAGTGATGGTGGAACAGGTCAGCGCGCCGAGGCTGTCACTGCCTGTCTTCAAAGAAGCGTCCACGTAAGAAAAGGCACCCCTATTTTACACAAGAAGTTGAAGCTCAAGACAGGAGAAATGACTGGATGACAGGTAGTGGTGGGAGACTGTATGGGCCCTGTCAGCCCGTCTGCTCCGCCCCTCACCCCCACTGTGTCCCAAGTCTTCAGAAGTGTTTGGGCATAAAGCTGGGCATTCGCAGCATCCTTGGGCAAAGTCTCTCTCTCTCTCTCTCTCTCTCTCTCTCTCTCTCTCTCTCTCTCT
>JADRCH010000008.1:13166453-13229261 GCA_019843965.1 Rhynchomys soricoides
TCTCTCTCTCTCTCTCTCTCTCTCTCTCTCTCTCTCTCTCTCTCTCTCTCTCTGTGGGGGGGTCAGAGAAAAAGCACGTTGACTGTAGGTCAGATTCAGTGTAGCCCAGCCGACACCCCATCTCTGCTCTGACACCCCCACAGCCCTTCCTTCCTCCAGCAGTTACCCGAATAGAGTTGTCTCATCTCCTGGAAAGGATTTAGGCCAACCTGAGGCCCAAGCACCACTGGGGAGGGAGACAGCCCTTTCTACTGACAAGCCCCTGGATGGCTTTCACTGGATCGTTCCTAAGGTCAGCCAGGTGGAGTCACAGGCTGGTGAGCTTCAGAGGTGGCATTAGAACCTAGGTCCATACTAGACAGAGTGACAAATGCCTTATGTGCACATGGCTATTGGTAGGAAGAAGAGACCCAGCCACCAATCTGGAGGGATCTGAGGTCTCATGGGAGATAGTAGCCACACAAGTCCATGACTGGGACACCACTCCAGACTCAACTAGAATGCCTGTGCTATTCTAGTTGGTTTTTTAAAAGCCATTCTGCCACCTGTGGGTCACACTTGGAGAAAGGCAAGGGACAGGCAGTCTTACCAGGTGGTCACACATTGCTGGGGTGCCCATTCTCCTGGGGCTTGATGTTGTGGGTGGAGCACTGTAGACTGGGGGCTCAGGGTCAAGGCAGGTCACCCCATGCTGTGTGGGAACCTCCCACACTCAGGAACTAAGGCTTGTACCAAGTGTGGAGGCACATTAGATAGCAGGTGCCCAAAATGTAGAGCCATATATTGTTCTCAGCTTTACCTGCCATTAGCTTCTGGCATCTATACATACCCCTCACACCTGGACTGTTCGTCCTTGCCCAGTCAATGTCTCACCACCAGGTTCCCTGGTCACCTTTCCCAGGGACCTTACACTCTCTGCCCCAATGGGGGATACCTTCACAAGGCTGTGTATTCATATGATAGTGCTGCACTGTTACTATGTCTTCTTGTGACTCTCTAGGGGTTCCATGAGGACAGGCTCCATGCCTTGGTTGTCTTGTTCCCTGGCTTTCCCATCCCAGAACCTAGTGCCTGGCGCAGGCTCAGAACCGGGTGGTGGAGCACACATGGAGTCTGCATCTTTAGCTGAAAGAATACTTGGCTCAAGCTTGCCCTGAGGAAGCCTGTGCTTTTCTTCTCAGGAAAGGGACATGTGCATGGGGTGGGGTTCATTCCACAGGACTGGAAATAGAGGGCTGGCATTTGCAGGGCACCTGGATTCTATGCCAGGCTTCCCTGCATTTGTGGCTGCAGTCATAAACCAAGCATGCTTCTTAAGGCTGCTACACTCTGATGACACTCCGATCAGGCTGCCTGGATGTTTCACCCCGACCTCCAAGCAGCTCCCTTCCCTTCCCCCTCTCCTTCCCTTTCCTCCTCTCCTTCCCCTTCCCTTCCCTCGGGCCCCTGATCTGCTGGGTCTCGACACCATCATTTCCTCCCAGGCCCCTTTCTTCGCTTGATGGTTCTCCTGAGCACAGTCACAGTGTGACACACTTGTGCTTGATCACTGTTGTATGTTGAGTAGAGGCTAGGACACAGTCGGACTGTTGGGAGTGAGTGAATGAGTTTAGTTCTCCCAGCGACCCCTTCCAGCAAAGTCATCTTTCCCATTTAATGGATGGAAAAAAAACAAAGCTCACCGAGGTCAGATGGCTCATCCTTGCCTACAGAGCTCCTGTAGTTGGCAGCAGCAGAATTGAAATCCAGGTTTATTTAGCTCCAAAGTCCTCCGGTTTTTTTTTTTTTTTCTCGACAGGTGTTATCCTCTCAATAGAGGCTCAGATAACACTTATTAAGTGCCACCATGGTTTAGATAATGGTTATTGGGCATTCCACCATACGCATGGCATGCAACAGGGTACAATAAGGAAATGCCAAAGAAAGGAAAAGGAGGTGCCCTTTGGTTGGTGTTCATAACCTTGGCAGCTCTCTCAAAGTGCACCAACTTATTATGATGTATACCCTTGATACCCTTGACCTAGGAGAAGGCAAGGGTCGGCGGGAGATATTGCATCTGCTGAGCTCCTACTGTGTGCTTCAGCCGCCCTTTCCAGGTGCAGTCCCACCCTACAACATAAGGTATTAGTCCCCTCCAGTTTAGAGAGGGCACCCAGAGAGGCCAGGTAAGTCCAGCTCACAGAGGCTCATCCAAGCTGGGACTTAGCTGACTGAGATCCATCAGGTTCCTGATGCCCCGAAGTATCGTTCTCTTCCTGGTCTTCCCCTGGACTTTATAAGGAGAAAATAAACAGGTAGAAATTGGGAGGTAGCAATTCCAGGATGGGGCTCCCTGGAGCACTGTTTGGAGGAGGTGCTGAATTCAAACTGCAGGCTGGGTTTAATCATTAAGCTGTCCAGTGCTTGGCCAAGCCAACAGCTTCCAGTGTCTGCTCAATAGCCAGTTGTCTGGGAGTTTTGGTTGAGGAGGTATGCTGAGTCTGCCCTGGGCTGCCAAAGGCAGGCTGGGCCAGACCTTTACTGTGTGTGTTCAAAGGGGCTATCTTTGATTTCACAGATAAAAGATGAAGGCTCAGAAAGATCAAGGTCAGAAGCACTATACATAGGAGGAAGAGAGACAGACAGAGACAGATATAAGACAGAGAGAGAGAGAGAGACAAAATTCCTAACCTACTACATAACTTGCAGATGCTAAGTCTAGAAGAGGTGTTCTAGCCCCTGCTTTAAATGACCCTTCCCACAGAGCTCATCTGCCCATCAGCCTCAGACAAGGCCCTCGTAGACATGACCATCTTGAACAAGGTGCTCCTGAACAAGACCTTCCTAGACAAAGCAAACCTGGGCAGAGCCCTCCAGCTACTTGGCCCCTCTGCTGCATAGCATCCTGTCTGACCACTGAGACGATGCTCCCAGAGCAAGTAGCTGCTGCTGCTTCTGAACCATGACTTTCTCAGGCCCTAGGAAGGTAGCAGTCTTGGTCATTCTGCAGTAGCCAGACAAAGGCCAACAAGTGACAATTGCTTTCCTCTTCACACCCTCTTCTCTCAGATGCAGTATGGATCTGGGTTGAGCTTCCTTTGTCCTGTTGGCTACACATACCACTCTCTCCCTCAGGTCACTGAGATTTTCTTTTCTATCTGAGCTGAGCCTCTCAAAGCCACAGAAGCTCCTTCAACTGCCCCAAGATCTATATGCTGCCATGTAGGCTGGGCAATTTCCCTTTGGTGAGATCCCGTAAGGATGCCGTGTGCTGGACTGAGGAACAGGGGTCTGTCCTGTGTGGATGATGCATGGTAGAGAAGTGGTCTGTGTTCTAGACAGACAAGTTAGGCTTCTTCTGTTCCACCTTATCTGGTTCATCTGCCCCTCCCTCAACTGTGGGTTTTTAGGGAGGCTTCCTAGAAGAGCTTACCTCTGAAAGGAAGTCAAGCTAAGTGTCTGCTTACTCTTAGAATTTTCTGCAGCTTTGTGCCTTAGTTACTCTGTGACCCCCAACATCTGTCATGTGGCTAGCATGGGCAGCATGCTTCCTGTAAAGAAGGACCAGCTTAGTGCCTCCTATCCCCAATCCAAGCTAGGCCACCAAAATCCTTGTCTACTATGGGTCAGCTCCAATCACTCAATGCTCTTTAGTGATACAATGTAGAAAAGGTACTAGTATGCACTCATTATAAAATAATTATTTTTAAAGATATGTTTTATTATTTTAATTATGTATATGCATGTGTATGAGATTGTGCACATTCGTGCAGATGTCTTTGGAAGTCAGAGATGTCTGATTCCCTGGAACTGGAATTATCATGGTT
Organism: Rhynchomys soricoides; assembly: GCA_019843965.1. NCBI lineage: Eukaryota > Metazoa > Chordata > Mammalia > Rodentia > Muridae > Rhynchomys > Rhynchomys soricoides. The sequence continues at coordinate 13,170,260 of JADRCH010000008.1, forward strand.
GTAAACTGGCTGGTGTGGGTGCTGGGACCCAAACTCAGGTCCTCTAGAAGAACAGCAAATGCTGAGCAGTCCCTCCAGCCGTGCGTGTGTGAGTGTGTGTGTACCACATGTGTGTTGTGGCTGCAGAGGCCAGAAGACCATTGAGATCCCTTGGAGCTGAAGTAACATGGAGTCGTAAGCCTCCCATTATGGGTGCTAGGACCCAAACGCTGGTCCTCTGTAAGAGTAGTAATGGCTCCCTCCATCTCTACAGTTCAAGAGGATTCTTTGGAGACAGGCTCTCACTCTGTATGGTCTAGACTGGCCTTGAACCCAGCAGTCCCCCTTTCTCTGCTTCCTTAGTGCTAAGGTATTAGCTCATGTCCATGTCACAGGTCAAATGTATCTCTGATGGGTACAGCCTTTGTGGACAAAGGCTACTTGGCTGCAGGGGAGGTGGGGGCAGAGCCTGAAGCCCAGACCTCAGACTTAAGCCACACTGCACCCCAGACCCTCAGCAGGAAGCGGGAACATGAGGGGCAGCCCCCAGGAAGGCAGTCAGGGTGAATTGAATGGGATATGGGAACAGTAAGCAAAACAGAAGACCATCATGATCATGGCTGTCCCTGGGGAAAGAAGTTCCCAGTCCTGCCTCTGGAGGCTATAAGGACTGGCTGGCAGGTGGCTGGGTCACTCTCAGCCTCAGATCCAGGGCTAGATTGGAAGGTTCCCTTCAGGCACATGGACACCGTTCTCAGGTTCTCAGGCCCTTTCCAAAGCACCTGCTTTTGAGAGGGTAGTTGGCACACTCAGCTAGGCAGGGACCATAGCCTGGTTTTAGGGAGTCAGGAAGAGACCAGCAAAGACACAGTAGTGATGGTGAGTGACAGAGAGACCAGAGGAAGATTCAGGGAATGCTTCCTGGAGGAGGTGTACTCCATCCTTGGGAGAAGTGACTTTGAAGGCAGAGTGCTCAAGGTCAAAGACCCCAGGTCAGAGAAGACAGGAGCAGAAGTTCAGAGCTCTGGGGGCCGGCACTAATGGGGTGACAGGGAGGGTCGTGGTGGTAGGGGGGTTTTACAGACAGAGTGCAAGCTACTCAATAGTTTCCCCATCAGGGCCAGGACCAGACTGTTTAATTCTCCATGGGTGGAAAGGGAAGACTCTGTACTTCCTGTGTGTGCTGTGCTCTGGGGGTGTAAAATAGAAGCCTTGAGGCTGACAGTGGGAGCAGAGGCTAAGGGGCAAGACCAGGAAACAGACTCAGAGCAGTAATAAAACCTGCCATGTGTCAGGTGGCTCAGTAGTGAGTGGCAGGTGAGCAACCCAACCTCAAGCCTGCCCTCAGGAGCCTTTGTCTTTCATCAAATGGCTGCCCCTTGTCCTCATCCTAAACATCCTGGGACACACCTTCTCTGTCATATGAAGGTGACTCACCTGCATCCTGGTTGCCTATTGCAAAACATCCCTTCCCAGCACCCTTCGCTCTTCATTCACAAAAAGTGGTCGTGGCTCTGCAGTTGTCTCTTTCAGGGTGCATGAGCCTGCTCAGTGGAACCTGCATACCCAGGTCACAGCCGACAAGCCCACGTTTGCTAACCCGAGCTCAGCGGGCAAAGCTGAGAGGCTGGATGCCAGGCAAGAGCATCCTGTCCTCACTCTGGCTATCACTGACCCGCAGACCAAGGTCCTGCATATCTGTGTCCCGAATCCCCTTCAGCCAGTCAGGTAGCATGACCTTCCAAGCCACGCCCTCTCCTGGCACATTGAGGTGATGATACTAGTCGGGTATGCAAAACTCTGGACCAGAAGAGTGTTCATCTTAGAATCATGAATCCGGTCCGCCAGCAGGCTGCTCCATGGGGAGCCTGGATCAGGTGCCTGGATCAGGAGATAGACACAGGGTAACCACAGCCTGTCTGTGCCAAGCTTGTTTAACCCTCAGCACAGGCCCTAATAGCCCCTGCTGTTAGCTACAAGTAACTGGTCAGAGACTGTTACTAAGAGAAACAGTCCCTTGCCCTGGGGCACACAGCTTCTGCAGGACTGCTGAGGACTCCTGAGGACTGCTGGGTTGAGGAGGGTGCCCCCTGCAGGTGAACTCTCAGCAGTCATGCACTCTTTGGTTGGTTGTCCTGAATCTCACCTGCAGGCATGGTAGGTTGGGCATGCTCCAGGTGGTCTGTGGGTTCACCATGAGGTCCCACCTGAGAATCCCCCACATCTGACATATACATCCCAGCCTTTGCCAAGGCCAGAGAACAGGCACTGTCCTGGGGCTTTCTGAGCGGCACAGCTGGGAAAAGGCACAGGCCATTCCATGGGAAGTGTCCCCATTAGCAGCTTGGGGCCTCCAGGATCTGTGAGCTACTTTCAGACATGATAGGCAGGGCAGTGTGGGCAGAGGTCTTCTGTGTCCAGAAAGACAGATTTTAGTGCTGAAGGACTTCCAGAAGTCAGGGCCCCTGGTGCAAGGGTGAGGGAATGCCTGGGACTGGAGTAGCTCTGCATAGCCATATGTCACATGGACCCTGGGAGGACAGTCTGTTCTGGAATCTTGGGAAGAGATTCCCCTGTGAGCCAGGGATGCTTTCTATGGCTCTCCCACCCTTGCACTTATGCCCCCTAATGGTCTGCAGGAGTTAGACCCGTTTTACAGATCAGGACACTGAGGTGATGGGAAGCCACTCACTTCAGCTAACCCAGCCAGGCTCTATGCAGTTCAGCTGAATGGTAGGTATTTGTGAACAGCCGCCAAGCACCCTAATCCTTCCTCATTCCTTCTCACGGGGACTCCACTGGTCTATCAGCACCCTACCTCAGATCTTACCTCCCACTGTTAGGGAAAGCGCTTTAATGAGTAAGCCATTTGGGGAAGTGGATAGGCGGGGGCATCTGGCTGTGGGCTGGCAAGGGCCCAGGGCATTTTGTTTACACCCTCACTACCACCCAGTGTATACCACAGTTATGGCCTTTGGGCATGTGCTCTCTTCTCCTTGGCCCCCCAGAATGATAGATTTATGCGATGGGTAGGCACACGCTCCACCTTGTGCCTCCAAAGCTAGGCTCAGTAACTTTCCACTGGAGTCAGCCGCTCCTTGGCCCTTAAGGGAGTTTCCTGTCCTTCAAGGTTCTTGGTGTTCAAGGGCAGAAGATGGCAGAGTGGAATTTCCATGTGTCTGAGTTGTGGCAAAGGACTCTGTCCTGGAAGACGGGGGATTTGTTCTCAGAACCAGGGGGCTCTGTGCCATCTTGCTCCATCTCCCACCTAACAGACTTGGGCATTGAGGTCTGGAGCAGGGCCTAGGGTCTTACAGCAATTACAATTGGACTTTGGCTAGAATCCCAAGAGAGATATTGAAAGAACCCTGGGCTTGGAGACAGAGCATAGTTCAAATCTCTGTTCTGCTGCCTCTAAGCTGTGTGTCCTTGGGCAAGCCAGTTCCCCACTCTGAGCTTCCATCCCCTCGTCATCTTTAGGTTGAGAATGACAATGGTATCGCTCTCCTCTGGCTCTTGAAATGAAAAATGGATGTAAGTTAGATGCCTGCACACAATAGGACTCCATGTATGGCCTTTATGCTTGGAGGCAAAGAGTCTCCTCGCCTAGATTTGATGAGATGAGGGATTACGATTAAGTTACCCTGTCACACCGAACATCTCTTTCCTGTGTGGGCTTTCGTTCAAGTGTGATTGACCTATGCCCTGCCCTGGCTGTGGTCAGCACCTCTCCACCTCTAGGTCTGATCTTTCCATCTGTGAAATGGGTTTTGACCTATACATTGGCTGCAAGGAGCCTGAACTCAGTATGAAGGAGGGTTTCACAGGCTCAGAACAGGTTTTTGCCTCTTAGGGAAGTAAGCTGTCCCGGAGACCTGTGAGACACTAGAAGAGCCAGCCTGGGGTGCCAAACTAAACACGCCCTGGCCTACTATGTGCTAAGTATTGTCCCTAACCCTCTACACAGGCTGTGGTCACAGCATCTTGATCCCATTTTAGATGGCTGCTGAGAACCCCACTGACAGCCCACCTCAGTCTGCCATTCCTCTGCCTCTCCTAGTCCCTCTTCTTCAGCCTCCTCTGTCTCTGGGGTGGTGGGCCTGGGCTCCAGGGATCAGCCTTGCAGATTCTTTCAGGGTTGCAGGCCCTTGGAGATCCCCTCCCCCACAGCCACCGCTTTCCCTTTTTAGATACTTTTGCCTTTGTTCATCCCAAGTTCCGCCAAACGATGACCTTTTTTGAGGCTGCGAACCAGCTGATTGATGGCTTCCACTGCCACTCTGCCTGCCCCAGCCAGAGTCCCTTTCCATGCTAAGTTTCACAATGGCCTCGCTTACATCTGCAACGCTCTCCCTTCAAGGTGCTGAGTGGGTCCGTTGGCACAAACACCCAACACTTAGGAGTACCTGTAGGTGCTCACCTGGCACAAAGCCTCCACTCAGGGCACCGGGTTGGGGAAGTGACTGTCTGCAAGGCAAAAAGAGAGGGAAACACAGGCCTGGGCTGCTCTAGCCAGCTTATCAGTAAGCAGCTGCCAGGGCTGCCTGGAGAAGTGCCACTGGGCTGGGCGGTGAGGGTGGGGCTGGGCCAGGCAGGAGTGTGTGGCAGTTAGACTCGATGTTCAAAATCTTGGCTGCCTTTCTCTTGCCTGTTCTACTGGGCCATTTGAACAGGCAGGGAAGAAAGGAAGGTTCACAGTTTAAACTTCATTCTTCAGAGAGGTAGCTCCACTGGGGGCACTGTCCAGCTTTGAACTTTGAACAGCCCCCAAGCTTTCTTGAAGATCTTTGCCTGGGCTTTAAGACCCTTTATGACACAGCCCTTGACTCCCTCTGCATCCTCCTGTTCCTCCAAAGCTCCCAGTGCAGTCTGCTTCTTCTCCCCTCCCGGGTTTTCCTGCTGCCCATTCCCCTGCCTGAACTAAGTCACCCTTCTTCTGTCTGATGGGCAGCTCCTCTGACCTCCCTGTGCAGTTTGCCTGTGTGTCCTTCCTGCTGCTTTCAGCTCTAAATTTACCTTCTAGGGGGAAGGAGACAGCAGGGGAGCCCTCTATGTGACTCACTGGGATGTGTACCCCACATCCCACACAGGCACTGGCACAGAATGGATGCTACAGAGCTGTCAGGCGGAGGAGGAAGTGATGTGCCAAGGAAGGAACAAGAGACATTCCCTCTGGCCTTCACAGCGAGGTCCTAACCCTGAAGCTGGTGCACGTAAGGCTGGCATTTCCTGGGTCCTTTCATCAAGAATGAACCTGGCCGAGGGGCCATACAGTTGGAGGGACAGCAAGCTGACACTCTAGCCTGAGCTCCCGTCAAAGCCAGCGCAGCTGAGGGGACTGTTTCACTTCACAGGCACTAGAGAACAGACAAGACTTTCTCCCCAGCTGCCCTGAGGGACCCCCAGCCCCCACAGCTGTTGAGTGTTGATAGCCGTTTTCAGAGCAAAGAAGAGGCAGCCAGTAGCCGTTTCCAGAGCGGGCTGGCCCTCGTCCACCCAGGGTGCTGGCCAACCAGGCCTGTGAGTCCAAGAACAAAGTCCCCTGTGCGCCTGTTGCTATGCTTGGCAGGGGAGCCAGGGTGAGTTTGTCATTTTCTAGCCACTTCAAACCCACCAATAGAAGGGTCTCCTCTGCTGCCAAGGACACCCAAGTCCTTGCCCTTTTGGTATGGCAGGAAACCTCATGTGTGTGTGTGTGTGTGTGTGTGTGTGTGTGTGTGTGTGTGTGTATGTGTTTCTTATCTCTGAAGCTTGCTTTACACACACGCACACTCCATGTTATTTTGTGCTGCCTGCTGGACTAGTTTGCGTTTTGTACTAGAGCGACCATTTCTTGAACCAGATATTTCTCATTCAAGATCTTCAATCTAAGGATGGATGATCCAAGGATCCAGGAAGCCTCTGAAGTGAATGTCAGATTGTGTGCATAGGGTGTGGGTGTGTCCTGGGGAGAGAATGCTGTACACTCTTCCTTGCTCTCTGTGACCCCACACTACCCTTTACCCAAGCATTTAGCCAGCTGCCCTGAAGATAGATGGGTAAGGGGAAGACACCAAGTCTGGCCTCAGCCTCAGTTTCTCTTCCCTGTTGGAAATGGAAGGTAGTGATTCCGCAGCGGTGTTTCCAGCTTCAGGTCAGAGCGTGAAGGCCCGTGTCCTGCACATCTTAGGAGCTCGGCAGGGATTCCCAACAAAGGATTTACTCTTGTTGAGGGTGGGCAAGCTCTGCTTCTGGGTGAAGCCAGAATGCCATCATTGCTACCAGCACTGTAGAAGATTCCAGCATGCCTGGCAGTGTGTGCTGTTTCCTCAGCCTGAAATAGATCACAGGGTCAATGGTGTGAGGATTGGGGATGATTGGCATAGCACACCTGTGCCCAGCACACAATGACTTAAGAACAGGCCTCTGTGGAAGTAGCCATAAGGGTTTGAGGTGGATTTCTTGGCCAAACTCATGGGCCTTCTGAGAGAAATTGTGTCCCTAGTACACTGATTAAAGAAAGGTCTACATGTCTCACGAACATCCACAGTGTGCACCACAGTGCATACATATCACGTGAGCCTGTGCCATCCCCCAAACGACCTCAGAAGGTAGACATAACTTCCACTAGTCATCTAGGTCTGCCTGAAGCTCAGAGATGTTAAGCATGCAGTTTAAGGTCACACAGCAAACGTAACACTGCCTGGTTTGAGTTGAGGCTGTATGGTTACAAGGCCGTGCTCTCTGGAGCCAATCGGGATCTAGTTGGAGGCGGGGCTTGAACCTTGATGGAAGGCATGAATATTTGCTACCAAGTTCTGGCTCTTAAGCTACCTGGCTTAAGAGCCAGAACTTTGGGAGACATCTGTGGATGTTCTCATCACCCCTGCCAGCCACCCCAAGGTGGAGATCTAAGGTCATACACCATTCACAGACAGCAAAGCCACCACATCTTTGAGAGGCAAAGGAACTTGCTCAGGGGTTCTCAGGTAAATTAGTAGCAAAGCTTAGACTGAACCCAGACCTACACAGCAGGAGCAACCCAAGGAGGATTATTCATAGGCTTGTCCAGTACTGGGCATTGGAGATACCCAATCTGCCCTCTCCAGCCCTGAATCTGCCATGGTTTAGTGTCAGGCATTGTTCTTCTGGGTGCACTCTAGAAAAACCCACACTTCTAGGTGGGCCCAGAGCTACTGGCTATGAGGTTCAAGCAGAGACTGTCCCTGTTGTCGCCGACCAGGGTAGCTACTGAGGTCCATTCTGTCCCACCTTTGGAAATTCCTCTACTGACTGGGACTCACATTTCCTAGATGGGCCTCACTAGCCTGGGGCAGAGGATGCTTGTGTGGGCAAAGGGATATGGGTTTGTCCTAGTGTGATTTGGAAGCCTCAACCTAGCTGAATGTTCTTGTGATGATAGTGTCTGAATCTGGTCTTGGTGGCAGAAACTAAGAACTTCTGAGCTCATGGCTCAGCAGCTTTGATGGAATGTACCACCATGAAATGCCAGGAAGGCTCAAGCCGGGGCAGGATGGGGTATTTACCAACAGAGCCTTAGCAAATCTGGGAAGAGAAGGGGTCAGTAAACTGAGGCTCAGGCCTGTGGGTCGTGGCTGCCCAGAGCTTGCTTGTCTACCAGAAGTAGGTACAGTAATCTTGCAGGTGAGGGTTCATCTTAAAAGCCAGCAGCAGTCATGATGAAAAGCATCCATCATAGGGTATGCAGAGTAGAGGACATTGGCTTACAGTAGGACCAGCGCAGGGATGGACAGTGCAGTGGGTTTAGGCTGATAGGGTTTGTCTCTTCCTCCAGCTTTCTGTGACACAGCTGTTGTCGCCCGTGTTGACTGAATTCATTTCTCCACTGCTGTGCACAGAGCGTTCACTCTCCTGATAGCTTGAGTCTCTTGTGTCCTTGAGCCCAGGAAAGCAGGTGTTGGATGTACCTCAGGACACCTGTTGGCCTTTAAGTGTCTTCAGTTTGTGTCAAGAGCACAACAGCCCTCCCTCCATCCTGTCCGTCACTCTGGTTTTCTTTGCCTCTCACCGGGTCTCTGGACACAGTGTGTATGTGGGGGGTGGGGAGGAGCAGAGTGTTTATCTCTCATTCCCTGAAGGAAGTTGGGCTGTGTAATCAAAATTAAACAAATATGTCAGCCTGGGCCTTTGGATGCATGCTGTCCAAAAGTCCAGTGGTGTCTGCAGGAAATTGCCGGAAAGTAGCAGAGGCTGCCTCTCCCTATCTCTCCACCAGCCTCCCTGCCCGTCATCAGACTGGGCTCCAGAAACAGCTGCTGAGGCTCCAGGGCTGCTTGGTAAGGAGCTGTGATGGTCAAGTAAGACCAGTGCACAGAAAACGTGGGGCCAGGAGAGAAGTACAATCAACCAAGCTCATGCTTCACTTGGGTGCTCTGAAGGCTTTGCTTTGGAGTCCCATTGGTGCTTCCTGGAGAATTCGGCAGATGCAGGGACCTTGGTCTTTGGGTACTGTCGAAAGCTGTAGTCCCAAGGCTGCTTGTATGTACTGGCCCTGCTCATGGCTGACACTGGGCATCCTGTTTGCTGGAGCTTTATCTTCTGAACTTCCGTAGGTCTTGGTAGTTCTTATTACAGGCAGTACTGGCTGGCCACAGGCTGGTCTGCTGGAAGCCTGTGCACAGCCCCTTCTCACCTTGGGTCCTGCCACCTGGGCTGAGACTCTTGGTTTGGCATTTAGAGCCATCCAGCTGAGTCCCAGAACAGTGACCGAACATCTATCAACCCCTCACAGCAGTTGCTGCTCAGCCTTGGCACCCCAGACCCCACCACCACCACAGTCCTCTGCTTTCCCCATGGCAACCAGTCCTTGCTCTGTTCACAGCACTCCTGCGGACATCACTGCCACCTACAGGTCCTGGGTGCTGGGGCATGAGGTGGCCTTCTTTATGCTCCTTTGGAGAGATGCCAATCACTGTGTGGGGTCTGCAGAAAGCACAGGGCAGGTGAATAAATGAAAGCCTGCCACTCTCTGGTGTCAGTACGTGGCCTCCTGTGAGTACTTCCCCGCAGCCTTCCCGCCCAGGCCCTTGTTGCTCTACTGGGAGAATGAAAGGGAACCTATGGGACAAGTACCACAGAGTAAGCGCCTCGGGATGTTTGCTGGATGCGTGCTGACTGCCCAGTTTGTAAGTAAAAGCCTGTCCCAAGCAGAAAAGATTGTACTGGTTAATCACCAGGATTGCACCCCAGCTTCTGGATTTAAGTGCAGTCTCTCCAGCAGCTGGACATGGTAATGGGGAAGAAGGGACCATAGTAGGCAGGCAGAATGGTGGTTACATGGGACTGACTGGAGGGTGTGTGTGGGGAAAGATGGAGTGTCGCTGAGGTCCAGACCCGGAAGCTGTGCCTGATCAACCTGGAGCAACAGTGGCCCTGACATTTGCATGGCTGCACTTGAGTAGCCTAGTAGAGTCCACAGAAGGGACTACCCAAGCTTAGGGCTTGTAGTCCCTCCATTGGCTCATTTCCCTATCTGCAAACAGGCTGTTGGAGAAGCCAAATGTAGCTAATTTGTAGGGTAACAGGCAGCAGCTAGCCTTTATCAAGGACCTGGAGTGGTCAGGCCTTTTTGGACTCAGAGTGTGTGATGGAAGTCCCGCCCCTGGGCCACACCTACCACAAGCCTTCCCTACCTCTTTTCTCTGCTTCCTCTTCAAATACACACTAAAGAACCAACCCCCTTTTCAAAATGGGTTCTATTCCTTGGAGTATTGTTTAAACATTCAATGCAAATATATCCGGTGGTTTTCTTTTATTTCTGAGAAAATTTTATTAGAATCTTTGTATCTCTTCTGTCATCAACACACACCCAGAGTCTGACCCCTCCTCGCCACCTGCTGGCTTCTCTCCCATCTGAACCTTGTGGTCCAGCAGGCCTGTCCAAGCTATGGCTCTCCCAACAGCCCATCCTGCCTCAGTGTCCAGCATAGCCTTCCTCTCAGCTCTGAGCTTCCACTAGTGAAGCTCCCTCAGAGTAAAGATGTTAAAAGCAAGGATCCATAAGCCTTCCCCTACTGCTCCCCCAGCCCTGGGCTCACCCAGAACTCCCCAGCTTCCCCACATCTGTTCCTTGTTTGGTCACACCAGTATTTTGTTTTCTCAGGGTCTTTGCACTGCTGTCCCTGCCTGCAGTCCTCCCTAGACCCTCATGATTCACTCCTTCCCTTCCTTTAGGGTTCTGCCTCCAGTCACCCATCAGAGAGGCTCTCCATGAAAGCCTCAGGGCAGGGTCTCCACTCCAGCTCAGCACGCTGTTTTCTGCAGTACACCCAACCAACACAGACACCTCATTTATTGTCAGACCTTGGTCCCTGGGCTCTCAGCTCATCAGTGGGGGATCTTTGTCTCTCTTGGGACAGTTGTATCTTCACTGCCTAGCATGCTGTCTGACAGTAGTAGACCCTTGGTTGATGTTTGTTAAGTACCTGGTCAGTACAGTCCCTGAGTCTTTTTTTTTCCTCTCTCTCTAAAGAGGGCCTTTGTCTTGCTCCTTGGCCTGGCATTGTCTTCGGCAGGTGGGTGCCTTCTATCTGAAGAGGCCTGCTATCCTTCTCCACTTTTAGAGGAGCCATGATTGTTATTTTCCCTTGGTCTGCCAGCTATCAGCCTCAGAGTCAACTAAACCCTCCATGTCCATCCCTGAGAGGACCATAGCACAGTGCATGCATGCTGGGGTGAGCACGGGAGGAGCTGTCCCCAGGCCTGTCATTCATCTCGGAATGTATGGTGGTGGCCTGCTTTGAAAATGGCCTCTGCTGCTGTAGTAAGTCAGAACTCCTCCCTGCAGTGACCACCCACCTATCACCTCCCTTGGAGTTAAAGGAGAAAGGAGGGAAGATGGCTCCCACTCCATTCTGGGCCACCAGGGTTGTCACCAATGGCCAGGTTCTCTAAAAAGCCCCTCAGAGAAAATCTCCCTAGAAATAATCCCCCAGAAAGTATATTTTAGAAAAGCTAATTTTATAGCCATCAGAGAAGGGGGAAAGCCAGAGTCCTGGCTAGGAAGGAGCCACAGAGAGATCGTGAGGTTACCAGTGGACCACCACAGACACTAGGTGCCCCCTCATTTGTGGGGATTTGATCCACACTGCCTTTCAGTAGCATTGATAATGTATTGCACCCATTTGCAGACAAGGAAATCAGGCAGAGAGTATGACAGGGCTGCCACTGTGGCCCTGCTCCAGAGACGAGAGGCTGGGAGTGCCAGCTGCCTTTGGGATCCCAACAGAATGTGTGCTCCCCAGATCCCTACCTCTCTGGGAACATAAATTTTAAGGAAAACAGACATCCCCACTGATCCTCAAGAATCCAGGCACGCTGCAGCTCAGATGTGGTCCCAGAAGGAAGCTTCTAGACCTGGGAGAGTTTGCTGGGGATGAAGAGATCATCTGACCCCAAGCCATGTGGTGATAAACTAGATGTGGAACCGAGGAAGCCCTTTAGTGCATACCCAGCATCAAGCTTTGGCTTGCTCATCTGTGAAATGTGTACAGTGACTTGCCATGGTTAGGGACAGAGCTGGAGGAGCTCCTTGGGTCTAGCCCAGAGCCTTCTAAAATTTAGAATCTAAAATGTAGCCATGCCCGGTCTAAGGTGGAATTTATGGAAATGGTTAGTAAAATCCCTGGCCACAGGAGTTCTAAGCGCTGACATGTCTCCTCTCTGCCCACAGACTCTAGCCCTCCGGCACGCCTCCTGGCCACCCGGCCTTCCTACGGGCCGGGCCCAGAGAGGCGAGCAGTCCTGGGCGAGGCGCCGCGCTTCCATGCACAGGCTAAAGGCAAGAACGTGCGTCTGGACGGCCACTCGCGCAGGGCCACGCGGCGGAACAGCTTTTGCAACGGCGTCACCTTCACGCAGCGTCCCATTCGCCTGTACGAGCAAGTGAGGCTACGCCTGGTGGCCGTGCGTCCCGGCTGGAGCGGCGCGCTGCGCTTTGGCTTCACTGCGCACGACCCGTCGCTCATGAGCGCACAGGATATCCCCAAGTACGCCTGCCCCGACCTGGTCACACGACCTGGATACTGGGCCAAGGCGCTACCCGAGAACCTGGCGCTGAGGGACACGGTGCTGGCCTACTGGGCCGATCGCCACGGTCGCGTCTTCTACAGCGTCAACGATGGAGAGCCAGTGCTGTTCCACTGCGGCGTGGCCGTAGGAGGCCCACTCTGGGCACTCATCGACGTCTATGGCATCACGGACGAAGTGCAGCTGCTGGGTAGGTCGGTTGGCACAGCCTGCACATCTCCAGTGTTCACAGCCCCATGGGCTTGGCTCACCTGAGTCACCCAGCTGCCCGGTGTGTCTTGATTCTCACAAAAGCAATGGTGTCCAATTTCCAGAGGAGGAAACTGAGGCGAAGAGTTACTTTTGTTAACAGACTGGGAGGGAACCCACGTGGGCTGATCCCAGAGTCCGTGCCTTGGCTAGCCAGTTTATGACTCTTAGAGCATTATGCATCCATTTGCTTCCTCTTTCCATTACTCTATTCATGTTGCACCTCCCTCAATCCCAGCATGCATTTCTTCTGCTGGCTCTTACTCATTCATTCACCCTACAGATGAACCTATGCCAGTGGGCAGTCAAACGCAGCAGCTAGAGCCAGGCAAGCTGGAAGGAGCTCAGGGTGGGTTGGGGAGGCCATTCTCTGATCTCTCCTGATGGCAGTCACTTGCTCTATTTTGAGCCTGTAGCCTGCACTTGAAACAACCTGGCCTAAACTTGGGGGGTGTAAAGAGAGTAGGTTTCTCAGGGAGGTCGGACACACCCCTGCATGTAATCTACCTGCAAGGAAGTACACAGGGGCAAAGTGAGGGGACGGACAGATAGACCGATTTACCCACCTGTCTGTAGCCCGAACCTCTTCCCTAGAAGTAGCTGCTTTTTGATCTTTCGGCGTAGCCCTGTGAATGGACTGTGCCCATTCACACTAGAGGTTGCTCGGAAATGCTTTGTTTGTTTGTTTGATATGGGAAAATGACGAAAATAGCTAAATCTTTGGGATGGATTTTGGTTTTGGGAGCCCCCCATCCCACCACTGGGCATGGGAGGCAGACTTGGTGTCCAGGAGCTGACTCTCCTCTCCCCCTAGAAATAAAGAAGCCACAGAAGTTTTAAGCGGTTAGAGTAGGCAGGGACATGAAAGTCGCTGAGATGATTGCCTAAGCCCAGCTCCCCACGTCTGTGGGGCCTCAGTGCAGAGCTGAACCCTCCCTGACTTCAGTTCTTTCCAACTGTAAAGCAGGTTCATGATGGCTCTCTCCTCACGGGATTATTGGCAGGGTTATAGGAAATGATGTCTGAAGGGGGCGGGGCCTGAGGCACTTGAACAGCAGCTGGAAAGCAGGGATCTGCTGGCTTGCGTGTGGGTGGGACCTGTGTCCCCGGTTCAGGCAAACCCGACTGTGAAGCAAACTCTTTTCCCTTAAAGGTTTTTCACGAAGGCTCCGGAAACCATAACTTTCCTAAGCCTCCCAGGTCTCCCACCACCCTTTATCCCTGGAGAAATGGGGAGTAATCACGTCTGACTCCCCAACCCACGTCTCTGTGGGCAGACAGGAAACCACAGCCACACATGAACAGTACAAGTGGGTTAGGACCTTTTAAAAAATATAGATTGGAGGCTGGCCTTGATGACTAAATGAGTATGGATACACCTAGGGGGCATATGGACCCCTTTCTCATTTTCTCAGTCAACAAACCTGCATGAAAACCCACCACCACCACCACCACACCACCATCATCAACATCATCACTACCACCACAGTATTCTCTGACCCTTAGGGAGAATCGAGCAGAGTCTACCATGTAACAAAGCAAACCTGAGGCTCAGTTTTCCTATTTTTGAGTCATCCCTGAGCTGTGCTAATTGATGAGATGCCCTCGGCACAGAACAGTGATCACACAAACGTGTAACGGGGGCAGTGAGTGCTGAGGAGCTCTGTCACTGGGATGTGGAGTCATCTGCAAATTTCCCTTCCTGTGTGTGTATGCATGCAGTTGTGTTGCTTTGTTTCATGTGTATGAGGGCATGCCTGAGTGTATGTACATACATCACATGTGTGCATGTGGTGGAGACCAGAAGAGGGCGTCATATCACCAGGAACTGGAGTTACAGGCAGTTATGAGCCACCATGTGGATGCTGGGAACGGAACCTAGTCCTCTTGGAGAGCAGTAAGGGCTATTAACCACCGAGCTACCTCTCCAACCCAGCCCGTGGACAATTAAAAAGAACAACAAAACCATTGCCAGGGTTATGTGAGGGAAGCTTCTGGCTCCATAAGTGTTTTTTCCCTTCCCATGGGGAAAGCAAGTTGGTAATGGTTACATCTAACTAAAGGGATAATGGAAGAATCAAAAGGGTTTAGATACCTACCATTCTGGACACACTGCCCCAGTAATTCTCGGTCCCAGAATGCCCAGGTAATGCCCCAGAATAGCCAGGGGTTAGTAACAGTCTGTGTAGTGTTTTCTTTCTTTTCTCCTCCAGAGTTAAGGTTTGCAGGGTTTGGGGGGAAGGTAAAAATAACAGGAAGACCCTGGTGTGTTACTGAACAGCTTTAGCTCCAGCATCCAGGAGGCAGAAGCAGGTGGATCTCTGTGAGTTCGAGGCCAGCCTGATCCACATAGAAAAGCCGCAGGCCAGCCAGGGTTACATAATGATACTCTGTCTCAGTTGTGGCTGTTGCTTCATGACAGAGCACTGCCCAGCATGCAAGGCTCCAGGTTTGAGCCTCAGCACTGAATAAAACTTTAAAAATACCAGTAATTGAGTGGATATTGAGCCACCATGACTTAATACTTAGAACAGGCAGCAGGTGTGGGATGATGGAACGTACAACCCTGAGATGATGATGTAATGTACAACCCCGGGAGATCCCTGGGAAAACTTGGCTTGGAGAGAGAGGTACCCCAGGTCCCACCAATGGGTAGCTCACAACAGCCAGTGTCTGATTTGCCCTTTGTAGCCCAGACTTCTGGGGAGGTGATTTAATTTCTTTAAAATTCTCAGCCATGAAATCGTCCCCCAAAAAACCAATACCCAGTATCCCCCTTTTCCCCATGGCCATCATCACCTTCATAGAAAAGCATAAATCCTGCTTTGTGAGAAGAGTCTCCCAGTCCTCACAAAGGAAGGAACAGTTTTTCAACAGGTTCTGCTCAACCTTGGGTTTGGAGCAAAAGACAAAATGTGCAGCTGTCTGTTTTCTCCTCCAGGGTCCGGGGTCATGGTGAGTTTCCCATAATTCCTTGAGAAGGGAGGTAGAGAATGCATCACAGAGAAGGCCCTCAACTTCTTCATGGTGCCTCGCACTCCTGAAGTGCCAGCAGTTTTCCTTCAAGCAGAGGCTGGGATGAAAATCCACACACAGATTCTCCTGTCTACACATACATACACACATACACACACACACACACACACACAATCATACACATGTCTGCTTTCAAGGCCTATGTCCTGCTGAGCAGTCAGGAAACCACAGGCAAGTTCACAGTCATTTTGGAGGAGGGCATTGTTATAGAATTAATGGGGCATTCAGCTCTGTTATGTGGTCAAAAACGAGGGCTCTTGGTGGAATGATAAAACTACAGAGAATCCCATAAGTTACATGGGAAACTAGAGGCTAGGTATATGTGATTTCTTAGGGTGGTAAAGAGTAAGAACCCAGGACCGATGAGATAGTTCAACTGGTAAAGGCACTTGCTGCCAAGCCTGATGACCTGAGTTTGAGTCCCACAACCTACCTAGATGTGGAAACAGAATCAACTCCACAAAGTTGTTCCCTGACTTCCATGCGTGTGCACCTACAAAGACCATACACACCCACCCACACACACACACACACACACACACATACACCACCTGTAGGTCTTTAAACACACTCAACTACACTTTCCTCTTATCAAGAGTGAAATCTGGCCTGGGCATGGTGGCATGTGCTTTTAATTCCATCTCCATTCTGTCATGTGCCCTGTCCTTTCTGTTCCTGGTGGCATTGTGGTAAAGAACCCTGGATCTAGACAAGACAGCTTGGGATCTGTGCCTCAGTTCCCATGCTAAATGGCAGCAGTGATGGCTCATGCCTATCAGTTGCTATATTAAATGAGATCCAGGAGCTCAGGTTAACCTGCCACAGGCTAGGGCCCCATGATAGGATTTGCTCTTTAGGTTGATGTTTTGCTTTAACTAGGGAAACAATAAAGGAACTTCCAATGCCCAGCTGTGCAAATGTATGAAAACCTCTGGAAGGAGAGGAAAAGAGGCAAGAAGTTGGGCATGGTGCATGGACTCCAGGACTTGGAACACTAAGACAGGCCACAAGTTCAAGAACAGCTGGGGCAGGGCGGGAGGAAAGAGGAAGCAGTCCCTTCCAAAGCTTTGGGTTGGGTTGGGTTGGGTGCCACAAGGGCTGGAGGCTCAGGTAGCACTTAATCCAGGCCAACCACCTGCAGCCATAAGTGTGAAGTTGGAGGTAAAGGGAATCTGGGGTGTAGGATTTTAGACCTGAGGTCAGAGGTCAGTGGATCTGGGTGGGGTTCAGGATCTGAGGTAAGAGGTCAGGAGCAGGTGGAATCCAGGGCCCTTAAGGCTTAAGAGACCAGGTCTGAGGCTTAAGATCCTGGGTGTCAATGGCCTCCTGACACCTCTTCTCTATCCCACAGAAAGCACCTTCGCAGACACTCTGACCCCCCTGCGCCTGGGCCAGGCCCGCCTCAGCGCCTGCCCCCCTCCCGGCAGCCACGATGCAGCCAACTTTGACAACAACGAGCTGGAGAACAACCAGGTGGTGGCCAAGCTGGGTCACCTGGCTCTCGGGCGTCCCGACTCCGCTGTCCCGTGCGTGGCCCGCGAACGCGCGAGGCCCGCCTCGTCGCCTGCGCTGCTGGACGCCGAGCTGCGCTTCCATGCCACACGCGGCCCCGACGTGAGCCTGTCCGCGGACCGCAGGCTAGCCTGCGCACCTCGCCCCGACGGCGGCGGCCGCACGCTCGTGTTCTCCGAGCGACCGCTGCGGCCGGGGGAGAGCCTGTGCGTGGAAGTGGGGCGCCCGGGGCTGGCTGCGCCTGCGGCTGTGGCCTTCGGCATCACGTCCTGTGATCCTGGAGCTCTGCGGCCATCCGAGCTGCCTGCTGATCCCGCTGCGCTGCTGGACCGTAAGGAATACTGGGTGGTGGCACGCGCAGGGCCCGTGCCCAGCGGAGGTGATGCGCTCAGCTTCACGCTGCGACCTGGCGGCGACGTCCTGCTGGCGGTGAACGGGCGCCCGCGGGGACGCCTGCTGTGCGTGGACACCTCACAGGCGCTCTGGGCCTTCTTTGCGGTGCGCGGTGGTGTGGCTGGCCAGCTGCGTCTCCTGGGTGAGTGAGCACCGGAGTCCCCAATAAGAGCTCTTTGTAGCAGCTAGCTGCTGTCAGGGCTTGGCTGGAAGCTGTTTTTATTTCCTTTAGTATTTATTTACTTATTTATTTTTATTTCCTTTATTTTACTAGTTTTTTGTTTTTTTTTTTTAAAGAAAATGCATACTGCATATTAACTAGAAAAGATGAGGGAATTCGCTGACATGCAAGAGAAGCCCCGCACATGCAGAGAGTGGAGGGGAGGCTTGAACCATCCTGTTTTGAGACTATTCTTGCCTTTGCTCATGCCACGGTGTTGGCCTTGCTCCCAATGGCTTGTGAATCTGCATGACTATCCCTATCTACACACAAGACAACAGAAAGGCAGATCTCACAATCCAAGAGTCACACAGCCCTGAAGGGCTGGGCTGATCCCACTCTCCTGGGGTCAGTATCCTTCTGGGTAGAAGAGAGTGAGGTTGCCATGGGATGGAATGGCCCCAGCAGGTGCCTGACAGCATGCCCTAACACCACAGCCTGGGTGTCCAAAGGAGGGCAAAGGAGCAGCAGGCGTCTGTGGGGTCTGCTAGGATATTTTGAGCTTTTTTCTGTTATGTTGTTGTTGAACCACCTAATTTAAGATTTCAGCCTGAGACAAGCTTTCCAAGTTGCTACTATGATAATTGACCTTCCTTCAAACAAAGTAAATGAAACATCTTTGTCTTCCTAAGAAGGGACATTTTTTTTCCGAGTTAGCACCGAGCTTGGGCAGGGAGAGATGCTCACAGTCTGGAATCCTGTAGCTGTGACAAAACCCCGTTTTAAGTGCCCCAAGTAAAAAGTGTAGAGTAGCTCAGAAGTCTTGGAGTCTCTTAGATGGATTCAGGAAAGCAAGGTCTAGATGATGAATGTGCATCACCAGGATAAGCCTCTGCTGGGTCCACTCTCAGGCCGTGTCACAGAGAAGCTTCTCCCGCCAGAGAGGCTTCTCCCACCATGGAGGCTTCTCCCGCCACAGAGAGGCTTCTCCGTGTCAGGCTACCCTCAGTGGCATGAGCCTATCCTTTACCAACAGTTCTAATGGCGGCAGCATGGTGGCCTTGCTTGGGTTATATGCCCTTCCTTAAATCACAGTGGAATTAAAGAATGGAAGGTTCTTTGGGTCTGGCCTTTCACCTCAAGGCTATTTTTGAAATAGGAGCCGAAACAGAGCTAAAATATACATATATTATATTATATTAATTATATATATGTGTGTCATGCATAATATACTATATTATATCTTATAATGTAATAGCACTATAGCATGCCACTGTGAAGGCACCTAAATAGGAATGGAGGCTGAGCAGGCAAAGCACAGATATTGACAGAACCCTAGACAGTCACCTCATCTATTACTCGACAGGAGTGGTGCAGAGAAATGAGAAGCAGGGACTAGCCTGTGCCTCTCTCACACCCTAATAGAGTCTGTTTGACTCCCAGGTACCCTACAGTCCAGTCCTGAGACCACGACGCCATCAGGGTCCTTCAGCGGCTCCCAGGATGACAGCGATTCAGACATGACCTTCGGAGTCAACCAGTCTTCATCAGCGTCGGAATCATCTCTGGGTAAGGAACCACAAACCCCCGAGGGGCGGGACTTCCTCATGGCATAGGTCCTTTGGCTGTGCCTGTGGCCTTGGCCTTTGCTGGCTGAGCAGGCCTGCTGTGTTTGCCATTGCATCTGCTCCTCTCTGCTGTGCTCAGTGAGAACTTAAATATATAGAATCAGAAGCCCAAAGGCTGCTGATGAAGGCAGTGTGCCTTTGTGCTTTGTGGGACAGCACTATCAAAAATGGGTAAAACTCAAAATGTAAACAAAGACAGGACCTGTGCCCATTGCCACCACGGGAACACTACATTCGGAGTCCTTCTGAGAGCCTCACCATTAATCAAACCCTATCTCCCTTCTGCCAGTGACAGCCCCCAGCTCCCCACTGAGTCCCCCAGTGTCTCCAGCCTTCTCTGCACCAGAGCCGGCAGGCAGCAGGAATGGAGAGTGTACAGTGTGCTTCGACAACGAGGTGGACACGGTCATCTACACGTGTGGACACATGTGCCTGTGCCACAGCTGTGGCCTGCGGCTCCGAAGGCAGGCAAGGGCCTGCTGTCCTATCTGCCGGCGGCCCATCAAGGATGTTATCAAGATCTACAGGCCGTAGCCATGCGACTGGCTCGGCCAAGGCGAGGTCACCTTTCTGAAGCCCCTGCTAGGTGGGCGACACCATGGCTACCAGGGAGCCCGGGGTCAGGAGTCTCTCATCTGCCACTCCGCAGTGATGAGCAAAGCAGGACAGGTGTGGAGATGAGGCCCTGGGGGCCAGAGCCCAGGCGAGCATTTGTTGGTTCTGGCTCAAACACACATTGCCCCCAAAAGCCTGTCCCAGGATTCAGCTCAGGAACTGCCTGGCAGATCACCTGCCTCTTGGTGACCTTCAGCTGGGAAAGGGTACCTTCTGTCTGTGCAATGCTTCTTTGGGGTTGGGTTGAGTGTGTGTGTTGGGGTGGGGGGAGACAGCATAGAGAATGTGTGAGAGAGAATTCGTGAATGTTTTATGCAGGGATCCGTCTCCTGGAAGGTATTTAACACTAAGGAATGTGCAATCCGGGCCCAAATGTTAATATGATGGTTGTCCACTTTCTGGGGATGTGGTTTTCTGCAATGAGCTAGCTTTGAACACCCGAGGCCTGAACCTACACAGAGTTCCCTCAATGGCACTCAGATTTTCTAAGGGAAAGCAAAAATAACTCACTGTTTACAGCTCCAGGCAGCAGCTCCTGCTGAGGGGAGAAAGTGGGCAGAGAACATCAGAGAAAAGGTGGCTTTTGCTTCTTACTCAAACTAGGAGCGGCCTTCCCACGGCAGCCGAGGACAGATCCCCGAGCTCTAGCATCAGAGTCCTTCATCCCCAGCCAGTAGAACTGTAAACACCTCAGCCCTTACCCTACATGCTCTAGAGTTTTGTGATGTCACTCTTGTTCTCTGGGACAACTCCGTATCTCTCCCACAGTAGACATAAGAGCTTTGGTCATGTCCCAGCGGCCAGCTGGCAGAAGCTAGAAGACCCAGACCCTTACCCCCTTGTCCCGACCCTCTCATTTTTCTGTTGATTATCATGGTGTTAACTAAATGGTTAGCTACTCATGAGGAGTGGACTGAAAATGCTCTCCACTCCTGGGCCTGCTTGCTGGCATTTCCAGGCCCCTAGCCCTGGCACCCTCTCATTGGGTCAGACTTGTTTCTGTAGGCTTCCAGACCTTGCCATTGTTGGTGTTTATGGCTGTGTGTGCCACCCCTCTTCTGAAGAGCCAGTTGTACTGGATGTAAATCCACCTACCCCGAGCTGTACCTTTAGAAGGGTTCCTCGGCCTCACTCTTCTCTGTTCCTGTTTGGAAGCCTGGTGCCAGGGCACTGGGGAGACCCGCTCGGGTTTCCTGAGAGAAAGCTTGAGACACCTTGCCAGGAGTAACTATATTCCTAATCTTGCTGTGAGGGAGGGAAGAGGAAGGGAAGAGAAACATTCAGGAAGTGAGGTTCAGACACCTGAGAGCAGCCCAAGCCCCACTCAGTGCCCCTGGTGGCTGGCAGCCTTGGGCCTACACCACTTCTCTGTCTGAGAGTCTGGATCTGGCCTATTCACAGCTTCCTTCTTCCTCTCCCAGCAAGAGCCTCTGAGAGCTCGCTTTTCCTTGGGGACTTCAGGGCACACGTCCACCTTTTCACTTTAGGGTGAATTTTTATTTTTATTTTTTAGTTTTTTGGTGTGTTGTTGTTTTGGTTTTCCTGGCATTTGCTCTGTAGACCAGACTGGCCTCAAACTCAGAGATCTGCCTGCCTCTGCCTCCCAAGTGCTGGGACTAAGGGTGTGCACTGCCACTACCCTGGTGCAGCTGAATCCTTTAAGGAGCTACAGTAACCCTTGCTTGCCTTGGTGAGAGTCTGATAATCAGGCGCATTGGGTACACAGCTCAATTTACACAGCCAAGCTTTTATCTTCTATGTGTGCTGAGCATGAGCAGAGCCTCCTCATCGCCGGTGGTGACGACCAGGTTTCTGGGCAACCATGAGCTTTTCTGAGCCTAGTCTCTAACTGTCACAGTTTCAGAGAAAGGGGAACAAGCTCTCCTTTGCCTCTCGCCCTCCCAGCTAGACCCTTGAGATGCAGCAGAGGTCACCCACAGCCACCATCAGGACATCAACAGCTGAGGTTCTAGACTCAGGGGTGGACCAGGCATGCTCCTGGTGACCTGTTACCAGGACAGAAACGAACCACAGGCCTGTTTAACCTGCTCTGCAGCCACTATAAATAGTTACCTTGTTTCCCACAGAGCAAAGGGGGCATTTCTGTTCTAAAAGTCAGGTATTTGTCTATGCTCTGAAAGATGGAGTCAGGCCCTAGGGGCAATGTGTGTGCGTTTCAGCTCCCTAAGGGGCAGGAGGGAAACTAAGCTAGTGTCTTTCATACCGTCCACACGCTTGGGCACTGAGTGAAAGAGACACCTTTGTACAGGACCCTGTGCATAGGTGTTGGTGCCATATTGAGTCCCATCTGAGACTTGGCTGGTTAGAAAGCTCACCATCTTATGGGCAGCTGCAAAAGCCACACCCACCTTAGCCGCAGGATGCTGGGATGCAGCTTTCAGATCGAAGACAGTCAGCTGCAGGACACAGGTACTCCCGGTCTGTGAAATACAATACAAATTATCCTCATTCGGCAAGAGAGCTCTGAGATCCTGTGAGACTCTTAAGGATCACAAAACAGGAAGTGGCAGGGCTGGGATTCCAGTCCCCACATCTAGCCCTGGCCTGCCTGCCCTCCTTCTCAGGAAGCTCAATACTGCCTGAGTCTTCTTTCCCGAGACTCATCTGGAAAGCCTGGTGCCCGTACCTGTGTAGAAGGTTCTGGGCCACAGTCCCTCGCTGCCCATCTGCAGTGGGGTGTCATGTGGGGCTGCTCTAGAGAGGGACTTTAGGCCACCCCTTCCTGGGTCCTTGCGGCCACTCCCTTCTCGGGCAGCACCCCAGCCTGTTTTCCAGGCTCACTGCCCAATTGTGCCCTGTGAACCTCAAAAGTCGAGAGTAAGATGGGAAGGCTAAGTGGCCCCCATTCATGGCAGCCATAGCCCTGCCCACTGGAAATTTCTGGAAAATAGTTGCTTCCCAGGCTAATCAGGCTCCTCCTCTTGCTGGGGTTGAGCAGGTCCTCTCAGGCAGCTGTCCTGCACAGGTTGTGACATGTTTTCATTTATTCAATATCCACTCACCAGCTCGTGATCAGTACATGATGTTGAAGACTGGGACAAAAGGCAAGGCCTGTGGGCAGCTCTCAGGCAAGAGGCCAGATCATAAATTGATTTGATCACTCTGGAGTTGGGGCTTGTGCTATCACGTAGTAGGTACTCAATAAAAGACTGCAGATCAGACCAGGAGCCAGGTTAGGAGTGGTCAAGGGGTTGGTGAAGTAGCATCCCATTGTATGTAGACACAAAGTCATTCAACAAACATTTGCTGAGTGCCCTCAGGATGTCAGCTACTGTAAGGGGCAACAGAGAGCGAGCACCCAGCCCTGATGCCTGAGTGGTGCCATCAACAGGGCAAGACAGGGCGGAATACGTGGGCTTTCTTGACCATTTTGTTGCCTTGGATCCATCTAGTTAAATGCTCATGAAGTTTCCCGCACCCACCTTAGGGGTGTTCTTTGTGGGGAGTGAGCTCTTGCCAAGCAGCCAAGACCCCACCAGTTAATGACCACCTACAGGGAGCCTCTGGGGAGATAACTCCCTGATACTTCCAGGCACTGGGGGAGAGGCACAAGAGCCCTGAATTCCAGCTGCGAGTGGCCTTGTGCAGCCTTGGAGCATGGGAAGCAATAACTGCTCACTGCTCCGTCCATCCTGCCCTGGCTGGGGACATGGCTCAGGAACACTGGGCCTTCCAGCATTTCCAAATATTTTAGTGTCTCATTGTTCCACCCAAGTCCCCAATGGAGCTACCCATATGACAATCTGTCTGTGCCTTATGGAAGTGTGTGTGTGTGTGTGTGTGTGTGTGTGTGCACTTTATATCCTTTAAAATGCAACCCTTTGATGTGGACAAGAAGCTAGCAGATGCGGTTGGGCTCCAGACACCAGCGAGGACCCTCTTGCGGTTTGCGGTTGGACTGATAGTCTTCATCCCCACCCGTCCCCCACTACCTGTGTACAGACCCCTTTGAAACACATCTGTCCTTTCTGATTCAATACTGTGACTCTCCAATACCGTCTAGTCTTTGGGGACCTGTACTAAAGGCCTGAGAGCTTGGAGAGAGAGTGGGAAGGGTTTGCACTGGTCTTTGTGTGTTCTGATATTTGTCTGTTTTTATCTGTTTTATATTAACATAACTTTACTGTTTGAAAACAAATACAACTTTGGCTTGGTACAAAAAAAAAGTCTCCTCAGAATTCAGTTTTTAAAATCATACTGAATGTCATGTTGGCGATGGGGGGCAAGGGAGGGACTTTAAATCCTACCAGCCTTTAAACAGGTGACTCTGTGACTGCAGAGCCTTGTGTAATGGTCATAGTGTGATGACCACTGTGTGATGGTCACTGTCTGATTGTCACTGTGATGGCCTCTGTGTGATGGCCACCATGTAATGGTCACTGTGTGATGATAACCAATGTGATGGTGACTATGTTATGAACACCATGTGCTGTCCATGGTGTGATTGCCATTTTCTGATGACCACTGTGTAACGGCCAATCCTGTGATGGTCAATGTGTGATGCCCACTATGTGATGGGCAACTGTATAATAGTCACTGTGTGATGGCCCCAGAATGATGACAACTGAGTGATGGCTACTGTATTACGGCCAGTGCCTAACGGTCATATTGTGATAGCCACTGTGTGATAGCCACCATGTTGGTGACTGTCTCATGAACACTATGGCTACTGTCTCATGAACACTGTGTGATGGCTATTTGTTTTTCATCACATCACCCCCATCTGTAAAAATACTGCAAAGAAATCCTTTCATTACGGTGAGCTCAGATGGTGATGATGTTGACAACAGCATCAGCTAGTGTGGCAGGAAACCAAGACCCAGAAGTATGTAGCACTTAAAGCAACACAAGGTGCTGCCTTAACTGTGTAAGCAACCAAGTTCCCAAGGCAGGAAGAACAGAACATAAGAGAGGAATAGCGCAGCCACCTGCACGGAGAAGATTGCTCTGCATCCTGCCTCACCCTCTGTCCTCTCTGCCTTTCCAGGCAGGTGTCTCCCCAGCCTGCATCCTGCCCTCCATCATCCGTAAGTGGACCAACCTGTATGGTGTCCCTTCCTGAACCAATCCCTATAAGCGAGGCAATGTGGATCCTGATTGGCCAGCCCCAGGACATGCATTGGCCTTTTCCTGGGTCCTGAAGTGGGTATTCCCTTTTCTCAGGAATATTGGAGTAGTGGAGGAGGGCCTAGACAGACAAACTGATGGATGCTTGGAGATACTCTGGGCACTAGTGTCCAGCACTCACAACAGGCAACAAATGATAGGTGTTCACAGCAGGAACATGATATTAACGTTAACAAGTCATGGGGGCAGAAGCAGTTCAAATTCTAGGTCATCCAGGGAGAAACAGGGTACAAAACCACATAATGAACTAGGGAACAGTGCTGGATGCCTTTAATCGCGGCATTAAGAGGCCAGCCTGGTCTACAAAGTGAGTTCCAGGATGACCAGGGCTACACAGAGAAACCCTGTCTCAAGAAAAAAAACAAGCAAGCAAACAAACAAAAAATCCCACACACATGGTCTGACCTAACGGGGTGGCAGCTCAGCATTGCAGGCTGTACATCACAATCACTACAGAAAACAAGCCAGGGTGGGCTGCACTGAGCAGTGGCTATATGCTGACTGCCTGCAGTTCCTGCCTTTTCTGTAGCAAGCAGGTATGGCCGTCCATTTAAACTTCAGGTTAGAGTGAAAAGCGCCTCCCAGTTCTGCAAAACCCAGCTGGAATTGATCGGAATGCTCAGGCAGCCAATATGTGAGTTTAAGATCCACATTTATTCGTGCTGAGATAAGGCCAGGCTAACTGGCTGGCTTTGGCTCCCTGTAGTCCAGGGTTTAGGGCCCAGATGACTGGAGTGGGCTTGCAGCAGCAGCACCAGGAATGAAGTAGGGAAGGTGAGAGAAGTGTACAGGCCTGCTCTTCCCACCCCATCAGGACAGCCCAGCCGGGCCACTGCGTTAGGAACAAGGGGCAAGAGAGATGCACCAGCCAGTGAAGCGACAACATCCACAGGATCTCCACAAGGCCTCTTCAGGTTCTCATCTGCAGGGGAAGAGACCAAGGACTCCCCAGAGAAGTAGAGGTTGTCAAAGCAAAACCCTTGACAGCTCTATTTGCTCAAGACTCTTCCTTCCTTCCCTTCTTCCCTCCCTCCTTTCCTCTCTCCCTCCCATGTCACCATCTTTTTCTTTGAGGCTAGGGAACATTTTCATGAATACCCATTCTATTTTTTTAATTTATTTTTGTTGTTGTTGTTTTCGAGACAGGGTTTCTCTGTGTAGCTCTGGCTGTCCTGGAACTCACTCTGTAGACCAGGCTGGCCTCGAACTCAGAAATCCACCTGCCTCTGCCTCCCAAGTGCTGGGATTAAAGGCGTGCACCACCACTGCCCGGCTTGAATACCCATTCTAGTAAGCAGGATTTTTTTATTATTAAAGAAAAATTATTAATCTGACTTCTTTGGACCTGGACTGTATTGTGAGATCTTGTAAAATTAATGGAAGATAGATAGATAGATAAATAGATAGATAGATAGATAGATAGATAGATAGATAAGAGAGAAGGAGGGAGACAGAAAGGAAGAGAGAGAGGGAAGTAAAGGCCAACTTAAGGGAGGGAAATTTTATTGACTTACACTGAACCTGCCAATTCTAGCTCATTCAGGAATAGCTGGACCCAGCTGTTCATCATACATCTGCCTCTGTTTCTCTTCTGCTTTCTTCTAGGTTAGTGTCACACTAGGCAGGTTTGCCTGTAGTCATAAAGGTGGTCCCAGTGGCACTAAGGTGTCATACTAACTTAGTGATGCCCCGTTGCAGAGACAAAATACCCAACAAAAGCATCTTACAGAAGATGGTTTGTTTTAGCTCACAGTTCTAAGGATGAAGAAGATACACCGGCGGTAGCAAGAGAGGGCTGGTCATAGTACACAGGAAGAAGAGAGCAGTGAATGCCTGCACTCAGCTTGCTCTCTCGTTTTCTATTCCGTCTGGCAGTTAAAGTGGGTCTTCCTATCTCTATGAACCTAATTTTAAGAAATCTCTCGCCGGGCAGTGGTGGAGCACGCATTTAATCCCAGCACTCGGGAGGCGGTGGCAGGCAAACCAAAAAAAAAAAAAAAAAACAAAACAAAAAAACCAAAAAAACCCACCAAAACAGAAATCTCTCATAGACACATTCAAAGATTTGTCTTCTAAGTGATTTTACATCCTGTCACGTGGAAAGTCAATATTAATCATCAAAGTCCATCCCTTGTCAGCCTGATACCCAAACAACACATTTAAGCCACGGTCTTTAACCCCATTGTGCCTATACGGTCACATACATCTCATAACACAACAGACATTCCATCCAACCTCAAAAGTCCCCATAGTCGTTAATGCTACAATACCTTTTAAAAGCCTAAGGCTCATTTGAAACTCAAGGTAATCACTTCACTGTGAGCACCTATAAAAATAAAATATAATTTAATAAACCTTCCATTCTTCCAGCACACAATAGAACAGAACAAACATTCCCGTTTCAAAGGGGTAAAGTGGAACAGAGCAAAGAATGACTGGACCCAAGCAAGAGTAAAACTGGGAGGGGCAAACACCAAACCCTGTAGCTCCTCCTGTCATCTGGAGCTCATGACGGGAACCTGTGCTCCCACAGGGTTGCACAGACCCACTTTTCCAGCCTTGCTCCTTGCAGTAGACACAACCTCTCTTGAGCTGACTTTCTACTCCAGCGGACATTCCGTGGTGCTAGTCTCTCCAATATCTCCACTGCAGTTTGGGCTTTACCGCCACGGTTTCATGCAATGGTTTCTTAGGGTCTCTTTGCAGGGACTCCGACCCTGACATCCATTATCTGCTCCCAGCTGCTCTCTGGAACCACAATACAGGACTCTATGGTCAGCCCCTCAATCTTAAATCTTCCATGTGCGTGAAACCAGTACCATGTGGACGATGCTACCAAACTCTGACACCAGCTGGGGATGGAGCTTGGCCCTTTGCAGTACAACTGCACCTTTTCTGAGCGCTAACCCTGGGGATCCACTTCCACTGCCCTTTGCCTTTGAGGAGCAGACTCTGCCTCTCAAATGAAATTGCATTTCACCATTTAGAACATTTGGTGGGTAGGGTCAGGAGTAACGAGTCATCTGTTGGGTAAAAGCAATTCCTAGGTAGGATACCACTCATGCTGCAGCGGGGGCGGGAAGGGGAGAGAGCGAAGGGGGAAGAAAAGATATGTGAGTGTCCAATTGGTTGAAGGAAAGATCTTGGGTAGGTTTAAAGTTGCAGACAAGGTGCATACTGCAGAGGTGGCCTCAAATGTTAGGAGACTTCCACCTGCACCAGGACAACAGGGAAGGGGCTCTGAGGTTCGACCTTACCCACTGCTCAAGATCTCAGTGTTTAGGGCAAATACAGCCAGACTCTGTCAGGCTATCACACAAATGACCTCTGGCCCAGTTGTCAGTAAAGGCCATGTTCCTTTGAAGCCTCATGAGCAGGGCCTCTGCTGTCCTCACCCCCAGTCTTCTGTACTCCCTCCAGGTTCTCAAGGGCTTCTCTAGCCCAAAGTTCCAAAGAAAAACCCTTTCAAAGGCCTAAGAGCCACTCAGTCAGGTCCCTCACTGCAACGACTCCACTTCCTGGTACCAAAGTCCAGTATTGACTTACAGTTCCAGTCCATCATGGCAGGGACAGTATGGTGGCAGGGACAGTATGGTGGCTAGTCAGATTAATCCACAGTCAGGAAGCAGAAAGAGATGGATGCTGGCATTTGGCTCGCTTTCCTCTTTTATCCAGTGTGCCACTTTGTGTCTTCCCACTTCAGTAATTAACCTAGAAAAATCACTCACTGTCATCTTATCTCCAGTGTAATTCTAGATCCCATCGAGTTGACAGTTAGTATTAATTATGACAGTGACTATAGAAGTTTCTAGAAAAATCTCCAAGTTTTCTTTGACTCAATGGACCAATAGCCCAATCCCTAAACCAGTACTGGACACAAAGTCAGGGTCTTTTGCTCTCTAAAGCCCACCTCCCCAGAGGAGCAAGCAGACCCATAAACAGACCAGTGTGGGCCAGTGCATTACTGAGGCTGAGTGACAGAATGATCCAGATGAGAAGGCTGTGGATCACTTGGTGATATGCTGGTTGTTGTTGTCAACTTGGCAGAAGCCAGGGTCATCTGGAAGGAGGACATAGGGTTGGGAAGATGCCTCCATCAGTTTGGCCTGTGAGCAAGTCTTCAGGATATTTCCTTGCTTACTGAGTGATGTGGAAGGGCCCAGCCCACTGTGAGCAGTGCTCTCCCCGGGCAGGTGGCCCTTGGGTATACAGGAAAGCAGGCTGAGCAAGTCGTGGGGAATAAGCCAATAAGTAGTGTTCCTCCATTGTCTCTAGTTCAGTTCTATCCTCCAGGTTTCTGCCTTGAGTTCCTGCCCCGATTTCCCTTCATTAAGGACTGTGCATTGTAAAATGAAATCAACACACACACCCAGTTGCTTTTGGTCATAGTGGCTTTATCACAGCAATACAAAGATGGTGTCAGTGTCCCTCTTTCTCCTGGTCTTGTACATTTGTCCCTCTCCCATTTCTGTTCGAGAGTGCAAAGCCAGCACCCTGGCCCCACTCCTGCAGCCAGACCCTGAGCCAACCTCGAGTTTGGCCATCTTACATGCACACGAGCTTCTCTATCCCTTGCTCCTGAGGTTCTGCACACCAAGTAGCACACGGAGCTAACAATAAAGGGTCATTTAGTGAGTACTTCCTACATGTGAACGACTTCCATTTCATCCATAGGTCCTCACAAAACTCTGGAGTAGGCCTCAGTGCCACTTGCACTTGATAGAAAAGAAAGTCAGGGCCGAAGACACCAGGAGTTCTCTACCTTACCGTGCAGCCGAAAGCTTTCTCCTCTGGCTTCTTCATTCTGCCCCAGCATCTAGTCCTGGTGATGTTTTCCAACATAAATGAATCTTTCAAAGGAATTTCATCACAACCCTCATCCACCTCCCCAGGTGTTCTGGCTCTGTGGGGAAGAGGAGGAGGAGGAGGCTCACAGAGGGCAGGACTTCGGGTGAGCTGAGGCAGGGTTTGAACAGGCCGGCTCTTTTGCTGCAGCCCAGCTGACCTGTGGATATATCTCCAGTAGAGAAGGAGGGGGTGAAGAGGTGGGATAAGAGAAGGGAGAAAAGAAAAAGAAGAAAACGACCCCTGATCAGTTTGGAACACAGATGGGCAAAGAGCAGCAGTGGCCATATCTGGACCATGGGGTACTGTTGTGCCCTCCCAGAGCCAGGGTCTTGCCTGGGCTTCCTAAAGGTTCAGCCTGGTCCTGGAAGTTGTTTCGGCTCCTACAGGAGGATGTGGAAAACACAAGTATTCCAAGCATCCAGTTCTGGAAATAAAACTTGACCTTGACTATTAAACACACCCAGAGAGAAGCCTCCAGAAACCTAAGAGAGGAGGTACCGGCCTTGGTCCCCTCCTCTGCCTGCTGTCCCTAATTCATCTCACCTAGGTCTAGACGTCTTTCCACAGACTGTACCTAAGGCCCATTACTGCAGCCTTAGCTGCCTGAGCAGCACAGAATCAGTTCTGGAGTTGCTCGACAGGCCTGCAGCCCACCACTACTCCACCCGCCTCCAGTAAGACCCTGTCCACCATCTCAAAAATCACTCTGCATGTCACTGCACCCTGGAGCTATCTGTGAAAGGGAGGCCCCTCCCTAAAGTCCACCTTCTCACCACTGGGTGGGCACACAGCCTGAGGCTCTTGGTATCAACTAGCACAGGAGCTCTGAGGGTCTGATGGGATCCAGCTTGGTGGATGAGGGAGCATGAACACAGAGACAGGCCCTGGCCTGCTTCTGGATGAGACCCCTTCCCTCTCTGAGCCTTGTTGGATCTCTGAGGAGAGAGAGGCATCTCCTACCTTGTGGATTATGTCACGGTGACGTCACATAGTCAGTGCTAAGTATGGGACTCTCTTTTATCCTGATTTCCTTTCTATGGTTTACCCGCAATCATCCTTGGTCTGAATCCCACACGGAACACTCTGGTAATAAATGACTCATGAGCTTACACTGTATTCTTCTAAGTGTCCACACTGTAGATGCTACCCAGCCTGTAGTCACAGTGAAGTTAACTGGCTTGCCAGATCCACTGTCCTAGTAGGGCAGGGATCTAGCTGAGTAACCCCTATGTAATTCATAATGGCCCAAGCTGGAAGCAGTGAGCTGAAGACAGTGCCTGGACAGGAATCATGGAGGGCACAGTGACTGCTGTCCTGGATGCTGCAGGCCAGGAGGAAGGTGCATGCAGTGCAATGCTTGGATAGGCCCCCTCAGCCTGCTGGGCTTCCCTTCAGCCTGTCATGGCTATGTACAGCTCTGCTCCCTGCAGAGTCTACCAGCACATGGTGGAGCTATTGAGTTCCATCTCACCTCCACCAAACGGAGTCTCTGAATTTATCATACCTCCTCCCCACAGGGAATGAAAACAGGGTGCTGAGACAGGGGCTTACCAGGCCTGCGTCTGAGCCTGCCCTGGCCCTGTGCCCCTTGTTTGTTTTGGTTCCTGGTCAAGAATGCTGGTCCAGGCCTGGGAGGCTAACCTTCTGACTCTGGAGGGAAAGTCACACTTTCACTCAACTCCCAGGAGCAGTCTCGCATTCCAGGGGAGGCGTGGGAAGGGCCAGGCCTTCCCCAGTGAAGGCAATGGAGCTGCCTGAAACCCAGTCATTGCTTGCAGCCTCTACACTGCCCCCAGGAACAGCCAGCCCACTTCAGTAGGATAGAAATGGGCCTAGGAGAAGGTTTCCTGAGCCAGCACAGGATAGATGTCTGAAGTTGCTAGAATGGAACCCTTCAGACACTCCCCTTTCCTCCTCTCAGACTCCTCCCTCTCTGTGCCAGTCTCACCTCCATGCGGGCCCTCTTTGGCTGTGCCCTGACAAATGGGGATACCTTTCCACAAGGGGCGTTGTTTTAGCTGCTGTGGCAGCTATACAGAGACCTAGGCTTCGGTCTCTTCTGAGGATTCAGAAAAGTCAGGTACTAGAGACAGGCAGCTGTTGGCCAGCAGAGATGCTGTCCTGAGTCCCACCAGCAGAAAGGGGCTGCCGGGCCAAAGAGCAGAGGTCAGCAGGTGGGCTCACCACCTGGGCTGGGGTAACAGTCAAATTTGAGAATCTCCTGCTTCACCTGGCTCTTCTCTAATATGTCCCTGATGCCATTCCGGGATGGCTCTTGAGCAGGCTTCCTCCCTGGATCGACACAGGGGCCCCTCCTCAGGAACAGCCCACACTTTGACCTCCGGAAAGCCATAAAGCTGAAGTTGGAAGGGGTTTTGTCTTTTCAAACAGAACTGGAACTTTCTTTTTGGAAGATGAAACATCATCGCCCCCTAGTGGTGATGATGAAATGTGCCACCCCCTCCAACTCACGTTAAGAAGCTGGCTGTCCAGTCAAATCCAGATCAACATTTCCACCTCACCCAGTACCCTCCAAGTCACACACACACACACACACACACACACACACACACACACACACACCAACCAGGAAAGTGAAAACCCAGTGGTTGACTTTGCAGGTTGGTGTTAACAGGATGTGGGGCTATCAGGGTGACTTTGGGACTGGTTTTGGATGGCCTAGCATGGTGGTGGGAACCTACTAGAGGAGCTGAGACCCCCGACAGGATCCCAGGATTGCCACTCCCTGAAGAGCCAGGAGGTGGGTCATGCATCTGGTCCTTGCCTCAGGCCACTGATCTCAGGCTTACTTTAATTCACCCAACGTACCTATGCCCGGAACCTTGAAGAGAGGCAATGGGAACACCGACGTAGACAGTCAGAATAAGGGCGCTAAACGTATACTTAGTTACTGGAATATGAATGTCCCAGAACTTGAGGAATTTGTGACCCAGCGATTCAGAGGCCTGGTCTAGTGTGTGGCAAGTCTCAGGGTCACAAAGCCAATTACTTCTCAGGGGGATAATTGAAGCCCAGCATGTATGGCTGCCTCTGCATACCAGCTAGAACAGGGCTGGAAAGCCCCGAAGCCGGGCTGGATGGCATCAGCAGTGATTGTACCAGCCTGCCTTCTCAGGGACAAAGTGGCCCTTGGACAGATAGGCCATACTGAAGTGGAAACTTCTGGTTTCTTTGGAAGGTCAGTTATGTTGGATGGTGTTTTGCTGGGACAGACAGGTGAAGGAGAATTTTCCTGAAGCAGACACAGGTGAGAGGATGTTTCGCTAAGGTAGACTTGTGAAGGAACATTTCACTAAAGCAAACACGGGAAAGGACACGTGACGTTAAGAAGGATCCAACAGACAGTGGATGACGCTGGATGGGATGGGTACATTGTCAGGACTCCACAGAGAGAAACAGACCAAAAAACTTCTGGTGGTGTACTGGTGACTTCTTGCTACGTCCGTGGACTCGGGCAGGTTGGCAGAGTGATGTCAGCTGATACAGACTCACTTGGAGCTTTGCTAAGACAGACTCACGTGCTGAGGCAGGACACATGACAAGACAAGACCATGGAGGACAAGTGATGTTTGGAGAGAGTATAACTAGAACCCAATGGACAGTGATGGCGGTCTTGCTTGTAGAGCTAACTGTGCAATGCTTCTTGGTCTCTTGTCTTCAATGGCATATCTTCAGTTTATTGAGAGAGGCACAGCCGAGAACTTCTCCTGATGTCCCTGGTGGTCCTGGTCCCTCCTGCTGACTCGTGCTGATTCAGCTGAGGCCTGGTTGCTCCTGTTAGGTCATGCCACCACTGCTGCTATTCCCACACTACTGAACGGACTGCTGGTATATCTGTGAAGTGTTTGCAAGTGGATCTAGCTGTCGCTGCTGACCTGTGAACTGAATTGTTGATTTCCTGACAACACAGATGAGTTTTGCTCCAAAGAACCATTTCTAAACAGGTCCACCTCCCCAGGATCCTAATAGCCTTTCTTTCCCACTACCTCTGGTGGCTGGTGGGCTAGAAGGGAGGTTAAAGCGTTTAAGAACCATCATTAAAAGTAGGTTTTGAAAAATTAAAGCCTTCACCATATCCTCCAAGAGTCAGTCCAAGGGCCTATCTCTCCAACACCACAATGACATGTCTGAGACTCACTCACAGGAATAGCTTTGAAATGACATGAATGTCCCAGACACACCAAGCAAGAAAAAAGTCACAAGAGCATCTGTGTGATATGTCATTAAAATAAATATTATATTAATTAAAAACCAAAATAAAATAGGTAAACAGAGGCTGGAGATGTAGTTCTGGGAAGCAATGTGCTCAGCACACTGGAAGCCCGGAATTTGATCCCCAACCCCATGATAAAATAAACACCTTCTTAAAAACACATGGATAGCAGCAGGCAAAGGCACTTGCTCCCAAGGCTGAAGACCTCAGTTCAGTTCCATGGTGGGTGGAGAGCACTGACTCCTGCAAGCTGTCCTCCACAACCACTTCATGAGATTCATGCTGTGTGCACATGCAGTATGCACATGCGCGTGCACACACTCACAAACGTAAGCAAAGGTGTCAACAGAGGTGGTCTCTATAGAGGAATGGTGGAAGCGAGCATAGACACATTTATTTTCTTAGTTTGTTTCTCTGTGTGATAATAGCAACAAATAATTCTGTATGGGCCAAAGATCATTGTCATAATATGAAAGTTATTGCTTAATTCAAGAAAGTTCTAGACAGGGAGATGAGGAGACAACTAACAAGGGATCTCTGGTAAAGGATTGTGGCTCAGAAGCACACTTACCTAATTTGTGTGAGGCCCGAGGGTCCATCTCCAGCACCTCGTACAATGACTTAGCTAATTAACTCAACTCCGTTCTGCTCTCGGACTTCACTGTTCAGGGCAAGGACAGACATGAAGCGAATACTACAGGAGAAGACAGTGCTGTGGCTGGGGTATGTCTAGGGCATGGAGGAAGCCCTGATCTGACCAGAGTGACTCACAAGAGGCTTCCGGAGGGGCCTTGAAATGCTTCTTGGAGTGTGAGCAGTTGGTCCGCAGACAGAGACAAGGAGGAAGGCTGTGCCAGACAGATTGGCACAGCATGTGCGAGGGCCCAGAGGTGGCTTCCTCCCACTTGGACTCACCAGGCCTTACCCAGTCTCACACACACACACACACACACACACACACACACACACACACACACACAAAGAAGAATCTAAGAGAAATTGATTTGTAGAAGAGGTTGAAGCCCCTGGGAATAGCTTTTGAATGCTTCCTTTTAAATAGCTCCTTATTATCACGCTAAAGGCTCTAACCCGTCAGTGAAGCCTCACCCCTGAGCTGTGACCTACTAAAGCTAAGACAGTAAGTCAACTTAAAGGAGACTGTTCACCTATTCTCATTTGTCCACAGAGAAGCAGGAGCATGCTCTGGGGTGTGGGTGAGATCCTGGCTCTGGAATCTACATGGTGCCAGCAGCCATGGCACCTCCTGTCCTTGGCTTCTTCAGCAGTAGAACAGCAAGACACCTAGACTGCCTCTCGATGCGTGGTTTGTCCACAGTGAAAATTTGAGGGTCCTTAATGGTGGGAAAGAGCCTGTCCCTCATTCATGGGTAGGAAAGAGGACAGGGCTGGGAGAACTCAGGACACAGTGCTCTCTATGGCTTTTCAGCCACTTTTGAAGTATGGACAGCTACTTGTGGAGTCAAGGTCAAGTCCGGCACCCTGCGCACAGGACATTCAGATTCTGTTGACTGATGTACTGACTCCTGACCTTCCTGTACTCCGGCTCCCTCCTAGCACCGGGCTGTATCTCCCTGTACCCATCTGGAGTGAGCCACCATTGCAGTGCTGAAGGCTGTCATTTCCTCCTTACCTGGAATTGCTCCCTCTCAAAGCCACAGAAAGATGCCCCAGGGCAGGATGCAAATAGGAAGTGAGAGGTCCACTAGTCTGAATTGCCATGGCAACAGATGGCATGGGAAATGGACCCCTGGGTTCTCTGCTGGCTTCTCATCAACACGTTGGTACTGAGCCCTTAGCTGTGACCCTGTGAAGAGAGGGAGAACGCCAATGGAAGGGATGTCTCAGAACAGGAAGTCAGTCACAGAAAGAAGTTCATGTCATGCATGAATTTTGTGGATCAAGGGTCATACCTGTTGCCTACATGCCCCTCTCAGTCTGGAATGTTCTCACCCATTACAGGGACAGACAGACAGACAGACACTCAGATATACAGATACACACAAAGAGAAAGATAGACACACAGACAGGCACACAAAGAGACTGACACAGAGAGAGAGAGAGAAAGAGAGAGAGAGAGAGATACACACAGAGAGAAAGACATACACAGGCATATAGACAGACACAAAAAGAAAGACAGACACAGAGAGAGACAGACACACAGACATGCACACAGAGAGACAGACTGACACACACTGGAAGAGAGAGAGGGAGGGAGAGAGAGAGAGAGAGAAAGAGAGTGCTCTTGGATCACTTGCTCACCTCCCTTAACTGCATTTCCACATGACTTCCGGAAGTTCTCCCTGGCAGTTTCCAGGCAACCCACCCCATCAGGCTGGGTTAGTCTGTAATCATTCAGCTCCTGCTCCTCAGGGACAGGGACCATAGTTAATTTGCTGCCGAGGCTCTTAATGTGCAAACAGTGCCTGGCACTCAGTAGGTGCCACACAAACATCTCCTCACTTAAACAAATGTCCACACAGTAGGTGAAGAAGACAGAGACTGAGGTGAGTTCCAAGAAGGAGTTGGGTCTCATGGTCGCAGAAGCGGGATTCGGACCCTGTGATGTGAGAGCGCAGGCTCTACCACCTGCCTTTCCCCCTGCTCCTCCCTCTACCCTGTGAGGCTTCTGGGGGTGGGGAACATGGGAGGCATGCTTCCTGGGCCTAAGGGAGAGACTTGGCTGAGTCTAGAAGTCTCTAAGGATGAGAGAGGTTGGCCGTCAGGCCCCTTCATGGTGACTGAGAAGTATACCATTTCAACACTGCTTAATTTCCTCAGTGGGTCTGGGCTTCTGATTCCACTGGGGGAGGGGCAGTGTCTCAGATTGGGCCACCTAGAGCAGTTTTATAAGCAGTCTCGCCTTGAGAAGCCCTGACAGACAGTTCCTGCCTCTTATTGTACACCCTGCTGAATCCTGAAAGGGAAGAGAGTTCTCATGAATTCCCCTTGTGTTGCTCCCATTCAATAACGACCTCAAGTGTGAATAGCCCTTTTATATTCTTGTTCTGCATAGGACAAACGCCCCTAGAATCTTGGAAGGAAAGCCACCCCAGGACACCTAGGGATACCAAAATGTCAGGATAGTGTTGACACACCTGCCTGTATACTTTAAACCATCCTGGGATGCTTGCATGGTGGGCTCTCCTTATCTACAGTTTTAAGTCTCACCCTTTCAACTGCCCACAGTAACCACAAATTCAAAGTAGCACCCAATGTTCTCAGGGACGCCACCTCCCAATCCTGCCCGGTGACTCACGCATGCAGGCCCGGTTCCCTGGGCCGAGTGCTGAGTACGTGGCCTGGCCTAACTTTGCTTCTTGAGTCCTCTGAGTCCTTCCTAAATCACTGTCCACCCAACAGTAGAAGAGAATTTCTTCAAACACGAAGCAGATTATATAATTCCTAGACATGTCATCCTTGCCAGATTCCTAAAGTAAACCGGAAGCTCTCAGGGCCTGCCAAGCCTGCATCATTAATACCTCAGTCTAAGTACAGCTGTTTCAGAATCATCTCATGACCATACAAGCAGCCCCGTGTCCCTTGCAGCCTTTTCCTTCTGTCAAGCCTACCCCATTGGAAGAGGGAAGGCAGGAACGGATAGGTCTCGTCTGCATTTTATGCCCAGAACCTGGCCCTATAGGTGCTTAGTGTTCAGAGGAGACTCTCAGGGGATCAATGGCAGAGGTTCAACAGCTGCACTCAGGGGGCAGAGTTAACAGACACAAGTAGGCAGAAGAAAGGCCAGTCACTTCTGGCTGCTCTGACAGAATAAGTTGACCCTCCTCACCATGTGGTTCACACCAATACGGAACATTTAAAGACCCCCTCCCCTTTTTACCTTATCAGGTTATTCCCTAAAGAATATACTCAGACAACTGCTTGCAAAGCATTTACATTGTGTTGGGGATGATTCTGCAAAGATGAGCGGATATTCAGGAGGATGTATGCAGGTCGTACACAAATCCCTCACTGTTTGTAAAAGGGATGTGAGCATCTAGGATTTTAGCATCCTCCAGAGTCCTGTGACTAAGGCTCCCACCAAGAGACTGAGTGAGTGTGAGTGAGTTTGCTCCGGCCTATGTGGCTTGCCAAGAACAGAAGTTTATTTCTTATAGCTCTGGGATTAGGAGGTCCAAGATTGAGACCCTTTGATATGCCCTCACATGCTAGAGGGCCTGGGGACACTCTCTTTAATAAAGTATTTATTACACTCCCTTTAATAAGGCATTGAATAAAACATTGATTCCCATTTGTTTGGTTGGTTGGTTTGGTTTTTGAGACCAAGTTTCTCTGTGTAGCTCTGGCTGTTGTCCTGGAACTCACTCTGTAGACCAGGCTGGCCTCGAACTCAGAAATCCGCCTGCCTCTGCCTCCCGAGTGCTGTGATTAAAGGTGTGCACCACCACTTCCCGGCATTGATTCCCATTCTTGAAGTCTTCACTTTCACAGCAGAAGTGGCCTACAAAGGCCCCACTGCATAATATCCTTTTTCCTTGGGGGCTTGAATTTCAGAATGTGGAGCTGTGTGGAGGGGGCAGACACTCATAATACTAGCTAGAAATTTGTGTTTTGAGGCAGAAATAACAGGATGGGCTGGGAGGATTGGGTGGGGAAGGAATCAAATATGAGCCCTAAATGTCCAACCTGAGACCCTGGGTAGGCGGTCATGCCAGTAGCCTGGGGGTGGCAGAGAGACACGAGATGCCCATGAGACACTCATTATTGCTATGGGTCTGGAGCCAGCAAAGTTTTAGAGCCAAGATACACAGGTGAGAGCAACAACTTATAGTAAGTATTTAAAAATCATGGAGTGTGGGCTGGAGAGATGGCTCAGTGCTTAAGAGCACTCATTGAGTGCTCTTCTTAGAGGTCCTGAGTTCGATTCCCAGCAGCCACATAGTGGTACACAACCATCTGTAAGGGGATCCAATGCACTCTTCTGGTGTATCTGAAGAGAGTGACAGTGTACTCACATACATAACATAAATAAATCTTTTTTAAAAATTCATGGATTGTGTCAGTTAAGGGTGGACAGAGAGAAGGGAGCTCATGACAATCAAGGAGCCTCAGGATTGAGAGATCAAGCTGACTGTACGACATCCAGGAGACAAGAGAGAATGGAGAAGCCTGTATTGAAGATGCTGATGCTGAGGGAGACAGGATTGGGGCACAAGGGATGGCAAGGGTGCTAGGGAGCTACACAGCAGCTGGACTTGATGCCAGTGTCCTGCAGAGCGACTGGGGGTGAGAGGGTGTACTGGCTGGTTTTGTGTCAACTTGACACAAGCTGGAGTTATCACAGAGAAAGGAGTTTCAGTTGAGAAAATGCCTCCATGAGATCCAGGTGTAAGCATTTTCTCAATTAGTGATCAAGGGGGGAGGGCCCCTTGTGAGTGGTACTATCTGTGGGCTGGTAGTCTTGGGATCTATAAGAAAGCCAGCTGAGCAAGCCAGGAGAAGCAAGCCAGTAAGTAACATCCCTCCATGGCCTCTGCATCCCTCCAAGATGCCTCCATGAGATCCAGCTGTAAGGCATTTTCTCAATTAGTGATGGGGGGGGCTTGTGGGTGGTATCATATGTGGACTGGTAGCTTGGGTTTCTATAAGAAAGCAGGCTGAGCAAGCCAGGAGAAGCAAGCAAACCAGTAAGAAACATTCCTCCATGGCCTCTGCATCAGCTCCTGCTTCCTGACCTACTTGAGTTCCAGTCCTGACTTCCTTT
Organism: Rhynchomys soricoides; assembly: GCA_019843965.1. Taxonomy (NCBI): domain Eukaryota; kingdom Metazoa; phylum Chordata; class Mammalia; order Rodentia; family Muridae; genus Rhynchomys; species Rhynchomys soricoides. Next base: position 13,209,853 of record JADRCH010000008.1, read on the forward strand.
AGTGACGAACAGCAATTGGAAGTGTAAGCCAAATAAACCCTTTCCTCCCCAACTTGCTTCTTGGTCATGATGTTTGTGTAGGAATAGAAACCCTGACTAAGACAGGGGGCGAAGATGAAAACATACATTCTCTCCCGGGTTACTGAAAGGAGGCTGGAAACACAGACAGTGGTTGGAGGCGTGCAGTGTTCAGAGGTTTTCTGTATGACTGGCTGTTGGCCCTCATGACAGAAGAAACTGGAGTTGGGGATTAGAAGAGTCAACACAGTGACCTTCCATGTAGTGTCAAATATTTAAGACACATGGCTCCTCCCAGTAAGTGCATATAAAGCCTTAAAAACAAAGACAGGAGTTCCAGGGCAGCCAGGGCTACACGGAGAAACCCTGTCTCAAAAAACCAAAAAAAACAAAAACAAAAAACAAAACAAAAACAAAGACAGGTGGGAGTCACCCCACCCCCAAAGTCTAGGCACTCCCAAACCGTTCCAAACAACTAACGTTCCAGGATAGAAGGCAATAAGCTTTGAGAGTCGAGCGCCTGCTAGTTTTGTTGACATCTGACACCTGTCTGGAATGCTGGATTTCGTTGTGACATTTTTATGTATATGTACAACACACGTTGTGCTCACTCCTACAGCCCTCACGGATCCCCTCCTCCCCCACTGCTGATTCCTTTCTTCTTCTCAAACAACCTGGCTTCTGCTTCTATTTCTTCCTCTTGGTATGAGAGAACACATCATGAAGAGTGTTTACTCTTATCCCAGACTGGACTGGACTTCGAATCACCTAGGACACACACCTCTGGGTGTGTCTGTGAGGGTGTGTCTTTCCAAGATGCTTAACTGAATTCAGAGACCCATCTAAGTGTGAAAGGCACCGTCCCTCGGAGGACACTCAATTGAATAAAAAGGAGATGGGGTGGGGTGGTGGACACCAGCTGGGCAGTAGCATTCAACTTTCTCTGTTTGGCAGCTGCAGAAACGGTCACCAGCTGCCTCATGCTCCTGCAGCCAAAACTTAAAGCTGCTCCTTCGTCATCCCACTCTCCCACCATGATTGGTGGCATCCTCAGACTGTGAGCCAAAATAAACCCTTCCTTCCTACTGTTGTCTCTGTTGGATATTTTGTTGCAATGAGAAAAGTAACTAGGGTGTGTGATGTCTGTCTTTTTGAGTCTGACTTACCCACCTTAACCTGATGCTCTCTGGTCCCACCCACTTGACCCTAAGGGACACATTTTGTTATTACTGATAATTGAGTAAGACTCACTGTGTCTTCTTTCTAGTTTTTACCCTTCTCTGCCTTGGTGAATTTGGTTTGGTTGTTGTTGGCTAATTTGTTGGTTGGTTTGTTTTGTTTGGTTTGGTTTTTATTTTTTCTATGTGCATGTATTTTCCATGCATGTAAGAGCAACACACACGTAAGAGGCCAGAGAGGGCATTGGATCCCTAGGAACTGGAGTTACAGATAACAGTAAGCTGCCATGTGGATGCTGGGGACCAAATGGGGTCCTCAGCAAGAACAGCAAGTGTACTTGACCTCTGAGCCATCTCTTGGTTTGGTTTCTTGAAGCAAGATCTTACTCTGTAGTCCAGGTTGCCCTAGAATGCACTATGTAGCCCAGACTAACCTCAAAATTGTTGCAATCTTCCTGCCTTAATGCCCTCACCCATGGGTGTAGGGTTGTGTGTCCCATATCTGCTCCGCCACAGGGCACAGCCGCTTGGGGAGGCTGAACGGGCCACAGGGAGTTTAACTGCACTTGTTCCACAGCCAGGTGCAGCAGTGCTGGGCTGAAGGGAAGCCTGAGACACAATCAGGGGTGGGAAAGTGCAGTCTGAGGTGCTGGTCAGCAGAAGATGGTTCAAAGATACCCATCCTCAGACCCTTGGACACACAAGAGCCACTGGAAGCCCAGCTGGGAGCCACAGAAGACCTGAGAAAGGAGTTGGAGGCCCACAGACTGCATCTAGGGGGAGGGAGTGGGGAAGGGGAGCTCCAGCTGGTCCATCGAGGAGATTCCTTGGCTTGAAAGTGGCAGACGAGGTGGTGATCATGGCTAGGAGATAGTGACTCTATAGGCAAAGGCCTTCTTCATGGCTCCTCATGGCGGATCTCCATGAAAAGGCTGTGGTTCCAAATCAGTTATTGCCATGGTAGGAAGTAGATGTATAAAACTATATCCCACTTCTCAGGGTGGGCATGAGGTTAAATATTTTTTGCAGGGAGGAATGTCTGGGAAGGGTACTCTAGGTACCTCTTGAGCATGGAGATCTCTGTCTTGAGCCTAGAGACCACAGGTCACATCTCTTTTCCTATTGTCTTGGTCATCTATATGTGGAAGGGCTTGGGGCATTGCCCTTGCATGACTGATGGCTACAAATCTGTGGGGGACTGTGGCTAGCTACAGGAGCCTGGTGCCCTGGAGCAGGAGAAGCTCCTACCGTCCCTTCAGGGTCTTTGGGGCTTCAAAGCCTTTAGCTCAACAGAGGACCAGGCTACCTCTCATGGTCCACTGCCCCACACATGGAATCACAGACCCGAGCACCATGCCAGCTTACACACCGCTCTTACACACAACGTACACTCTCTCTTTCACACTTTCAGTTTTTTGTTTATTGTGGTGTTTTGTTGCTTTGGGGTTATTTGTTGTTGTTGTTTTGGTTTGGTTTGGTTTGGGTTTTTCTAGAAAGTATTTCTCTGTGTAGCCCTGGCTGTCCTGGAACTCACTGTGTAGACCAGGCTGGCCTCAAGCTCACAGAGATCCACCTGCCTCTGCCTCCCGAGTGCTGGGATTAAAGGCGTGCGCTCACATACATGTACACCACACTTTATCCACACATCCACTGCTGGGCACCGGTGCTGGGTCCATACCTTGGTTACAGTACTGTGCTGCAGTACCATGGGCCTGTGGCTCCGCTGCTGCACCTCACCTTGGTTCCTGAGAGTACACCCCCAAGTGACAAAGATGGGTCACACGAAAACTCCAGCTTTAGTTTTACAGAAAATCCTATACTGATTTGCATAGTGGCTAAACTAACTTCCATTCCCAGGAGCAATGTATATAAGCAGTGCTTGGGTCCCATAGCCTTGCCAGCGATGGTTGGCTTGGTGGTAGCCACTCTGTTGGACGGGAGATGGGTTTGTGGTAGAGTTCTGGCTTACATTTCCTTGATGGCTGAAGATGCTGATTTCTCTTTTTTCATGTTCTCATTTGCCATCTTTATCTCTTCCTCCCGCTCCTTTTCCTCCTTCTCCCCCTCTTCTTCTTCCTCCTCATCTTCCTCCATCTCTTCCTCTTCTCTCTCCTCTTCCTTCTCATCTTCCTCCTCCTTCTCTTTTTCCTCCTCCTCCTTCTTTTTCTTTCTTCTTTTTTAAAACAAGGTCTCACTGTGTAGACCAGGCTGACCTCAAACTCAAGAGGCCCTCCTGTCTCTGCCTCCCAAGTGCTGAAATTAAAGGTGTCTGCCAACACACCTGGCTATATCTCTTCTTTTTTAGAGTGCCTATTCGGTTCATTTGACCATTTATTGGTTAGATTATCTGTTCCTTTGTGTTTAGGCTCTCTATTTCTTTATGTATTCTAGATATTAGTCCGCTTGGATAGCTAGCAAAGACTTTCTCCATTTTTCAGGCTGCCACTCCCTCCGGGAAGGGTTTCTTTTGCTGTGCTAAAGTTTTTAGGTTTTGGTTTTGATTTTTGGTTTTGTTTGTTTTTTGTTTGTTTTGTTTGTTTGTTTTTGTTTTTTGTTTTGTTTTTCAAGACAGGGTTTCTCTGTGTAGTCCTGGCTGTCCTGGAACTCACTCTGTAGACCAGGTTAGCCTCGAACTCAGAAATCCTCCCGCCTCTGCCTCCCAAGTGCTGGGATTAAAGGCGTGCGCCACCACTGCCCGGCCAAAGCTTTTCATTTGATGTGCTCTCAGGTGTTAGTCCTTGTTATTCTCTGCCCAACTCGAGTCCAGGGTCATCGTCTGTGACTGTGTCCTGAGGTGTTTCCTGCTAGTGGTTTCAAAGTTTCGGGTCTTACATTAAGGTTCTGATCCACTTTGAGTTGTTCTTTACATGAAGCAAGAAGATGGGATCCAGGCTCATTCTTCTATGTGCAGATATCCAGTTTCCCCACATCACCTGGTAGAGGATTTTTTTTCTCTATAATGTGTGTTTTGGGACCTTTAAAAAAAAAGACAATTTTAGCTGTGTTGGTTTACTTGTGGAAGCTCTGCTCTATTCCACTGGTCTGTACATCTTTTTTTTTTCTGCTCTGCTGTGTCTGTGTTGTCTTTGTTGCTATAGCTCAGTAATGTAATTTCTGAATTTGAAATTGGATAGTGTGACACACATGACATTGCACTCCAACACACACACACACACACACACACACGTGAATGACCATATTGGCCATTCTGGGTCTTTTACGCTACCATTTACATTTGGGTATCACTGTTCCAGTTTTATGAACAGTGTCTTCATAATTTTGAGGGAGATATCAATGATTCTGTTGATGTCTTAATTTTTTGAAAACTATTTGAGACGGGGTAACATACGTCCATTTTAATACAATTAAATGATTACTTCAAGCATATATCCTTGCCTTGTTCGCCTGCCCCTCCCTCTTGCCAGCCCTCCCCCTCCCACCAGCTTCTGTTACTGCTCAGGCAATTTCTTGTTATCCATCCTGTACCATCTCACGTATCACTGATCTCTAAGACCCACAAATGAGAGAAAAGGTACAAGATTTGTCTTGCCGAAATCTATTCATTCACTTCCTATGATTATCTCCAGTTGTATCCATTGTCCTGCAAATGATACAAATCCACTCTTCTTTACATCTGAGAACATATCATTGTGAGACTGGGGGATGGCTCAGTTGGCAAAGTGCTTGCTCTACAAGCATGATAACCTGAGTTTGGATCTCTGGCACCACACAAACACCAGGCATGGTGGCCCAGACCTGTAATCCATCCAGCTCTGGGATGGCAGAATAAAGGCTGTCTGGAGCTTGCAGGTCAGTCTAGATAAATAGACAGGCTCCAGATCCAGTGAGAGACCCATCTCAAAAGCATAAGAGAAAGAGCAATCAGAAAGACTTATACCATGAGCCATGAACCTCTGGTTTACACACACACGTGCATATGCGCATACACACACACAGAGGGAGGGAGAGAGAGAGAGAGAGAGAGAGAGAGAGAGAGAGAGAGAGAGAATCCTTAGTGCATACAACCTCACTCGTTTTTCACCAAGGTTCCTTTCATAGACATAGCATGCGGTCTATTTGTAGGTTCTTGAGTTACCCCCCCCAGTTACCCCCCTCCCCGTACTGATCTCCCTAATGGAAGAGCTGCTTTCCATTCTCACCACAATGAATGAAGGTTCTCTTTTGCCCCTGGCGGCAGTCCTTGTAACTCGGAGAGGATAAAGTGGGAAAGCTCATCTAGCCTGAGATTTGCAGACAAACAAGATGGCAGAAGTCAGTGGAAAAGTGGGGGCCGTGGGGGGGGCAGCAAATGATGGAGGTGAGGGGAGATGAACTGTGGGAAGAGGAGGCTGGTGGGTAGAGGGAGGGGAGGGTGCCTTCCTCAGCACTCCTGGGCAGGAAATGGTAGAGATCTGAGTGCTCGAGTGAGGTGTCAAGGATGAGGCAGTTTCTGAGGATGGGGACTCTGTGTATACAACAGAATAGCTCTGGCTGCTGAGATGGAAGGACACGAGGGAGGAGACCAAAAAGGAGGCAGCAGTTTGTAAAACCAGTTCTGGGTGAGGGAGCAATATCTTCCATTCCGAGAGACAGGGATGTCATGTCTCCAAGGCTAGGGCTCGCAAGGACCTCTCACATCACCCATGGGTTGCTGACTGTTGAGAGCAGAAGGTACAAGAGAGACTAGGGATGCGCACTCGGGAAAGGGGATGAGCATGTGAAGGACGTAAATTACGGGTAAGGGTGAGTAATAGGGTGTGAGAAGGATGGAAGGGAGTCAAGATTGTTGAGCTGTGGGTGTGTAAATTGAGGGTTAGTGTGTGTGAATGTGAAGGGAAGCATGTAAGTTAGGCATTTGAGTGTGTAAAGAGTGTATAGGTGGCAAAGGGCACACTCGCAGGTGTGGGCTGTGTGTATGTGGGTATTCGTATGGTAGAATGTGTATGTATGAGTGACTGGTGTTGTTTAAGTGTGTGTGTGTGTGTGTGTGAGTGTGAGTGTGATTACAGAATGTGTTTCTGTAGGAGGAGTAATGCGTGCAAGTGTGTAAGAAGCATGTGCTCACAAGTCAGTATGGTGCGTATACGTGTGTAACTGGGGGATGGTGCACGTGTGATGGACTTTTGTAGGTGAGAAAGCGAGGAGGGGAAGAGGGGGAGAGAAAAGAGAGCAGGAAGGGATGGGCAGGTCCGCTGAGCTGCTGTGTCAGCAGCGTGGTGTGAACTGCTGTGTAGGCAGCATGCGGTAAGGCTGGAGGACCCGGAAAGCTGGCAAGGCTAAGAGGTGAGATGGGATTCCACAGTGTCTCCGGGAGAGAGGGCTCCAGCGAGCTCCATCAAGTGCTCCTCCACCTCCTCCGGAACCGCAGCGTCCTGGTTCCGCAGCAAGTGTTCTGGGTTGCTGCTGTATCATTTCATTGTTCATTCTCATCATACACAGTAACCCAACATCAGATATCCCACACCTCAGTCACCATCCCTGACAATAAACACCATAGCTGCATAGAAAACATCTCAGCCATCTCGAGTGCTGTTGCTGCTGCTGCCGTGTGAATACCTGAAGCTCTCCTTCTACGTAGCTCATCTGTTTGTGTAGGTTAAAACCTGAAAAGAACAGTAATTTCAAAAGACACACAAAGATGGCCAGGCATGGTGATGCAGGCTTGTAATCCCAGTGCTAGGAAGCCTGAGGCAGGATGGTCATCAGTGCTGGGCCAGGATGAGACCATATCCCAGAATGCATATTCCAATCTCTCTCTCTCTCTCTCTCTCTCTCTCTCTCTCTCTCTCTCTCACACACACACACACACACACACACACACACACACACATGCGCGCACACACGTATGCATGCTGCAAAGGTCTAAGAGGTGAGATCTATGCTCCAAACATTCCACTAAATATTAAAACAATTTACAACAATGTAGCAATATAGCAGTAGCCACTTTTTTTGAGCAGTTCATGAGCAGACACTTTATTGCACATTGCTTTGTTGCTGCTACAGTGTCACAGTTCTCTAGCAAACTAGTCTCCCCGCCTGCTATGGTGGCTGTGTTTCTACGAATCCTTTCTCCTAGGCCTTTGCTGGGTTTTTGGCAAGGTGCTCTTGGTTGGTAAGAACATGATAACTGGTATGTGCACATGCTCACACACAGTCAGCCCCGGTGGCATTGATATTGGTGCTAATCCACTCACAAGGGCAGGGCCTCTATGACCTAACAGACCACCAAAGACCTCAGCTCCATCAGGGCTGTTAGGGCACAAGTTCCAGCATCTGAACTTAGGAGCCACACTCAGACTTAGCTCTCACCTACATAGCCATGTGGTTCTGGGTCCCAGAACCAGCCTTGGCTCATCTCCTTAGCTATTTCTTTCACAGTAGGACCCTTGCCTCTGCCATAACAGCCACCTCCATTTCCAATCCTCTCCTGACCTGGAGAGGCCCTGGCCAAAGTACCTTAAACTGTGGCCATTACATGGAAGGTAGCTTAGCTCCTCCAGGTCCCTGCTCAGAGAGTGCAAACTGCCCCTCCCTTATGCATAGGGTCCTCTTCCCTGCCAAGCTTTGCTCCACCCATCCTCTCCTGGTTTGTCTAGCTGTAACCTCGTTGAGTCACAGGGATCATACACCTTCAGCCCACCAGAGGGCGCTGTGACACGGGAAAGCACCCAACTGATTTCCTTTACAGTTGCTCCCTACCTGGCAGGTGACAATCCAAAATCCATAGTGAGTGTGGCTGCTGGAAAGGCCTGACTGTACCAATGAGTCTGCAGTGCAAGCTGCCCGGTGCAGCTTTCCAGCGGGTATGCCCTCTCCACCTGTCAACACACTGTGGGCAGAATCTTTGCAATGTGACATGATTAGCCCGGAACGTCTTTCCTCCTTTGAAACTTCACAAGTGGATTTATTCTTTTTAAAAAAAGTTTATTTATTTATATGAGTATACTATAGCTGTCTTCAGACATATCAGAAGAGGGCATCGGATCCCATTATGGATGGTTGTGAGCCACCATGTGGTTGCTGGGAATTGAACTCACGACCTCTGGAAGAACAGTCAGTGCTCTTAACCACTGAGCCATCTCTCCAGCCTCGGTGGATTTATTCTTGAGAAACCTTAGCAACCTCAGACTGTCTTTTCCTTACTGTATATGATTGTACCTTTTCACTTGAAGGAAGCTCTCCACAGCCTTCTGTGAGGTTCCCAAGTCACAGCCTCATCTCTTCCCATTAATAAGTCTGAGAAGAGTCATCTACTGAGAGCATTATCAGGATACACAGTTGATCTGAACACCAAGACAGTTACTCAGCAACTGGTGAGCATGGCCCACAGCGTAGAACTTGGCCAAAGGATAAGTCTTATCCCAAGTTGGACAGAGTGAGCTAGTGTGAGATTTCAATGTGCTGCTCTCATGCACCGCTTTCTGGATACAGTAACTGTGAGTGAGAGATGGAGCCTCCTGGATTGAAGGAATTCCACAACCAGGAGAAACTATGCTCCTGAGGTCTCTTCCTTCAAGGATAAGTGCAGTTGGTAACTAGAGACCAAGCCATGGCTTAGCCCCTCCCATGCCACCTCTCATCCATGCTCAGAGGACAGCCTGTCCCTCAAGGGGGTGGAAGAATCCATGCTGCCCATGGGAACTGGGGCCTGGACACACTGGGGAAGGAGCACAGTGCTTGCTCAGCAAACATCTGTGTTAAGAGCCAGGTAGCAGGAGAGTTCTGACCCCTCCTGTGCTCTGCAGACCTTATTACCCCAGCAGTGGATATACTGCTGAGAACAGATTTAAGGCTAAGAAAGCTGAGCCACAGAAGAATCCAGTAAAGTTGGAGGCCTCCACCCATCCTCCTCTGTCTAACCACCAACCCAGCTTCCTCCACACCAGTGATTCTCAAAGTGTGGTCTCCAGGGCAGTGGCAGTGGCAGCAGCAGCAGCAGCATCTGGACTTGCTAGAGACTACGGCCTAGATAGACCAGGCAGTTCATGTTCTGATGATCAGACAGCCATGCAAGCCACTGCTCTGTATCAGCCCCCTCTGGGATTCAGGAAATACACTGGTGAGTGGACAGAGTCCAAGGAAGGTTCTTAACAAGTCAAGCTGCTGAGGGAGGTTGGATCGGTGGCCTCACATGAACAGAGCCCCATGGTTAGAAACTCCGTTTCTGTTTCTATGGCAGCTCAAGCTTATCAGACATGTGGAAGGACTGAGAAGGACTGCAGGGTGCTCAGGTTCACCCCAGAAGATCAACATACAGGTATTCAGGCCAAACCCCTCACCTCCAAGGTGGGACCTGGGAAGCTGCCGGTTGGACAAAACCTGCTTCCCGTGCAGGCTAACACTGGGAACCTCTGCATCCATAGAAGGCTTCAGACAAGACTCGTAGGGGCTGGTTTTGTGACCAGGTATAAAGCCTTCCCCTCTACACCCTGAGATTCCTCTCTAAGAAGGTAGTCCTGGTTGATGAAGGAGTTGGATTCAGGGATCAGATTAGTTTAGTACATCTAAAGGGAGAAATCAAGCTAGATGCCGGGCAGCAAAAGTTAGGCCATAGACTCCTCAGACCATGGTTTTCAAACCCCAGGGCAATAGGGAGCCATGGAGGAAGTTAGCCCAAAGCAGGTGCCGTCAAGTTTGCATTTTCCAGAATTACAGCCTGAGGGGGCTGAGCTGAGGAGGAAGAAGGGGGAGACTGTGCTAATTAGCTCTAGGCACCAGCTCTGGGCTACAGTGTGTAGGTTCAAATCCCCGCCCCACCCAACCCCACAGTTGTGGGAGCTCGGACAATTGGCTTAGCCTGTTAGTGTTTCGGTGGTGAAATCTGTAAAGGACATGAAAGTCCGATGATAAGAATCCAAGGACCCATATGAAGCCCACAGCCTGCATTGGCGCTCTGTCCCCAAAGGTCTTATTGTTCTTTCACGAGCAGAAGCAGGAAGCTGTGGACCATGGCTAGTGTAAGCACTCTGAGGACCAAGATAGGTAGTGTGGTCATCAAACACCCTCTGAGTAGCTCTGGGGACAGTATGGCCTTTGGGCACATTAGAACAGAACACCCCCCCCCCCCCAACCTCTCAGAAGTGTAGACCACCTGCTAGAAGTGAAGAGCTGGCGGGAAGGTGTCCCTGTCCTCCCTAAGTCCTCAGTCTAGGCCTGCCCACATGACCCAGCTTCCTGTTTGTGATACCAACCTTGGCGGGAGGAAATCAACACCCCACCCAGGGCTAGAGGGCAGGAATGTGGACGTGCTGACGTCAAAGCTTGTCCCAGTTCTGAGGAGATGGGATGGGAAGGGCTTCCTGCTGAGCCTTGGAGCCAGCCTGCTCTGAGGGAGCTGAGGTGACCTGTGAGAGCTCATTCAGCTTTCTCTGTGGGGTGCTGCGGGGGTGAAGGCATGTCCTACCACAACATTGCTGCAGGACCTGGGCAAACACCTTGCAAGTCTCAGGTCCCTCATGTATAGGATGGGACCGGCAATGTAATGGAGCGAGGGTACCCATCAGGAATGAGAGAAGCCTTCCCTCAGCCATGAGCTTCTCCTCACTGAAGGAGTCACACAGGAGAGCCTTGTCTTCAAGAAAGGTACAAGCCCCTCCTGGAATGGAGCCTGCCTGCCTTCCTTCAGATACTGCCAGCATCTGCCTGGCTGGCAAGGCAGGGAAGAAGAGGAAGCCAGCCACAGAGGCATGAAGTATTTCTGGGGGTGGTGAGGAGAAGCTGTCCCAGCATTTATGCTGTGACTCAGGCTGAAGCCTGGACTCAGGCACTTCCTGGTCCAGTGACTCAGTTTCCCCAGTTCTACAGAAGCATCACAACACATGGCCTGTTTTTCAGCTTTGAAGAGGCATTATGGCAACTATTGAGTGTTGGTAGGGCCCTTCATGTCCCATGCTTGGAGGGCCTACTATGTGCCTGAGGCTATAAGCACTTTTGATCTTGATTCTCAGTTGAGCCTAAAGAAGTTAGAATTACTATTGACCGCATTGTATGGTGTGATAAGCAGGCCAAGGGAGGAAAAGAGATAGCCTAAGCTCATGGAGCCAAGGACCAGCAGAGTCCAAAGGAGAGCGCAGGCCTCACAAACATCAGGAATGTGCCTTCCATTGGAAGGCATACCCTAACAGTATTAGGTCATGCCCTTGACCCCAGCAGGTGATTGTCTTAGGGCCCCCTACCCTCCTTTACCCCATAGAAGGTCTCCTGGTGCACTCTCCAACCTGACCCTCCATCTGCTTTCAAATTTGATCACATAGGCTGGAGCAACTTGGCTCAAGCCTGGCCTCCTTTCTGTAATAGACTGCTTGGGACCCAAGACTGGAGTCCTGCTGTCCTCTGTCAAACATGCCTGGAAAGGCACTGTCTAGAGACTGGGATTCCAAGCTTGGTACTGGAGGAGAGCTGGCCTGGAGGACTGACATGGGATGGGAGGGGCCACGAATGTCCCTAGGAAGGCAGAGCCCCTGACAGCTAGCACCTGGGAGAGGAAGTACATGAGTAGTGTTGCCCTGGGGCCAGCTGGGCCCTCGCTGGGCTGTCTGCCCTCCTCCATTCCCCTTTGTTTTCCTCTAGGACATCACTTAGACCAAGCAGAGATATATGGATTAAAATCGGGGTTGGCTGCCCCTCCCCCCAGACCTTCGATCTGCGCCGTGCCCATCTTTCCGTTGAGCCTGGGTCCCTGGCATGCTACAAAATTCAGGAGCACCCCAGTTACTGATGAAGACATCACATCTTTGAAGACCCCAGTACAATCTCACAAAGCATCAATACACTGACATCCAGTCCCAGAGAAGGAGGTCCATAAGTGACCCTAAGAGCCATTTCCTTGGGTGCCCAGCAGGTGGCAGCATTGGCCTCTTGTTGTCACACAGACACTTGCTCTCAAAGAAATGTTTTATAGATTTTATGTTTTTGTTTGTTTGCTTGCTTGCTTGCTTGTGTTTTGTTGTTGTTGTTGTTGTTGTTGTTGTTGTTTTGCCTTGAGGCTAGCGCTCCACCCTGAGCTCCACCCCCAAGCCCTTACAGAGTTTCATGCCATTGGTGGTGAGGAACTAGATTTAGAAGTTGATGTCTCCTGGAGGATTTCCTGCCCGCTAATCCCATAGGCTGATGCTTCCTGCGCCCCCCACCCCCAGCAAGGCTGCCAGGCGAGCCCTGAAGGAAGAAGCAGAGGAAGCCTCACCCTGGATACCCCTCCTCCTGCTGCCCTGCTTTTCTCTCCACAGCCCTCTGCATCCCCCGCTCTCTCACCTCCATTCCCTTCCTTCCTTTCTTCCTCTCTCGTTTAACTCCTGTGTGTATTACATGTATAGTGCACAGGTTCTTTTCCATGCCTAAGGTCATAGAGAATAGCAGACCTGAGCCTTGCACCTGAGGCTTCCCCATGGACCTAGCTAGTGCTCTGTGTCCCAAAAACCTCAGAGCCATCAGGAGGACCAGTATGCAGCATAAAAGAAGAGTTTCCTGGAGAGTTCAAGAGACAGTGGAGAGACAGGCAATAATAAAGGATGAAAGGTATTTCTGACCCTGGCAAGCATCTGTCTGTGGTGATATGACAAGGTGACCAGCGGGAAGCATGAGGAGGCAGGGAAGTGACCAAGGGCAAGGGAAGCCACGCACAGGTGCATTACTCAAAGGTCCTTGGGCAGCCAGTGATGTCTTGAGGATTCTAGGAGGCTGGTGCCATGCTTTTTCAAGATGCCAGCTAAAGGGTGCATCAGCTTGCTGCCGCCCGTATAGCCACAAACACTGGCGAGCAATTCCTGAGTTCTCAGAGGAAGAAACTAGGACCCTCAACCAAAGCAAGGACCATGAGGTACCAGGAAAAGAAAGAAAGAAAGAAAGAAAGAAAGAAAGAAAGAAAGAAAGTGTTTAGCCTGTGCAGAGTGCAGGTACTCTGCTGTGGTGTAGAGGCCACCTTATGTAGATCAGTGGTGGTGCACGCCTTTAATCCCAGCACTTGGGAGGCAGAAGCAGGTGGATTTCTGAGTTTGAGGCCAGCCTGGTCTACAGAGTGAGCTCCAGGACAGCCAGGGCTACACAGAGAAACCCCGTCTCAAAAAAGGGGGGAAGGGATGAAATGGGGGTCTAAGAAGGAAGGAACATGCCTAAGGTCATAGAGAATAGAAGACCTGAGCTTTGCACTTGAGGCTTCCCCATGAAGGTAGCTAATGTCTTGTGTCCTAGAAACCTCAGAGGCATCTGGAGGGCCTCTCCTTCCTTGGGCCCTGCAGGTCATCTTGCTGAAGCTTCTTAGGATCCCTTGAGGTCACCCAGCATGTCTTATCCCCCTGGGGCTCCACTCTCCTGTAGAAATGCTCTATCCCTCCCACCACCACACTGCACCAACCCTGTTGCCTCTCCCGGAATGGCTCTATTGTGTGACTAACACCTAAGGTCACCACATTATGTCTGTCTATCCCAACAGACTGCACCTGAATCCCCACGGAGGTCTCAAGCCTCATGAACCAACCTTTAACCCTGCCCCTGCACCCCCACACTGATAACACTTATGCATTCCTACCCAGGGCTTCTTGTATAGAGAAAGGACTCTGTGGACTGGAGACCTTTACTTGAGCCTGTACCAGGACGCTGACCTGCAGGAAGAAGGTCAGAGAAAAAAATGGCAGCTGTGACCTAGGCCAAGTCCTGCAGTGTGGGGCCATCTGGGTCATGGGTAGGGTCAGTGCTGGGGATAGGGCATCAGCAGTCCTAGAGCTGTCTTGTGTGTACAGAATAAAGATGAGTGAGCCCTAGGACGTGACTTGAAACATCTTCTAGGGTGTAGGGAGGGTGGAGTCCCCAGAGCTCTGAGCAAGATGGCAGAGTGTGTGAGGGTCTGACTCAGCCAGAAACTATTGGGGAACATGGGAAAATGGGCACAGACACAATCCTTGCATAAGCAAGGTTTGGGCACAGCCCAAAGGACTGTCACTTGCTGGGCCATTCTTGAGCCGGGCCATTCTTGAGCCTCGCTGTGGTCCTTGAAGCAGATGGGACTCTACTTGGTATAGGAGGAAGCTAACACTTCCAGAAGGGAAGATACTCATCTAAGAGTCCCTAGCCAGAAAACAGGGGCGCTCTGTTAGGGGACCGGATCAAGATGACCCAGTGGCCTGGTCTTCACTTAGTAACAGGTGCTCACAGGTGGTTCAGGAGCGAGCCAGCGATGCCAGAGACTCTGAGAGGACAGAGGCTTGGGATGCAGGGCCTATGGAGCCAACCTTACACACTCCAGAACTGGTTCTCCACACAGCCCACAGAGGCCACGGACCTTCCCAGACACAAGCTGACATTCCAGGCTGTTCACTGTGACCTTTCAGCAGGTTCCATCTTAGGCTGACTTGACCCTGGAATTCCTCCCTCTTCCCTCCTCCCTCCTCCTCCTCCACCCTCTGTCCTCCATCCTGTCCCTCATCCCTATCCCCCATCCCCCAGCCTCCAGCCTTTTCAGCCCTCTTCACCCTTGCCTGGTCCCATATCCCCAAGCTGACAGTTTACTGCACAAACACCTCACCTCCCCGTAAGGTCTGCACACCTTTACCTAGGCCGTGCCCTCTGCTGCTCTGCTAGGATGACTCCCAGAAGGCTCCTCTGCTACTACAAGAGCTACCTCTGGTTTTGTGGCCTCTGATGATCCACACGTGCCAGCTAACTTTGCTATGCCTTGACTAGCTCAATGGCTGAGCACTTCTAGACCTCCCCATGGCTAGCACAGTTTCCCATCCAACATTAATGAGTCAACTTGCTAAATCAATATTTCATCTCTGCTACCCCAGACCCGATGAGGGAGTGGCCACTAGGACCACCTTCCCGAATTCTTACAAGGCGGGGTGTTTTCTTTCCTGCAGCTCCACTTTCGTTCCTTCTGCTTCCCTGTCACAGTGATTCTCCTCCTTTCTCCTTCTTTTTGTCCCTTGCCCAGGAATTCTAAAAGTCCTGCCTCTTCCACCCTGACCAGCTCTCTTCGTCAGGGGTTCTATTCCTACACAAACATCATGACCAGGATGCAAGTTGGGGAGGAAAGGGTTTATTCAGCTTACACTTCCATGCTGCTGTTCATCACCTAAGGAAGTCAGGACTGGAACTCAAGCAGGTCTGGAAGCAGGAGCTGATGCAGAGGCCATGGAGGAATGTTTCTTACTGGCTTGCTTCTCCTGGCTTGCTCAGCCTGCTTTCTTATAGAACCCAAGACTACCAGTCCACAGATGGTACCACCCACAAGCCCCCCCCCATCACTAATTGAGAAAATGCCTTACTGCTGGATCTCATGGAGGCATCTTGTCAACTGAAACTCCTTTCTCTGTGATAACTTCAGCTTGTGTCAAGTTGACACACAAAACTAGCCAGTACACCAGCCATTCGCCGTTGACTCTTTATTGATCAGGCAAAAACCAGTTGGGAACAGGGACCTTCAGCGTTTGGATACACAGATTCCCAATTTGGGAGCCGAATTAAGACAAAGCATTAGAAGCAATTCCCAACGCTGGCATCTCTGCCTTTCTTTGTGGAGGCACAAGTTCTTCCATGGTGTTATTTGACTGAATGGCTGGACAGCAGGATGTTTTAGAGAAAAGGCCAGCACATGAAGCACAGGCAGCAGGTGAACATCCACAGCGCAAAACCCAGGAAACATGAATTTAGACATACGGAGTGGATTATTCCAGGAAAAAAGCCCAAGTTCTCCACTCCAAAAGTCTGGGGTAGCAAACCGCAAGCACCTGTAAGGATGACAATGGTCCTCTCCATACCTCGCTGGCTCACACACTAACAGGGTTCACTGTCTGCTGGGTGTGAACACCCCAGAGGCTCCCACACACCCCCACAGTGCCTGTATAGCATGTGGGTCCCATCTTGCAGGGCAGGAGACAGATCCCAGCATCCATATGAGAGGCCCCTGGATAGTTTCTCTGATTGGACAGTCTTTTACCATATGACCATCCTCCAAACTAATGTCTATAAGATTGATTTGGACAGTTTGGGTCACATGATCACCCCTAACCAATGCCTGTTACCTGTTAACTGGTTCCAGCCAGCAGAGTTGTGGTATTGATGTTAACAGCTTCCTATAGGCCTTCCAAGCTGTGGAGGAAAGGTAGATACTGAAAGGTCCCGGTGTCTGCAGCCCCTGTGTTTTGACTCTGGTCCTGCCTCCATTATGTTACTTGGGGCAGGACACTGGACATCTCTGAGTCTCAGTGTCACTGCATGTAAAACAAGAGCACCATGGTTCTACCAGAGTGGCTATGAAGACCCTACAGTACCAAGCATAAGCCCTCAGGGTAGCATCTCGTCCTACCCTATGGGTTCTTGTGTTTCCAAGGCTAGCCCACAATCCTCTCACCTGTGGACCACCTCTGTAGGAAATGTTGAGCTATAAAAGACATTCCCCCTTGTGGGAGAGGCAGGAGAGCAGGCCATCCCAGCCAAACCAGTGAAGCCACTCTGATGCAAGAAGGGTGTTTCACTCCACCCTGCCTTCCTCAGCAACATGCTAGGCCCCATACTCAGTCCATGATCTGGTGCAGACCCCCCTGGAATCCCTGCCCAGCTCCTTTTGTGTCTGGGCCTCAGTATTCCTCTCTGTAAAATGGCCTTTCCAGGTTCTGAAGCCATTTGGGGCCAGTAAATGATCTCTCTGTATCTCGACCCTTTCCTTCAAAACAGAAATAATATAATGTTTTCTGTTTCATGTGTTTGTTGCAAAAATCCAAGTATGTCAAATATGTGTAAAGGAGGTAGTGGCCAGGGGGAATGGTGTCTGAGGGGCGTGGTGCCAGGCAGAAGGTCACTGCTGAAGATCAGCCAGCATCAGAGAGCTTTGTTAATCTTTGCCATCACATCCGTGGGGCACTTGATTCAGACTTAACCTTTGTTGTTAATCGGGGCTATGAAGCAAATGAGTCTCAAAAGGATGTGTCAAGTCCCCACCTGGGGGAAAACTAGAATCCCATCCCATCCGTGAAAGTAACCCAAAAATGTTGGGCTGAAGGGTTGGCTCAGCGGTTAGGAGCACTTGTTGCTTTCACAGATGACCTGGGTTCAATTCCCATTGCCCACATGGTAGTTCACAAACATCCTAACTCCTGTTCCAAGGGATCTGGCAGCCTCTTCTGAGCACTCCGGGTACCAGGCTTGCACATAATCACATAGATACATGCAGGCGAAACATCCCTGTTATACATAAAATAAAATAAATCTTAGATTAATGAGTATAGCTGGCACTCAGGCCTCTACATACATAAGCTAATTTGTTCCATAAAGAACCCTGCTAAGCCGGGTGGTGGTGCAAGCCTGTAATTCCAGCACCAGGGAAGCAGAGGCAGGCAGATCTCTGTGAGGTCAGAGAGAATTCCAGGACAACAAGGGCTACACAGAGAAGTACAGTCTCAACAAAACAAAAAACAAAAAATGGAAATTCTGTTAAGCTGTTTTAGAGATAGGGAAACTGAGACACATTAACGTTAAGTAATTTACAGGTGCATCTTAACTGTGGCAATACCTTGTCTTCCGTGTAAATGTTGTTGACTCCTGACGACTATGCCGGTGGCTTCATCTCTTCATTAAAGACTGGGGAATTTAGGCCCAGTTGGTAAAGTGCCTGCCTAGCATGCACAAGGCCCTGGGTTTGATCCCTAGTGCCACATAAACTGGGAGTTGTGACACACAGCTGAAATCTTAGTACTCAGGAAGTGAAGGCAGGAAGATCAGGGGTTCCAGGTCAGCCTCAGCCATATAAAGAGACTAAGGCCAGCCTAGGCTAGCTATCTAAACAGGGGAAGATCAGTAAGGGTAAAGGGACCTGAAAGCCACAGTCTCAACAGCTTGTGCCTTTGTTCCAAGAAAGAAAGGATTACTCATTGTGGGGTTTACCGTTCTTTAATGAAGAGTCTCAGGTCAAAATGTCTCTGCTCTTGCACTGCCCACACCCTGGGAACCTGAAGCAGAAGCAGCCCCTAGACATACAGGCAGCACTTCCATCCCCTCCCCCCACTTCTAGCACAAGGGGTTGTCTCTGTTGAGCAGCAGTTTCCAACCTTCCACTTTTAATACAGTTCCTCATGCTATGTGTCCCCTGACCACAGAGTTATTTTTGTTGCTACTTTATATCTGTAATTTTGCTACTGTTCTGAATCATAATGTAAGTATTTTTGGAGATGGAGGTTTGTCAAAGGGATCACAACACAGGGGTTGAGGAGTGCTGCTGTTGATGGAGGTGGAGGGGGGAGGAGGATTAAGAAAGGTGTCAAACCCAGTCAACAAGTACAGGCCATATCCCGTGCTGCATCTGTCCATGCATTACTGTGCCATGAGGCATTTGGAGAAGTGTCAGAGTCCACTGAGGCAGGCTAAGCTTACTATCTATGTCTAGATAAACCTTCCATTTTGGTAAAGAAGCTGCAAGCAAAGGAAGCTGAGAAAAGGAAAGATTTAGGTAGCTCATGTTGGTTTGAGCCTGTCTTAAGGATTTCCCGTCATGGTGGGGGCATGTGATTGAATGTGAAATGGGGCGTGTGATGGAACATATAATGGGACATGTGATAGAGCACATAATGGAGCACATGATGGAGCATTGATGGAATAGCTGATGGAGCATATGATAGAGCATGTGGTGGAGCCTGTGATGGAGCCTGTGATGGAGCATGTGATAGAGCATGTGAAGGAGAGTGTGTGGTGGAGCACATGATAGAACAGGTGATGGAACAGGTGATGGAGCATGTAATGGAGCATATGATGAAATGTGTGATGGAGTGTGTGATGGAGCCTGTGATAGAGTGTGTTATGGAGCACATGATGGAGCTTGTTATGGAGTGTGTGATGGAGTATGTTATGGAGCACATGATGGAGCACATGATGGTGCATGTGAAGGAATGAATGATGGAGCATGTAGTGGAGGTGTGATGGAGCATGTGATGGAGCCTGTGATGGAGCATGTGATAGAGCATGTGATGGAGAGTGTGTGGTAGAGCACATGATAGAACAGGTGATGGAACGGGTGATGGAGCATGTAATGGAGCATATGATGAAATGTGTGATGGAGCGTGTGATGGAGCACATGATGGAGCCTGTGATGGAGCCTGTGATGGAGTGTGTGATGGAGCCTGTGATGGAGTGTGTGATGGAGCCTGTGATGGAGCGTGTGATGGAGCCTGCCTGTGATGGAGCCTGTGATGGAGCCTGTGATGGAGCCTGTGATGGAGCCTGTGATGGAGT
>JADRCH010000008.1:13229271-13279271 GCA_019843965.1 Rhynchomys soricoides
TGTGATGGAGCCTGTGATGGAGCCTGTGATGGAGTGTGTGATGGAGCACGCTGTACACCTCATGGCTGTAGGAAGTCCAGAGAGAAGAAGCAAGAGCACAAGGAATCACAGGCCTCTTCAAGAGCATGATCATGGTGGCCTTAAATCTCCCACTGAGCACTACATACTGAACTCTTACAGGTTCCACAACCTATCATAGTACCAGGCTCAGGACCAAACCTCCACTGCATGGGCACATGTTCAGACCATAACCAGGAGATGTGATCAAATCGGCAATGGTGGCTCACCTAGCCTGTCACTGACCAAAGCATGCAACTGACTACAGTGACCGAATGGTACTGTGACTGATGATGCTACAGCCATGTGTTCTGTCAGCCTGACAGTACACACACACACATACACACACACATACATACATACACACACATACATAAACACACACACACACAGCCCTCAATCTAAAAGCAACAGAACTAGAAATAAAGCCTGGGAACTCACGACTTAAGCATCTTCAGATGTGTGAGAGTTCCCTCCCAGCTCTACCTGCAACAATTGCCATGAAGCCTAGAATGGCCAGACCTGGGTTTCTAGCTGCCATTTCCCCAGCACAACAAACAAGCTCATCTAGGGACACGGAGGTTCTGCAGCTGAAACAGGAAGGGTCTGTAAGTGTTAAAAATAAGGGGGCATAGGCACCATCTAGGGGGCATGGCTCCCTGACAGCCCGAGCTCTGACCCAGAAGCGCGAATGGAAACGACAAGGCAATGCATTGGATGTGTGGAGCTGGGGGATGGCATAGTGGGTAAAGCTCTTGCCCTGTAAGTATAAAGACCTGAGTTCAAATCCCCAAGCCTGTGTAAAAGCTCGTTTTGTAATCCCAATGTCCCTACACGATAACATGGAGACAGAAACATTGCTGGAAGCTATGGGTTAGGTGGCCTGGGGAATACAGCATCAAACAAGAAAGAAGACCCTGTCTCAAACAAGGTGGAAGTCAAGGAGATTGACACCTGGACTTTCCTCTGACCTTCACGTACACCCTGTGGTATGCACACACCTGCACTCATGCACATGAACACACATGCAAAAATGTTAATTCATGAAGTCATTCTGATCAAGACAAAATGGAAAAGGGAGAAGAAGGAAGAACAGAAGGAGGAGAAAGCTCTTCCTTGCAGAGAAATGCCAGAGTTGTGCAGGAAATGAAAACACACAGACCATTATCATCACGGAATCGATTCACCTGCTGTCATCAGGTCAGGGTCACGGTTAGAGCACAGCCATCCGTATCTATCTGAACCCTGAGAACACATGAAGGCATCCTCACTTCACAGTGGACAAAGCAGGCAGGTCCAGCCTGACCCAGAGCTTGGGTTGGGAGCCTCCAGGGCCTCCCCACCCCAAATGCAGAACCTGGCCAAGCCAGACTGAAGGCTATGCTACACACAGTGTGCCACAGAGATGTCAAGGTTGGGAGACAAGCTTGTTAAAGGAGGTGGCTGCTATAGATTAAACAGAGAGAAGGCATGTGACAGGTGAAAGCCATCTGACCCCAGCCCGGTCCCAGTGCCATATCTATGTATAAAAGACTGTCTCCCCATGTCAGGGTGAGAGCATCACTGTGACTGGGCTGGGGACACTGAAATATGGAGGGGTGAATGGTCATCACGTCTATAACTTTTCTCAAGGGTTGTGAAGTACCTGCACAGAGGCTTCTCTTACTGGGAGGGGGTTAAAAACCTGGCAGTTAGATCCCAGGGGCTGGGAGACGAGGAACAGAACATGCAGGATTCCAGCACTCAGGCCAGAGACAGCAATCCCAGCAAGCTCTGAGAAGGGCAACCAAAACCATAGTGGGCAGTGACAGAGGAAGACACCCGGGGTCAGCTCTGGGCTTCCACACACACATGGACACACGGATGTATACACACCTCATACATATATGCAAGTGACCACATACGTACGAACACACACACCTACACCACATACATACATACATACATACATACATACATACATACACAGATCTGGGCATACATATGATATGTGCATGTGCATGTGTATGAAGAACAGAGAGACAGAGAGAGCTAGAAAGACACGTATGGACAAAGACAGAAAGACAGAGAGATAAAGAGAGAGAAACACAGAGAGATACAGAGAAGGAGACACAGACATGGACATAGAATAACAGATAGACAGAGACATAGAGAGATGAGAGATAGACAGGTATGGGGACAGGGAGAAAGACAGACAGAGACAGGAGAGACACAAGCAAAGACAAAGGGAGATAGAGGCACAGATAAGTGAGGCAAGCAGAAAGCTGGCCTGGGCTGGGGCTTCTCAACCTGTCGCTGTTCTCACTTTGGCCCAGACGGTCCTCTGATGTAGGAATGATTACTTGCCTTCCCTCTATCCACCGGGTGCCAGCTGCATCCTGACTATGACACTTCAAATGCCCTGACCATGTCCTGGAGGGACCCAGCTGAACACCAGAATTCTAGGCAACAGGCAGAAGCATAAATCTATTGATCGAGTCTCGAAACTTTTGAAATTGATCCAAATACAAATTTAAGGATCCACTCCACCCCACAGGAAGTGGTGCTGAGTAATGTGGGGCTGGCAGGAGGGGGTTCCTCCCCCAGTGACTTTAACATGCCTGTGGCTATCTAGAGGGCTGTCAGGCATGCTGAACTGCAGTCATATACGTTGATGTTGGGCTAGTTGGCAACACCTGTATCTACACCTGGGCTTAACTAATGGACGACCGAATGGAGCATGTCACCGACTGGCATGCCAACATCAAGAGTCAGCCAGGATGGAGAAGAAAACAGAAGGCTAGCCCTGAAAGGTTATGTGGGCAAAGTGTGGGCAAAGTAGGCTTAGGTCTGAGCAGAGAGGTAGCAAGGTAGTTCAGAGCCAAGAGGCCATGGACCATCATGTAAACTGAAGAGTGAGGGAGCTCACCTGGGAAACTGGGCACTATTTAAGTACCAGGTCCGATTAGATGGCGTTTCAGCACAGATGAGCAAAGCAGAGAGAGTAACCAGCAGTGTCTGGGGAAAAATCATTCATGCAGAAAACTGCCAATGGGAAGTGGCAAAGCAGGAATGCCAGAGGTGGGCTGGGGGTAGGGGGTGGCCTGAGAGGATGAGCAAGGGACCATGGGAGGAGTCAAAGCAGGAATATGACAGGGCAAGAGTTTCTACCAGAAGCCGCACAAGACTCCCCCCACCCACCCCACCGCCTACCCCCACTGTGATTGAAACACAGAAACACTGCAGTAGGAGAGAGCATTGCACTGAGAGCCAGACCAGGAAGTGATTCCTGCAACACAGTGGTTCTGAGCAGGGCTGACTTGGGGTAAAACAAGGTTGATTTGGATAATATTTGAAAGCCAGGTGTGCTGGCCAGTCTTATGTCAGCTTGACGTAGCTACAGTGATCTGAACTGAAGGAACCTCAATTGAGAAAATACTTCCATAAGATCTGGATGTAAGGCATTTTCTTAATTAGCGATTGATGGAAGGCCCAGGTCATTGTGGGTGGGGCCACCCCTGAGCTAGTGGTCTTGGGTTCTATAAGAAAGTGGGACAAGCCAAGTCATAGGGACAAGCCAAGTCATAGCGAGCAAGCCAGTAAGTAGCACTCCTCCATGGCTTCTGCATCAGCTCCTGCTTCCAGGTTCCTGCCCTGTTTGAATTCCTGTCCTGACTTCCTTTGGTGATAAACAACCATGTGGAAGTGTAAGCCAAATAAACCCTTTCCTCCCCAACTTGATTTTTGGTCATGGTATTTCATCACACCCTATTGTGTGAAAGACAGAAGCATCAAGAATACCAGTGAGGTCACCATCTGTGCTACCCTAGAATGGCCAGCTGTTTTTGGAGAAGAAAACCAAGACCAAGATAGTGAAGTAGCCTGCCCACAGTTACATACCACTTGTTGATTTGAATCCAGAACTCTGGCTTTGGAATCTCCTCATTCCTACACCTGCTCCCTAGTCTAATCTGTGTCTTTGTTTGTTTTGTTTTGTTTGTGATGGGATCTCACTGTGTAGCCAAGTCTAGCCAGGACTCAGAGATCCATCCTCCTGCCTCAGATACCTAAGTTCTAGGCTTTTCTGCTACACCCAACTTCACTAAACTTTGAAAGGAATTACTTGTATGGAGTGGCCAGAAGAATCGCAGCCAATCCCCTAACCTCATGCTGGTTTCCGGGCCAGGGAGGAACTGTGACTATGGAACATGCAGCCCTGGATTCATACAGTACCCACTACCGAGTCCACCAGCCCTGGAACATCCTGGTCGAGTTCACACAAGAGTCAGGGGAGATGGCAGAACCTAGGCTGGTTCCATATGACCCATACACTCCTACTAGTCACCTTGTAAGGCCAGAGTTAACACTCCTGTCCCCACTGATAAGGACCCTAATCTGACAGGCCCCCATCTGATCTGGGCCTATGCTAGGGACTAGAGCATAATACACAGCCTTCCAGCTTGAATAGTAACTGCTCCAGCAGACCCTCAGGACACAACAGCCAGATGTGTTCAGGAGCCCTCACTCCAGCTGAGCCTCTCCCTCTCACACTCCTCACCATGGCCCGACCACCTTGTTTTACTTGGTGGTGTTGGCTTCACTGGGTCAGACTCTTCCCTCAGTATCTCAGGGATGGTGACAGTATCTCGGGATGTCTGACACAGATCTGCTCCCTCGCCCCCATCCAGCTTGGAACGCAGTTGCCATGGAAAGACATCAACAGGCCTGCGCAACATTTGGGCAACACAAACTGGAAGATTGCTCTTCTTCCCGGAGCCCAGGCCCAGACATGCCAGGGTGTGGGCTGGGGGTGGGGCAGGGAAATTCTGGAGCACCACATGACAGTCCCAGACTAGAGTAGAGCCAGCCAGCTACCCCTGCACCCTCTAGCACAGAGCCTCTGCTCTCATCCACCACTATGAATAGTCTGGATTCACTGCTGGGGAAACTGAGGCCAGTGCTCTTGCCTCTGCCACAGTACTCTGCTAAGTCCAACAAATGGCTGGGTATCTCAACCACAGATCATTTCCCACTGTTCCCCGATAACCTAAAGGTTCCTCATTGACTTCACCCTAGGACCTTGGTCAGATCCCTGGCCTGGAGGCTCACTAACAGTGAGGTCCTATCTCTTTGAGCATCAGCTATTCTGTCTTCTGTAAAGTGGGGCTGTGACCACACCTCCTTTACCAGGTCTATTGGGTACAAGCAACCATGGAGTTAGGGAGCAATGTTTGCTTAACCAGGGGATTCTGAGGTATTCGTGGATCTGGGCATCACTTTACAACATTCACCAAACCATGCCACGCCCCTGTCTTAAAGTCTTCCATAGTTCTCCATCGCCTTCTGGAGGAAGCTCAAGAGGTTTGGTGAGGCTTATCACTGATAGCCTATTTCTTCTACTTTTGTGTGTTCATACGTTTCAGTATAAAAATATCAGCATGCGCCAGGCAGTGGTGGCGCACACCTTTAATCCCAGCACTTGGGAGGCAGAAGCAGGTGGATTTCTGAGTTCGAGGCCAGCCTGGTCTACAGAGTGAGTTCCAGGACAGCCAGGGCTATACAGAGAAACCCTGTCTCGAAAATATATATATCAGCATGCTCATTTATGGGAGCACTCACTGTGTATGTTAGGTAATAAATGAGTTTCCCTTTAAAAACGGAGAAACTCAGACTTCTGAAGCCCTGTCCCCAGGAGTTTGCCAGGGCCTAGTGTGAGCACTTTGCACAGGTATCTCCTGCCATCCTCACAGCTACCCAGATGCATGGCTGCCTTCCCTGGAGAATAAAAAACACAGCGGATTGAGTGGATTGAGGTTCACACAGCCAGAGTGAGACCAGCCTTTGGGCTTCTGGCTGTCAGAGCATTCTGCACACAGTCTGCCCTGGCTGCTGGCCTGGAGAAGTGCCAGGCAACAGGTCCAAGGCATGCATCACAGCAATGTCTGATGGGAAAACAGACTGATAGCTCACAACACACAGGGCCAGAGGGGAAGGCCCCCAAATCCTGTCAGGACCCTCCAACTTCATTCCAGAAGTATTGAGAATACCCAAGATTGAACACCAGGCCCTCTTTAGAGTTTCTGAGTCAGCTGGGCTCACGTGGGGCCCTTGGGGTGATGGCACTGCTGGTGATGTGGGGACCATACTGTGAGAACTGACACTGAGGAAGGAACATGCAGTGGTGGGGAGCAGGGGCACGGAGCAGGGTTGGATACCCAGGCTGTCTGTAGCAATAAGGGCTACCTCAGTTAGGGGCCTGGGGACCAAGGACCTATGGTTCTGCCCCCTATGAGCTGCACTGAGTCCATGGGACAGACAGGTGCTCCTTACCTCTGCTGGGAATAACCTACCCTCATTCTCTGTCCCCACAGGAGACTCCAGCGTGCCTGACAGGAAAGGGTTGTCAGGACAAGGCCAGTCTCCTATTCTTAGCAATGCCCCCCCCCCCAAAGGCTGTATCAGGAAAAGTATCTATTTCCCCCCTGGGTCCAAGTTCTCAGCAACCTTATCCCAACACCCCTTGAGAAGCCCCATTCTGGAAAGCACCCTTCCCCCTGCATCCTTCAGAAAGGGTCAGCACTGCTGCTCCAAGGGAACCCTCCAGTGAAGGAAGGAGCTTCGACCTCCACTGACCACAAAAGACTCCACACATTTGTCCCAGAGGCTTGTCCCTCAAGGGCAGACAGACAGAAGTCTCCAAATGACCTAATGCCTAGAAGATCATCTCTGACAACTAAAGGGCCTGGAGCTCAGGATGGCCTATGTTCAGTAGGCCAGGATGGCCTATGTTCAGTAGGCCAGGATGGCCTATCTTCAGTAGCCCAGGATGGCCTATGTTCAGTAGGCCAGGATGGCCTATCTTCAGTAGCCCAGGATGGCCTATCTTCAGTAGCCCAGGATGGCCTATCTTCAGTTCCCACCTGACCAAATTTTTCCATTTTCTTCTCTCCCTCCCTTCTTCTTCCATTCTTGTTTTTCTCCTTCCACGCTTCCCTTCCTCTCTCTTTCCCTCCCTCCTTCCTTCTCTCACGACTTAACGATTTATACAGAAGGGCAGTCATTCACACTTTATATATAATTGGTTTATATACTTTACAAACAAGTTATAAAATTATTTCAAGTGTCTGGAAGCATACTGAGGAAAAACTAAGGAGAAATGAGACTAAAGAGAAGACGTGAGGTAAAAGGGGAATTGGGGGGGGGGGAGGCCTCTCTCAGGTACTGATCTCTGGGTAATGACCTGGAAGGGGAAGTACCAGCCCCGGGAGCACCTTGGGAAATGGCAGAAATGCCCAGAAGTGGGCAGGGAATCCCAAGGGAGTAGCCAAGGGGTATTAGGGAGGCTGGAGAGCCCAGAGTCCCAACTGGTAGAGACGGTGGCTGAGAGGGGAGAGCAGGGAGTCAAGGCAGCTCATGGTTTGGGACTGAGGGCTGAAGAAAGGGACAGTGAGGCTCTGATAGGAAGATGGAGGGGAGGAGCTCTGGGGCCAAGACCAAGAAGGTAAGTGTGGATTCCAGGCACACAGGGCTCCAGAGCCCAGGAGTAAGACTCAGGCCTGCTTGTGGGCAGATCCCAGGAAAACAGAGCAGTTCCTGGTAAGTCTGAAGCAGGGAATTCTGGGACAAGTGATGCATGTCCCTCTAAGGAGCCACCTGCTAGAGTAGATTCTCTCTTATTAAGTTGCTTCTTATTACAGCCCTGACTCAGTTTCTTTAATGTTTTTACTCTGAAAGTTTTTGCTGTGTGCCAAGTACCAAGTTCATTTCTGTACACTAGTGACAAAGATGGTCAGTTACCCGGTCACTCACACATATGTATGTGCATACACACCCACACATGCATGCATGCACACACCACGCATGCATGTGATAAAGTAGTACAAGATCCAGACCCAACCTCATTTTACCTCCAGTTCTGAATTCTATTGTCCTCTGGATTAGGAGGGGCCAGCACAATGAGGAGGGGCCTGAGAAACTGGGCCAGGCAGGACACTTCGAACTGACACACAAAACGTCCTGACTACCCTTGGTCCCGTGAGACCTCAAAAGAGTCACCCTCTGTCCCCAGCCTTCCTTTTTACCTTCCTATAGTGGAGACAATGACACCACCTGTGGGAACTGTCAGAGGCTCCATGAGAGTCTTCATAGCATTCGTTCATAATTGCTGTCTTCTCCATGCAGGATAGGACATGCTCCACCACTACTCACTGAGGAAAACGCTTTCACAGACTGGGATGGCTGTCTCAAGTACCTGTTGATGACTGACTGACTGACTGACTGACTGACTGACTGACTCTGGCAAGTTCTTTTGCATCTCAGAGAAGCTAGGGAAAGAGGGCAGGCAGGAAGCTAAGGGGTAGGTCTTACTTAGTTGCTTTGCACCCCAACCCAAGCACAGTCACTGCAGAGGTACCAGGAAGCATAGACTTCCCACTGTCACTTGGCATAGCAGATCCAGTTCCTGGTTTAGAACCTGTGCAGGGGTGGGCAGCCCCACCTTCCTCCTGCCAGAGTTCACATCTGCTCCTCCATTCGTACCCAGGCCAGAAAGCAGCCAGGTTCTGGGCTCAGCCCACCCTCCAGAAACCTCACTGACACTGGCTTTACTACTGCTAAGGGGTCACTCAGACAGACAGTAGGGTAAGGGAGGCTTCTTCCAGGAAGGTATGTTCAAGAGCCACTTCCTCCTGTTGAGCCCCAGACCCTTCCCACAGCATAATGCATCTATAGACAACCGCATCTCCTAGGGAAAAGCATGATGTAACAGACATCAGGGACAAGTGGATGGAGAGACTGCAGCATGCAGCAACTCCTGCCTCAAGCCACCTGTGTTTAGATTTATTTTATAAATTTTCCCCGTTGGAGATGAACTACTAACAAATCACAAGGAAGGAAGATCTGGGATTTATTTATTTGGAGTTAGTTGTTTTCTTTTTTCTTTTCTTTTTTTTTTCAAGACAGGGTTTCTCTGTGTAGCCCTGGCTGTCCTGGAACTCACTCTGTAGACCAGGCTGGCTTCAAACTCAGAAATCTGCCTGCCTCTGCCTCCCGAATACTGGGATTAAAGGCATGCGCCACCACTGCCCGGCTAGTTGTTTTCTTGAGACAGGTTCTTACTATGTAACCCTGGCTAGCCAGGAATTCACTATGTACATGAGAGTGGTCTTGAACCTAAGAGTCCTGCTTGCCTTCTGAGTGCTGGAATTAAAGGTGTGTGTCCCAACACCTGACCTTACAATACCTTAGTTTTAACATTGAAAAGCAAAAGTAATTATATAAATTTGCACACGTAATCTAGGTGGGACAGAACATGACTTGTGACTAAGAATCAACCCACATGTGTTTGCAGCACCTGTATTCAAATAAGAACTCGTGAGTAAGCTGGAGTGACATAGAAAGGCTTCCGATTACCCCTGATCCATCCAAAGACCCAGCTCCTCGGATTCTGTCAGTGGACTGTCCTGAGAGCCCTGTGTGTCCCTGGGTGAGGAGTTGTGAATTTGGTAGAGGACATATATGTTTCAGAACAGGTACATAAACACTGCCTTTAAAGATAAAGATGCCCTTACAACTGTGAACAGAGAGCATGCTGGGAGCAGTTGAGGGATGTGCTCCATGTGTGTGTTAACACAGAGCTGCATTCCCATACAGGACCCTAAGGGTGTCTCTGGTGCCCACAATACCCTGCCCTGAATTGCCAACAGCACTGTGGTCTGCCTGCCAGGTCTAAGTAGATAGAGCAACTTTGTTCATTTCTGCAATTTAGGCTCCCAGCTCTACTTGAACAGAACTCAGGAGGACTGTGGGACTATGGGAAATAGATCAATGAGAAAGGGCAATGGACATGGCGCTTTTTATTCCAGAAGTGATTTAAGTCCTCAGTATATAAAAGAGAGGAATAGGAAACCCCAAGAATGAGTCTTGAAGGTCCAAGGTCCCTCTGAAGAGACAGTCTTTTCCCGCTGTCACCTTGGTCCTGGGGATGAGAGACATCACATATGAGGTATCTTAAAGGAAATGCCCAGGGTAAGGGGAAAGGATGTCATTGCTTCCTTCTGGGTTGGA
Organism: Rhynchomys soricoides; assembly: GCA_019843965.1. Taxonomy (NCBI): domain Eukaryota; kingdom Metazoa; phylum Chordata; class Mammalia; order Rodentia; family Muridae; genus Rhynchomys; species Rhynchomys soricoides. Next base: position 13,239,373 of record JADRCH010000008.1, read on the forward strand.
ACGTAAGGGTTTCATGTCTACCTTTCCTTCTAGACTGAGCTCCTGATGTGTGGGGTGAGTGGTGCTTCTCCACCTGTGTCTAGGACACCCAAACAGCACCTAAGTACCTCAGGCAGCCTACGGCACCTATTGGATGAATGAAGGAGTGAGGGAGAAAGATTTGCTGCCATGACATTTCTACCCCTGGACCTTTCACTGAGGACACAAGAATGAAAACCTGGGCCTCTGTTCACTGAGCTTCTAGCATGGTCCAGGTCCAGCTGTTGCTTTCACCAAGGTCACATGTTCTAGCATAACCATGCTGGCATTTTAATCCACTCTGCACAGTGCGTATTTTGACTTGGGGGGGGGTAATTTTTCTTTTTAAAAGAAACTTAGTTGACTCGACTCCTAGGTGTGCAGCCAAGAGAAATGAGAACACGAAACCACATGAAGACTTGAACATGAACGGTCATGGCAGCGTGATTCATCAGAGCCCAAGTGGAAAGATCCCAGAGGCTGCATCAGTCAGAGAGGAATAGTGTGTGCATGGCCACATAATAGAATATTGCTATTCTAACAATAAATAATTATTAATAACGAACTGACACAGACTACACTGTATATGAACCTTGGACACAAGGAGGAGATATGAGGATATCCACCCCCAAAGACCACATGTTATAGAAGTATATTTCTATGAAATATCCAGAATAGGCAAGCCACAGAAGGAGAGGGTAGATTCCCACTGTCTAAGGCCAGGAGTGGGATGTGGGCAGGGGCGGCGTGGGAAGAGCATAGTGATCACTAACAGCCGGGCAAGTACAACTGTGAACACATGGGAAACCACTAAATCTTGCCTTTTACATGGGCAAATTATGTGGCATGTAAATTTTTCAATGAAGCTGTTATAAAACCCAAAAGAAAGAAATTAGAGAATTCCCCTTTCCAAGGAGACGCCAGCAGAGAAGCCGGTTTCACAATCCAGTGGTGGCTCTGGTTTGCCAATGGCATTTCTATTTTTCAACAGTCTTGAGCCTATTCTGCGAGGTAACTTTTCTCAAGACTCATGTTGCACCCCAGAAGCCCCACATTGCTGGCTGCTGTCTATCGCCAGTCTAGGTGACCCTGTCTGTTGCCCTTGGCCCCCCTGTCCATTCTCACCACTGCCCCTCCCTCAGCCCCTCTCTGCTCAGGAAAGCCAGCTCCAAATTCCTGGGCTGCCTCAGGAACCTGGTGACGTGGGCCTGTTGTGGAGTGTTTGGGCACAGAGGCCTTCGCTGCCAGCGTTGCCAGGCACAGAGGGTGACTAAGCCAGCCAGTTGTGTTCAGGTTTCAGTGCCGATTCCGGAGCAGGGGGAGCCGAGAGCTGTTCAGCTGCTTGGGGACGGGCTTGAGTCTGTCCAGTTATGCATGCTATACTTGGGCTATCCTTACACACCAGCAGGCATCTTCAGCTATTGATGTGAGCCAGGCATCCAGTGACATAGAAGTGCCCAAAAGAGTTCTTGGGGAAAATAGAAAATAAATCAAAACAACTCAAAAAGTGTAAGAGCTCCAGACAAACATCAAAGTGACTGTCACAGCTCACTGGCTGTGCCAGTGAGTCCTACATGCACAGGCCCAGCCAACTGTAGATCAAAAATAGAGAATCTTTTAAATTGTGTCTGAGTCAAGCAGGTAGCACATACCTGCAATGCCAGCACTGAGGAGGTAGAGGCAGGAAGATGACAAGTTTGAGGCTAGCCTGGGCTACAAGAGTGAGAAAAGCTGCCTCCAAAAATAATTATGTCTATACTGAACACATGTGTTTATCTTACCATCATTCCATAAATAATACAGTATGGTAGCTGTCACACACATATGCAGTCGGTTAGAGGTGGTGTGTCTTCCAGAGCTGGTTTAAAGAATATGGGGGGGGGGGGTGTTCAAGCTCTATGCAGACACTGCTGTATGGGACAACTTGATCTCTGTGCAGTCCTGGGATGATTCTGCTGCCTCCATCCCCAGGACATCTGCACTCAGAACTTCTAGCCTAGCTAGTGAGAGGGTGGCCCCAAGGACAGGCTTGGAAAATACCTATCCATGTGTCAGTGAGAGTGACCAGCTAGAGGCAAGGAAGACCACCAGAGCAGAGCAGGCTGGGATTCAGCCTTGGGGAAGCATCTTCAGGGAAGGCTGGGACTTCACGAACTTCTGCATACAGAAGCCTCAGGGAGTCACGGGTGGGCAGCAGGATCCAGTCGGCTTCTCTTTCTCAAAGCCTCTGGCTGCTGAATGGGGAATAGACAAGTGGAGGGGACCAAGAGAGTTATCCATCCTCTTTCTGCTAGAGGCCACTGTCTGGCAAGTCCCTCTCATAGCAAACGGACATTGAATGTTGTGACTGTTCCCACTTGAAATTGACACTGAAATCAAACACTAATCATTTCAGTCGACTTTACCATTGTAATTCATTCAAAGCTCAAGGAAACAAACCCAGGGGCTGGAGAGATGGCTCTGCAAGCGACTTGCTCTTGCCGAGTATCGGCACCCATATGGCACCTCACAACCATCTAGTAGACTAGGTAGACTCTTCTGGCCTGTTTGGCACCAAGCATACATGTGGTGCACAAACACACATGCAGACAAAACACTCAAACACATAAAATCAAATAAATAAATCCCCCCCTCTCTTATAAAAGTGTAAATAGAAAGAAATTATCCCAGCCAAAGGTCAGGATTTAATTAACAGTTCCTTTTTGTTGTTGTTGTTGTTGTTGTTATTGTTGTTGCTGCTGCTGCTGCTGCTGTTCACATTAGTATAAAACATAACTAATGTAAAATGTTGGTGGAGCACGCCTTTAGTCTGGAGGCAGAGGCAGATAACTCTGAGTTTAAGGCCAGCCTGGTCTATATAGTGAGTTTCAGGACAGCCAGGCTTGCATGGTGAGATCTTATTTCTAAATACCAATGATGATGATGCAGAGGAAGATGAGGAAGAGGAGAAGGAAGAGGAAGAGGAGGAGGAGGGCTTTCACTTCTTGTCCTAGTTTGGTCTCTGTTGCTATGACAAACTTGATGACTGATCACAACTTGGAGAAACAGCTCACTGGCCATCAAGACAGGAACCTGGAGGCAGGAATTGAAGCAGGAGCCATAGAGGGGTGCTGCTCACTGGCTTGCTCCATAGGCTTGCTCAGCCGGCTTTCTTATACGACCAGGGCCAGGCACCACCCACAGTGGGCTGGGCCCTCACCCATCGATCTTTAATCAGGAAAATGCCTCTACAGACTTGCCTACAAGGCATTCTGACAGAGCCATGTTTTCTCTCATGGTTTCCTCTTCCCAGATGACCCTGGCTTGTGTCCGGTGGAGAACAAACTAATCAGCATACCTCTGGAAGCTTCTGTTGCCAACACTGATCACAAGTTCTTATTATAGAAGCCTTTGTGAAAGGTTGACCAGAAGGAGCTTTCTCTAAGCATTGTCTTCACTTTAAGCATAGAAGGTGCTTAAGCCAATGGGGCAGTGAGGTTAGCCCTGATCTCCTCAATCTCTTGAGCAGGCTATAGAAGCTGTACAGAAAGAACACCGACTTCTACAGTTAGTTGAAAGAGTGAACCTGCAGCTTTCCTGCCTGCAAACTGGGCCTGTGGTTCTCCTACCTGTAACACGCACCCGCTCAGAGGTAAAGGGACTACGGGGAACAATGGCCAGGTACAGGCTAGCAAGAGGGACCGAGTGTCCATCTCCATGGCCCTGCCCCACTCAGTCAGTGGAAAGGAGCCACCCAGCTGTCACAGGAGCAAACTAGGCCAGCATGTCCTCGCCCAGCCCCTTCACGCTCCATGCACACCCAGCAAGCTCTTCTAGGCGGACTGGCTGAGCCTGACCTGCTCACAGTGGAGGAGGTGTAACTCTCAAGGATCCAGCTTCGTCCTTGGTAAGAACCCTTCTGTCATATCTTATCACAACCCCTTTGCCCCCAAGATCACTTGGCCAGCTAGGATGTCCCCACAGGCAGGCCTCAGAGCCCCATCCTCCCAGCTGTACACAGTGTGTACTGTGGGTTTAAAGAGTCTCCAGTGTCCCCAACCATTCCTTATGTCCCCCCAACCCTTACGCCTTACCCATCCTAGGGAGCCCCTGGTCTCTGGAGACCTTGCCTGTGTCACCCCTTTGCCTTTAACAGGCTCCTCTCTTCTCTGGGAAGCCCCTCCCTTAATACTCTTCTTCCCACCTGACCCCGGTCTAGTAAATTCTTACTGAGTCTGTCGAGCCCTGCCCAACTGCCTCCTCCTCTAAGAAGTCCTCCCTGATTCTCATGTCACAGTAACCACGCATGCTGCGGAGCAAATGACTCCCTCTAGAGGAGGGCACAGCGCTGTCCAGACCATCCGTGCACCCACTGGGCGGTGGAGCTTAAATCCCTGCACCTACTGGGCGGTGGAGCTTAAAGGACACAGGCTCTGTGCTCAGACTCAGCTCAAATTTTAGTTTTGCAATTGCGAGCTATGCACCCTGAGGGAAGAAACTTAACCTCTCTGATCTCCTATATGAAGATGAGATCAAATCTCCACCCCCTAACACTGAGGCAATAGGAAATGCCTAGCATAGCACGGGCTTAAATAACCCTTCATTCACTTCCCTGGACATCAGGAATTCCCGATCCTCTCCTCTAACATCCAGTTGTGTTCACATTTGCACTTGTACTAAAAGCCTAAGCCAGGATCTTTCCTGACTGACTGTGAACCCTGCTTGTCCTTGCTCCCAGGACCAGCTCCAACCAATTTATGATGACACTGTGCCTGTAGAAACTCTCTCATAGGAGCCCACATACATGTGTGAGAATCCGCTCTGAAGCGTGGCAGGTGGAGCCAAGCCCACCAGAAGCAGCAGGGCCACACTGCTGAGCCCCAGCAAGGGCAGGAGCCAGCCGTCCACAGCTGCCCTGGATCAGGGACACATTCAGTCGGTGTCCTGGCAGCAGGTGCATGTTGTTTATGCTGTTTCCCAGGCAGCAGAATCCAGCAGCCCTGGCCAAGAGTTCTAATTTTAAACAGCAGGTTCTGGGCAGGCTAAAATAAAGGTCAGATCCTGAAGGGCTACCCAAAAGATGAACACACTAAAAAAAGATGACCCTCAGTGTGAAAAAAGACACCCTACCTCTGTTCTACGGTCTACATTGTCTGACATGGCAAGGACACACCTGTCAGGACCAATGGGGAGGCAATGGCCATGGCTGGTCCCCTACCCTAAGCCAGAGGTCTCCAAACTGCTGGATTCCAAGAATCCCACCTGGAAACCCCAGTTCAAAGCAGGTGGGCAAAGCCCAGACAGGAGATTCTGGGGGCTTTCTTCAGGTGTCCTGAAGATTTTCATCTGTTAGGCTCTTTTCTGTTGAAGTTGTCACCAAGTCTCTTGCAGTGATTCTGTGACACACTTTAGCTCCTTCTTGTGGGCCCACATCTGATGCCTGCTGACAGCGGCACATCTTTGTTGTGGTTTACCAAGGTTCTTTTCCTGGTGGTGGCTCCTGCCTAGTGTTGGGAAACAGAAGAGGCTGATGGATTCAGGTGTTTATGATAAGCTATCTGATGGGAAGTACCTTGTTCTCCCAGCCAAGGCTCAGGTGACGTGCCACTGTATTTTTCTATAGTGAGAGCAGCTATGGGTGCCCAATGCTTCCTCCGGGCCTGGGTTAGTAGAAGAGTGAGCCTTGTGCTTATAACCTTTTACATTTCTAAGCAGGACTGACTCCAACAGAACTCCTTGCTTACCATCTAGTTACATACAGTTTACTTATAAAGAAGCACAATGACCTAGGATCCCCCCCCCCTTTTTTTTTTTGATGGATCACTGTCTCTGGGCAGGACCGGGGCATAGGGCCAGATCTCCATGCGCCCTGGACCCCTCCCTTTCCCCTCCCTAGTCTCTCCTCAAAAACACAGGTCTCTCCTTCTGCCAGTGACTCTATTGTTCAGCTGCTTCCGATCTAAGCCCGTGAGAACTGGAGGCGCCAGCCTTTCCTGCCCCAGGCAGGGCCCTCCTGAGGAGCCACATTCCAGCCTCTGGGTCCAACGTCAAGGCACCTGGACCACCACTGCCAGTGGCAGTCCAGTAGGGGACATTGGGTGGGGACTGCCCACCCCACTTACTTTCTGCAGGAAACTGAAAGCCACCTTCCAGGGTAACCTAAGGACAACTCCAGAAAATGGATTTCACAGCCAGGTGTTCACCATCCCCAGATACTGGCAGGATACCTTTTATCAACAAGCAGTCAGATGGGTACTTGGCCTTGGCACTAAGTGACTGAATCTAGACTTTCCTAGGACAGGCAAGCTCCAAGCCTCCCCACAGTGGAGCGTCTCTCTCTGCCTCAGTTTCCTTGAAAGATGGCGGCTATAACAACACCTACTACACCAGTTGTGAGCATTGGAGAAAACACTTATCAGTCTATCTTTGTGCTAAAGTGACTTCTAAGACCCAACGGAACTAAAAGAGAGCCAGGGTGACAAGCCATCCCTACAGGGTTTCCTGAATACGGATCTTTGATGCTAAACCCAGGACAGTCCTGGTATACCAGTGAGATAGTTTACATCACCAGGCGGATGCTGTAAAGCCCAGGCAGGAGGTGGCCCCAGTTTTATGCTCAGAGCTATTGCTTCTCCCAGAAGCCCTTGGGCTCTTGGTCCTGGTCTCTGCACAGTGTCCTTGCTTAGCCACAGGGAGACCAGACGTTCTTAACATAAAAATTTTCCACATCCTTCATGGCAATCTTTTGATGCCAGAAATAGTCGTCAGGATTTGGGAGTTAGCCCAGGCCACTAAAAATAGTTCCATTGCCCCCTGGAAGGCCTGCTCCATGTGGGCCCCAGATGCCCTGCACCTAATGAGGTGCCTGTCCCCAGCTAGCACCTTAAATGAACAAGAGCTCTTCTGGGCTAGCTGGCTGGATACACAAAAGAAGTCAGCTCCAGTCAGCTTCCTCAGACCAGACATGCCCTTCTCTTCACTCAGAGAGCAGAGCAGTCACAGGACAGGCTTACACTCCTAACATGCCTAACTGCACTGCCACAGACCTTAACACACACACACACACACACACACACACACACACACACACACCAGCCACATATGCTCGCCCTTGCCATTCATCTCTGAGCTGGACTCTCACTCAACAGTCTAATCCCCAAGGCTGGGTCCCCACTTTTGTCTCTCCCCAGTTTCCACCTGGCCTTCAAGAAGATAGTCTTATTAATTAAATAATTATGTGTACATGTGTCCCTGTGAGTTTATATAGACCATAAGCATGTAGGTGTTCTCAGATGCCAGAAGGCAGCATTATATCCTCTGGAGCCAGAGTACAGGCAGTTGTGAGCTACCCAATGTGGTTACTGGGCATCCATCCTAGGTCCTCAGCAAGAACAATAAACACTCTTAACTGCTTTTTTTTTTTTTTTCTGGCACCAAGGATTGAACCTAGAACATTAAATATGCTAAGCAAGAACTGTGCCTCTAATCTATGGCCCTGACCCCTTTTTTACATTTTGGTTTGAAATAATCTCACTAATTTATGCAGGCTACCCAGAGCGGGGACTCTGGGACTCCAGGTCCCCTACACCTTGTGCTGGCTCTGGTCAGCATAGGTTCTTCCAGGTGAGGGGCAACAGCAGAGAAGATGCACCTCGGCTTCCTGTGGGCACCCTCTGGAGCTGGAGCCAGAACCAGTACACTCCCCAGGGCTGCCTGGTCTTTGAGAAGGAAAAGGCAGAGGGGTGAACTCTGGAAAGAAGTCCCCTAGGAGCCAGGAGGGTGTGTGTTTACCTTTCCTCCTGATTCACAGAAGTGAGCACTGACATAAACTCCAGCTGTTGGCTGTCGGCCCCCAGCAGATTCGCAACTTAGCCAAGCAGAGATGGTGGCAGACTCTTTGGACCTCGAGACATATGGGAGTCCTCCACACCCTCTGCAGTGTTACTCTGGATCTAAAGGCACTCTGGTAATTAAGTCCATAAAACTATGCTTAAAGATCTCCTGATACAAGTAGGTAAGTCTAAAACATTGCATTGACTAAAATATCCAACCATGGTGGGCAGAGTATTGCATTATCGAGATAATAGAAAACTCTAGAAGACACTGGCTGGCTAAGGTGGGAGAGGAGGGTGCGGAGAATGGATTTTTTTTTTCAATGTATAAATATGGTCTGTGTTTTAAACATATTGGCAGGAGCAAAACATTCTGTACGTCTCAAACCTCAAGAAATATGTCAAACTGAGGGCTGGAAAGATGCTCAGAGGCTAAGAGTGCTTTCTGCTCTTGCAAGGGGATCCGAGTTCTGCTCCCACATCCACAATGGGAGGCTCAGAACCACTTGAAACTCCAGCTCCACAGAGATGTGACACCTGTGGGCACCTGCACTTGCTTATAAACACCCTCACACACTCAGTCGTGAGCCATTTTTAATAAAGTAATAAAGCCAGGTTTGGTGGTATACACCTTTGATCTCAGCACTTAGGAGGCAGAGGCAGGTGAGCCTCTGAGTGTGAGACCAGTCTGGTCAACAGTGCGAATTCCAGGACAGCCAGGGCTACATAGAGAAACCCTGTCTCAAAAAACAAAAAATAAAACCAAAATAATAAATAAATAATATCTTAAAAATATATAAAACTATAAATTTGCCAACACTCATTAAACTGCAAAGCTGACAATAGAAGTGTTTGCTGAGATCAATTTTATTTTATGAGGTTACCAAGAGGGTTACCAGGACTAATGGCAGGACTCAGCTTCATAGGCTCCTTGTCAGAAGCATGATGCTCTAACATGTTTTCCTTACTTGCAAACTGATGCCAGAAGCTGCCTTGGTTTCATGCACTGGCAGAAGACACAGCACCCTTAAGGCAGGCAAAGGACCTGACCACTCACAGCACAGTGCTTAGTACATGCTCCAGTTCTAGACAGGTTCTCTAGAACCTATTTTCCGTGGGGCTAGTGCAGAAAGCCAGGTGGCTACTGCTTAGTTTGAGCTGGAGCTGAGATACAAAATAGAACCCTTACCAGCAGCTGCATCTGTCCAGGGTATTCCCGCAGTGAATGCCATCCACCAGCTAGTTACTTTGTAGTCATCATGGCTCTGGACACCATACTTGGAGGGAGGCTGTGCTAAGTGATCTAGCCTCAGAATTAGGCTGCGGTTGTCTCAGGACAAGCTTTGTGCAGATGGAGGCTGGTGTTGCCTCTGAGCAGACAATCATCTCATCCAAAAGTTAGCCATAACAAGCCCCAGCTGTGGCCTCGGCGTGCCACGGTCCTGCGGCAGTGTTCCACACTCCAGCAAGTAGACTGGGCCATCATACCCTTTCCACACAGCTTGTTCCAAGAAGAAAACAACTCACATTTCAAAACTTAGTCTGAAACAAAGTAATGGTGTATCTGGGAGCCATCCAGTCAGCACCCCACACAGGTGTCCACATGGTGAGACCTAACAAACCTGCCTGCCTTCCCAGCAGCCCAATCCCTTATCTGGGTGGCACTTCCCTTCTGTGTGCTAATTCTTGGTAAGATTATTATTATTATTATTATTATTATTATTATTATTTATCATTATTATTATTTATTAACTCTATATTCCAATCACAGCCTCTCCTCCTAGTCTCCCCTCCCAAGGCCCCTTCCCCTATTTCCCCCTTACCTTCTCCTTTGAGAAGGAGGTCACCCCTGGGTATCCCCTCACCCTGGCACATCAAGTCACTAGGTGCATCCTCCCCCACTGAGGCTAGACAAGGCAGCACAGTTAGGAGAGCCAGATCCACAGGCAGGCAACAAAGTCAGGGACAGCCTCCGCTCCAATCGTTTGGGACCCACACGAAGACCAAGCTGTTCATCTGCTAAATATGTGCAGGGGCTGGTGCACATCTACTACCTATGTGCAGGGGCCAGTTTAGCCCCACCCCCTACCCCCCGCTCAGCAGTCTTCCACGTGCTTTCTTACATGGTACAGGTCGGCTTCTGTGGCGTCCCCACACTTGAGTTAAGAACGTCCCAAACTGAGCTCAGTGATGCTGTCAATTCACACATGCCAGGGATACTTACAGGTGCACAAGACAGACCCAGTTCAGAGCTAGAGAGACACTTCTGTGGTTAGGGGTACTTGCTGGCCACTCATGCAGCTTGGAGTCTGGATGCCAGAACCTGCATCAACAGGCTCATGACCTTCCTCTAACCTCCACAGGCACCTGAGTGCTCTCACATAGACACACATACACACAGAATGATTTCTTCAATCTCGGTCATATAGTGCTCATACACTCCACAGCTTCATAGAAGGGGGGGGGCATAACATGTGACATCTGTATATAAAAACGGGACCACTCTACGTGAACATAGCCCTGCATTTAAGGGTGAATGTACTATGACTATTTTAATAAATCCCATCGTGGGTTCCTTCCTGCCGTTGGCCGTTTATGTTCCCCAATGAAAGACACACACACACACACACACACACACACACACACACTTTATATTTAAATATGTCTTAAGCAGCACAATAGCTGGGCAATGGTCTACCTTCCACGCTGTTAGAATCTACTTTCTATCCCTAACCCGGCTACTATGTTTCATCTAGGCTGCTACTAGCTCCAATTGGCCAGCCCACATGGCCACATTTTATGATTCAGCTAACCCTTGGCGGCATTTTTCCCCTCTCCTGCACACTCCTCTAAGACATGGTGGCCCTTGTCTCTCTCCTACCCAGGCTTCTAAGGCATAGCAGCTCTCTCATCCCTGCTCCTTCCCAAGACAGGGGGTGGGAGATGGGGGGGGGGTGCTAAATCCCACCTATGTGTCTTCTCCCCAGCTATTGCCTGCTGGCATCTTTATTGACCAATCAGAATTGATTGGGGGCAGGGTCCCTCAATGTCTTTTGTGCAGACTCTCTGTGCTAACAGGTTTTTTTGGGGGAGGGGGCTCAAATTAACATTAGACTAGAAGCAGCATTAGGCCAAACCCAGTAGAGATTAACTACCCCACTGAGCCATAGAAGCTCTTAATTTAGGAGGCAAACCTATCCTAATTTGTATTGGAGAAACCCAGAGCTTTTCCTTTGAATAGAATCTTGCTATATAGCCCAGGATGTCCTTTAACTCCTGATCCTCCCGCCTTGGCCCCCCAAGTCCTGGGACCACAGGGAAAGGCATTATCTTTATCACCCTGCTTTGGAAACAAAACTGGCCCAGGCTCTGCGCCTGCAAACATCTTTGAAGAGATGGTTCTAGGATGTGTCAGGATGCTTAAGAAACTGTGGAGACTCATTCCTTCCCGTAGTACATAGTGACCCGCCCAGCGCCCTTCTGTCTTATCATCCTGTTGTCATTCTCAGTGTTACTTTATGGGTCACAATTGCTGCCCCAGCTCCTGGCATTATCTGTTGGATGGAAGCAAAGCACTGCCCCTCTTTATGGAGACCCACTGCAAGTACCACACATCTTTAGCTTGATCTATTGAAAGTATGTGTGAGCCGGGCAGTGGCGATGCACGCCTTTAATTCCAGCACTCGGGAGGCAGAGGCAGGCAGATTTCTGAGTTCGAGGCCAGCCTGGTCTACAGAGAGAGTTCCAGGACAGCCAGGACTACAGAGAGAGTTCCAGGACAGCCAGGACTACACAGAGAAACCCTGTCTCGAAAAAACAAAAAAATGAATAAAGAAAAAAGATAAAGAAAAAAAAGAAAGTATGTGTGTCGGGCCAACAGCATTGAGAATCTCTTCCACCCTGTTAGACACAGACTCTGGCCAGAGACACTGGAAACAGCTCTCTTGGATACTATGTTAGACAAGCAATGTCCCTAGTGGGTCACCAGGTTCTGTCTTGCTAAGACTATCTGCAGGAAGGCCATGCAGAAAAGGTGAGCAGAGCCAGTCCCTGGAGCATACAGAAACTGCCAGGTCACAGCCACGGCATGTGAGTCGGGGCCCTAGCGGCTCTCTCTGGGCTGGGAGACAAGGTCATTTTAACTACATTCAATATTTTTCAACCTTTGAAGGCCCGTGATGAAGGCCCGTGATGAATCCATCTACTCAATATTTAAGGAATAAGAATCTGAAGTCCCGAAAAGTTATGTGATTTGCTGAGTGTCACACAACAAGAAAATGGTACAGTCAGAGCTAGAGATGTCTCCTGTCCTAGCTCCTCAGAAAGTGGTAATTCCTGAGGGTGAGGATGGATGTTATGTAGCAATTTCCTCAGAGTTCACATTACATTTTACAATCTTCATGTATGTGCAGTGTTCAATAAGAGATTGGACCCAATTCCACAGAACTCAGATGTTTCTTCCTGAATGGAAGAGGCAGGCTTCTACTAAGGTTCAGGAAGTACATCTTATAAGGCTTAGGAAACTCCTGAAACTCATAAGAGACTCAAGGCTCCTTCCCAAGGTTACATAAGCAATAGCGATTACTGAGGAGAGGGAGACTTTCTAGCTGCACGTCAATTCCGTGGATGCTTTTCAATGATGCAGCTGCCACAGATTCATTCATGTCCTGTAAATAACCCCAATCAGGCTAGCAGTTTCACCTAGTTAGCTGTGTGTGAAATCATTTCTTTGGTCTGTCCAAGGTGAACAGATATTTGTTTAGGTTTTCCCAGTAAGAGTTGAGCAGTGATAAGCTAAAGGAGGCTGGCCAGCAAAGCCTGTGGCAACACCCCCATCTGAGTTTCTGACAAAATGATATAAACAACATCTATAGCAGTACTGAGAGGAAGCAGAGGCCACAGTCCTAATCAACTCAGCTTTCTTCTGCCTTCCCAGGACACTAGCTGCCCACTCTCTGATGTGACCAGTGTTGGATGCACACTGCTCTGATCTACCCCTTGTGAGAGAGCTTAGCAGGTGCATGAGCCTCTTGGGATGCAGTTCTGGAGAAAAAGGGTACAGGAACAACTCCAGGAACCCTTATTCCTTACATAAAACCCAGGCTTCAGCTCTATACACATTCAGGGACCAAGAAGCCCTTCCTAAGCCATGTCCCCAGGCTTCTAGAATGAAGGACCGCCTCTTCCTCCATGTAGCCTTCCTGCCTGCTCTCCCTAGTCCACACTCCTGGAGCACTGTGGTCTCAACTACTTACCAATGGCAGAGAGAACCAGAAGTTAGAATCACCCCTATGTATCTCCATCTCTGTACAGTTAGTGTTCAGCAGAAGGCATGGCACTTCTCCCTCAGGAAGGGTTGGTCTTTGGATTGAACTGTGGGTAATAGGAATGGAGTCCTTGTCTTGGTCGAGTACCTGCCCTGGTGTCTCCAGCAATATTCACAGTAGATCACCATCACCTGCTCCCATGCCACAAGCATGGTGCTTACCCACTCTGGGCAGAGGTGCCTCCAGACTCTACGAAATATTCACTCAGCTCTCCAGCCCCAGTGACATGCCAGCATTTGGGTGGGAGCTAGACAAATGTCAGTTCTCACCCCCTTCCCTCAGGGTCCCAAGCAGACCAACCCCCTTCTTTATTGAGGAACTGACAAAGAACCTTGAATGCCGGGAAGGTTGGCCAAGAGCTTATAGAAGGCCAGAGGAGAATCCCCAGTGGCCACTAAACAAAGGACATTTCCAAGAGGACGTGGGCTGTTAAGTCTTCCTACCAGATGAGAAGCTGTGAGTCAGAGCCAGGAGCATCCCCACTGACTTCCCCTTGAATCAGTTACTACCCTCCACCTCAGTAAAGGCCCACAGTCGGGGGAATTCTCTCCTGAACAAGAGGGAGGAAATATGGAGAAGTGGTGGGACGCAGAGTCTGAGTGAAGTCCCTAAGGCCAATCTCTCACTGCAACCCTCCCCTGATGGAGCACTGATCCCATTGGGAGAGCCCCAGCATGGCCAGGTCCTGGATGGTCAGGGAGCCGCCTGCTTCCTGCTCACCAGTGCTTTCAGATGCTCTATTTTGTTTGCATGCCACTGAGTATTGTGGGAAGGTCTCCAAGGGAAATTGCCTCATGTGGAAGGGAAAGAGATGGCTGAGCAGAAAACAGTCACTTCCCCTATGCTGGTGCCCAGGACTCACTGGGAGGGGAGGGGACATGTTGAAGTTCCTCCCTTCACCACATGTGAGGAGCACCCTTGGTATGCCAGGCTGTAGGGTAAGACTAGGTGTCAGGCAGTAAGAAAGACAGATGAGGCCACTGTCCTCACAGACCCTGAACCACTAAACAAATGGCAGGTGATGGTTACCGTGGCAAAAACAGAGATGAGAAATGGACAGGGCCTGCCACGGTTGGGAAGCAGCCTGGTTTAAACGGCGACAATCAAAGAGCAGCCAGCCTTTCCATAGCTGTTGAAGGGAGAACTGAAGGAACAGAGAACTGGCAGGAAGTCCAGGTACGAGTTCCCTGAGGGAGTAACAACAGGAAAAGTCAAGCCCATGAATATGGGTTGGATAGAAGTTCAGGAGACAATGACCTGATATGCTGGAAGTTTCTCTCTAGACTTGTATGCTTCTAATTTATTTTCTTTGATACATGAAATATTGAAATTATGTGTATTAATAGGTCCCATGTGGTGTGTTGGTGCGTGTATGCATTATGTAATGTTCAAATCAGATTAAATAACCACCTCAGTCAGTGACCATTTCTTTCTTTTCTTTTTCTGTTTTTCTTTTCTTTTTGTTCCGAGACAGGGTTTCTCTGTGTAGCCCTGGCTGTCCTGGAACTCCCTGTAGACCAGGCTGGCCTTGAACTCAGAAACCCCTCTGCCTCTGCCTCCGAGTGCTGGGATTAAAGGCGTGCGCCACCACTGCCCGGTCAGTGACCATTTCTTATAGAAAACTCCTCAGCCCTCTTGTATCATCCTGAGATGCACAATGTGGAGGGCCCTGGCTGTGCAATGGCAGCTCACACCCTCTTGCTCTGAGCCGCCTGTAATTCACCTACCCCATGCCATCCCTTCTGGGTTTTGAGACTCGCTTCCTTTCAGCTATGGTATACTACAGCCTCATTGATGAAAAAGGAACACTAGATGAACTCGGGGGGGGGGGGCTCTTCTTTTAAGATTTTATCTCCTAACTTTGAGCTGTGAAAAATGAAATAAAGGCTAAAAAGTCAAGCATAATTCTGTAAAGACTCATGTGTCAAACAAGACAAGAATAAAAGTCTAGCGTTCCTCAAGGTGGTGTCTGCTGAGCCCCTCCAAGCTCGCAGCTGATCTCCAAAGGGTTTTAACTCCCTGGATTCCAACCAAACAAATCATCACAGGCTCTAAAAGCCATCTAAAGTTACCAAGGTCATCTCACTCTCTGACCAGATTAAGGTTACCCAACTGCCTAACCCCTAGAGACAAAGTCCACTGTCTTTTGCGGCTCACCCTAAGCCTCAAATGATGGCCAGTATTTTTCACAAACCATGTCCTACACTGAGCCAAAAATAAACAGACATACAAGAAACATGGTCAAAATCAAGAACTGGGATGGAGAGACGGCTCAGTGGGCCGAGAAGCAGGGAAAGGCATTGGGGCAGGGAAGGGGCTTGCTGCCCAAGCCTGGAGACCTAAGTTCAACTGCTGGAAACCATGTAAAAGTGAAAGAAGAGATTTACAAAGTCGTCTTTGACCTCCACAAATGCATGGCCTGTGCACCCACTTTTCCTGGTGTACACTTTTAATTCCAGCACTTGGTCAGCAAAGGCAGGTGGACCCTGTCTAAAACAAACAAACAAACAAATAAAGCAAGCAAGCAAGCAAGCTGGGCTGAGACAGAACACAAGCCCAAGGTCAGCCTGGGCAATTTAGTGAGACTCAAAATAATAAATTTTAAGATGTAAAAAAAAAGAAGACTGGGAAGCTAGCTCAGTGATAGAGCAACTGCCTAGCATGCACAAACCCCTGGGTTAATTTCCAGAGAGAGAAACACAGCAAGATTCACAGAGTTATTGGTCACCCAGTAAAATAAAACAATGATGTTAGTATCTAAAGAATATAGAAAAACGCCAGGCAGTGGTGGCGCACGCCTTTAATCCCAGCACTCTGGAGGCAGAAGCAGTCGGATTTATGAGTTCGAGGCCAGCCTGGTCTACAGTGTGAGTTCCAGGACAGCCAGGGCTACAGAGAAAAACCCTGTCTCTAAAAAACAAAAACAAAAACAAAAAACAAAAAACACCTCAAACAAACAAAGAATATAGAAAAACAATAACAAGAATTTCCCAGGGAATTAAGCAGCATTAAGTTACAGATCTCAAAGCACAACACATCACAAGTGATATGCATAGAAAGAAACCCTCGGAAGATACAGTGGGCTGTATCTTCAAGGGAGAGGGAGAGGGAGAGACAGAGAGAAAGAGAGAATCCCAGGCTTGCGGTCTGAGCAGGGACCACTAGGGAGGGAAAGAGAGAGGAGGAAGAAGGAAGAAGTTGCCATGGGGTAGGTGGATCATGACCGCATGGCCATGAGGGCTGGCCTGTGGGTATTAACAGGAGCAGCCCAGGCAGAATATTGCAAATGATATCTCCGGGTTACTGACAAGGAAGTAGACCAAATATCTTAGAGGGTTCCTATCTGCCCAGTTCTAATGCATTAAGGCTTATTTTAATTATAAAGGCTTCGTGTCTTTTACTTGAGAAGTAAATGATCCAAAGTGTAATAGAAACCTCCAAATAATATTTATCACAACATTTTGGTGTCCACCCTAGGGCAAAGGTAACCAAAGGTTAAAAATAAAGTAGCAAAGGTAAAGAAAAACATTTGCAGGCATAGTAACTGGGAGATCCTCAGATCAGCACTAAAAGCAGAGACCACCTTCACTTCCAGCTGAGTGTTCACAGTCTGGCTGAACAGCCCAGGAGACAGCTTGGGTTACTGCAGTAACACAGGCAAAGTGTGAGGGTGGTCATACCACACAGGCCATTTTAGAAATGGTAGGACTGGTTTATTTGGAAAATTTATATGTTTTGAAGATAGCCCTGCCTGCCTCAGTTTGCTGTTGAATTAAATATGCCGTGAGCCGCTGTTGTCACAAGCGGAATGTCCTGTAGACAGAGCCTGGCTTAGGGGCAAATCCCAGGTGTGCATTTGGAATTGCTGGATTTGGGTGCCTGTTAAACACATTACTATTTCTAGGTAACTACTGGATACTTCCATCTGCATCTAGACAAACACCTAGAACAGAGATTAAAGTTGGAGACTGTCAGGGTGTGTTCCTATACTCTCTCCCACCTTTTTCTTATGAGCCATTAACAACAGGAACGGCCAAAGGGGCTAATGCATGACACTCTAGTCGAGGTGTCAGGTGCCCGTTCTGTGTCTGCTTTGATCGATTTCAACACCTACCTAAAGCAAATCCTTGGTGACTATAGATGTCTGGACTGAGACCTTGAGGACTGAGACTTGTTCCATGGACAGTCAGATACTAGCTGGTAGATCAATCCCAGAATTCCCTCTTGTTTTTTTAGTCCTTTGAAAGCTTAACAAACCATCAGTGCTTAGTACATACTTACTGAAGGGATGAATGAATGACTGATGCCAGTTGTGGTGGTATTTATAATCCCACTTTATGGTGTGGTCCAGGGCATGGTGAGGACAGGCCTGGGACTTGGGAGTAGGTGGCACCTTCCTTCCATAGACTCTTTAGTAAAGCCCATTCTTGCGAGGGTCAGTCACATATTCATTACACTAACTCACTTTTCAAAGGTCCCCTCACTGTGCCATCTTAAGAAACATCCGACTTCTAACCTATGCTTTCTGCAGCCAACCTGAGGAAAGCCCAGGACTGCAGATTCCCTGGCCTTGAGGATGGAGGGGCCTTAGGTCTAGGAGCTGAACAGGAAAGGAAGCTGGATGGTTTCAGGTGCCTCTTACAGATGAGGAAACTGTCTCTGAGATGGCTCAGGTCAGTGGGGCAGGGTGGAGTGATCTCAGAGCAAGGCCACTTCTTCTGACAAGGCTTAGTGACAGGCTTTATGTGAATGCAGGCTGGTGTCATGAGAGTGGTAGAACAGCTCACCCCTGTTTCCCTCTGCCAGGGCACTCTGCTCAGGGAGGGGCATCAATGCTGTGACAGAATAGGGACCAGCTGACTCACAAGCCTGGATAATGTGCTTTTCATTAAGTTAAATCATGAATCAAAATCGCCTATAGAGTGAGGGGTGATTGGAACGCATTAAAGATGGAGAAACTGAGACTTCAAGAGTTTGACAAGCTATTGTCAACATCTGGGACTCAAACACAGGTCTGACTAACTCAAGTGTTCTATCCCCTGTCCACAAAGGGTCCATTCAAGCTTCCAGTTTTGCTGCCCTCTGGGCTAAAACCCTTTTCCAGCTCACCATTCAGGACTCGATGTGGCTGGTGACCCCTCTGAGCAACCTGTGCCCGACCAGCCACATCTGGAATGTCTTCTATTACCAACCCACCTTCATGGCTCCATCCATATCCCATGGTCTCCTTACACATACATCCTGGTTTGTGGCCCCTTAACAGCGAGTGCTTTGTAATAGACCAAATAGAAGACATGGAGTCATGGATACTTATTGGCTGGCTGATCAATGAAGGAGGCAATGAAAGAGTGGGACAGCCCTTAGCTTTAAAAGCTCATTAGACGATGGGAGATTTTAGGTAACTGTCCTTAAAAGAAAATCTCTTCGAGGCCAATACCATAAAGACCTTTTGTTCTTCGTAGAACAAAACTCAGTGCTGACACAGGAGAGAGCTGAGGCTGGACCCAACCGGGCTGTTTTTGAACAAACTTGCTCAGCACAGCATCAGAAAAAAATTCCCCAGAGGTGGGCAGCCTTCCTACCTGCTACCCAGAATGCAACCTTCAGAGACAAACAGCCCCAGGTGACCGGGATCCACCCCACTAGGGGGTGTGGGAAAGCCAGCTCCAACATGGCAGGCGGGGCCAGCAGGCTGACATTGTTTGCCTCTGTATACAGCAACAGAAACCAAGCAGCCAGCACTTCTCAGAGGCACCCCGCCGCCCTTCATTTTAATCTCCCAAACTGACTTGTCAGCAGCAGGAAGTGACATGACAGCTTTCCTCACAAAAGGGAAACTCCTCAGTGTTACCATGGGGACGGAGGCCACTGCGGGATCACAGATTTATATAATCTTAAAGGTGTAGGCACCATGATGTCATTCTGGATAAGCTGAGACAGGGGATGGGGGGATGGATGCCAGCGGCTGCTAGTGCAAAACAGGGGAGCTTCCAGTTGCAAAGTTCCCAGGAAAGGAAAGGAGAGGATGCTGAGGAGGTGGTGGGGGCTGATGTCTCATCTAATGGATGCCTGGAAACCACAGGAAAGCACAGAACCGGCATCTATGCCTTTTCCACAGCTTGGAATTAAAGAGCCAGGATGAAACCAGCCCTTCAGATCCAGGGCAAACTGGTCATTTCACAGGGTGGGAAAACTAGACATCACTGGGGACAAGGGATTCAATTGTAGCTTCACACACCTCTGTCAGCATGCCAGTCACTGAAGCAGCTTTTATTGTCTTTGTTACATGGAGGAGGAAACTGAGGCCTTGAGGGGTAGAGCTTTCCCACCCAAAATTCTGGGCTAATGGGGAACACAGCTGGCTAGAAAACTTATGTTTAGCAGTTCCCTCAAGCTATCTTGGCTCAGTCTTCACTGAGACTCCAGTTTCTGCAAGACCACCTAATAACTAAGACACTGATTCAGCTACCTTGTCTCTTTCTCTGGAAAACAGATGTAATGTTAAAGATTGTGAACACAGGCAAAACACTTAGCAGACCCCAGAACTCAGTGGCAGCCCCTAAACTGACAGCTGTCACTGTCTCATGAGTCTTAAACATGGTGTCTCCATCAATTCTCTCTGGGAAACAAACATTTTAATAGTTTCTTTTCATCCTGAGATACTGATTTTTGCCTCAAGCATGATGTTTTCTGGAGCATGTAAGCAAAGGTGACCCATTAAAGAGATTGCTCCTGGTTTGGGCTGTGAGGAGACATGAGTGAATTGTTTTCACTGGCGGCTCCCTGAGGCAGCCTTTGTATTTTTCCATTGACTGGCTCACACCGGAGATTAATTTGGGTTCAGCCAGTGACTGCCAAGTCGAAAGCAGAGGCCCAGGCCCATGGGGAAGGCAGTCCCCGCACCTGCCACGGGATCACCATTGCTGGTACATTTCCACGAAGGAAACAACTCAACAGCAAATATCTAGGGCTTGATTTAAAAAAAAAAAAAAAAAAAAAGTTTGTTTTGAAAAGCATGCATCCACTCACCCCAAACCCAGCCAAGGATATGAGCTTCAAGCCCAGGACAAGTTCTTCTGTCTTAGAACACAAGGATCTTCAAACCCGGATGTCCCGTGGCAGGGGGGAGAGGTCAAGGGCAGATTCTGTGTAACAATAGGGTTGGGTAAGGACCATGGAACCAGTCAAGATGAATGGGATGTTTCCTTTTCCACTTCATACAGCACTTAGTTCACAAATGAGCTGCAGAAAAGCAGGCATCCAGGGGCCCCGGAACCCAAGTGCAGGGACCCAGGGGTCCGGAACCTGAGGGCTTTGCTGTTATTTCATTCGACATTACAGATCAGATTATGGCTCGATAGTCGATTATACCTTCTCAGCCTTAGTCTGCTTGGCAAGAGTGAAAATTCAGAGTCCTGCCCTGCAGCAAGTGTGAATTAATTGCCTACATCTTCAACACAATTACGAAGAGCAGCAAGTGACCTTAAGGAGACAGCTGCCCCCCCCCAAAAGATGTTTCTATGCAGAAGTCGGTGTGCAAAACCTCCAAAAATTAGCAGAGGGAGTGCAAGTGACTTCTTCCCTATGCATGAATACATAGCTTGGATTTTTTTTTTTATTTAATGCATTATTTTTAAAGATGTAAAAGCCTTGTTCAAGGCATGTGTGTGTATGTATGTATATGTGTGTATATGTGTGTGTGCGTGTGTATGATATAGACAAGCGACAAAGTTTAAAGGTCATAGGATTAGAAAGCAAAACACAGTTCCCAATTCCCTGCTCTAGCTGTTCAGCTACTCAGAGCCTCCCATCTTCATCTGCACAGCACCTGAGCCTCTCGGAGGGTAGGCTACGCCCATGCTTTGTATACCCTGAGAACACATTAATCCAGGTATTCTGCAAATAGCTCAGGGAAGGGAGATCTTGCCCATGATTTCCAAGGAAGATATTAACAAAAGAAGGTAATTCAGGCAAATGCTTCTGGAGACACTCAAGTTCCCTAGGTGACATGGTAGCTCCCGTGACTTTTAAAGGACACAGGTTTGCACCCTGACCCTCTACTAAGATCTAGGTGACAGCAGCTAGTGCTTTATAGGCTTCACCTGCATTCCTCCCTTGGACCCCATTCGTCAACCAAGAAGGGCAGGCTCAAACCCCCCACACGTCGGCAGCACTGGTCCAATGCTTCCCTATGCCATTTGCTCAAGAGTGGGGTTGCCAAAGAAATAAAGCATGGAGAGCTCAATAGAAATGTCATAATTTATTCTGTTATATAAAAAAGTCATCCTAGTAACAAAATGTCTTCTCAGAAGAAGAAATATATTACTTCAGATCATAAATAAACAAACATACAACTGTTGATAACTAAAAGCTACAAACCAACACTGGCTTTGTCCATCAGTGCCGAAAGCAAACCTGCTCTGGGTCTATTTACAAGATAGTACAGTACGCAAACACAAAAATTGAGGTATTTGGTTCTTCTATGAGTAGACAATGACATTTGTGAAGGCAGACCACCTACCTACACAAAAATAAATAAGGTAAAACTCTCATACGTGAATGTCATCGGGAATGGTTAATACTGGTAGGTATGTCAAGCATGAAGTTTCTAGAAAAAAAAATGGGTAATCAAAGAAACTGGCTCAAACAGAGTCCTTTCTCTTCTGCCCTGTTTTGTCAGAGGGACTTGATGTACCCACAATGTATTGGTCCCGAATGTGCTGAGTTCAGCAAATGTCTTGCGGTCAAGTCATTATTATGACTGCTTAGGAACTCAGTGGAACTCAAGAGGGGTTGGGGGGGTAAATAAATAAGGACCAGCTCACACGAGCCCCTCCCAGAGTTATTGCATTGCTCCTCCCATGGAAGGAGTGGCGACCCAGTGGCAAGAGAAACCCCACACCTCCCCTGGCCCTTCAGCAGCTTGGAGAGGTCGTAATGGGGCTTTGAAGGTAGTTCAGGGCACTGTTCGTGGGGTGGACAGGGATGGAGACAGGGAAGTTGAAGACAGTGGTAGTAGAAGTGCCCCGGTCAAGGACAGCCATGGCTGGACTCCCAGCTTCTGCAGAGCAGTGAGGGGCCAGCACTTGGGACTCAAATTGCAACAGCTGGCCCATGAAGCTGAAGTTGGGGGAGATGATACTCCGTCTCTGCTTCACAAATTCAAAGGCCTCGTCCAGCTTCACTCGGTTAGTCCTCATGAGGTAAGCAAGGCAGATGGTGGCTGACCGGGAGATGCCGGCCTGGCAATGGACAAATACTCTCCCTCCGGCATCCTTGATGGAGTCTGAAAAACAAAGTTATGGGTTACTCAAAGTCTCAGGAGAACAGCCAAGCCTAGATAAGAAGGCTAAGAGATGTCACATGTGACCTATCCAGAGATGACCTCATGTTATCATGCGAACTCCATGTGTATAGTGTGCAAAGGATAGCAAGGGATTTAAACCCAGACTGGGTATCTGCACTTATAATCCTGGACAAGACAGTCAGTTCAACTATTTGAGTCTCAGTGAGGAGGAAGGCTCGGGTGAGGGTCATTCAAGCCGCCCCACCCCCACCCCCAGGAGGCTGGGCTCAGTGGCTACAGTAGAGACAGAAAGCAGAGATCCCAGACATCTATTCCATTTACCTATGAAGTCAATTGCCTCGTTGAACCAGGAGCTGATGTCTGCCTTGTGGTTGTCTTCCACAGGGATGCTCTTGTACTGGTAGTGACCCTCAAAGTGGTTAGGACAATTGGCTGAGACGTTTATCAAGGCGGTGATGCCCAAGGCGTCGAGCATATCCTTCCGGGAAGCATGATAGGCACTGCCCAGGTACAGGAAGGACAGGATCTCCACTGGGCCCCCCTGAAATCCAAAACAGTCCAACATTCGTCAAGCTTGTTCAGTGTGAGCACCAGTACCCACGCCCACAAAAACTCCCCGCTGAAAAAGGGAGTTTCTGAAACTGGTGACCTCAGCATTGCTGTTACATCTTAAAATAACAGTCAAGAATTGAGCCCATTGGCCTGGACGGAGCCAACAAGCTCTTGTGTTGCCAGCAACCGGGAGACTCGGCTCCATTGCTTCATGGTGGAATAAAGATCCTCGTGTCCCCTCTAGTATAAATAAAGCTGCAGCCGCTTTCAGTATCCTCCCTGGCACAACCCTCCCAGATCTCCGCCAGCTCTGCCACCCTCCGCTCTTCATAGAACCGGATTCCTACTAACCTGGTCGTAGAGAGGCGTGCTACAGGAGCTGCATCCGGATTCTGCACTGTCCGGCACACTAGTACTCAGGGGGAGGCTGAGCCCCATGGGGGTGGACTGCTTGCTGCACAGCTCAGGGCAGGAAGCCGAAAACGCTTCATAGCCTCCTGAGAATACAAAGGTACATATTTTCCCATTAGCACCACCGACACAGTACCTGGAGACAAGTCCCCACCCACAAGGGGCTGCGAGTTTACAAGGAAGGCTTAGGGAAGTCTTTGTTCCTGGAGTCAAACAAAGCCAGTGACAAGCCCCTGGAGACCGGACGCAGGCGCCCTCACACTCCAGGTGGGACGCCCTTCCCTAGCTGATGGAACAAGTCCTGCCAGAGCCAGCGCGTACCTTGGAGGAAGAAGACTTGAGTGGAGCGCGCCTCTCGGCAGAGCGCGCCCGCGGCCAGAGCCAGGGTCCCGTCGCGCTTGGCGCAGTCCAGGGCGGCGCTGCGCTCGTCTAGCAGCACCACGGCGTGGTAGGCTCCGGCCAGCAGGCGGCCGCGCAGTTCGGCGTTGGGCACGATATGCTCCAGGCCCATGGCGCCCTTGGCGCGGCGCCGCACGATAGTGCTGAAGCGCACGTTCACTGAGCCCGCGATGTGACCGGCGTTGAAAGCGAAGAAGGAGCGACAATCCAGCAGCAGGCACTGCGCGGCACGCTCTCGCAGCAGCGCGCGCAGCCCCCCGGCGTCCAGGATGCCCACCTCCATCACCATGGCCAGCCCCAGCGACCCCAGCGTGCCCGTTCTGCAGCTCTCCAGAAACAGTCTGTCGATCTTGTGCGGTGTCCTGTGGTCCTAAGTCCCCAAATGCTCGCTGCTCCTAATCTGACTTCACCGAACGTCCCGCCCGCCAGTCCTTCGCTGCGCGCTCCTCCCGAGGAGCGCGGTTTTATGTGGCCTCTCGGGGGCGGTCCCGGGCGGGGCACAGAAGGGGGGGAACGGTTTGTTTGTTTGAATGGCGGACACGTGACCGGGTGGTGACGTCACCCGCCCTGCCGGGCTTGGCGCCGCCAAAGCCAAAAGCAAAGACGTCATCGGCCTGGGAGCCGGTCCGCTTTGAGCGCTGGCTCGCGGCCCGGCCCCCACCCTCCTGTCCTCCGGGCTCGCAGGCAGGACGGCGCGCTGCCAGCCCGGGTGGCCAGAACGCGCGGCCTGAGGACGCGCCCAGGGACACCTGCCCTGCTCCGGTCCCCGGGTCTCCGCCGAGCGCGCGGGGCTACTCCTGGGATCAGGGCTCAGCTGGTCCCTCTCCGGTTGCTAGGGTGGTGGGAGCGGCGAGCCGAGAGGGAAAAAGGAGTGGGTAGTGAGAGATGACCAACTCGGTCTATAACCCTCTGGCTATACCGAGGACAAAGGGCGAGAGTCCAGACGCCCTTCTTGAATGTCACTTTAAAAGTTTTACGCCGAACGAGGGAGTGCCTCCAGTTAGCCCCCACCCACCACCACCGCAGTGTTATCTTTACCGCGGTGGTCCCTAGAGGACTTACTTGGAGCAAATGAAGGAGGGTTGCAAGATCGAGTGTGGAGCCCAGGTTTGACATTTTGGGGGGACTTGGGTAGAGCGCTACAGCGCCGCCCAGGGACCGCCAAGCACGTTGTCGCGTGGCATCAGAGTATGCTGCCAGTCGCCCCTCCTCTGTCGCCGCCCCCCCCCCACTTTGTTTTGTTTGTTTTGTTTTGTTAGAGAGTGGGTGTAGCCGTAGCTGGTCTTGAACTCACAGAGATCTTCCTGTCCCTGCCTCACTAGTGCTGGGATTAAAGGCGTCCGCCCTTGTGCCTAGCTCTTCATCTCTACTGAACAGAAGCTGAGCACACCAATGACTCTAGACTGAGAGCCTTAAATCTGCCACTCTGTGGGACAAACTGTACCCATCACACCTGGGAAGACCCCAATGGTATCTGTGTCCTTCCCCAAAACTCCATGACTACGGGGTAGGCTGTGAGCCCGATGCCACACCAGGGAGTTGGATACACAAACAAACATTGCACCACTCTGCAGGGGTGCCGAGTCAGGAACATTCTGCGGTTTCTTCCTCTTTGCAAGGGGAGGTGTTTTACTGGCCACCATGTGTGTTTGCCCAGCAACGTCCTCTTTGGTTTCTCTTAGCTCTTTCGTTGTCTAGATTCTTCTGTAAGTTCGGGATACGTTATTTTTAAAGGCATTTTTTTTTCATTCCTTTGATCATTGATCCTAAAAGAACAGCAAAGAAATCTCCAGATAACACCACCCTCCCTACATCTCAGAAGAGCGACAGAAAGAAAAAAAAATGTTTATTCTACTTATTCAGCTGAGGACCTCAACATAGTTTTTGCATTGAATCATAAAATGTTACAGCTGCTGCCTTTTCAAACTGCATACCAACTTCAATTTTTTTGTTTTCGTTTTTGTTTTTTGGGTTTTTTTTTTTTTGAAAGGCCATTCATTATACCCTTCTCTACCCAAACTTTTCAAAAAGACCTTTTAGAACAAATACAGTGGCATGGTTGGGCACTGAAGTCAGATGTATGCTGGTCTCTGGAGTTCTGCTCTCTTTCCTTCCTAGAAGGAGCCTAAAGAGCAGGAACCCAGAGGCCGGTTGACTGGTGAGGAGCCGGGCACTCTCTTCTCTGATGAGCCTTCAGGGTAGTTTCAGTACACCTGGTACCATGCATGACTTGGTGGCATTCCCTTGTGAAGCAGAAGGGGCAGAACACCCAGACCTTTCCCCTCCCATGAGTCATCCACTCTCATTTTTTCCTTCCCAACACAGTGATTCTTAGATCACATGACCCATGTGCTATGTGTTTCAGAATCTGGCATCATAATCTTAGAGAATCACTCCAGGTGGGTCTTGAGAGACACCTATAGGCGTTGATTGGTTGGAGCCCCAGCTGAGAGAAAGCTCTCTCCAGGTGCCACAGGGACTTACACGATTGTCCACTTGTTCAGAGAGAGTTAGCAAAGGTATAGCCACCGCAGGTCCCAATCCAGGCAGTGAGAATGCCCTGGTGACTGGGGTGGAACCAGAGAGGCCTCTGCTGCCTTGTAAGGGTGAGCAGCTGGCACTGTAGCCTTAGCTTCTGAGGGCCCGGGACAGTGTGAGTCAGTAGATGTCAACTCTGGGAGAGGCTGGGCCTCTCTGGCCTGAGAGCTTCCCCATTCCAGGTATGCTTAGAAGCAACTCTAGAGGCAGTGTGGGGTGATAAGAATCAGCCAAAAGACTTGGCCTGCTTCTCCTCTTTGTGTGGCCTCTTCCTATTCACCATGCTGCACCTCCCTGTGACTGGGGAGAGAATCATCAGCTTCTATATGGGCCCTTTGGGGACAGGCTTGGTGCCAACCTATGAATCTGTCAGTTCTTCTCATTTGGATCTGTCTTGGGGTTGGTGTGGGGGTAGGGGAGGAGCTGAAAGTGCTCCCTTCTTACTGTTACTCTGTAACCTTGGGCAGATGACTTATTTCTGAGCCTCAGTTTCTATATTTATAAATGGAGAATAATGCCCATCTAGAACTAAATAAAATGGCAAGAGAAAGGCCTGGTGGGATCCCTGCAGAAGAGCTGCTTCCACAGGAGGAGTGATAGCCCTCAATGACCTTCCCTCGTTCAGAGAGAGACCTTTCTCTGTCTCTCCAGTATCAGTCAACTTAATGCCATTGAGACAAACAGGAAGGGAAATGGAGGCCGGGGGCTATGGCTCAAGCTTTTAATACCAACACTTGGGAGGCAGAGGCAGATGGATCTCTGAGTTCATGTCCAGCCTGGTCTACAGAGTGAGTTCCAGGACAGCCAGGGCTGTACAGAGAAACCTTGTCTCAAACAACCAAATAAAAAAGGGGCGGGGGTTGGAGGTGCCAGCCCAAGGTTACTGAGCAGCATCTCAGTGGACCTGTGGTGAGGAAGACTGTGGTAGGCAGTTCAAAGCAGAGCAAAGAGGAAGACAAGAAGGGCCACAAGGACCTGCTCCCTTCAGCAGGCCCCCTCCTATAGTTTCGACCTCTGCCTCATAGTCTTTCAAGCTCCCAGCCAGCCCTCATATCTATTGATGAGATGAACATCACTTTCCTGAAGTTTGTCTCTGAGCATTGCGACAGTGGAGACCAGGCCTTCCATACATGGGCCTTTGGAGATACATTCTAAAGCCAAGCTACAAGATGCTCCTTGTTCAGTAACCTTCTGTGACTCCCATTCCTCCAGCCCCCCCCCCCAAAAAAATCCAACAGCTCACCAGTGTGGGTCCTCTGTCTTCTTAACCTTCTGGCTGACTTCCACTTGCTTTGATTTTGCTCTTGGGTTCCAAGAAAACTCAGTGACCCTGTGTTCCTTGAATGTTCTAGGTCTCTCCTGCCCCCACAGCTTTGCTCACACTCCCTGCCTGTTCCTGTCTTCTGAGCTTCCGGAGACTCTCTCCCCTGCTGACCCTTCGAAGGAGTTATCTAAGCAAATGAAGACTATTACTGGCTTTCCCTCTCCTTCCCAGGCTCTGGAACACTGCTAGTGTGGATGCCACTTAACCCCTGCCTTATGCCACTAGTCTGCATACTTGCTGGATGCAGGGCAGGGCCTGTGTTTTTCTCCTCTGTGGTAATATGCCTAGCACATAATAGGCTCACAGTCTGTGAGATAGCAAAGTGTCTTTAAAAAACTTGTGCATTTCTTCAGTGCCAGGTGCTTTACAGGTGCCACCTCCTGACCTCATCAACAGTCTTGGAAGGGGTGGTCGCTAAGCTCAGAGAAGGGACATGTCCAGGGTCAGACAGCTGGGAGCTGTCAATGCAGACCTGGCACAGGGCCATATCTATCTCTTCTCCTGAGGCCTCAGTTTCTGCAAGCTGGCTCTCAGATGGCATGAAGCTTTCCTCATTAGGCAGAGATGCCTGCTGCAGCCCTGGATAGAGGTTGACCCTACCTAGCTCTTCCATCCCAGGCTCTCCTGTCCCTGATACCTTTCTGGCCCACCTTGATGGATTGGCAAGGATAATGGCACCCTCCCCTCCCAGGCATGAGAACAGAGCCAGTCTCTATTGTGCAACTGTTGCACAGGGCTCCCCATCAGGCCTGGGAGGGCTGAGCAGCTGTGACCTGTCATTCAGCCCCCTCCTTTGAGGGAAGTGAAGCTCAGAGAGGTTAAGCAACTTGTCCAAAGTCACACCGTGTTCAGAACATCCTAACGAGTCAGTGTTCAACTTAACAGTGCTTATCTCTAGGGGTCAGGACTCCTGGTAGTCTCTTCCTTAGAAATACAGACAGAATGGTGGTTTTTACTCTAGTGTGTAATATTTGAAAGCAAGGGGAGGGGAGACAAAAGCATTGGAAGGCAAGCCTGTGGTGGGCAGTGGCATCATTGTTGCCACCAAGTTCAAGTTGTTGAGCCTGGGCCAGGAGCCCAGCTCACCAGCTTCGTGTTGGTTGGACAAATTGCATTACTTCCTTCACAGTTTGTGCATCTAATAGAAACAGCGTCTGTTCTGTAGGGTGAAACATCAGCAGAGAGACAGAGTGACATAGTTGAACCCAGGACCGGACCTAGCCCCACCTCTCTGCAGAGCCTCAGTGGCGGGAAGCCCAAAATATTTACTCCATTAAAGGGAAAAGTCGGCCCCGCCCCTGATACAGGCTCCTGACTGGAAGGCCCAGGAACATGTGCAGTTGACTTGCACTGTTGTTACTCTGTGGCTATTTATAAACTCTTCCCCCGGATGCATCCTAGAATGCTTGCTACTTGCTTTGGTCCCCTATTTCAGTGTGTAGAAGGTGCGGTTTTCGTCTCTTAACAGTTCTTAGAGTGTGACTTAGACAGAGGCCTGTCCTAGTTAACAACTGTCAGGAACTTCCTTTCTGATCTGTGCACGATTTAGCGAAGTGGGTTTTAGGGTCCAAGACATTTAGGTCCAATAAAGTAACAAGGCTTATCATAGAAAAGAATTAAAATATGTCATCATGCAGCCACAGCGATCAGAGCCAGAAATAGCCTCAAACAAACAGGGGACCCTCAGGAGCTCATTGCTTGTGGCAACAGAGGAGCCTTGTAGTGGGGCCTCAGCCTGGAAAGATGTCGGAGAAGTGCAGGACAGGTCTGTGCTTTTCTCCTATTTGGTAACAATGCCCAGCACATAGTAAGCCCACAGTCTGTGAGACATCGAAGTGTCTTTAAGAAGTGTGTGAATTTCTTCAGTGCCAGGTGCTTGGAGAGCTCTAAACCAGTGTGCGTTGGAAACACACTTGGCAGGTGGCTCCACTGACTGCCACTTTCCTCCTGGGAGCCAGCCCCTCTCTCCCCAGTAATCTGGCAGCAGTCATTACCCCTCAGACCTCTGCACAGAGACACATTTGTCTCTGGAGTAGTACTCCCTAAAGCTTTGCTGTAGGAGCATTCTCCCATTAGGACCATCTGCCCCTCCTCCCAGCATGTAAGCTTGGCCGTAGGTCGTTACTCTTCTTGGTCCCCAGTACAACTCTCAAAGCACAGTTTGTTGGGCAAACACATGGACCAGTCCGGGAACCAACAGACAGGCAGAGGTAGTGAGATGCTACCATTTTTACAGTCCCCTTCATGGCCCAAGGGCATAGCCCATTCGCCATAGCTGGCAGAGTCACACCCTGCTGTGTGCTGACTGAGGGAATCTACGCCTAGTTTCCTTTCTTTTAACAGAGTTGAGATATAATTTCCTCTTCATAATTAGGAAACAGTAATTAACATCAGCGGGAGCAAATGAGGTCATGCTTTCTCTAATCCAAAGTCTCCCCGGAGGGCAAGGAGAATTGTTATCCAAGGAATCACAGATGAAGACTTAAAGATAGTGCGACCCAGTGTCCCAGTTTTCCCTTTGTGGGAAACTTATTTGGAGGCAGTTCTTATTAGTAACAACTATCTGTCTCTCCTGGAGGGTGGCTAGAAGGCTGGCCCTCTGCCAGGAGCTTCATATTTATATCTTGGTATGACAATGATACAAACCCACAAGGAAGAGACCCTTACCGCTGCCATGTCACTAGAAGAGGGAGCCAGGGCCTAGAGAGATCAGGAACCTTTCCCAAAGATGCACCCCAAGTGCCCCCCATCTGCCTTCTAAGATCTTTGTCCTTATCTTCTGGGACACACAGTAGGTGTGGCACATGGGTGGGGCGTTTCAGCATTCATTTGTCAGGGATGATAACTTGCAGGGGCCACTTCTAGATGCTTCTGGATTCCAAAAGAAAGAGGAAAGCAAATATACTGGCACCCTGGGCCTTCAGCAGGGCCTTCAGCAGGGCCTTCCTGACTCACTGACCGCACTGGACAGATGACTCATTCGCCAGCCTTGACCTCAGTGGGTTTGGCCACCCATGAAGAGTGAAGTCACACCTTCAGTGCTCTGATGCTCTCTCCTCAGCCGACTCCAAGGCAGGCAAGGACAGGCTTGAGTGGGCCTGCTTGGGGTCAGGGACAGGAAAGCCCCACACATGCCTCTGTTGATCCTAACTGGGCTTCTCACATAGGCCTAAGCCTCCCCACCAAGGGCTTATTTCGTTGGCTCTGGCCACAGTAGAAACACTGTAAACCAAATGCTTTCAAGAACAGAACTTGGTCAGCAATCAACTTTGAAGACCAGAAGTGTGGTAATAAAGTGGCCACAGGGTCCTACGGGAGAATACAATCTTCAACTCTCAGCAAGCTGTTGCTGATGTTTGCTGATACTCACCTTGGGTTCCTGTAGATAACCCCTCATCTCTGCATAGTCATATAAATGAATATATTTATATGAGGTTCTCTCTGTGCCAAAATTCCCCTCTCCACAAGGACACTATTCATGTTGGATCAGACCACTCTGCCCACCTCTCTTTGACTTGCTTACATGGGTGACTGACCCTGTTTCCAAAGGTCGTGGTCTGCAATACTTGGGAGAGGGGAGACGTCAGTGTGTCACGTTGTCTTTTGGCCTCTCAAAGAGACCCCTTCCTAAATGTTGTATAGATATGTTCTCTGGATATGAGGGGCACCCCCTTCACTCTTGGATATGATGACTCAATACCCTAAACATATCACTTGACCCATGGGATATTCATTTAACATGAACCATGTGAACAGAGCAAAGGTGAGTTGGTGTTTGACTTTGTGTCATTAACTCCCTGGAATTAAGTACATTGATTTGATGTAATCAAAAATAGCAGGAAAAAGAGACAAGAAGTGATGCCCTGCATGATACTAATGCCTTCCCCCAAGCTGCTGTAAGTAAGAGGCTGAGCTTGGAACCACAGAGGAGCAACAGAGCCATAGACACCAGAGCCCAGAAAGGCGACTGCAGTATCTCAGTTCACAGGGGCATAACAGACATGGGAGCAGGGCAGGGATGCTATGTGGCTTGAGGATGTATCTGAGTGGGGTTCTAGCCTAGCACTTCAAACACTCAGACTGGAACAGCAATGGAACAAACAGGGACCCCTGCCTCACACTGAACATCTGGCTCTAAGCTTGAAACCGTATGAGTTTTACAACAAAATCTGGGATAATTCCTCCATAATCCCACAGGTAGGATACTATGAGTCAATTTTAGACTTCAAAATTTAGAAACAACCAAAGAAAAGTTTTATAAAAGTTATGTTTTTTAAAAAAAAACATGTTAGTTTTTTGTTTGTTTGTTTGTTTTGTTTTAGTAAGATCTTCATGATATGAAGCTCTGTAGGCCAAAGGGCAAAAGCAGGAGCTGATCACAAACCCTGGATCATACCAATAACAAGTTCTCCCCCAACTCCTGCCTTTGCTTTGTTTTGAGACAGGGTCTCTCTGTAGTCCTGGCTCTCCCTTTTACTTCTTGTCTGTTTGTTGTTTTGTTTTGTTTTTCAAGACAGTTTTCTCTGTGTAACCTTGGCTGTCCTGGAACTTGCTCTGTAGACCAGACTGGATACTCATGAGTATTCCCTTGCCTCTGCCTCCCAAGTGCTGGGTTTAGAGGTGCACACCACCATCCCTGTAAGAGAATTCTTCATGGCCCTCTCTAAAGCAGAAAGTACGGGAAGCATATTCTTGTGAAGAAAATCAACTTCCCTGGCCTGTATTGGTGGTGGAGGCAGCAGCATCAGGAATCACAGATAAAAACTCAAAATGTATGGGCCTCAGGTCACACTTGACACTCAGTAAGTAGAAAGGTGTGAATAAGAAAGAGCTCATAACGGAAGAGAAGTCAGTCACTCCCAACCTGAATTTAAGTGTAAGGTGCTTTTAAAAATTAAAATGCAGACAATCCCCAGTTAGAAAGGAAAAAGTGGGGCCCTGCCCCTTACCCAGGTTCAAACCCCTGCCCTGCTAGCACCTTGAAAGGATGGGACCCTGAGGAGCCTGTATCTAATCTCTAACCTGGACACCACAGTGGCAGCTCCCCCTCCCAGGACTCACTAAACGGTGTGGAGAGTGACTTCATGGAAGTCACAGAGGGCTGGGCCTTCAGGGCTCTCCAAGGCCACAGCTGCCACCTTATCTGCTCTCCTGCTCCTCACACTTTTCTCCTTTGGAGCCTCCTACCTATAGGTGGGACACGGGGAAAATGAAACGAGCCAGCCCCATCCCAGTGATGCCATTGTCTAGGACAGGACAGAGCACACTGGAAATTGTCTCCGACCTCAGGGAACTGAGCGCAGGAACAGGTGTCTAACTCAGGTGAGGAAGGCATCAGAGAACAGGGGAAGGAAAGGTTACTTCTGAAGGGTACTACCTCCCTGCACCCAACCCAGCCCAGACTCTGCACTCACCTGGTCCCAACCTTATCCATTCCTAGTTTTAGGGCAAGATGCAGGGAAGAGAGGAAGTGCAGATGGTCTCTGTTTCTCAGTCCTGCCAAGAGCCAACTTTGTTCATTGTTTATCAATGAACAGTAAGAGACTAATTGAATAACTAGATGGAACTGTATAAATACTCATGTCAAAGTGTATGTATGGACAGACAGCAAGAGTGAGAGAGACAGAGAGACAGAGAGAGAGAGACAGAGAGAGACACACAGAGAGACAGAGAGAAAGAGAATACATGTTATGCACATCATCTCATATCTATAGGGGTTCAGTTCCAAGACCTCCCGCAAACATCAGAATCTCCAGATGCTCAATTGCCGGCTATAAAATGGTAAGGTCTATGTAGAGATAATACACATATTCTCTTGAAGTCTGAATCAACCCTGGGTGACTACTCTACCCAATACAGATGCTGCTTGTTGGCTTTTACTGGTGCTCAGGGAACAATAGTAAGAAACAGTACGGCATAAGTGCTACACCAATACATTTTTTTTTCTAAATATTTGCAATTCCTGGTTAAGTCTATGCAGCAGAAGCCCGGGATATGGAGGGCTGATTCTATGTGTTTGTGTGCACATGCATGCATGTGTGTGTGTGCACAAAGGAGATACATAAAGTGGGAAAAGAGAGCTAAAGAGAACGGGAGGCAGGGTGTTGTAGCAGTTTTGCCTGTAGCAGGCCTTTGTGAGCAGTTGACACTGAGTAGCCATCTAAAGAGGAGCCGAAGTGAGTTATGGGTTATCTAGAGAGAGATCTTAGCAAGCAGACCCCTCAAAACAGGAACTAGCCTCCCAGGGACAAAGCAGCAACAAGCTTAGAAAGGAAGAGATAAAACCATCTTTAATCACCAGTACCATGATCCCACGTGTAGAAGGGCCTAGAAAGTCTAAGATAGACTACTCAAAGCAGAGCAAGGGTGCTGGAGAGTTGACTCCGTAGTTAAGAGTCCTTGCTAATCTTCCGGAGGACCCTGATTCAGTTCCCAGCACTCACAGAGTGATTCACACCAACCATCTGTGACTCCAGTTCCAGGGGATCCTCTTGGAATTTTCTCTTCTGACCTCAGTGGGCACTAGACATGCATGCAGGCAAAGCATCCGTATGAATAAAATAAATCTAAAAAGCAGTTTTAAAAAGCAAAGAAAGAAAAAAAAAAGTGTGGTATGCTGAAGGAGTGTCTGCCTCACTTGCCCTGTGTTCCAACTTCATCACCCAATTAAAAAAAACAAAACAAACAAGCAAACCCAGAATGTGTAGGTGTATGGAGGTCACATTTTATAAGAGCAGTTCCAGAAGTTACGTTTATTTATAGATCTAGGGGAACAATTAAGAAAGGGAAACTAAACCCATGACTCAACTTTCAGCAGAAGTGCACAGATCGCTACAGAATAACACCACAGACCTTTGCAGAGAAAATAAAGGCTAAATAAGTGGAGTGGTCTCCCATGTTGTTAGGTTAGAAGACGGAATGGCTTGTGACAATATCCATTCTCCTCAAATTGGTGACAAATCCACAAAGTTCCTCCTAAAGTCCTACAGGCTTTTCTTCGGAGTCTGCTAACCTTGACTGTGAGCTTATAAGGAAATTCAAAAACATCTAGAACGACCAAAAGAGTTTAGAAAAGAAACAGAATGATGGGATTTTCACTTCCTGACTTCACATGTTACCTTATGGCCACAGTGGCCCAGGGCAGCACCAGTGGCCAGGTGTGATGGTTTGCATATGCTTGGCCCAGGGAGTGGCACTAATAGAAGGTGTGGCTCTGTTGGAGTAGGTGTGTCACTGTGGGTGTGGGCTTAAGACCCTCACCCTAGCTGCCTGGAAGTCAGTCTTCTGCTAGCAGCCTTCAAATGAAGATGTAGAACTCTCAGCTCCTCCTGCACCACACCTGCCTGGATGCTGCCATGCTCCCGCCTTGATGATACTGGACTGAACCTCTGAACCTGTAAACCAGCCCCAATTAAATGTTACCCTTATAAGAGTTGCCTTGGTCATGGTGTCTGTTCACAGCAGTAAAACCATAACTAAGACACCAGAGTAGCATCATTGGCCCAGCAGCACCAATAACCCAGCAGCATCAGTGGCCAGGGCAATACCAGTGGCCAGGGCAGCATCAGTGGCTTTAACATTTTTCAGTGCTATCGATATTATAAATAATAAAAAGTTAATTGATTTTTTAATAATCATCAGTGCTTAGAATACTGCTTAACATAAATACTTCATATAAAATGGCAAAAGGATTATATAGGGCCATTTCAGGAATTGTTGAAAATTCTTTCTTGATCCTAAGATAAAATTCAACTATTTTTTTTTTATAATTCAAGTCAGCAACTCAAACAGCATTTTTTTTAAATTCAAAAATATTCTAATTTGGTGCTTATGTGCTGATGGATAATAGGAGGAAAACATTAAAGTTATTTGTCTTCCCTAATTAGACCACTGCTTCTGTAAGAGCCGGAGCTTTACAGATACAAAACACCACTGTGACTCCTGGCGCTCAGGAGTCTTGACTCTCGGGCCAAGGTGTTTTAATCTGTGTTCATGGCTTTGCAAGGCTAGTTGGCACATGCTGAACAAAGTGTATAGGTGTGTGTTCAGAACCACAACAGCAGAGAAATCATGTGACATAACTGATGAGCCCAGCCAGAGACATGTCAGGTTTACTGAATGTTCAGAAACCTTTTCACGTTGCCATGGTTTGGGCAAACACTGCTTCCAGCTACAGGACTCGCTGCTTTAAGAAGCTGTGCTCTGGAGGACCGAGCTTATCTGTGATTATAGATCCATGAATGTCCACACTTGCTTTTATAAAATAAAGGAAGGAAGCCTTCCTGCTGGTGACCACCTCCTTACAAGAGCATGCCTCTTGCAAAAGATCTCCATCTCTCTCCATAAGAGGAGAGATGAAACAAGTGTAAGAGGAAGCGCCTGGTACAGAGCTCCAATCCCTACCTTACGGGATAATGTCTGGGGATGCTATAAAAACCCGTGGTCTTTAGCCATGCACACATGGTAGTCTTGTCTATTGGCTGCCCTAGTGCTGCCAGCTTATAAGAGGGAAAACACATCTCATAGAAGGGTGTTCCTTCATACAGAAGTGACACTAATGGCGTATATTTAAGATCAACAGAACCATCCCATTGAACAGATGGGGTGGGGAGAAAAAGTGAAGGAAGGGAGCCAACCTATGCATGTGAGCCCATATTGAAGACTATGTGCTAGCCCCAGACAAACCCTCACTTTTTTTCTAAGTGCTAGGCACTGAATAGAATCTTGGTGATCAAGAGTCTCCAGGCCTGTATGCACCTCGAGATCCCTGGGAAGTTCAAAGCTCCTAAGTCCAGGTCTCTGGGCCCCTGATGCCAGATGTGGAGCACTGGAGAGAAGCTAATGTGGCTAGCAGTCCTGATCCAGCTTCTCAGTACTGCTTTCAGTCAGGGAACCCAGGTGAAAGTGAGGGGCATATCTCTGTGCTTTCTTCACAGTGCCATAGCTTGTCTTTCTCCTAGAGTAAATTACTGTGGTTCCTCTGTTAGTCACAGAAGCCACCAATGGGAACTGGAAGGGAACCCAGAAGGGTCTGCCCTGTGATAGCCTACTATGTCTCCTGCAGCAAGTCAGCCCAGGCCACACCTCCTCCAATTTCTACAGACAGCAGTCTATAAACACTCACCCCTGCCTAGAATGTAGTGTTTTGACAATAGGGCGGCTCGTGAAGATACTGTGCACACGGCTGTGTATCTGGGTGTGTGTGCCTACGTGTCTGTATTTGTGCGTATGTCTGTGGGTGTGTTTGTGTGTATAGGGGGTGTGTCTGTGTGCGTTTATGTGTATGTATGTATGTGTGTATGTGTCTGTTTCTGAGTGTTTGTGTGTACTTGAGGCTGTGTTTGAGTGTGTGTTGTGCTTCTGCATTTCAGTGAATCTGCGTCTCCCTGTGTGTTTGTGTCTGCTTCTGGGGAAATATGCCTTGCCCCTTTATATCTGATTGTCAGTGCTGGTGTGGCCTGAGACAAGTGTCAATAAACAATAAACAAGTGCTTGGTATTGGACCTTAGGCTCAGGAGACTGCAGAGTGCCCACTTCAGGGTCTTCCTTCTTAGGACACCTCAGTGACTCAGGAAAGTGGTACCATAACCACTTCCCTACTCTAGGCAAGGAACGAGTTCAGAGGCCAAGGAAGCTGAGGTGGTAGATGAGCGATCACCCCAACTTTGGCTGCTCTTTCCTTTATCTCCTGTGCTGGTCAGGATCTTAACCTGGCTCCTCTTGGGCCACTAAAGAAGCAGCTGTGACCTTGCCCCTTGGAGGCCATGGGTTTTATGGGGATCAAGCACTAACCATGACTGTAATTAGTTGGCTCAGTGCTTCCCATGTGTCACCGCCCTGCTCTGTGCTGTCACCGCCCTGCTCTGTGAACTGTTCACCTCACATCTCATTGAGTCCCATTGTGCTGGGGTTGGGCTGGGCCACTGTTCTGCTGTCTGCCTCCAGGCTCTGACCTCACTCCCAGGAGAAGCCTCAAGCCAGCGCATGGCCTTGAGGCCCATACCCTGTGTCCTGCCCGGGCCTTATTGACTCCCTTTCTCTTTCCATACCAACTCTCTCTCTTGAGTAACACAAGTTTATTATTCAGACATATCAGACTTTCAAAACAAGGTTTCCAGTCATTTCTTTCTCCTTCTGTCTCTCCTCGATCAGAAAGAGTGGATAGTTAGCCTCAGCTCTCACATGTCTTTTCTTGCCTGCACTCAAATGTGTAGGATAGTCACAGTTTATTAATCAGTAGACTTTGTTAAACCCCTTTTCCTCCTCCTCCTCCTCCTCCTCCTCCTCCTCCTCCTCCTCCTCCTCCTCCTCCTTCCTTGAATGTAAATCTCAAATGAATCCCAGGAGTGGCTTGTCTGTGCTCCTGGCTCTGGCCTCCTCTGGCCTGCCAACCACGTTTATTCATTGCCTTGCCGGCCCTTGTGAGATCCCATGCAGCTGGACTTTGTTCTGGAGTTCTGAAAATAAAGTCTCCCAGGAAGGGAAGAGCCCTGTGCACCCGCCAATCCCTCATGGCAGACTTACTGTTATGACACTTCATGAGCCACCAAGAGTAGAAAGGTGGCAACTCGCCCAGCCTATCACAAATGAGGAAAGCCTGGAGGTGTAGCTCAGGTATAAACTGAACCCCAAACAGAACCTTGGACTCCCACCCCAAGACTGCCAACTTCCCAGTCAGCATCCACTCCAACTTTAACTAAGGTCACTCGGACTGTGGGAAAAAGAGCCATTAATGGTTCTGCAATTCTTTGAGCTCTCAATTTCCTTCCACATGGAATCTCCTGTGGACTTTATCCCCAACCCTCAGCTGAACCCCCTTGGCTTTACCTATCCTACTCAAAGACTTGTGTCACCTGTCCACCACATTAATGACTGCTTAAGCACTTAGCTGCCCACTCTGCTTCATTGAGACAATCATAGAAGACAGAGATCAACACAATAGTGGGAGAGACAAGAGGCCTAGATTCAGAGATGCCCACTCCTGAGCTAAGTCATGACCCAGCTAAACAGAGAGATGCTCATGACTGAGCTAAGTCAATGGTTTCTTGAAGCCAACTGGGGACATAGTGATATAAAGCATTTGGCTGTAAAATTTTCACAGTAATTTTGACCAGTTTTTTTTTTTTTTTTACTATTTTTTGTTAACATCAGTATTGAGATGCAACGAACAAACAAAGCAACAAACCTCTAAGTTGAATTTTTTTTAAAGCTCCACTAATAGGTAAATGTCCTTAAATAGTAGCTAGCTAACAGTTGGCAGGATATGAAAATATGATTCTATCATGAAGAGCAACTTTAAGATGAATCCTATCAGAAAAAAATGGATTTGTGTCTAAGGCTGTATCACTTAGGGCTTGTCCAGCACAGGCTCTGAGGTTAGAGCCCTGGCATATCTCTCTCTCTCTCTTTCTCTCTCTCTCTCTCTCTCTCTCTCTCTCTCTCTCTCTCTCTCTCTCTCACACACACACACACACACACACACACACACACACACACACACTTTAAAAAGATTAAAAGGTACATTGTGGTACATTTTAATTTATTCGTTTTGGGTTTCATTATGTATTCCTGGCTGGCCTGGAATTGGCTATACAGAACAGACTCCCAAGATTACAAAGACCCACCTGCCTCTGCTTGGAATTAAAGGTGTGCACCTCCATGTCCAGCCCCTCATATATTTTAAATACTGTAAATTTCACGCCGTGCAAGTGTACAGCTCAGAATTCTCAGCCCACCCCTAGGCAACTGTCTCTCTAAAGTTGCCTTTTCTGGACATGTAATGATACACGTGGACAATATGATATACTGTCTGACAGCTTCCTAGTCTAGCTGCTTTCCTATCATGAAGTTATTGTATCAATTGATGAGAAATGAGCACACTTTCAATTTGGGGTTATTATGAACAATACTGTGGTCAGTGTTGACTTATGGGTCTTTTTGTGAATACATTTTTACTTCTCTTAGGTGAATTGCTGGATCATATGATCATTTTAAATTTATGTATTTATTTTATACATACACTTAACTTTCTGGGAAACTTTCAAAATGTTTTCCAAAGAGGCTGGACCATTTTACACTCTCCCCTGGCGTACCAGAAGCTCCTGCTTCTTCAGATTCCAGGTGTCACATGTTCTTTTTTTTTTTGGTTTTTTG
This sequence comes from Rhynchomys soricoides, assembly GCA_019843965.1. Lineage (NCBI taxonomy): Eukaryota > Metazoa > Chordata > Mammalia > Rodentia > Muridae > Rhynchomys > Rhynchomys soricoides. Next base: position 13,279,213 of record JADRCH010000008.1, read on the forward strand.
AGACAGGGTTTCTCCGTGTAGCCCTGGCTGTCCTGGAACTCACTCTGTAGACCAGGCTG
>JADRCH010000008.1:13284271-13338256 GCA_019843965.1 Rhynchomys soricoides
AATTATTTCCCTGTGTACACTAAGCTAAGTGCCCTTAGGTTGAATGACCTGGGTTCCCACAGGGGAACTGTGCTAAGGCTGAAACACAGGCTCCATCAAGTACACTTAATGGGTACAGACTCCAGAACTTTCTCCAAGTCCTGGTCACTGCCCCTGAACCTCAGCCTCCTCCACCTCCCTGGGAAGGTCAAGAGATAGGGACCAGAGAATTATCTAGAAGGAAGACCCCTCAACAGAACCTCAGAGATATCACACCTTGGCTGCACCAAGCTGGGCTAGAGAGCAAATGCAAGGGCCAGCATCTGAGCCGAGAGCCAAGCTGACCTCTGACCTCTGGCCCTGAATTCAAGGCACATACAGCCCTGGCTACCTCCTTTTTTTCTTAGAAGTCTTCTCAGCCCAGTACTTCCAAGGGCCCGGCAGCCTCCTTAACCCCTTGTCTCCCATTCCTGACTGGGTGATGCGAACCCCAGCAGGGAAAGGATCCCAGAAATGCAGGACCCTGGTTCAAGGGAATGAGAAGACACGTTCTGTGTCAACCCCAACCCTCACTCTTGGAGCTTCCATTTCCTCTGCTGTTGTGTGGAGTTTATAACAGTTTGGAAAGCTGTAATCCCGCCTCCAACAGATCCCTCTGTGGCCCAGGGGTTGAACTGTCTACTGAAAGCTAAATGCCAGGCGTATGGCAAAGACCCGCTGAGCCTTATAGGGCTGTGCACCCAAGGACTATGAGGTCACAGAAGTGAAGTCGTGTGTATCTTGAAGACGATGACATGAGCAAGAGGAATTCAGGTGGTAAGGTAGGGTGGAGGGTCACAGGTTCCGAGCCACACTCTTTAGATTCAAGTTACAGCCTCCCTGGGGACTGTGGGGACTTTCTCAGTCCTCAAAGCCTCTGCTGGCAGGTATCATGAAGCACCCACCCCCAGGGCTACTGTGTAAGCTAGGGAGACATATGAGTCAGTCACAGTGCCTGGTATACAGTCAGTGCTCACCAAACAGGAGTCATCTCTATTGTCTAGTATGGTCGTCACTGAGCCCCGCACTTATCCACACAACTGGTGCAGTCCAGATACCTGGATATTCCCACAACAGAGCTGTCACCTTGACTCATGGGGCATAGCTTACAGGAAGGAACAAACATTCTCCTGCTGTTACTATGAATCTCTCCACATCTTTCCGGGAGATCAGTGCCAGCTTCTATCCAAATGTTCCTGCCCTGGATAGTCACAACTGCTGTGTCTTCTTGAGGGCCAATGAGGCTGACACATTTCCCAGGCCACAGAGTGAAGAACCTGGGTGGGAAGATGGGAGACTCTCTCTCCCAGTCAGCTTGTTGGTAACCTCCATTTGGCTGGGTCTTTCTACTCCCCGCAGAAATGTAAGGAAGTGAGCTAAATTAAGAATCTGCCACTCTCCCTTTGATGTAAAGACTCTGGTCCTATTTTTACATCAATAAAATCACCATCCTCAGGAGAGAGTCGATTGAACACCTGCTACCCACCAGAGATAGACATCTGTGTCACCGAATGCCACCGCCTCCCAGCCATTACCAGACTGTTCCATTGACCCTTGGTGGCCACCTGGTGTGATGACCTCACTCTCCTGATCAGTGGCTGATGTGACCCAAGGCACAGTCCCTGACGCTAAGTAAGGATCCAAGTTTTTTTAATTTTTTTCTTATTTTCATATTTTATTTGCATTTCAAATGTTTCCCCCTTTTCAGATCTCCCCTTTGAAACCTCCCCATTCCCTCCCCCTTCCCCCTGCCACTATGGGGATATTCTCCAACCCACCCTCCCACCCACCCACCCACTCTTGTCTTTCCTCCTTGTCATTCTCCTATACTGGGGGATCTAACACCCTCAGGCCCAAGGGCCTCTCCTCCCCCTGACGGATAACAAGACCCTCCTCTGCCGCATTTGTGGCCAGCACCATGGGTCCCTCCATGTGTATTCTTTAGTTGGTGGATCTGTCTCCAGAAGTATCGGGGGTCAGGTCAGCTGCCACTGTTGCTCCCTCCCTGGGGCTGCACACTCCCTCAGCTCCTTCAGTCCTTTCTCCAAGCCCTCCATCTGGGACCTCCCACTCTGCCCTACTGTTGCTGCGAAGTGACTCTGAGTATTTCAAACTTTTGGGCTAATAACCTCTTAACAGTGAGTACATACCGTGTTCATTCTTTTGTGACTGCGTTACCTCGCTCAGGATGATATTTTCAAGATCCATCCATTTGTCTACGAATTTCATGAAGTCATTGTTTTTAATAGCCGAGTAGTATTCCATTGTGTAAATGTACCACATTTTCTGTATCCATTCCATTGTGGAGGGACATCTGGGTTGTTTCCAGCTTCTGGCTATTATAAATATGGCTGCTAAGCCTGGTGAGGTAAGAATTACCTTCTCCTTTCTATTGACAAAGAAACCTGTAGCCAGGAGGAGAGGAGTGAGTCAGCCCACACCAGGCACCCTGTTGGAGACGGTGGCCCCCAAGGATGCCCTACATCCATTCCCTACCTTGTTTATCCTTATATTCCAGGGGAGGCTTGAAGGAAGCCTACTTAAGCCTCAGACTCTGATTCAAGGCTCAACATCCCCTAAATGAGTCCAGTCTTTCAGAGTCACCAAGGCCTCTTGCACATGCAAACCAATCCCAGAGGCTCTCCCCTTTCCTGGGGACTCAGGATGGGTGGGAGTTTATCTTACTAAGGCAGTGAGCTGAGACCCTCCCCTCGTTACCCTCTCTGCCGCCCATGGTGAATTTGCCAAACCCCTGGGATGACTCTCATTTTGCGGCGGGGGAAATTGAGGTCATATGGTTTATCCACACTTTTTAAAATTCCTGTGCAATGTGGAATCGGAGAATGTTTTTCCACTTTTGGCTAAGGAATTTGGATACAGAATTCAGGCCACGCCTGGCCAGCCTGAGGAGGAGGCCATGGGGAGGGGTGCCGCAGGGCCTCCAGGACCCTTCATTGTAAATTCTGCCCTCTCGTTGCCTGCAACCCTACTGGTGGCTATTGCTTAGCCACCCCTCTTAAACTCACCTGGCTTCCCCAGGAGCAGAGTCAAAAAGTTGAAGTTTGCTTCTGGGGGCCCACGTAACTCCAAAATCAGAGCCTCAGAAAGAAGGCCAGCGTGACTCATTCCCAGCCCAGGGGACAAGAGCAGAGGCTGCCTTGGGAAGGCCTGGGCTTTTGTTCCTTCAAGAACCGAAATGAATCATCTATGCTACTAAGTCACACTGGCCAGCCCCAAACTTTCCTGGGTAGAACCAACCTGTGTGCAAAAGTGAAATGGGTCATCAGCAGGTGGGGAGAGAGCAAGATAGAAGCAGGAGCCTGTAGAAGGAGCTCTAGAGAGATGGCCAGCCAGAAGCGACCCCTCACCCGTGCCCCATCCGAAGCGCCTTTCTTCTCCATACTCTGTTGATTCAGGCAGCTGATTGGTTCATAAGCATGACCTACATTCTCCAGGTGCCCAGCACTGAGCACACTGTCCCTGCTCCTGACAGAGCAGATGAGGAATGTATCAGCTTATCAGGGCTCCCAAGCAAGACCCGAGACACCTTTGCTTTGTGCTGAGAGACCTGGTCTTCATCAGCAGGCTTGGAGGCCCATTTCATATGTCAGCACTGGGGCTGGGCTGAGACAAAGCAGCTGGGTCATTTAAGGGGTGTGTGTGTGGTAAAGCAGCTATGAGAGCCATCAGAAGGGGGAGGGATGCCGTCTTGGACTCAGCATCCCTGAGGCCAGATGTGCAAGCCTGCCATGATCAGCATGCCCCCAGTTGGGTAGCACTCACTGGCTCAGACACTGCTGTCCCTCTCCCCTCTCCCTCCATCCTCAGCATCAAAAGGACTCAGGGGGCTGGCAGCTGCTCCCCAGCATCTGGCGGAACATTCTGCCCTAAAGCTGGGCTTTCCTCCCTCCACAGGGATAGCTGGTGACTCATGTTTCCATTTTCAATGCAGAGCCAGGCACTGGATCTTTCCATGACCCCAAGGACTGGCAGTGTGGTGCTGGGACATGAATTGTGATGTCAGACATATCTGAGTTCAAATCCCCTCCTTGATGCTTATTAACTATCTGTGATATTTTAAGCAGCTTGTTTACCCTCTCTGGTTCCCATCTTGTAAATGAAGACCACAACTGTCAATTACGGTATCATTTTGTTCTAGACAAGGTCTCCCTCATGTAGTCTGAGTAGACTTCCAACTCTCTCTCTCTCTCTCTCTCTCTCTCTCTCTCTCTCTCTCTCTCTCTGTGTGTGTGTGTAGGTATATGAGAGGGGCATGTACAATGAGCACACATGTGGAGACCAGAGGAAGACAGCCAATGTCTCTGTTGCTGTCTGACTTAGCTCCCTGAGACACTGTCTGTCACCAACACTGTCACCATACTTTGACTTGGTTAGTTGGCTTGTCAACAAGCACCATCAATCCTCTGTCACCATGAGTCTCTTCCCCCAGCACTAGGGTTATACATGCATTGTACACATGCCTACAAAAGCCCACAACCCTAGGGCTTTGATGTAGGTGCTGGGGATCTGAACTCAGGTGTGTGCTTGTGTGTCCATACGTCATCAGTTTCCAATGAGATCCTCCTGCTTCAGCCTCCCGGGTGCTGGATTCATAGGCATGTGTGCTGTGCCAACCTCTCTTCTACTCAACAACTCTGAGAGTGAGCTGTTTCCTTCAACAGTTCTCTATTTTGATTACTTCTCATAATCCAAGCAAAGAGGAAGCTGAGTGTTTCATGGACACCAGGAATGTTCCTCAGCTTGTCATAGCACCAGCTTGGTGGCACTTTTACCTGTGTGAGCTTCTGAGCAGGTTTAAAGGGTCGGGGCTGAGCTGTGGTGCTCCATCAGTTAAGGGCATCAAGTGCATTTTGACTTAATAATATTTTCCGTTACACTGTAAGTAGAGGAACACCCGTGTACCATTTACTGCTGCTACAGTGCTATTCTCAAGTGTGGGTACTTGTTCTAAACATAGGAAACTGAGGCCCAGGCAGGTAAAGTAACTTCCCTGAAGTCACACAGCCAGGAAGTGGCAGAGCTGGAATTCATACCTGGGCTGTCTGGCCTCACAGGCCAACACTGTTCTGATGTTTAGGATGACGAGAAAGATGGAGGGGTAAAGTTGGTCCTGATGCTGGCCTAGAGTTGATGCTGTGTTGGAGTTTGCTGCTGTTATTACTGCTGTCACCTCAATTGTTTCTTGTTATCAGGCTATCTCTCTGGTTTGCCCATGAGGAGGAGCCAGAGAAGACACTTGTCCTTCAGGCCAAAGCCAACAGTTGAGAGCTCTGAGCAGGAGAGTCAAGTAGTCTACCCCAAATGCATTGCTCTCTACCTTCTAAGTGAAAGACATTTTCTGTACTAACTTTCTATCTCTGGGGCTCAATTAAATGTAGACATTTAATTGAGGTAGCCCCAGGGTAGGAACAAGCAGGGAGGTGTTGGGTAAGATCAGAGCCTGGAAAATATTAGCACCCTGACAGACTGCTCTTATCAAAAGCAAAGAGCATGCTCTGGGCCCTAGCCCCATAAGCCAATAACTGCTACGGCAGAGGCACATGTGAGACCAAGCCAAGCTGGAAGGTTCCAGAGGCGCCATGCAGAGTTAGCAGCAATCACAAACAGAATGCAGACAAAGCAATGTTGACAGGCACAAGATACTAAAACTGACTGGGGTGGCTCACACCAGGAATCCTAGCCACTGGGAGGCTAAAGCAGAAGCATCACTGAAAGCATGAGCCCAGCCTGGGCTACAGAGTGACTCTGTCAACAAAAAACAAAACATACAAAAAAGAAGAAGTCAGAGCTAAGACACTAAAGAGAGCTGTGACCACAGCAGTGTCCCCACATGCAAACCACAGCTGGCTCCCTGTCACTCTGCTCAGACCTTTTCACCTCACCTTGCTCTGCAGTCCCTTCCTGCTCCAATGCTTGTCCTTGCCTTGTTCTTGTGGATGAGCCAGGCTCATCCATGTCCAGATTCTGGCTCTAGGGTCACTGTGCTCTCCCCAGCCTCTGTTTTCCCAGAGACTCTAACCTTACTGCCCTCGGGGAGCTCCGGAGCCTGCCTCCCAGAAAAAGAGAGAGAGAGAGAGAGAGAGAGAGAGAGAGAGAGCAGCAGTGTTCATGCTTACCAAGCTGTCCCCATGGATATATACTAAATGTGTACCGAGCCCTTTGTGCAATGGATGCGATTGCTCCCAAGCACTTCAGAGAACAGGAAACAAAGCTGAGAAGCTTCAAGCAGCTGTCAGGAAAGGAGAGAAAGGCCCCTAGCCAGGAGTCAGTGTCTGTAGGATTGAAGCTACTTCCAGATACAGCGCAGGAGTCTCTGGCATGGGCATTACAGTCTATGGGGCTCAACTGAAGCTACAACCCAGCTAGCAGCCATAGGGTCTGCAAATAGCCACCTTCCAGGTTCTGGCTTTGGAGCTTGGGGGCAGACTCAGCTTCTGATCCTTTACTCTTCTTTTGTGTGACATCGGCTATGCTCAGTTTGATAGTCTGTAAAATGGACATAATACTGTCTACCTGGAGTTCTGGTGTGAACAAAACGAAATGACTCACAGGCTGCATGGAATCTGTACCATTTGGTCTCTGATGACAACAGAATGAAGAATAAGGGAATGGGGTGGGTCCCAGGATGCTGTGAATGGATGTAGATGACCCAGAAGGAAGCTGGCAATGGGGTTCAGCCTTGAAGGAGATGGAGTTGCTATACAAGGAAATGCAAAAAGTGAATCAGTTCAAAAGTAAAAAACTGAATGATTCAGAAGGCATTCCAGAATAACAAATAAAGACTCCAAGCCAAATGACTAGGTTCCTCAAAAAGAGGACGTTGCTCTGCGAAGCTAGAGCATTAGTCAGGCGGGGGAGTCAGTTACTGGGAAATTTCGCTCTGTTCAGCATTATTGAGAAGTTGTGGGTTCCTGCAGGCTTACTGGCGTTGCACAGCCCTGCAAGGTTAAGATTACCCAGACTTTGGGTCAGAATTTTGAAAAGGAAGGATTTAGGACAGGGTCTATATTAGAAAAAACAAACAGAAAAAAAATGCTCCTTAAAAGGCAGAATGGCCTTAAGGGAAAGTAGTTAGATGCATTGGCGCATCTGGGGCAGCTGCACAGGCCAGTCAACATCTGCCCCAGGGAGGCAGGACTTGGCACATCTAGGAAGCTGTGATGGGTTACTCCCAAGGTCTGGATCTGATGCAGTCTCTCTGTCCATTTTGGGAAAAGCCCTCCCATTTCTTTCCACACTGTGGGGACATTCTTCCTGCCTAAACGGTAGAACAGGGGAGAGGGAGCTGGATCCTAACTCTGTCACTTGCTTGCAGTGTGATCTTGGGCAAGTCACTTACTTCTCTGTGCTTTAGTCTGTCAACAACAAACGGTCACCATGGTACCTACTTTGTCATTATTACAGCCAACGTCCTGCCTCCCTGGGCAGTGCCTGGCCCTATTTTTCTCCTCTGATGACTTCTTGTTGTCAGTGATTATAGATTCTAGAGTCAAGTAATTGAATGCCCCATTTGGTGCCCTCCCAGAAGGTATTATGTCACAACATCTCCACTTATGTATAGCTACACCATGACAAGCTGTGTTCTTAGAAAAGACAGAAAATGTGATACCAGGACAAACAAATGAGGGGCGCACAAAATCTCAAAACACAGGATGAGGGAAGTCTACCTCTACAATACTTTTACTGCGTGCTATGTGTGAAGGTGACCCCCCACTATCACCTCCCTCAGATCTGGACATAGCCAGATAAGCTATCTGGGACTTTTTAGGGAACCAGGATTCAGAGAGGTGCCACCGCCCAAGATCAGCTCTGGTTCATTGTTTCAAGCAAGCTGGGGAGGCCTGGACACTAGAGGTGGGTTTGAAGGAAGGACATTTGAAGTTAAGGAAGGAGATGTGAGGCTGGGGAGTAGCTACTACCTCTGTAGGGGACTGAAATGCAATCTTTCTGCCCAGGCCTCAAGTCATAGCTCAGTCTGGCCCTCTAGTTCATCTTAGACAGGAAGTTCCTCAAGTATCCATGAATTTTCTCCTCTTTCCCCAGCTGTGAGCAGCCTTCCAGGATGAAGGCAAGTTCAAGGTCAGAGGAAGGGGAGATTTGAGCTTCATACAGAAACTGTTGTGTGGCTCCGGCTTTGAGCTCACTTCCTGTTTTGTGGGGCCTAAGTGGGTCTTTCTTCTGGTGCTGAACATTCTGTTCCCTTTCTCAACACAGAACGTCCAGAGCCAGCCTGCTGACCAGTGCCTATCTAGTGGGAAAGTGGACTCAGCTGTACCCCAAGATGTCAGTTCACCCTGAGCTGCCTTGGGGATTCCACCAAGTGTTTAGAGAAGTAGAGACAGTCCTGAGTCACAGGCCCTGTAAGTTCATTGCCTGTCAGAACTGAGAGGGGCAGCAGGAGGGGGAAGAAGCGGATTGCGGCACCGAGAAGTAGAAGCCGGGCTTGGGGACAGAGCTGTCTTCCCCAAGCTGATACCAGAAGATGGTTATGTCATCTGCTCCCTGGTTCCTCCAACGAACATTGGGTGCCTGTATGTTAGGCAGCGTTTCTCAGTTCTGGGGATGCAGGGGAGGGACAGAGGATAGATCTCTGTATCAGACAGATAATCCACACTCACAATGTCTTCCTGCTCTCACTGAGTGATTACTGTACGCTGCTGACATCCATACTTAGCTTTGGGCCAACACGATCTCATATAGCCCTTCCTGCACTGTCCGGGATGCAGCTCCCTGCTGTCACCCTGTTTCACGGACATATTGTCCTGCCAGATGTTCTTCTCCTCCTTTAACATGTTATGACCTCTAAAAGGCAATGAGTCAAGGTGGGGTTCATATGGTAACACCTCATCCTGCTCCCAGAGCTGGATGACCTAACAAGTAAGGAATGAGGGGTTGTCATCTTCCGATAAGGCCAGTCCCCACCCCCCTAAACAGCCTCCTCAGCTTGAGAGGTCTCTCTCCTGCCTGGAACCTCCCGCATAGCCCTTTCTCAGCATTCCTTAATCATCCTTACTTGGAGACAGGCATGCCTTTGCTCATCAGTCTCTCCATTCTCTCACATAGAGAGAATTTGACTCTTTCGAGGCAAGAGGAACCTTTGGACAAATTGTAGTGTAGGTGGGTATCTATCCTTCTGTCTCAGAAGCTTCTTCTCCCATCCATCCTGTAGGACATGATGTGTGTGAGCTCTGTTGTGTATCAGCCACTCGGATTAGAAGCTCCCACGGGCAGAGAAAGAAGCAGCTATCTGAGGGCAGGTGCTGGGAACTCAGATCGAACACAACCACACAGACGTGACAAGAACACAGGTATCCACACTTCTGGTTGAGTCTGCCTGGCAGCAGAAACCACCCAGGGCTGAGGTTGTCTGGCCCGAGATGTGACAGAACAAATAGCTATTGGGAGAGCTGGACAGAGGGATGCAAGCAAAGAAGCCATCAGAATCACCAGGGCAATGAAACGGCTAATTCACAAAAGCCCCCCATGCTGGGTTCAAGAATTCACTCTGTTTAATAGATAATTGCCAAAACTTATGTTGATCCTGAGGACTGCTAGATATTGGTGACGTTGTGTAGAGTAGGAGGGCAAAGCTCCTTCCCTCGATGGCATCTGCATCCCGGTGAGGAGAGTTGGAGCCCAGTGACACCTGCTCTGAGAAATAGATTTTCAAGAATACTTGTCTTAGTGTCATGTTGGTAGATTAAAATCTACTAATTATACCACAGAAATTGGTAGACACTATCAAGCACCCTACCATCATCTTACACTCAAAGACTGCTCATTAATTACTTTATAAGTTTCTTATTTGTAAGTTTCTTCATGGTCAAGACCATGACCGTGTGAAGACAAAGACCATAGTGACCTAGTGCACCATATTGCAAGACAGCGAAGTAGACTTTACAGTGCAGTTCCTGTAGAACCTGAGGCAGATGTGACATGCTCTGGGCTTTCAAAGTCTTCTGGAAACTCTATTAACACCCTTGGTGTTTTCTCAATCTTCCTTCTTTGCCATACAGGTCTCCACCCTCCATCCTGTGACCACAGCTAAGAGTTTGAACATTTGACCCCAAATCAGTGGGCTGGGCTGCCGCCCCCCACCTCACCCCCAAGCCTCCTCAGTTCAGAGAAGAGCAACAAGAAAACTGTTACAGAATTGCTAGGATCTGGATCAGAGCCTCCACTCAGCCCCCAGAGTGACATTATTCGAATGGGGTGGAACCTTTCAAAGGTAGGACATTCTGAGAGGTCTTCGGGCTGTCTGTGGGAAGGAGGGTATGCTCTTGAAAGTGATGCTGGGGCCTCAGCCATTTTCTTCCCCCCCTTGGTTTCCCACTGCTGTGAGGTGGACAGCTGTGTTCCCATCATGCACCTCTGCCATAATGTGTTATGTCGCCATCATGTGTGGACTAGGACCTCAGCAAACCTTTCCTAGTTAGCAAGGTCTTATACGCTCCGCATATGCTGTCACCCTTATGGCTCTTCCAGGTCCTGGCCCCAGGTCACACTCTGAACAACTTAAACAGAGACAGGAAGGAGACTGTAAGTCTAACCGCTTGGGCAGACAGGGGATTCACACAACAAAGATACTGCAAGAGTTATTTCTTAAGTCCATCAGTGTTGCCCCTTGTGAATAGTTGTTACCCATATTGCTCTTGCCCACCCGGCAGAATTAGGACTTTCCTTCTAAGTGGACAGGGGACTTAATGACAGACCAAAACTTACTGATGACTGGGACCTGGTACTATCCCCTTGAGCTGCCCCTTAGAGACATATTCTTTGATATAGGGATGGGTCTAATGACTGACTATAAGTTCGGGTTGTCTCCTTTTGTTATGGGAGTTGAGCCCAACTGGAGGTCAATCTTGGTGAATAAACATTAACATAAACTCTCAGCAACCCTAAACTTCAATTATGTTACACAATTTTCTTTCTGACAGATTCTAACACGCCTGATTAGAATACAGCTATCTTCCAGTCATATTGGAGGCAGTGCTCCTTTAGGTAAATTCTGGCTTGGGTAACTTTTCCTATGCAAATTAGTAAATCCTTTATAACGTCAATTTTACTACTTCAGGCTTCTCCTATGCCAGTACAAAGACTTTAAAATACACTGTTTCCAACACTTACTTCCTGGTTGTACTCACTTCCTCAATCGGAGCTAAAAGGCTACGTCATCCTCTCTGCTGATGTCACCGCTTGCCCCACCCTGCCCCTCCCATCCACATCACAGACTCCTAATCCAAGGAGTTCAACTTTAGGTGAAAAGAGCCAGGGAGCCACACTTTCTCTCCCTCAGGCTGCTTCTTTGACCTTTGCCCTTTCCCTGTCCTATTTCAGACCCTCTGGTTCACTTCCACAGAAGGAACTGGAACCAATGGGTCTGTGTTCCCCCGGGCCATTTGAATGTTAAGTTTAATCAGGTTTTATACTTTGGTGAAAGGAGCATGGGGGTGAGGTTATCCAGTGTTCCTGGGAGCCAGAGACTTGAATTCAGATCCAGCTCTGTACTTCCTGGCTTAGGGTATTGCTGATCCGAGTCATTTTACTTCCCTGAGCCTCGGGATCCTTACTGTAGAAAGCATGGCTCTCACTAAGCAATTTTGCGCTGTAAACTGCTGACGTGTGTAACCCATGGAGTGGGAGCCAAGGCGTGACAGTAATTAGCCAACCCAGTTCATGCAGAACCTGGAAAAGCAAAGCAGTGACCTTAGGCTTCATCCTTCAGGCACTAGGAGGTCAAGGAAGGCTTTTAACCTTCAGTATCATCACAAAGTAGAATTAAGATGGAAGATTTTTGTTCAAGAGACAAGATGGGGTCAGGAAGGACGCTGGAAGATCAGGGAACACATGTGAAAACTCTGGCGACAAGAGAAGCTGAGAGTGGGAGGGGGCCTGAGCTACAGAGGCTACAAGGAGACAGCTTTGTCTACTATGCAGGGTCCTCACTTCCCGCTCCCCTATGCCCCCCACCCAGCATGGACCACTTGCTTTTAACCCTGACAAGGCAGGAGGGAAAAGAGTACAAGAAGGGGTAACAGAAAATACAAACCCCATTTCTTCTCAAACACTGGCTTCAGCGAGAAAAATCAAGTCATGGCAAAACAGAGGGAAAGGAAAGGCTTTTGTTGAGAAAGCCGAAGAGCAAACTTGGACTGAGTTCCATCAGCACCAGGCTCCATGCTAGCCATTCATTCTGCTAGCCTGTGGAGCGGCTGATCAGTACCACCTCCACTTGACAAACCTCTCCAACGCACTGAGCGGTAAAGGGTGTGGATGCTGGTGATCAACATGGTGCAAGCTTCTCAGAGCCCGAAGTCAAGGTACTTGGGAGGAAACTAAACACCTAAGGAGACTAGAACAAAATAAGACCCAGAAACAAGAAATGTCTAGACACATTCTTTTCTGCGAGTATTAGGAACTCTTAATAGACAGTATCCTGTAAGAAGCAAACACATTAGACATGCTGAAACTACAGTATAGTTTTAACAAGCCTGTACGAGGTTTATGGCACCATTCCACAGAGATGGAGAGATGGCTCAGCAATTAAGAGCTTCTGCTACTCTTACAGAGGACACAAGTTCGGTTCCCAGCACTCAGACTGAGAAGCTCACACCACCTGTAACTCCAGCTCTAGGGAATTCCACTCCTTCCCTCAGCAGGCACTTTCTACAGGCACCTGCACTCATACACATAGACAGACAGACAGACACACACACACACACACACACATACACATGCGCGCATGTGCGCTTACTTTCTAAATAAATAAATCTTTTTGAAAGATACTATTTACAAATGCAATTACAGGTATAAAATATCCCAAAGTAAGCTGTGACCATCTTTTCAGGAAAATTATAAAATTATGATTTTAAAGTTAGTGATGTTAAAGAAGGTCTGGGCATAATACATAGAGATGAATGCATGTTCGTGGTCAAAAGGGGGCAATTTATACAAATTATTGTCTGTTCCAATCAAAGCTCCATAGAGCTTTTCATATAATTCAGTAAGTTGGATGTTCAATTTAGACAGACAACCAAGAGTCAAGAAAGGCTAAATGCCCTTAAATCAGAATTTTGGACAGAGAACTAACCCATTAAATGCCAAATTTTATATAGTGGTCATAATTAAGATGACGTGAAATTGATATAGGAATTAACAAATGATGTCTAGAACAGAAAGCCCCTAGTAGGCCACATATATTAGAAAATCTGATTTCTGTTAAAGGCTATATGCTGTGACTTGGTAACAGAAATCACCTAATCTCTCTCTCTCTCTCTCTCTCTCTCTCTCTCTCTCTCTCTCTCTCACACACACACACACACACACATGTACATGCACATATACACACATACATGTACACAAATGTACACATATACACACATACACACACGTACATTCATACACACACACACACACACACACACACACACACACTTCCAGATGGCTCCAGGTCTTACATGTAAAGAAAAACTTTGAAATCCTTACAAGAAAGCATAGACTATATGTATCATCTCAGGTGGAGATAGGAGTCTTGAAATACAGAAAGAACAGCTACACAGACATATTTTCTCAGGTTGAAATAATTTCTGTCTGTCAAAAAGGCAGCACAAGGGGTTAATGGAAAGGAAAAAAGTAGAGGATATCTGCAATGTATAATCAGTAAGTAATAAAAATTCAAGATAGGCTAACACACCTCAAAACTGAATCAGGTAATCCAATAGAAACAGGTAAAGAAACCCAAAGATATCTTCCATAAGAGGAAACAAACGTGACAAAGGGACATGTGACAAGATGTCCCGTCTCATTACTCACAGAAATACAAATCGAAGCCACAATGACATGCAATGTCATGTCCAGCAAGCCAATGAAAATTGAAAGTCTTGGCTGGGAATGTGGCTCAATGGAGAAGTCCTTTCCCCCACAGAGACTCCCTTTAGCTGAGACCCATCAAACATAAAAATGTATTCAGCCGACCACACAAACCAGCATGGGGTTGGCATGGGGGTTAACAGACAACTAGAACAGAGTGGAGGTCAGCCCCCACAACCACACACAGTAGACAAAAAGAATCTGGCAGTGGCAAGTGCCAGAGCCATCTGCTCCTGGTGGCAATGTAGTTGGCACTGCCACTGTGAAGATGTCACTTGTATCTCACCTCCCAGTAATTTTACAGTTGCCGGGACATTTTCATGGGTGTACAAGTGTATGTTAGGGTATAGGTACTTTAGGGGTCAAGAATGGTCAATATCCTAGACTCACCTCATCTATCTCTTTAATAGAGATTTAATAGAGATTTAATAGGAGAAAAAAACAAAAAACAAAATAACAAGTGTCAGTGACCATATGAAAAAAATTGGATTTCTTGGGCATCACTGCCAAAAATGTAAAATAGCTCAGCTTCCCTGGAAAACAGTACAGTGATTCTTCAACAAGTCAAAAGTAAAGTAATTGCAAAGCAGTCCCACTTTGGTATGCACCAAATTGACAGCGGAGATTTGAACGACCATCTTCCGTGATATTGGCAGTCACCAGGAGGTGAAGCGCCTAAGGGTTTATCCAGGTGGATGGATAAGCAGAGAGGGTAAGCACGGGTGGTTCCTGACTCTGACCATGGCACTTAGCTGGTTTTCAAGTTTATAGTGGTGTGATATCAGTGTGCAGTCAGTAAAACCATGCTTTCAATGTTGGCTTTTCCAGGGCTTTCTCTTAACTGTGCCCAGAAGTAGTGAACTGAAGTTTCCAGTCAGGAGGTGAAGCAGCAGAATCCATAAAGGACTGTACTGCCAGGATGTGCCCTGGGCTTCCTTTCTCAGCTGATGTGTTTGTCAGCACATCCTTCCGTGTTGCTGTATGGGCAGCTCTAGATACAGTGGAATGGATAGATAGATAGATAGATAGATAGATAGACAGACAGACAGACACACACACACATACATACATACATACACGTACACACGCACACACACACACACATACACTATACTCATTTTTCCTGCCTATAAAATCCCAAGTTCTAAAACTCCGAATGAGTATAGCAACTTTAAACTGTAAGGTTAATACAAAAATATCAACTGTAACAGAAGAGGGCAGGAAAGTTTGTCATAGACAGAGGAACGGGAAATCTGCTGTGAGATTTCCCCTCCTGGAAACGTCAGAGAGGCTATGTCCATAAAGTCTCATCGACATGACTGTCTCAGCATGACCTGAATGAGGACCGCAGCAAAAGACATGCTAACACGGAAGGGGAAAGCTCGTAAATTCTCAGCCCTAGGATAAGAACCACAGTCACAGATAAGGAGTGCTGAGAACGGGAGAAATAGTGGGGGAACCCCCAGACTGTTATCCAACACCAACCCAATCCCTAAATCTTATATCTTATGCATGCAAGGAACTTATAAAATATATATACGTCAACAATTAAAGAAATAAAGGCCGTGAACTTGGGAGAGCAGGGGTGGGTACACAGGAAGGGTTGGAGGAAGGAGAGAAAGGCAGAAATGATGTGATTATGGGAAAAAACCACATATTTTAATTTCTAAAAATAAGAATATTTTAATGTGTTTATTGCTTATCTCTATGTTAGCAATGAACAGTTGGAGACATTTCGTACTAAATTTAATAAAATATACATGATGGGGTGTTACTCAGCCTTTCAAAAGAAAGGATCCTCAGCCTCTACGAAATTTGACAGCATTGTGTTAATGAGACAACACAGAGACGAGAGCACCCTGCTTGTTTATCAAGGGTCCGAGGTAGTCAGGTCCACAGAAGTGGAAAGCAAAATGGCGAGTGGGGCTGAGGGCCAGAGCAATGGAGTTATTGTTTATGTTTTATTTCTTTGTTTTCTGGGGGGAGGCTGCCTGTGCAGGCCAAATGAGGGCTGGTGGGAGTTGGTCTCAGGGAGAGAGCTCAGATCGCTGGGTTTACAGTAAGCACCTTTCCCCTCTGTGCCACCTGAAGACCTGAGAGTTACTGCTGAGTTGGCACAGTTTCAGTCTGGGAAGACAGAAAAAGTCCTGGGGATGAGTACTAAGTCGTTGGTGTCCTGTTGCTACGATAAACACTGTGACCGAAAGCAACTTGAGGAGAAAGAGATGATTTCATCTTAACAATCAGGGTGAAAGGAAGTCAAGGCAGGAACGCAAGCGAAGGCCATGGAGGAATGCTGCTTACCGGTTTGTTCTCTGTGGTTTTGCTCAGCCTGATTTCTTATACAACATAAGATCACCTGCCCAGGTATGGTGTGACCCACAGTGGGCTGGCCCCTCCCACCAATCATTAATCAATTAAAAATGTCCCAAAGACTTGCCTGAAGGCTGGTTTTATGGGAGCATTTTCTCAGTTGAGGTTCCCTCTACCCAAATGTGTCATAGTGACAAAAACCTAACCACCACAAGGTGATGGAAACACAATGAGAATGTTTAATATTTAATTCCACTTAACTGTACATTGAAATGACTATCTCAACTTGATAAATGCGTAATTTTGTGAAATCTTTAAAATGTTTTATATAGAAGGCAGGTGGGGGAAACACCACACTGTCGTCTCAGTGGTGAGACTTTGATAGTTCGGCCCTCTGTCTCTTTAAAAAGCACTCTGCAATACTTTTATAGGAAAGCAGTGTTTGGTTAAAAAGAGAGAAAAGAAATAAAGAGAGCCTTTCCCTCTGATTTGTTCAGGGAAAGGGGAAGTGAGAGGAGGTGGTAGAGCATCCGGGCTCCCCCAGTTCTGCCAGGAACAAGAGTCCGAGGCAAAGAGCCGCTTGGAGGTAATGCAGGCTAACCATTTTCTTAAGGGGGCGGCTGTTCTTTTAAAGCCAACTCCCCAGACCTCAGGAAATCCCTGTCAGTTTCAGGAGTGGGTAGAGGTTCTGACACCACTGGCTTTTCGACCAACAAGACGTTGCCACAGGGCTCAGCCAGCTCTTGTGAGACTGCAGACCACGGCACAAATCCCCCTTCAACAGCTTGCAGGACCAGGTGAAGGAGATGGAAAGGGGAATGGTTTGGGCTGGAAAATGGCTTCAGAAATATGCCCCAGTATTCTCCATGCTCCGGACACTGCGACTGCCCTAGGATTCTCTTGCCAGCATTGCCTTCTGTGTCCCTAGTTAATCTCCCAGGAGTGGGGGAACTCTCCACCAAGACAACAGATCCAATCTGACAGACGAGGTGGTCTGTGTGTCTCACAGACACATGTGTAGCACCTACAGCCCTACTGGGGGCTTGAGACTGGGATGAAAGAGACAACGACCCCCTTGAGGGAGCTTGAGGCATTGTAGACCACAGAGAAAGCCAGCCAGCCAGGCCTTGTGCACCAGGCAGGACAATCAGAAGGAAATCTTGAGGTCAGATAAGTTGAGACCAGAGTTGATCTTCCAGGCAACGATGACTGGGTGAGCTTGGCATGAGGAGAATTATAAAAAGTGTTTGTTTGGTTTTTCTAGAATTACGACAATAAAGCTGAGCCTAGCTGTGGCTATATCTCAAACATTCTTTTCTACCAGGTAGAAGGACTCACTATATTATTTGAGCCGTGAGATACATGAAGGCATTCTAAGGAAGGCAGGAACAGGTGGGCCCTTTTACTAAGCTCCTCTGTCCTTCGAGTGATTTGCCATTCAGTGATACCATAGGCCAAAAGGCACTTCCAGGTCTAAGCACAGGCAGACTAGGAAAAGGGGTATTAAGTTAACTTTTCACCACTGTGACAAAATACTGAAGACAAACAACTTATGGCATGGAAAGGTTTGTTTTGGATCCTGGATTCAGTCCCTAATTGCTTGGTCTGGATGGTTCCCATCGATGGTGACAGAACGCACCATGGCAGAAGAGGCCTATTCACCCCAAGGTGACAAAAGGAAAGACAGGAAGATCCCAATCTCACCCTCAAAGGGAACCCCCCCCCCCCCCCCAAGATCTAACTTCCTTCCAGCAGGTCCTACCTCTTGAAAGTTTACTATCTCTCATCAGCCTTTCTCTTTTTTTTGGTTTTTTTGGGACAGGGTTTCTCTGTGTAGCCCTGGCTGACCTGGAACTCACGCTGTAGACCAGGCTGGCCTCGAACTCAGAAATCCGCTTGCCTCTGCCTCCCGAGTGCTGGGATTAAAGGCACTCATCACCATTGCCCGGCTCTCATCAGCCTTTCATACATGGGTCTTGAGGGATACTCTAGATGCCACTGTGCAGAACACACTGTAAACCCAAGGCCTGCCTGCACACTCATCATGGCTCACCTGCTGCAGGAAGGCCCGAGTGTGCTCCAAGCTTCTGGTTGTTCATCTGCAGAATGAGTCAATGTGAGTTTTCAGAAGCCCTGTGATGTGAGAGATGACTGACTTAAAGCAGTTAGGTTAACCCTTGAGAATTGTCAACCCCAAAAAGGTGGCTGAGTTACATGTACATACTATTAAACAGAACACTGTGTATATGGAACATGAAGAAAAGGTGTAAGAATTCACATCAAATTAAAAATAAAATTACCATTCCAAAAGAGAAAGCAGGGATGGAGTTCAATTCCCAGCAACCATATGGTGGCTCACAACCATCTGTCATGGGATCCGATGCCCTCTTTTGGTGTGTCTGAAGACAGATACAGTGTACTCATTAATAAAAGAAAATAATTCTTAAAAAAGAGAGAGAGAGAAAGAGAAAGCAAAGGTTGCAGTTGTAACTAAGTGCTTTATCTGTCATGTTTCCGAATTTATGTAGATTCCTCTGTGACTTGTGCATTAATTACATTAATTAATTACAAGAGCCAGGCATAGTGGCACATGCCTTTAATTCCAGCACTCAGGAGGCAGAGGCAGGCAGATCTCTGAGTTTGAAGCCAGCCTGGTCTACAAAGTGCATTCCAGGACATCCAGGGCTACACAGAGAAACCCTGTCTTGAGAAAACAAAACGAAACAAAAATTAACTTGAAAATAAGTTGGCAGGAACCGGTGATGGCAAGTCAGTGTTGGGTCAGTGCTAGCTGCCTGCTGCTCATTCACACGGTAAAATCCAGTGCCTGTGCTGTTCCATTTCCCAATTCACGGTAATTCAAACCAAATCTGAGCCAGAGTTATTTCTGACCCATTGTAGTCTTTCAGTAAATATTTGTTTAAAAAAGCTCTTTTCTGGCAGTCTCAGAAATAGACTGAAGGGCTTTTGTAGTAGACCCCTGTAGAAGTTAGGTTGAGTTCTTCCTTCCAGGCCCAAGCTTCCAGACATAAGACTTAGACTCAAAATATATTTACAATCTGACATGATCATAACTTAGATAACCCAATTATTTTAACCTACATTCTGCTATATGTTGGGTTCTCTGTGCTCAGGTTCTTCCTCAGATCCTGGTCCAGAGTTTACTGTCTGGGAAAACCAAGGAATGCCCACCTCCAGCCCCCATTGCCTGACCCCCAAAAAGCCCAGTGTAATGAGAGAAGCCATCAGCAATGGTAGCTTTGGCCAGGGCAGTGTGAGTGCAGGGACCTCACTGTCCTCTGTGTGTTCCTTCTCCTGCTTGACTATCTTTTCAAATAGGGTACTCTTGAAACTAAACAAATAGTATTCCTTTAATTAAATACTTGGCAAGGTCAAACCCGAACGTTCCCAAAGCAAATTCTCTTTCTGAACTGTACCGGAGCCCCCCCCCCCCCCATTACTGCATGATGCATGATTCTGAGAGGTGGAGTCAGAAGAAGACTGAGGTCCCCCCTCCAGCAGGGAACAATGAGGGGCGTTACTCTTGGGGAGCAGGCAGGATACAGTTGATGTCTACATCCTGTCTACACTACCCTTAAACACTTCCTGGGGCTTGGGGCCAGATTTCTTGAATTTAACTTCAATCGGAAGCTGCACCAAGGCCTTGCTAAAAATGGAGCTGTGTGTAAAGGAGAAAAAATGTGGGAACAGAGAGGAATGAATGTACAGAGGCAGGAGAAACTTTGATTGCAGTTCCTGACCCTGCAGGGAGCCTGACACCTGGAGACAGGATGAGGCTCAAGATCCAGCCAGATACAGGTCCAAGGCAGTCAGGACAGAGCCCACCCTGACCCTCACTTGCTCCATTTTGAGGAAGAAACTGAGGCCAGATTGGAGACTTGGCAATCCCAACCAAGCTGACCTAAGGAGGTAAAGACTGGATCCATCCCAGGATTCCATACTGTTCTGCTTTCTCTTCTGCCTTTGACCTTATTTTGTGTTCATCAATACTTGGGGGTGCTGTGAACCACTTCTTCATAGGGTCTCTTCACCTGACAGCTGGAAGCTGGCTGGAAGAACCGGAGCAGACTAGCACGTTCCTGTTTATAGGATCAGTCACTGCACAGAGAGCTTAGTACTTCCACATGGAGGGAAAGAGCTGTCTAGCTTCCCGGAAGGAAAGGAATGAGGGAGGGTGGAAAGGAGGAAGAAAGCTTTTCACCCAGAGCCCTAGTTTACAAATGAGGAGACTCACAAGGGTGGCCAGTGTGGTGAGTGACTTCAGAGCCACCCAGCCTCCCTTGCTTTCCTGTTTCCTGGAGCTCAGCCTGACACTGGGCATCATAGCCCACCCAGAGGAAATGCAACAGTCATCAGTCAGGAGGGCAGAGACACCTGTCTCTGGACATCAGCCACCCACACAGTGACACACACAAGCTTTAGGACACGGGAACCCAGACAGACTCCCCTTGCTTAGCTAAGAAGCAGGAGAAACGGTGGATTGTGGGGTATAGGGAGGTCCTAAACCTGCGGGGGGGGGGGGGATGCAAGGAAGAGCCTGCCCCACCCTCCCACCCCCACCTAGCTACATCACTAGAGGACTGAGGAGGAAGGGCCAGGTGAGCTCCAGGTCAGATCAGAATGACTAGGAGGTGAGCAGCTGGTGCTGAGTCACACAGCCTACGTGAGCTATCTGATGCTGCAGGTGAGGTTAGCACTCCCTGGGTGCGACCTTGCAAGAATACTAGCTCCAAAGCCCTGAGAAATGTAACGGGAATGCCCACACCTCAGACCAGAGGGTCATCGTGTGCTTGAACAAACACTCCCTCTGTGTAGTGTCTGGATGCTGAAAGGCAGAGGACCATTTTATTTCAGTGAGTGCAACTTGAGAGCTAGATTCCAGACATAGGACCATAAGACCTGATTTAGAGCTACCTCCGACCCCAGGTTAAGAATGAGCAAGCAGAGGCCCAGAGCGGATCACTACCTGCTTTGGGTCACACACCTTGAGAACAGAAGCCAGGGACAGGGATGGGATTAAAATGCAGTCTCAGTATTGTTCAAAGTGCACTATCTAGAGACAATGCAGCCAAGTGTCCAACGCAGCCTTAATGAAGTGGCTCTCAACCTGTGGGTCTCGAGGGTCTTAAATGGCCTTTTCAGAAGGGTTGCCTAAGACCATCGGAAAACAGATGTTCACATCACAATTCATAACTAGCAAAATGACAGTTATGAAACAGTGACACCACAACATGGGGATATTAAAGGGTCACAGCATTAGGAAGGGTGACAACCACTGCCTTAAAGTGTCATCAAAGAAGGGTCTGAGCTGTGCCTTGCAAGGGAAATGGACATGGGTTCAGAGACCCAGAGAGGACAAGGGAGGCAGGAGGCAGGGCTCAGGAGGCAGACCAATGGACCCAGCATCTTCCGACATATGCTGAAAATGTTAGAATTTCACCTCTCGGGGGTCAGGGACCAAGGTGGGTTCTTTGCTATGCGGAGTATGTGATAAACTGGAAACACTGTTTTTACATGCACTCCTTTACAACAGTGCACACATGTGTGATACAGAGCTAGCTGCTAAGGCAGGAGGACATTTGCATCTCCTCTCCACACTATAAACGAGGGTGGGCCAGTTAATGTTACATGAGCACCTATTGAGTGTGTGGCTGGCATTCTCCAGATAGATGTGGTACCTTCCAGGGTCCAGGTGCAAAATATTGACCGCTAAGATGAGTACACTGTGGCTGTCCTCACACACACCAGAAGAGAGCATCGGGTCCCATGACAGATGGTTGTGAGCCACCATGTGGTTGCTGGGAATTGAACTCAGGACCTCTGGAAGAGCAGCCAGTGCTCTTAACCATTGAGCCTTCTCTCCAGTCCCTCAAGTGTTGTGGAGAGAGAAGGAGACCAGAAGAATGCTGGTTGGAGCAAATGCTGCCCTCAGCACTGCCTATGTCCTTGGATGTCACCTGATCACCTTATATGCAGCTGTGACAAGTGGGATAGTAATTCTACTCTTTCTTCCAGCTCCCCACTGTGAGGAAGAATTCTTCTTTCTTTTCCATTTGTTCAGCAATGTCTTTACCTTTAGCAATTCAAACCAGCAGATCTTTATTTTCTCCCGTATGCTCATCTGTGACAATCATTATTGATGATGATGTTGAAACTGCCCCAGATGTTGCTCCTGGGAGTGCCTTCCCTGACTCCTGTGTCTTTTTGACATGCCCTCGTCATGTCATCATGAACATGTCTTTCCTCTTGACATTGAAAGACAAGGCTCCAGACTCACCTGGTACTTTCCCCATGCTAGGAGCCCTGTGTGTGGTGTATGAGTCTGCTGCTTAGATTTAGACATTAAGTGTGTGATTCTTTAAGCCCTTCCCAGCCCGGTTACAGAGCTAGGGAGCTGATGTACGTATATACACCTGTCTGTTTACCATCCATCCATCCATTCATTTATCCATCTGCACACATATTAAACCTCATGAGCTCATCCAAACTTCTGCTATGGTTTAAATTTTGAATGTCTCCCAAGGACCTGCGGGTTGAAGGCTTGTATTCTGTAGGTGGGGCTATGGGAGGTCATTAGGTCATTAGCAGTGTGCTGTTGGAAGTTGAAACTGGCCCTTGCCCTCTCCTTGTGCTTTACTTCCTGCCAGGAGATAAGATCTCTTCCTATATCCCAGGCCTCCTAGTCACGAGGTGCTATTTTGCCACCAATCATGGCACCCTGAAATCTCCAAAGTTGTGAGCCCAAATCAGTGTTTCCCTTTGTAAGTCTTTCATCTTATGTATTTGCTCTTGTGGCAGGAAGCTAGCTTTCAGGACCCTGGATTCCATTTCTGAGCCACCCGCCTCTTCTTGCCCCCCCCCACCCCTGTTTATAACACCTCCTGGTACCCAACATTATACAGTCATAGCATTCTAACATCTCAGAAAGATGGCAGACTGTGTGTAGGACAGTGATTCCTAAAGATGATGGTGAGGCTGAAAACCTCTTGCAGGGACAGCAGAGTCAACGTGGAAGTACGCTTCCTGAGTTTGAGACGAGACTCCAGTAAGCACGCCTATGGGGTTGTCAGCACAGAGAAGCACACCCATTCCCAGCCACTTGAGAAGTTACTGCACGGCTGACTCACGTACTTACAAACTATGTATGCTTTTAAAAGGGTTTGTTGTTTTAACAAATTGTATGTGTGGGGGAGAGAGAAAGTGTAGGGGGTCTGGGGTGTGTGTGCACAAGTGTGCAGGTTCCTGTGGAGGCCAGAGACATTGGGTCCCCAGATACTGAGTTATAGGAGTTGTGGGTGGGTGGTGGGAACTGAACTTGGGTTCTTTGAAAGGATCATAGGTGCTCTTAACTGCAGACCATCTCTCCGGGCTCCATACTATATTTTTTTAAAGCCCTGTTTCAGAGACATGGAGGGTACTTGATAAGGGCAGCAGTGCAAAGGCTCTGAGGCAGGGGCATGTCTTCTGTGTTTGAAGCCTGCCAAAAATTCACTGTAGCCAGAACAAAGGAAGCAGAGGAAGGAATGGGAAAGGAGGTCAGATGGGACCTAAGGCTAGCCCTGCAGGCTGCGGCCGTGGGAACCACTAGTCTCTTACTGTGTGAGGTAAGGAGCTTCAGGTTTTGTGGGTAGAGGAGGAGCATATCTGAGTTACATGGGACTTGGTTCTGGTTACAAGGTCAGGAGCAGGATGTATTCAGCAAGAACAAGGGCAGGAATCTGACACTGACATTTGATTCGGGTGAGAGAAGATAATAGTGGCTTAAATCGGTTAGTGGCTATGTAATGTCACTAGAGGAACATTAATATGGATTAATTTTTAGTTTGTTTGCTTGTTTGGTTGTTTTTTTTCCAAGCAGGGTACTCTGTGTAGCTCTGGCTGTCCTGGAACTCGCTGTATAGACCAGGATTCTAGACTGTCGCCTGCTCCCTACCTTTCCTCTTGCTTAGAGACTAAGAAACCTTCTGTTGGGCCTCCTTCTCCAACCGTCTCCACTCTTGCCACCAGATAGGCACTGCTAATTGTCAAAGCAGGATGTGTTCCCCTGCCCTTTTGCTTTGCATGATGGGAATTTCCCTTTGGTATTCTCAGACTCCCCTCAACTCCATCAGGGTTGAAGGGTGGATTCTGACTGCTAAGTTAGGGGCAGGGTCTTAGTTAATTTTCTATGACAAAACCCCATGATCAAGGTTCATAAATGCTCATAAAGGGAGTATTTAGTTGGGCTTGTGGTTTCAGAGGGTTAGTTAGAGTCCATGATGACAGAACGAAGGCATGGTGGTGGGAACAGCCATCTTCTTTTCGTTTTTGAGACAAGGTATCTCTATGTCAGCGTTTCTCAATCTGTGAGTCATGAATCCATTGGCTAACCTCTATTTCCAAAAATATTTACATTACAATTCATAACAGTAGCAAAATTACAGTTATGAAGTTGCAACAAGAATACTTTTACTGTTGGGGATCATCACAACACGAGGAACTGTGTTAAAGGGTCACAGCATTAGGAAGGTTAAGAACCACTACTCTATGTAACCTTGGTTGTCCTGGGACTCACTATATGTAGACCAGATTGGCCTTAAACTCAGAGAGATCCGCCTACCTCTACCTCCCTAGTACTGGGTTTAAAGGTGGGTGCCACCACACCTGGTTTGAGAGTTCACATCTTGATCCACAAGCAGGAGGCAGGAAGAAAAACAGTAGGATTGTCTCAAGTCTTTAGAAGTTTCAAAATTTGCCCCCAGTGATTTACCCTCCTCCAACGAAGCCACGCCTCCTAATCCTTCCCAAACATTTCCACCAACTGAAGACCAAGTATTCAAACACAATCATATAGGGGCCGTTCTCACGCAAACCATTACATTCTGCTCCCTGGTCCCCATAAGGTGGATGGCCATGTCACAATGTAAAATGCATTCAGTCCAATTTCAAGTCCCCAGGGTCCAACATAGTCTCAACACTTTTTAAAAGCAAATTACACCCAGATGGTGGTGGCACCAGCCTTTAATCCCAGAACTCAGGAGGCACAGGCAAGTGAATCTCTGAGTTTAAAGCCAGCCTTTTTGAGATCAGAGCTAGTTCCAGGACAGCCAGGGCTATACAGAGAAAAATTACAAAAAACAAATTACATACTTTCAATATACGATGGCATGGAATTTATATTACCATTCTGAAACACAAGGAATGGGATATACCAGACTGTAGCAAATCGAAACCCAGCAGAGCTAAATCTGAATTCTTTAGCTTCACATCTAGGGTAAGAGGGCTTAGATGGCTCCACCCTTCTGGTTTTTCCTGTCTGCAGTGTACTTTTCTTTCTTGGGCCAGCACCACTCTCTCTGTGCAGCCAGACACCTGGAGTGAAGACAGAACACAGGTAGGAAAAAGAATGCTCTATGTTGGGCTATCTCAAACTCTAGAGTCAACTACTCCAACCCGACCTAAGTTAAAATACTTCCAAACCCTCACTGCCAATAAAAAATGTCTTTTTTTTTTTTTTTAATTTCACATGACCTTCCATATTCTCTACTGTTTAGCTCCTACCCAGTCAGCCCACCTGCTGTTCTCCAGCTCCTTACCCAGCTGTAGACTCTGCTGGTCCCCAGAAACCGGGACAGAGCGACTTAAGGAGGATGGGTTTATCTGCCTCACAGTCTCAGAGCCAAGGGAAAGGCCATCCATCCTGGTGGGGAAGGATAATGGTGGGAACTGCTCAGCCCGTGCTGTCAGAGCTTCAGGCAGAGAGCTTGGGGTCAGACACAGAGGTGGGAATTGCCTTCTAAGGCCTCTAAAGGCCTATGTTTACCAGCAAACCCATCTCCGAAAGACCGTGCAACCTTCAGAAGAACACCATCTGCTGGGGGAACAAGGATTCAAATTGTTGTGTCCCAAGCAGTGTTCTATAGAGGTCCATGTTGGGGACCCAGACCCCTGGCCCTCAGGCACTGAAACATATGTGGTGTTTTAGGATCATTTGTTACACAGCGTTATGTCTCCCACGACTAGTTCCTTCTTGTTCTTCCTGTCTTGGCTCAGACTCCTCTTCCTGGAAGCCTTCCCTAACTTCCTAAGACATGAGATATTTTAGCCTTCCAATATCCTCTATGGGGTCTCTAGCAACACCACCTGGAGCTGCCTTAGAGAGCTACCCTATTCCTTCTGATCTGGTGTGTGTGCCCAGGATGAGGCTGTGCACCCAGGGCCCCAGGTGCTTCTCCTCTTCCTTTCTCCCAACTCCTCTTTCCTCTCCCCTCCCCCTTTCACCTCCCCTCCCCTTCTCTTCCTCTCTCCTGACATGGACAGTTCACGTTAATTTGAGATGGTTTTTGCCACCTTCAGTTGGAAGAGTTTAAACACCCCCATGGCTTAGCATTGGGGGTCTCCCCCTAGACTTTCTCTCACTCTGCACCTGGCATTGGTACCCTGCCCGCGGTTACTGCCCGACACCTTTGCTAACCTCTTCCCCGGTTTCTTGAAATCAGAGCTATGCCATGCTTGTCTCCACGTGCAGACCATGTTCTGTGAAGAGGTGCCAGGGAATAGCCACTTAAGGAATGAGCAAGCACCTTCTGGCTGGTCAGAGGGCTTCAGCGGAGCATGACAGAATAGTACATTTTCAGAGTCCTGTTTTCTGAGATCTAAGTTCCTTTAAATCCTCGCTGAGTTTGACAATGGGTTGTTGGATTTTAATGCTTCTTCATCCAGACCAGGCTGAGCCAGTCACTCCTATAGAACAGGAACTAGTATCTCATTACAGAAAACAAACCCAATCCAGATATTCCCTGCCTAAAACAACAAGCAGTGATGTTTCTGGCAGGAATGGGTGGCAGAGAGTGAGCATGTGGGGGTCAAGGAAGCTTTTGCCTTAAGGACAATCTTTTCATGGACTGATCTAGTGAACAAGCATTTAATGAGCACCTACTACATGCTACGCATTTCCCCTTCTCAGACAACTTGTAGAGCAGCACATTTGCTGCCTGCTGTTGTAATGGATCAAGGCAAGTTTGGGGGGCTTAAAAATTGCTGTCCTGTGAGAATCAACTGGGTTGCCTCTGGTCAGGGCATCTCAGAGGCCCAGTCAAGCTATCCTACAGGGCTACAGTTTCCCAAGATGCAGCTGGAGCTGACCAGTCCCTGACCAATCACATGCATATGGATGCTGTTGATTCATTTGCAAGGTATCACATAAGGTCCCTGGAGGGCAGCCTCACAAGCAGGCAGCTCCCTTCTCCAAGCAACTGACCCAAGAGGTAGTGAGTTACTGTCTGAGATAGAAGTTGCTATCTTTTGTAACATAATCTCAGAACCAACATCAATATGTGATATTCTGTTCATTTGGCACAAGCTAGTAAATCCAGCCCACACCCTGGGGGAGGGGATGACTCAGGATCCCAGCACCAGAAGTCACGATCACTAGGGCAGCCTCAGGCTATCTGCCACAGGTATAAAGACTTAATACCCTTAGCTTCAGGCCTGGATACAGCCATTTAGGCAATGCCTCCAGGTCACTCAGACTTCTCTGACTCTAAAAGTTGTTTGTCCAGGCTGGCTGGTGTCAGGGAGGAAGGAGAATGCCAGTGTGTGTTCTTTGATTGCAATATAACCGATTACCCACAATTCAGTGGTTTAAATGTTTGTTATAATATAGTTTCTAGGGGTCAGGATTTAGGAGCAATTTAGCTGGGGAATTTTGGCTCAGGTCCCCTTAGAGCTGGATCTGAAGTCTGGGCCAGGCTGCAGCTCTAAGGTGTGACCTGGTTTCAGTAGGCTTCCTGGAGGGCTCCCTCACCTCATTGTGGCAGGAGCCCTCAGGTCTGCTGTGTGGACCCCTCTAAGAGAATGGTGGCTGAGCATCCTTAGGGCATGGTACTGGGACTTCCCCCAGAAAAGAGATTTATGATGCCTCTTGGGACCTAGCCTTAGAAGCCACACTTACACAGGTCAGACCTATTCACCATGGGAGGTGACTATTCAAGAGACTGGGGCTATTGGCAGATGAAGACCACTGGAGACTGACCACCACAGGTACCACAATATCAGTAGTTCCCAAACTCAACTGCTGCTATGTTCAAAGAGGTCTAGAGCATTCCCACATCTTGTGGCACACATCCAATTTGCTCTGTTCCATCTCCCACAGTCTCCTGGGTGGGTTAACAGGAGATGGGCAGCCCACTTTGCTTCCAGACCTCAAAAATCCCCACAGACTCTCTTGGGTGACATGGCCGGTCCACTCCCATCCTCTCTGACATTAAGAGAGGACCATGTGACCATTCTGCTGTAAAAATGTGCTTCCTATACACATGGAGTCTCTGGGTGGCTATCGCACAGGATGGTGGCTTGGTGGCCATCTAAGATCCCTCAGGAAGCTTCCACTCAAATTAGGGGTGCAGTTACTAGCCAGTTAATCCAGTCCTGAGTTGTGTCAAGTTCTCCTAAGGAAAATTGAAGGACATTAGGTAATAGTGGACTGGCATATTCTCTGTGCAGTATTTGAGCAGTCAAATGATCAGGCTGGACATGAGTTCCAGTGTAAGTGTTCAGCAATCCAAAATAACAGTAGTCCCAATAAGACAGAGGACGACTGAGTGATAAGACCTGGGCTCTTTCTGTATTGTTGCTTCGTTCCATGTGGTTTCCATTTCATGGTCCAAGATAGTGGACATAGTAGATCCACATTCTAGGCAGCCAGCTGGATAAAGCAACACACAGGGCAAAGAACAAACATCAACTCTTCCTAAAGCCACCTTCATTTCAGTAAGTGGATCACATAGACATACTTAGCTGCAAGGGAAGCTGTGAAACGCAAGTTTCTATGTGCCCATCTGAAAGTCGGGAGCTCTTTCTCTCTATGTAAAAAATACCAACACCAGTCAGTCCTATCTTCATTTACTTTGCTGGGTATCCACCCTTGATCATGCTCAAGGGCATATCTGAGATGCTTTAGGAAGCCTGGGCTAAAGATGTGGTAGTCCCCAAGATGTTCAAGAGCTAGTCTCTATTTGGGAAGACGTGAAATCATTTGCCCACACCACACAACTTCTGTCTTGGGTTCATCTGCACCCAGTGGTTCCGTAAAGCCCTGGGATGCTTTTTCTTTCTGCCGCTCCTAGGCTCCAGGACAGGCTGAAACTTTCTCATTTCTCATAAAAACATGAGGTGAGGGTGCTTGCTGAGTGAATGAATGAATGAATGAATGAGTGAATGGCTGGAAGAGGGATGCAGAAGAGGGATGCAGGTTGTCAGAAGGAAAAGAAACTGGTGGAACCATGCTCCATCACTGCAGACCCTGGATCTTGCTTCCCATTCCAATCCTTCAGGAAACCAAGAAGCTGTTCCCATCTGTTTTTACGTCAGGACATTGCCCTTCCCCCAGTCCTACCTTCTGAACTTGGGCCCCACTTTCCTCCCTGTTGTTGTCTTAAACCACAACTTTGAAGAAGGCATCAGCAGCAGAACCCAGGGAAGTCCAGAAGTCAGCTTTCCACTACATGGGTGTTCTAGTTTGCTTTTTCTTTGCTGTGATAGACTCCCACCAACGCAACTCTGGGAGCCAAGGGTTTATATGGCTCACATGTCTGCACCACAGTCCTTCAGGGAGCGAAGTCTGGGCAGGTACTCCAGGTAGGAACTGTGAAGCAGACACTACAGCAGAGACTTGTGGAGGACAGAAGGCTGCGGACAGGCTCACTGCTCACTGCTAACTGATCTTAGGCCTACCTGCCTAGGAACGATGCTACCCATAGAGGGCTGGGCCCCCCTACCTCATCATTCAGGAACTAAGAAAATGTCACATACATGCCCTTAAGCTAATGTGGTGGAGGCAATTCTTCAACTGAGGTTTCCTCTTCCCAGGTATGTCAAGTTGACCACTAAGATCAGCCAATCACAAAAAGTTTGCAGTTCAGCTGCCTCCTGCTCTAACCCAGCAAGTTGAGGGAGCTGTTC
Organism: Rhynchomys soricoides; assembly: GCA_019843965.1. Classification (NCBI taxonomy): domain Eukaryota; kingdom Metazoa; phylum Chordata; class Mammalia; order Rodentia; family Muridae; genus Rhynchomys; species Rhynchomys soricoides. The sequence continues at coordinate 13,314,455 of JADRCH010000008.1, forward strand.
TCTGTACTTTGTTTCTTAGACCAAAGGCTCCAGGGGCAATCAGCGTTCCGTTGCCATTTCTAACTGTGCATACTCAAAGCCCCTGGATAGCCCTGCACGGACCTGACTTCAGGTGGGTAGATGATCAACGAATACTGGTTGGCACCAACCCCAAATGAAAGATAAAAGCAGATAGCTAAGCCCAACCCTAACAGGTGGAGAAGCTCTCACTAGATGCCAGGCTGTTTACTAAAGCACGGCCCTAACGGTCTCCTTTGATACCTATGAAAAGCTGAAAAGCCAGGGTTAGCAGTTATGCAGATAGAGAAAGGGGTGGTGGCAGATCCCAGGAGCCAGATGGCTTTTCCTAAGTAGCAAGGGATGGGTGGGAGGTGGGTGAACTGTCTCAATCCAGGACTGCATTGCCCATCCCCCAGTTTTAACCTTCACCCAGAGCTAGCATCAAGCAAGGACCCCCCAATTTGCAGCTTTCTCCCTGATCTTCACAATGCAATGGCTTCGTTTTACAAGCATAAAACCCACTGCTAGAGGCAGAGGGATTTGCCCTGAGGCGCCACTTAGGCTAGGAATAAAGATCAGAGGCCAAAAAGAATCAAAGCGTGAGTCTTGGAGACCTGGGCTAGGGTAACATCCCACTCTCAGGCCTTCCCATCTGGCTGGCCCTCGGGCCCCTTTAACCGGGCGGCGGAAGGGGCGGCCGGGGGATGTGGCAGCACCCAATGGGCTGCGCGGAGCGTCACTTCCCGGCGGCGGGAGGCGAGTGGCGAGTGGCGAGTGTCGGGCCGGCTGGCGGGGGCGGGGCGGCCGAGGAGGCGTTGGCAGCGGGCTCGGACCCACGCGGCGCTGCGGCCCGCCTGGCCTGCAACGCTCCCACCGGCTCGGCGGCACGATGCCCTTTGACTTCAGGAGGTGAGTGAGGCCCCGGGCCCGAGGCCCTCTGCAGCGGGCGACGACCCCCGCTACATGCAAACGCGACCCCGGTGCACCGTGCACGCCTCGGCAGGCCCTAGGGGACCGCGGCCTTCCCCGGGGCTCGAGCCCTGCCCCCACCTCTCGTGCAGCCCGGGCAAGCCCACGCACTATCTTTCCACGGGGGAAAAGCGCGGGGTCTCCAGCTTGCCCCTGACATCTTGCATTCCCCTCTCCCAACCCGGGAACCAAATCTCCTCTCAACTCCCAAATAAAAGGAGCTCAGGCATCCTCAGGCTTTCTCCCCCGTCTTCCTTAGTGGACGCTATCCCGGCTGACAGGTGGGGCCTCATGCCTGGCTTTGCCCGGTGGGATCTCAGGGCTGCAACCCCATTCAGTCTGGCAGCAGCTGGAGAGAAACTTAGTTCTTCAGAGCCTGAGAATCCTCTGCCTACCAGATGTGGAGGCCTGTCCCCCAAGCCATGGAGACAGTGCGGGAAGAGGAGGATGCTGGGATCTTGAGGTTCTGCAGAGGGGCTAGGCTCTCTGCAGGCACTACAGTGGGCGCCTTTGTAGGGTTCTTTGCCTCCCGGAACACCATTGTACAGGGCCAGGCCTCCTGGAAGCCTGCCTGGGAAGGGCCTTCCCAGCAGACATTCCCTTGAGATAAGAAGATCGGAGATCCCTGGGCTGGTGGGATGCTTTGAAGGAATAGGATTAGAATCCTGGCTGTACTTCTCCACCAAGCTGCTTAGTGTGTTTTCAATGTTAGAAGCAAAGGCTTAGGGTGCAGCCCCTCACTGCTCAGCTGGCTGACCCCAGCAGGTGTCTGGGTGCGCTCAAAATATCGGTTTCACTTCTTGCAAATTGGTACTAAAAATAAGGTCCCCACCTGAAAGACAGGGGTCATAAGGCACCCTGGCCCAGTCTCCAAAGCCTGGAACTCAGAAGTAGAGCATCCATGAATGCGGGGCTCTGTGAGTGCTCTCCACAGCCAGAATGGGTATTCCTCCATCTGTCAGTTTCTCCTCCGTCCTCTCTTATTGGTGTGTATAAAGGCAGAACAGAGTGACAGCCAGTCTAAAAACGGCCCAAGGTTCCCATCACCCTGGCATATGGACAACCTGGGGTCCAGGCCTGGAGAGGACATTGGCCTCAGACCTCTTAACCAGCCAGAGTGGTTTTTAGCTCATTCTTGGCACTGGTACCATCTGGCAAAACAGCTTCCTGCTAGCTTGAGGCAACCCTAAGGTCCATACCTGGGCTAGACAAAAGCATACAGACACATGGCAGCTTTGAACCCAGAGAGCTCTGAGGCGGTGTTCAGGAGTAGTGCCATTACCACAGTGTACCCATGCAGAAAGAAGGGCAGTGGGCATATCCAGGTTCCCCAAACCTCCCAGGGCTGACTGTAAAGGTTCCCCACCCTCCTCTGTCCCCACACAGTTCTGCAAGTTCTAGGGATTTTGAGTTTGTTAAAGAAATCACTGCTCGTCAGCTCTCTCCCCTTCCTGCATGCTGGAAGGGCTGGGCAGATCTGGGTTCCAATTGGAAGTTTGGGGGCTGCGGAGTAGGTGAGATATAAAACAAAAAACGAAAACAGCCAGAGCCAACTTTAGCCTTGGCAGTGCCCACTTGTCACCAGCTGGTTTAAAACATTGACATTTAAGAAGCACACAGCTCAGCTCTGGGTTGCTATTGCCCTGGGGCTTTCTGGGTGTGTCTCAGGTCTTGAGTGTCCAGGTGCCATGGGGTCCCCACCAATGCCAGTTTAGAAAGTCCTTGCTTGCCGGGCTCAATGGAGACCAGTAAGAATGGATTCCCCATTGTCCGATCTCCTCATGCAGGGTGAGCTGTGTGCCCAGTACATGTGTTCTCTTTCAGACTTTGACATAGCAGAGCTCCAGGGCTCACTGAAGGAAGGCTCCACCATTCTACAGACCTTTCCCATGTACAGGGCCACTCATTGGCTGGCTAAGTGTTGTACCCAGTCTTTAGCCACCTGCCACTTGTACGATCATTAGGGGATGGGTGGCACATTGCACAGTCCTGTAGAATTGCCAGAGAAGTGTGCATAAGTGCATGGCGGTGGGTGGCACATGACTGGGTTCTGGGAGCATCCACTATACCAGCAAACTTGACATCCATCCTTTGTCATTGAAGAGAGTGAGTGAATCTTCCTTTTCAATCACGAGGAGAGAGACCCCACTGGCAGAAGCCCTTTGCATGGCTATAGATAAAGCTGGAATCAGGGTACGGTCTGTCGGCACTGAAGCTTTAGCTCTGGGGCTCAGGGGGGTCTTGGAGGGCCACCACCCTGTTTAATAATGGGGAGCACAGGGGGCATGCAGTGATTAGAACACCGCTATTCCCCACCACTTCAAGACCAAGGGGAAACCAGCTTCTTAACTTGGGTGTGCTTTCCTGCCCATGACATGGGTATGATCGGCATCCTCACATGAGACCAGGTGGTATGTGGAACCTGGCAAGCACTGACCTCTGCCTGCTGCCATTATTGTGCCCTTTCACTGAAGCACCTGCGAATTATTCTGCATCTTCTCTTCCCTTTCATCAGTATCCGACCTCCTAAGAGCCAGGATTTATATCCTGTTTGTATGTCCTCAGCACATAGAATGGTGCTTGGCCAGAGGTTTCCCTTGGGTACAATGCACCTCCAGTTTGTCTAGTGTGATTGCATGTGCCAGCTGCTGGTGGAGAATTCTGTATCCCTGTTTCCTGTCTTTGGTGCTCGGAGGTGAACCCAGGGCCTTGTGCATGCTAAGCAAGCTCTCTACCACCTAGCTGCATCCTGAGGCCCTCTCTCCTCATCCTTGAATTGGTCCTTTCAGAGTTTTAGGGGTTAAGGGAGAGAGGCTGAGCCTTAAATGATTACGGTGTTTGCTTTGTTCCCATTGAGCTGTTTTACTGATTCTGATCACTAAACTTACAGAACTGGCTTTGTGACTTAGGTCCGGGGGGCGTTGTACCCAGTTCCGGCTTGCTGGTGGCACTTGCTACCTGTCACTCCAGAGGCTTTGACAGCCCCTTCCCCTGGAGCCTGAGCCCCTCTTTCAGGAAAGAGGCAATGGTTAGCTCTCCCACAGTGGCATTCTCCATGTTGAAACCCCATGATCTAAGAGTGGTGCGCCCCTCCCCTGGCTAGCTGTGTGCTCACTTCAAGGAGGGATGGAGATGTGTGCTGCTCAAGATACTTGAGTGGATCTTGCAAAGGTTTCTCTCTCTATCTACTCCGCCCCCCCCCCATCTCTGTGTGTGTGTGTTTCCCTCTATCATGTTTGTAGTGCTGGGAATGGAACCCAGGGCCCTGCACATGATGGGCAAGTGTTCTGCCACTGAGCCACACCCCTTCCCCCCAGCATGGCCCTTTTGAAGTTGGCTTGAGATTTTTCTGCACCCCACTTTCAGTCTCAAATGTCTGGTTTCCTCAGTGTCTGATATGCCTTCCCCAGTGGGCCCTGCAGAAAACTGAAGTCCCTTACTCCCTGTGGTAGGCTAAGCTGACCAACCACTGAGGCTTTGATGGTTCACTGTCAACTGAGCAAACAACATGAATGCTTCCATTTCTACCTCTGCATTCCAGAAAGAGCCGGAGACCAATGGATTGGTCCACATACTTCACAGCACGTTTATAAAAATATTATGGGGAAATTCGGACAAGAGGTGGAACGACCTGCAAAATCCAGGTCTAGTTTATTGAGCTTGTACTAGTGCCAAACACTGTTGAGCGGCACTATTGGAGTCACAGGGGTAACTTGTTCAACCCTCTGCTCCCCCCAAACACGGTAGACCCTGAGGACCTTCTTAGTCATCCCACCTCAGGCTGAGGGCGATTACAGCACAACATTGCTGTTCCCTTCTAGAGCAGCTCCTCTGCCTTGTGGGCTAGAAGTGCTCTCTTTCCTGGTCCTGAAATTCAGAGAGAATCAATACCTCCTGTAAGAATGCAGCTCCTTCCTCCTCGATAATCCTGACCAGGCGTGCTCCTTGTGAACCGTCTGCAGGCACCCCATCCCTCCCTTTCTTCCCCCTTTCCTCCCTTCCTCTCTCTAACAACTGATTTCAGAATCTTCTAAAGTTAGTTTTTGCTAAAGTCCCCATCCCAAATGTAAATGTAACTTTTAGTCACCAGATGAAATTGTCATCTTGGAGGCTTACTGCTGGAGTAAACTCACACTTTCTAGCTCTTTCTGAACTCTGGCTGGCTGGTTCAGCTCAGCTGTTTTGGCCCAAACTCCTGTCCAAGCTGACTAATTCAAACTGGTTTCTCTCGGTTTCTGACTGAATTGTTCTGCTTGACCTTAAATTAACTCTGGCAATCTGTTCTAATCTTCTGGGTCCTTCTTATTCTCTGCGTAATAGCTGTGTTCATGTGCTGGCCTGCAACAGTCTTTCCTCTCAGGCCATTTCCATTCCTGACTCTGGTGAGGAAGGCATTCTGCACCTCTAAATCAGTGAGCCAGCTCCTGATTGGGCATTGCTTGAAATCAGAACAGAGCTAGCTGTGGGTCTGTGCTAAAGCTTTCCAGGGACTGATGCCAACCCCGAGGTGAGAAGGATTGCTCTAAGTTGGAAGATCCACAGGTAAGCGGGCTGGAGCCCTCGGGGAGCAGGAGATTGGAAGAGCCCTGGTGGGCAACCCTGGGGTGTAGAGTTCTGGACCTATCTGTCCCTCCTGTTTGACCTTAAGAAGTCTGGTTTTCTACTTCTACAGTGGCCAATGAAGAGAGCCAGTCTGTCTGTCTGTCTGTCTGTCTCTCTCTCTCTCTCTGTGTCTCCCCCCATCTGTGTGTGTGTGTCTGTCTGTGTCTGTGTCTATGTCTGCTGGACATTAAATGCAGGGCTAGGCTGGTATTCTCCCACTGACCTATACTGTCACCCTTAGTATTTTGCGATAGGACCCATATTAGCCTGGAATTTGAGAACATCCTGCCTCAGCTCCCCAAGTGGTGGGTTTGCAGGTATGTGTAACCTGACCTTTCTGTTAATATCTTTGCTCTTCAAACTGAAATCTGAAGACTGTCAGCCATCACAGCAAACCTGGGGACATACAGGGTCTCCATGCCCATCCTGACTCTGCATCTGTGCTCCGACAACCCTTGGCAATTAGAGCCATGCTGAGTTCTACAGAGCCCTCCTCCTCCGTGCCACTGATTGGACCCTACAGCTCGTCCAGCCTCTCTTTTTCCCTAATACTTGACTGTTGTTCTAAAGCATCTGTATGGAAGGAACCAGAGTCCTGGTTCAGCCCAGTTGGTGCCTGATGTATAGTCCAAGGAGCCTTGCTGTTGAGTGTCTGACACTATTTCTCAGAATACAGTTTGGGCAGCACAGCCCTAATTGATCTTTTAAGGAAGAGGTAATTAGCTTAATGATCTGTTGTCAGCTCGAATGTGTAGGCCTATTAACCTAATTACATTGGATATATTTGTGGGAGGAGTACAGGATAGGCAGCCCCCCGGCACTCCTGTGTGTTTGTTCTGAAAGATCATGGCCCACAGGGAAAGCAGGAAGAAGCTCTACAAGTCATCTCACCCACAGAGGCTGCTGTACTTACCTTGGTTTACAGCCATGGGGATAGATCCCCAGAAATTTTAGATCTCAAAGTAGGTCTTTCAAAGAGGCCTTTGGGACCAACCACATCCAGATAGCACAGGCTCCCTGTCCAGGAACACCAGCTGCCCTCCAGGAACCTGCCTGAAGCCTAGCTGGACAGGAAGCAAGGACAATCTGAAATGTTCATCCAAATAGCGGGAATCCTGCCCAGAGGACAGGCCTGGCGGTGGCCAAACTTCTAATGAAGTGATCTCACAGACCTTATGTGTATGTGTGCATTTTTGTGCTTATAGTTGGAATGCCGCATAACCCAATTTTAGAAATGCACAGAGGACCTTAATATACAGCTCTCAAAGAATGGGTGGGGATCTAAGACGTTCAACAGCAGCCCTGGGAAATGGAAAGTGAGAAACAGTTCTAGCTGCCACTCACACCTGACAGCTGCATCGGCTGCCAGCTGTTCTGGAATCCAGCAGCTCCTGCAGCCTTGCTTCTTGCTCCCATGTGAGACGGAGTCTTGGACGTGATGCTGATGTTTCTTTGCACTAAGCCAGTCCATGCACATCAGCGACAACCGTGCCGTCTGTGAGACAGGCGCAGGCGATCGTACATCACTGTCTTTGCCTTACTTGCTTCTGTAATTGCCACGAAATAAAATTGACTCTTTTTTTTTTTTTTTGGTGTACTTCTAATGAAATATAAGACATGCTTATGAAGTCACAACCGCCATGTGGATACAGATCAGGTCCAGGACCCTAGCAAACTCTCACGCTGTCACTTTATAGTCAGGTGTCATTAATTTGAGTTTTGAAATGCAGGAATACTCCAGATCTGCCCTCCTGAGAGACTTGACTACATGGCACAGCGTGTCAGCTGTGGGCACATGTCTGCAGCAGGTCTACAGAAGGTAACCACAATATAACTGAAACTGTCCATTGAACAACTCCCTCCGTCCCCTCCCTGGTCTGTGGCAGCCACCTCTCGGCTTCTCTGAGCTTGCCCGGTTTTGAGAGTTTACAGAGAGGAGTCACTGTGTATCTGTCCTGTGACCAACTCACAGCCTTTAGCATTAAGTCCCTCTACATGGCCTCTGGTTTTAGTTCTGCATAGTACTCCGCTGTGTACCCCCATCGGCTTCTTATCTGCTCATCCCTTAGGGGACCATGAAGTTGTCCCCACAGCTTGGCTGTTGTACTTAATCCTCAGTGAGCAGAGATATGCAGACATCTCTTCATGAGATTCTGACCTAAACTTGTGGGGAATGATAAATGCCAAGTAACAGCCTTGCTGGTTCAGGTGGTCTGTTTTTAATTCCCATGCTGGTTATGCCGTTGTTAGTTCCAGCGACCTGACTCCTTGCCCTTACCAGCTTTTAGTACCTTTTGTCTTTGGATGGTATTGTGCAGGGAGATGTGAGATGAAGCTCCAGGATTCGTGTGGTATACTTTTATACCCACCGACCACTTGTTTGTAACTGTGAACTTTTCCATTCACGCCATTTTGTTCCCCAAAATAACGACTCTGAGACTTTTTTTTCTTTTTTATGTGAATAAATGCCTAGGCTAAAAGCATTGGATCTTTTCCTGACTAGCTCATAACTTAAACCTGTTATTCTATTCTAAGTTCTGCCAGGTGGCTGGTTACCTGTGACCACTGTCCTCTATCTGTGGGACCGAATCTTCTCTTGGCATGACTGTCCCTCTTCCAGAACCCCTCTTCCTATTGGATGTCCCATCTTCTAATCCTGCCTCAGCTTATTGGCCAATCAGCTTTATATTGACAGTTGAATCTTCCATACCATGCACAAGAGATTATCCCTACACCTGATTGCCTTCTACTTTCTACTCAGACCTTTTAATTGGGGTCGCATTGGGTCGCATGTATTTTTGCTGTGAAGCTAAACGATTTCCTCTGTGTTTTGGATATTGTCTCCTTGTCAGATCTGTGGTTGGGGAATATTGTCTCCCATCGCCTAGGTTCCCTTTTCTTTCCAGTAACTGTTTGCTGTGTTGATTCCACATGAGAATAGAAGTTGGAGCCCAGGGCTGGGAAGTAACTGGCCAGACACACAGCTACTGAGTTGTGTGCAAGACTGGAATTCAAGAGCCTAGCACCTCACTGCAAGGATGTCCTGCTTTTCCAGACACCTTGAGCATACTGGTTCTCATGAATCCTGGTGAGGCCTTGCCTGCTTCGCAGTCATACCAGAAGCTGTTAGTACGTAGGAATTAGCTAAAACATCCCCAAGAGAGCTTTGGAGTCCTGGTGTCGCTTGGCCCACTCTGATGTTTTGCTGGGTCCCAGAGTCCATTCGCAGTACACAGTGTCTCCAGATCTCCTAGGAATGTGGCACAGAACTTGGGCCAGGATGCTCTTCTCCATTGTAGATGCACCAGAGGATAACTGGCTGCCCTGAGCTGCCCCAAGATCAGCCCTTCCTGTGTGGTGGATCTCTTGTGATGGCTCTTCTTTTCTTGCCTTTCAGTAGCTGGGGTACCCTGGACAACTGCAGGCCTTAGTTTTCCCCTTTGTAGATTAGGGTGCTTCTTCATTGCAGGGATTTAGAGAGGCCCTGGCCCAGCAGCTGTTTAACCTCTGTATTCTCACTGGGCCTGGTAGATCACAGTGACGGAGCACACGGTGCATGACCATGGGAAGCAAGGTCCTGGCTCTTCAAGGCCAGTGGTGCACACTTGAGGGTTCCTGAGACTGTTTAGATCTGGGCTACCTTTTGAAGCAACCATGAGTGACATCGGTGTATTCATCTGAGAGGAAGTGTAACACTGATATAATCCAAGAGCTTACGATTTTCCAAAGCTTTGGCTAGCTGGAAAGTTGTGTCCATGTGCAAAGGTGGCTTCAGTGTATCTCTTCAGGGCCCCAAATTCCCTCATCATTTAAGAGATGACAAAAAGCTTAAAATGCTGTACAGATGACTGGCTATAGACTCCAGTTTTGTTTCTGTTAACCCTCATTGTGGGCCAAATCAGTCTCAGGCTGGCCATACACAGTCCTGTGTCCCACTTTCTGGCCAGTGTGACCAGCATGTGCTCACTGGATAGACAAGGACTTTGAAAAGAGCCCCCGGGACTCTTGACTTGTGGCCAGAGGAGTGTGTCAGGGTTCTGCTCCCATGGGCTTGTCTAGATGAGGGCTGAGGCTGGCTCATGAGCTCCCCTCTGAGCAGCACTGGAGGTTGTAGCCAAGGCTATCCAGAGAGGTAGACCCTTCCTCCACTCTGAGTACCATCAGCACCCAGCTATCAGGCTCCCTGGGGCAGTGCTACACTGGCACCAAGTGTGCCCACTGGGCAGCTTACATCTGGGCTAGGCCAGAGGCTTGCCATGGATCTCCTCGGTTCAAAGGCAGGGAGGAACTCTGTCCCCACTGGCTTGAGAAAGGACTGTGGCTAAGATACCACAGCGACAGGTGACTCAGCTGAGATTTACGTGCCTGTCTGTGACATAAGAGCTGGCTTGCTCAGCAGCTTCGTACTCTGGAAGGTGTGTTATCACCTTATGTTCTTGGGGTGATCCCACAGAAACCCCGATGTTGGTTGTTATCTACTCAGTTGTATTTATGGTTTGTTGCTATGGAAACTGGGGGGTGGGCAGTGCTAGGCCAATGGTGAAGCTTGAGTGACTATTTCCTGTTACTGTGGGCATCTTTCGATAGGAAGTTACCATTGAGCATGTGCAAGGGAGCTGCAGAGAAGGGGACAGGACTTCCTGTGTGGCCTTGCAGAGCACCTTCTAGAGGCTGAAGCAGCCAGGTGTGGGGAATTGTTCACTGTTCACTAGGGCCTACTGTGTGCCAGGTGTTCTGGGATCTGAGGCACAGGCAAGCCCCTGTCTCTGACCCCTTGGACTTGATTTTAGTTCTGACATTTTATTTCTCATTTTTAAAAACTAAGTGAACTTTAAATTTTGAATTAATTTTACGTTTCTAGGAAGTTAAGGCAGAGCTGACCACTGTCCCTGCCGTGCATGCTGCCCAATGCCACATGGGTCATCCCAGCTCAGGAAGTGACAATGGCATGGGGCCAGTGTCCCTTCAGTGTTCAGTCTCCCATGCAGGCGCCCACATGCCTTCATGCTGCAACTCCTGTCCCCGCTGGCTGGGGCCATTGCACAAGTCTTGGCTTACATGACCTTGGCTGTCTTAAGAGCTCTCCAGGGGCCGTGCAACATATTTCCCTCCTGAGGCCTGCTGACCTTTCTCACCAGTAGACCGGGTTGTGCAGCAGGCCCTTCTGGGTCACCCTCTCAGGACACCAGAACTGCACGCACAATATGCATTCTGACCTGTCACCCCTGCCCTGTCTTTCTACCTTACTGTTAATAAGTGGAGCCCCAGTGCCAGATCGCCTTATGTGAGTCACAAGGCGGCGGCCCCACAGCAGTGGGCAGCTGGATTACTTCCTAGCTGTGCAGATGGCACAGGTGAGGGGGTGGAGGCGCATTATTATCTTGTTGATTTGTTACTCCTGTAGCCTGACCTGCTGGTATGCTGTTTAATAAGCCATATTCTGCCAGGTGCTGGTGGTGCACACCCTCAATCCCGGCACCCAGGAGGCAGAGGCAGGAGGACTTTTATGAATTTGAGGCTAGCCTGGTCTACAGAGCGAGTTCCAGGACAGCCAGGGCTACACAGAGAAACCCTGACTCAAGCCTCTCTCATCCCCCCTGCCATCCATATTCCAAGGGAGTCTTGTAGTTTCTGGCTTTACATTTAGGTCTAATGGCTTGTTTTTCTTGAATCCATGAGGATGATTTTCACATGTGGGATAGGACAGGTATACAGTCTTACCCTTTTCCATGTAAAAGGGCAGCTTTGCTGAAGGGACTGTCTTCATCCCTGTGTCCTCTTGATGTCCTCACCACGATGAGTTCACCTCGTGTGATTGTTCTTCTGGCCCCCAGGCCTGTGTGTTGCTTTTTATTTTGGAACCATACTGATCTCATTACTGTGGCTTTGTAGTATAATTTTCTATCATGGAGGGATGTCTCCATCCCTGTTCTAGCTGTTTGGACTCTTTTGTGGCTTCATACGTGTCTTAGACTTTCTTCTGATTTCTGTGCAATCTCAGGGTTTATTACGATATCATGCCGTCCGTGGTTAGGGGTGCCTTTGCTGTCCTTTTATTTTTTCTCTCGCCCGATGCGTCTGCTGGTCCTGAGTGGAGGTGTTTGGAGCAGTACCTGGCCTTCGCCAGATCTCATGGGAAAGCTGTTCTTCAGCATGGATTCTATCAGCTGTGGAGTTTTCATAGCTGACTCTCATGTCGAAGACCTTTCCCTCCTTTAAGGGTGGCTGCTGTCCCAAGCTTGCTCTGCATCAGGATTGTGTGGGTCCCCTCTGCTGGTGATGCTTCCCATTAGCCGCCAGGGCACATCAGCCTCACAGACCATGGGTGAAGCGCCCGCCTGGTATCCTCTCGTGTGCGTGCCAAGGATGTTTATGTTGCCTGCGTTTACCATGTACACTGGCCTGTTACTTTCCTGTGGTCCCTCTGGCTTAGGTATTAGGGTGACGTCAGCCTCATAAAAGGGTTTGTTAGGAACGAGTCCTCCCAGCCTTCTTCCTTTTTGGAAGAGCTGAAATCCTGGCATCAGCTGGTTCTTTTTATAGAGGCCAGAGACTTCAGCTGTGAAGCTGTCTGTCTGTGGACCTTTTCTTCATCAGGAGGTTTGTTTATTTATTTATTTAATCTACTTTCAGTCTTTCCTGGAGTCTTTTTTTTTTTTTTTTTTTTTTGGTTTTTTGAGACAGGGTTTCTCTGTGTAGCCCTGGCTGTCCTGGAACTCACTCTGTAGACCAGGCTGGCCTCGAACTCAGAAATCTGCCTGCCTCTGCCTCCCGAGTGCTGGGATTAAAGGCGTGCGCCACCACTGCCCGGCCTATTCCTGGATTCTTACTGGTCCTTACTGTAGACAAGGTAGCAGGCTTGTCTGAGCTTATTCCTGAGGGCTAGGTGGTAGTGTTTGGCTCCAAGAACAGCATCTCCCCACCTCTGCTGCCAGCCTCAAGTACTTCCTCCTCCAGAAAGCCCTCCTTCCCATTCCTCCAGGGTGCCCAGTGTTCCTCCCCAACAATGTACATCCCTGACCACATTGGCCCTCCCATCTCCTCAGCTCTGTTCATGTGTCTTATAGGCCTGTCACTTCCTCACTAGTGGGCTTCCAAGCCGTGACAGTGGCAGGCTTGTGCTGTCCTTAGCAGGACCTGGCCTAGAGCCTTGCACACAATCAGTTGGTGGCCCCCAGATGCTGTGCTCAGCAGAGGCATGGGGACATTACAGGGCTAGCCGTCTGCTTCAGATCACAGTGTAGCTGTACCTCTCTCACTGAAAGATAGGCCTGATGATACTCATGCCTGCTCCCAGGACTGCCGTGAGTATCTAGTGAGCCCTCTGTAAAGTCTTAGCATGGGACCTGGCTCCCTTGGGTGCTCATAACCTATCCATTGCATGGGAAGCACTGGCACACCAGGCTGCTGGAGAGGACAGGCAAAGGGCAGATCCTCAGACACCGCCTTTCCTGTGTGTCAGCATCTTCTAGAAAGGACCCAAGAAGCTTGGTGACTTGGTGCCTCACAAGCGTGTTTTCTCCCCATAAAGTCCCAGCAGAGTGGACCCTGCAGGGTAGGTCAGGGTGCCACTGTCCCTTGAGGGTAGGGAAGTGAGGTCTGGCCATGTGCCCTAGAAGAGAAAAGATGCTGTCATCTCTGTCACCATGACTCCAGTCAGCGCTGTCCGCCTCTCCCTTCTGCATTCTTCATTATTTTGGGCTTTTTCCTCAACAGATGTGTTACTTATAAGGCCCACCCCCCTCCCCCCGGTCTGTCTGTCTGTCTGTCTGTCTCTCTCTCTCTCTCTCTGCTGTGACAGGGTTTCTCTCTGAAGCCCTGGCTTGTCTTTGGAGTGATAATTTTTTTAAAAGTCCATGTTTGAAATGAACACTTTGACTGATGACAGGTGACTTTACACATCATCAAAGCAGAGAAGCAGAGTCACTTGCATAGATACAATCCCAGCTGCAACAGGGTCTGGGTGCCTGCTGAATCTGCTCTAAGAGGATCCAGTGACCCTCCTTAGCTCCTGGATCCATTCCAAGATGCCCCAGTGCACACCTGAGGTGGCAGAGTACCCCGCACATTCTGCTTTCCTATTCATACGTATCTCTGATAGCTTAATTCATAAACTAGAGCCAAGAACCGCAACTAAGAATAGAATAATGGTAACTGTGCACGGCACCGGAAAGACATTACTGAGTAAAACTTGATTACTTGAGCACAGGGCCTGTGAATCTTCCACACGGTCGGTCTGATAATTCAGCTACAACTGGTGTGCTTGGCTCACAGGGGCAAGAGTATAGGCTCCTCCTGTGCTCTCAACTCCCTTCCTCTGGGGTCTGTCTATTCTCCCCACGTTAGAACATCACCGGCCCTGTCCGTCGAAAGCCCACTCATTGCTGGCCCTGCCAGGAGCATTGGATTCCCACTGTGGGTAAGAGGTGAGTGGGGTCCAGGGTATGCTTGCTCGCCTTCCCTCTCTCCTTCCCTCTCTCTCTCCTTCTCTCCCTCTTTCGTTGGGACTTCTGAGAAGCTAGGACTGCTTCTCCCCCATCAGCTGTTCTAGCTGCCAGGAGGATGGGTGGAGCCATAATATGAGTGGGTGTTTGCCACGAAAGTCCTGAAAAAGGAAGGAGCAGGTGGTGATAAGAGCTAACAATGACGTGGTTAACTAGGCCTCTTCCTCAGGACCGCTCTCACGGGCAGTCTCTGTGGGCTCCTTCAGGCTGCCTGGCGCCCCTTCCCTCCTCTCCCCCACCTTGCCAGGCTCTGCACTGTTACTTGGTGCAGAACAATGGTCCAGTCTTCTGTCCAGCTGACCTCTGCCTGCCCTAGTGGGGAACACACCTGAGAACACAGCCATGTCCACCCACTTATGGGGGCCTGGCTCTGGGCCTGGGCTCTGCATCTCTAGCCCTGTGAGTCTAGAAGGGAAGAGGAAGAGAAGAGAAGCTGACAACCACCATAACACAGTGCTGAAACAGCCCCCCCCCCCCCCCCCCCCTGTGAGAGGGCACCTCCCTCAGGGATCCACTAGGTACTTTGTGGCTTCATCTCGCTGTTGAGATGACCATGTTCTTGGCTTTCCCCTAAGGGTGTAAACATACAGGAGGGGTCATGGGGCCCCGAGGAATAGAGGAGTCAGTTACTCAGGCCCCATATTCTACCTTCAGTCCACAGGTTCCCTTTGAAATGTCCGATGAGTCCCCAGAGTCTGAATAAGGGAGGTCAGAAAAGAGAGGACCCCTCACTTTCCACATACACCCCTGCTTTAGAATTGGGCTTCCTTGTAACAGGAGGAAACAGAGGCTCTGGGAGGTCAAAAGCTTGGCCTAGAGCCACACAGCTGGAGCCTAGCTGTAAGGCAGTGTTCTCTGAACCCAGCTTTTGACTAGACCACCTGACCTAGAAATCCACATTGCTGGGTTGGGAACTCCGTAGTTGTATTAGTAATCTGCCAGTTCTCCCCAGTTGCCTGGAGGCCATACTGCCCCTTGAGGGTCTGCTTCAATTGACCTGGGAATCTACACCTTTCCCAGCTGACTGTAGAAGTTTTTGGTCAGGCAGTCAGGATCCCCAAACTGGGACCACCAACCTTCCTGTACTCAGTCTCAAAGGCAGCCAGTGGGACTTGAGAGTTTCCAAAAGCCTTCAGAGACAATACGGAGTCTCCACAGATAAGGACATTGAGGCCCCAGGGGAGGGGGAGTGGCAATTTGGAGTCACACAGCTGGAAAGAGTGGTCACAGAAACATAGCTTTTCCTCTGGTCGATGACATAGGAATCCTATAGCCATGTTGCTGAGTGCTCAGTGCCACTGTTTCCTGAGCCATGTATCCTAGTGTGGACTTTATGCCGGCCACCTTTGCCCAGCTGTGATCTAGTGAAGTGGTGAAACAGATGAAGATGAGCTGTCATATTCAGCAGGTGACATGTGTGTGACATGTACTTGCAGTTAGGCAGACTGGGCGCACTGTGTGTTATGTGCTAGGAATCTGCTATTGGGTGCTATCATAGGTAAGGACATTGAGGCTCAAGTAACTTGTCCCAGGTGTCAAAGCCAGCAAGTGGTAGAGCTGAGAGTCTACCCCAGGCTGCCTGCCATGGTAAGCAGAAGTACCCATGAGAGGCACTTGCATATGCTTGCTGAGACCAGAATGGTGCTCCTAAGGGTCCTGGTGAGAGTATCTGAGACTCCAGGTGTGTTTCCTGGTAGCTGAACCAGCTGAAGAAGAGTGGCCAGAACCTCTGGTTACTGTCACCATTTGAAGGTTGGGGATTTGAGGGTGGGGTGTGGGGTTGTGCTTTGTGCCTCTACCTTGAGTGCCATGCTTAAAAGTGCAGTAGTGTCAAAGATACAGAACAAGGGAGTGAGGGAGATGGCTTCCGATTTTCTAGAACATAGGTGTGGTCTGCTCTGGTGTCCTTAGGCAGAGATTAGCCTGCAGGACCTGGATTCTGTCAACTGTTATTAAATCAAAGTGGTGACATAGCATCTAGCACAAGCCACCTCCTTAGAAGGGACCACAAAGTCTGGGCTGGGGTGGAGGTGTGTGTCACTCTATGGAAGGAGTCAGTGCCTATCTATGGAGAAGATAGTATGAAGTAGTTACTAAGTCCTCAGAGTGCCCAGTATCAGGGACCAATCTGTCTTGATCATCATTAGGTCTTTGGGGTCTAGAGATGTGCCAGGGTCACTGAAGACACAGAAGAATGTGGCAGAGCTATATGGAGTGGGTGTGCAAGCACTGTCCTGTTCTTGCTGAGGATGGACCTTCCTTCTGGGGATATTGGAGTTTCAGTGAGTCACTCAGCCTTGCATCCAGCCATGACCAACAGTCGCCAGCACAGGGGTCTCAGTCTTATGGGTTTGCCCAGTTATTTCTGTATCTGGACTTTTGTACAGGCTTCTGTATGATACTGTGGTCTTATGGTAAAGGGTTCAGCGTTCCTTTTGGAATTTTTCTCACTATCCTGTGATAATGGCTTAGAGAAGAGAGGTACATGGTTCCAGCTGAGGGTGGGGACCTTAGGGGGAGCCAACAAATGTCCTACAAGTACTGTGTGCACATATGTGTGCACGCACACACACAGGAGTATGTACATATGTGAGGCTGGGTACTTGTGCCCATGCGCCTCAGTGGTCTCACTGTTGAGGCTTCCCAGTGTGGAATACGGGACCTGGGCTTCATGTCCCCTTTCACCAGGTGTGCCTAGGTGCTGTTATTCAGATAATTGCACAGAAACCATGTGATGTGCAGTGTGCCACAGGGCTAGCTGTCATGGTAACTTGATTGGCCTCAGGATCTCCTCTTGCTTCAGGGAGAAGCATGCAGAGAAGTCCTGGCCTCAGTCCTCTGCTATGTAGGCTGGCTTTTGATGTCCCCCTGTACTGCCCGGGTTCCAGGGACCAGAGGTGAGCCAGAGGCATCTGCCTAGAGGCGTCTCACATAGTGAGTCAAGTCAGCCTGGACTAAAGAGTAAGACTCTTATTGCAAAAGAGCCAGAACCATCTGGCCATGGTGGGGAAGGCCTATCAGCAGCAGCATTTGGGAAGGTGAGGAGTTCAAAGTCATCCTAGGTTATATAGCAGGTTCCAGGCCAGCCTGGTGTCTCAACAACAGTAGCAACAACTCCTATCCCCCATTTAATAAACCACCGTCATGGGCTCCAGGCTCAACGTGGAGGTGCGGCATGGTGCAGCAGCAAGCAGGAACTCTGAGTTCCCTAGGCCCCGAATGCCCTGCAGTCTGCCTGGCTGGGGCCTAGTCCTTCTTGGCTTGGAAATGGAGGGAAGCCTGGGTCCTGCCTCTCAGGGGCACTGAAAAGTTCAGGCCAGGTTCATGTGTGCCTGGTGTGTTGGGAGTATTCAGCCATTGATTGTTGCTATGGGACCACATGGGACTTGCCTGAAAAGCAATTTAAGAAACAGTAACCAAAGCTCGAGAGCGTGACTTCATAATGGTTTCCCGCCTCCTTTAAATGATTATTGTAGGTGGGATCTGCATATATGCTGCCAGAGTCAGACTTGCTCAGTCCTCCTCCCCACCAAAGAAAGTTAACTTCTGAGGAGTCACTTGACCGGTGGACACTCGGCCACTAGGGCTCCTGAAATGAAGCCATTTGTGAGCTGCCTGGGATAAGGCCACTGTGGGGCTGACTCTCCTTAGTGAGGTGGGCAGTGAGTGAGTGTTACAGGTCACTGCATCAGCCCCACCTTCTCTAAAGCGCTGTTTCCCAGATTCCTAGGGCATGAGTGGGAACAGGAGACAGTAAGGGTAGGAGAGGAGGGCATCCTCCTGCCTCTGCATTTGTGCTCTCCATCCCATTCCCCAGGTTTCTGCACAGGTGGCTTGGCTGGGTCAAAAATTCAGTGCAAATCAATCTACTAAGCCAACTTCAACCCCAGCCAAATGCTGCTGGTCTGTTTATCATTCACACGGTGACAGCTATACACTGTGACAGCTATATATTGAGCACAGCATGCCACTGACCAGGCAGAGGATTGGTGTCCACCTGAACTCCATGGACATGGTGCCCACCCTGCTGAGGCTCGCTTTCCATGAGAGTCCATGATCAAAAGTTTTCTAGCAAGAATGCCCAGAGCACTCTAGGGATGTTTAGCTTTAACTTTGTTCAGGATTCTAGAAGGTTCTCCCATGATCTTTATTCTGAGACCTTAAGGCTAAACAGAGCTGGTTTGGTCCTGAAACAGGAAGTTCCAGGCTACTCCGGAGGAAAAGGCAGTTATGAATGGGTCTGCAATGGTGGGTAAGCAGATCCCTGAGGCCTGGGAAGGAGCATGCCCTCCACACTTCATATAGCCAGGACCAGCTGTCTGCAGGCCAGGGATTCTCGGGGCAGGTGCCTGCACAGCCTCAAGTGTAATACCAACCTATCAGGCTGGCAGCAGCTGGCTCTGGCAGCAGCCAGTCTGTCTGCCAAGATCCCGCTTTGATTCACATTTTCCACATTGAGAGATGTTTTGAAAACCTTGACCTTCAATTCATCACATGTCCCTTATTAAATTGTAAGTCACATCCAGCCAGTTAATGAAAAGACAATGGGCGGATGACTCAGTACATGGCATCTTGGCAGGAGCTCGCCTAAGTGCTCTAGCTACAGAAGACCTAAAGTAGTGATACCGGTGCCCCAGGGCAGACAGACTGTCACTGCTGTGAGGGGCTGGGCTTGACAGTGTGGCAAGGGCTACAGTAAGGCTGGAGAAGCAGGGATATGCTGAGCATTCATCAGGGTCCAGGCAAGTAGACTGGAACCTGCCTCACAAGAAGCAGAGCCCAGCTGGGAAGGTGGGAAGGAGTCACATGTGTGCACTTGTGTTTGATTGGAAGAGAAGCAAGTGGTAGATGTGTAAGGGGGTCAGCATGGCGGGGGCTTCTTGGAAGCGGGGTGCATAGACGAGTGTGAGTCAGAGGGAAGAGATGGCGTCGTGACATTTGTAGTGTCTGTCCCCAGTGAGCACTGGGGGGTGGGAGGACAGTGAGGGATGGAACAGGCAGCTGAGGTGGATCTTCACATGCTGATCACTCAGTGGGAACCATAGAAGGTTCTAGAACAGATGCCATTCTGAGGAAGTTAGGAGCAGCTGCATGGAGAAACCGTAGGTGTGGAAGAAAGTAGCTGAAGGCCTGGTGGCAGGGGTGGGCACAGTTTCAAAGATGGCAGAGGGTGTGCTCTCTGTTCTAGGATGACTGTCCATCACCTAGCCTCATTCGGGGGAGCGAGACAGAGAACTAAGACTGAGTTCTAGCTTGCCTCCTTGACCTCACACCTCACTACCTCCACTTAGAATGGGAACAGCGTTCTGCCTCCCTCAGGGGTGTGTCGAGAGTGAAGCACTGCACACAGGGAGTGTTAGGGAAGTGCTGGGTGTGCAGACAGAGCTAGGTAAGTGTCGCCAAGGGCCAGAGAGCCTACGCAGGGACACCCCAGCTGAGAAACTTAAAGTAGTGTTGGGGCCCCCCGAGGGGCAGTAGACTTTAGTTTAGGACCATGTTGGCATATGTCCATGCCCATGCACACTCTACGTGTTGACTCTTGCATTGGTGAGCAAGGGAACCTATGGGGCTTCAGTTTGCTCATTGTGAAAGGGGATGGAGGCCAGTGCCTGCTTCATGGCGCTGTTGCAGAGATGCAGTGGCTTGCTCGATGCTGGAGGAGGGCTTGGCCATGGACATGGCTGCGGTCAGTCCTCATTCACATCCTGGAAGATCCACTTCCATAGTCGAAGCGTCATTTCCTGTCCAGTGCTTTCAGGAAGATGCCTCTTTTTCTGTCCCTTCCTGTAGAGACTCTGGATTGTAGACTTTTCCCCTCCCCCCAGCCCCTGTGAGTCTTGAACTCTTGGCCAAGACTTGTATGTAGTAGGGAATGGCCGCAGCTCCACCCCTTCCTGGCTGTGGGAAGTTGTGTAGGTCCGTCATCACTGCGGAACTGCTTTCTCATCTGTAACAATGGCCTAATAATGGGGACCCAAACATTGTGTGAGGGAAAAACAGTGTAACGCACATGAACTACTGCATGTCCATCTCCAGGACCAGAAGCCTCTTGTAGCATCCTCCTAAGCAGAAGAAGATCCTGGAAGAAAGGGTTCACAAAAGAGTCACAGGTGCGGAACAGAATATCCCAGGATCTGAGCACAGAGAGGGCTGGAGGCATCTCAGCCAAGTATCCAGGGTTGAGGTATGTGACAGTGCCAGCCTAGCCCAGAGGCGGGAACGGCTGTCCACTCTGGCTGGGCAGTACACTGGTCAGAGTTTGTTGTCTTAGCCTTGTTAACACCCTGAGAACATGGGAGCAGCAATCCCTAGTGCCCAAGGAGAGAAGCCGTTGCCGGCTAGGCCTTTGAGAAAGCCCTGATGGGGGCATTTGTCAGCAGCCTGGATGCATAGCCAGGAAGCTGTCTGTGGCCCTCTTGCTCATACTCTTCCTATAGCTTCCTGAGCTGCAAGGGCTGTGAGGCAGTGCGAGACCTACATAGAAGGCTCTGCACCACACCAGAGAATGAGAGCATGGCTGGCATCTAGGCAGAGCCTAAGTTCTCCTCTGTGCCCCTCATCCCCTCCATACCCTGCTAGGGTCACAGCGGGGCCGATCCCTGTAAATACCAGTCCACTTACATGTGCATTTTTCCTCTATGATCTTCCTGTTTTGATGAGACACTGCCTTTGGCCGCACAGGTTCCCTAGGGGACTGCGGTCCTGAGGCCCAGCCCTAGCCAGTCATTTAGGAATTCTGCTTCCTGGCGCCCCACACCCTGCACATTCCACCGGAGCTAGAGCCTCCTGCTCTGCGTGAATGGGGTCTGCCCTCCCCATTCCCACGGTTCCCATGGTCACTTCCTTATCGCCCTCTCCAGCTGACTGAAAAAGGCCACATTCCAGGGCAAAATTGGGCTCACCCTCCCTTTCTGTTTTCCTCCGGCGGGCAGGAGGGTTTGCTAGAGTAGACTGGTGCTGGAACCCATGTGTACCGGGAACAGACTTGGGGCTCAGCATGTCCCCTGAATCTTTCTCTTAGTTTCTTGGATCATTTGAGGAATGCACTGGGCTCCTGCTGTATGCCAGGCACAGCCCCAGGCACTGGGCGTACAAACAGTGGGACTGTACATGTATCATGGGTAGGGGCTGACCAGCTGCTGGGGGTTCGGGTGGGGCTGTTTTCATTTGCTCCATGTTCTAGATTCAGATGATACTTAGATGTTGCTGGTTGCTTCTCAGGGGTCACTTATGTTTCAAGGCGGATGCTTGTTTGTGCCGTGCTAGGGATGGAACCCAGAGCTTTGCATGAGCTGCAAACTCATGCAAAGAGCTATGACTGAGCTGCATCTCCAGAGGGCAGAATGGGGGTTACTTTAAGGGCCCCCCCCCCGTCCTTCTAACTGAGGCAGCACAGGGCCACACCTGAGCACCGATGCTATGCTCTTCAAATATGGCAGGCTTCAGAACCACAGGCCAGGTAAACCTCTTACCAGAACTTACCCAATTCTGTTAGAGCCACAAAAAGTGACACCTGATAGCATCCAACAGACTCAGACTGGGAACATTCCAGAAACTAACTAACAAGTGCTCTTCCACAGTAAAACCGGGGGAATGTCATCAAGGGAAGGGACAGACTGCAGCAGTCTGAGGGACTCTCTTCAGAGGCCTCCTCCACTCAGGAAATCCCATGATTCCTGGCTTCACTGCTGAGAAGAATTTCATGACGAACCATCATGAAGCAGAGTCAGAGTTTATTAAGTGAGATTTTAATGTAAGTTTTGGCCCAAGTGCTAAGGAGAAATAAGATGTTGGGGGAGAAAGTAAGACTCCGGAGAGCCTGGGTGTGGGCTTCTCTGAGGGCCACACATCTCTGCCCTTACAATGGACAGGCATAGGGTTTTGGAGGATTTAAAAAATACAAAAGATTTCAAAGGGTTTGTTATCTGCTAAGAACCTGAATGAGATCTCTGGGTAGTTCTGGAGGGCACCTGACAGGGTCACACTTGAGGCAGTGGGTCAGTTAGACAATGGGGAGATCCCCATTGTCAACAATGTTAATAGTCCTGCTTAGGAGAGTCACAGAAGATGTCTGGTTCGTTACCATTTTAACAAATACTTCCATATAGGTAAATTATAAAGTATCTATCATACTTAAGTCATTATTACTTATTGTAGGTCTGTCATCCAGGTAGCTATCATCCATATCATCCAGGTAGCTATCATCCATCCATCCATCTATCTATCTATCTATCTATCTATCTATCAACTGTCTGTATCATCTATCCTAGCTTCTCAGCCGGTTAGAAACTTCATTGAGACTCCAGAGTGTGGGGCCCTTTTTCCTTCTCATGTCTATAATTTTCCTTGTCTGTCTTTCCTACCTCAGAAAGGTGAGGACCGTTCACAGATCTGGGGGAAGCACTAACAACTGAACGCAGTGTGATACCCGAGCCCAGCCAGAAGACAAGAATGGGAACATTAGCAAAACCCTGAGAGAGTTGGCATCCTAGTTGATGGGATCATGCCAAGGTTAGCATGATCTTAGTTTTGAGAATTTCGGTTACATGAAATGTTAGCATGTCACACAAGATGCTGGGTAGAATCTGGTGGGAACCTGTAGTCATGTTTGTCCTCTGGAGATGAACATAGTCTAAAGTGTAAAGTTTATGCTCAATTTCTTTTCTTCCCTGGGGAAGGAAAGGGAAGAGTAAGAGGGGAAAATGTGAGGGCCTAGAGTGTAGGCTTGTCATCCCTGCTGTCTTAGAGATGGAGGCAAGAGGATCACAAGTTCAAGGCCTGTCCGGTGCACTTAGGGAGATCCTGTCTTGGGGGGGGGAGGGGAAGAGAGAGGGCTGGCAGTCTGTCTTAGTGGTAGAGCTTGCTTGCACTGGGCCCTCTGAACCTACAGGCTACACATTCACAGATTCAGATGACCATGGGAAATACTCAGAATAGCGTGTCTGTCTTTACTGTGTATATAGACTTCCCTGTCTAGTTCTTGTTCCTGAGCAATGCTGTTTGGCATACTCCCCAACAACGTGTTCTTGGGTAAGTCACTGAGAAGAGATTTCAAGTATACGGAAGGATGCATGCATTCTCTACCTACCCTATACATTCTATACGACACATTTGAGCATCCCTGGGACTTCTGAGGAGGTCCTGAAGCTTAGTCCTCCAGGATACCTGGGACAACCATACATGTTTGGAGAAAGGCTTGGTGGAGGATGGCATTGGGAAGGTAGACACTTTCCAACTGTAAAACTGTTTTCCTGAAGAATTCTCCCCAGCAAGTTAGCTGGCCTTGTTATCTAAGCTAGATTCAGAGGCTGGGTCCTGGCAGCAACTGACAACCAGACTTGACCACCACTCTCAGTGTCCCCATGGAGTTCAGTGTGGCCACATCGGGAAAAGGAACCAGTAAGGAGATCTAGTGGTCCCTGTTGTAGGCTCTGATGGGAGGCTTAGGTTTAAACAGAAGGCCAGAGTCCCCATCAAGATGTACCCCACTCTTCTTCCTCTGGGCTGCAGACACTCCTGCTAGGTGACAACAAGTCAGGACTCCGTGGAATGTCTTTCTGGCGGGCACTAGGCCCAGGTATCCTTTCCTTCTCCAGCATGAGATTCCTAGGGAGATTCCAATTCCTTACGCTACATGGACTCAACATTCTGATAGCTGAAGAGAGGCACACATGCGTCTCTGTCCCGCGCTACGGTCTCGCCAGCAAGAACGACGCGGCACACATAG
>JADRCH010000008.1:13338266-13391118 GCA_019843965.1 Rhynchomys soricoides
GCGCTATCTTGTAATGGCGGATGTGGGCGCTCAGACGGCTCCCAACACGTCTCTTTAGAATATCTCCATTCTTGCCAGGAATAACTTTTCCTGACGGGGGTCTGGGTCCCCCCTCCTGAGAGGGGGTGTATGCCCCTTGCTGGCGTCACTGACCGACTCCCTGCTAGGAAGAGGACTTGTCCTATGATCCTTTCCAGCACAGACTCTTGGCACCGTCACAGTGTTTGCTGTGTCTGTCACACGTCCACCACCCTATGCACACAGCATATCTTACATGAGTAGTCTCATTTTTAAAAGCTCAGATGGATGGATTTTTCAAAGGCGAACACTGATCTCATCCCCACAAATGGAAAACAAGTCACCACCAGCGAATCTCCGGTATCCCTAAGCGAGAAGGTTGGAGTGGGGTTTATTGGGGTTGGGACCTGGAGGTAGCTCCATGGTAGAGTGCTTGCCTGGTGTGTGTGAAGTCTTGGATTCCACCCCAAGCACAGTAATAGATTCTTTTCGTTATTTTATAAGGCATACAGGTTTCTATTTTAAAGTTGCAAGTTCAGGGGCTAGAAAAATGGCCTTGTGGGTAAGAGCATTTGCTACATGGGTGTAAGAGACTGAGTTCAGATGCTCAGCACCCACATGAAAAGCTGGGTGTGGCTGAGCCTGTAACTTCAGAAGTGGATGATAGGGTTCAGAGACCAGAGGATCTTGGGGGCTCGCTGGCCACTAGCTTGACTCCAGGTTTAGTGAGAGACCCTGTCTCAGGGGAATAAGATGAAGAGTAACAGAACAAGGCACCTAATGTCTTCCTCTGACCTCTGCACGCACCTGTACACACCACTGTACAAACCACATGCACATGATACATATTTCCAATACAAAAGTAGACTGCTTGGCTAACATGCATGAGACGCTGGTCCCTCTTCAGCGCCTCTCCACCAAAGTGAGATGATCCAAAGGTCTGCTGACACCAGGTGAGGTTTTAAGCTTACTGAGACACCTGAGAGAGAACTGGGAAGTATTCTGGGTGTTTTCAAGCGTTGGCCACTGGCACAGCAAGCTTCGCTATCAGGCTGGGGTCAGCTGTGCTCATGTGGCATGGCCTGCCTCTTCCAGGAATTCAGTGCTGGTAGTTCTTGGAGGTCCAGTCTGAAGCCACTTCCTCTAGGTGGCCTTCCTTCTCCACAATTTCACAGCATTTCTTAAAAAGCCAAAAGTTAGATATGTGTTCTTCTAAGAAGTATGGGAATTATTTTTCCAGTGTTCTTGCTTAATTCTGAGAACTGGATTTTGGCATGTTGAGCCGATGCCCTCTGAGTGACAGGTGTGTGTCACCATGCCTGTAATCCTGGTGCTTGAGAGGCAGAGAAAGAACAATCATAAGTGTAAAGGTAGCCCAGGGCCACATAGACTATCTCAAAACAAACAAACAAACATTTAAAAAACAAACCCCCAAACCAAAAAAACCCCAAAAAACAAAAACAAAAAAAAAACAACCAAAACTAACAATCAAAAAAACCCAATAAATCAAACCTTTAAACCTCAATGTGGCAGAGTTTTTCCCCCCTCTCTTCTGATTATAATTCACTAATTTGATCTCTGACCCCACTAATCCTTAGAACTTGTGTTTGGGAAGCCTCCTTTCAGAGGGTTAAAGTTAGCACCACATTAACAAGGCCCATTTAAAGACTACCTACTGTGTGCTGTGCACAGTGCTGTACTCTGCCTCACTTAATCCCAGCCACGTTGTGTGTCAGGCCACCAGGTCTCAGAAAAGGACATCATTTTGCCCAGCTCACAAAGCAGCTGGTCAGATTGCAGAACCTGGGTCATGCTGACTCCTGCCCTTGTCCTTGTCCTCAGGGGACTTCCTCCACACACCTGCTGTGGCTCCTTATTTAGGCTGTTCCCATAGGCGGTGTGGTCAGCATGTGTGTCAGGGGAAGGGTCTAGCAACAAGGTACTGGAGAAAGAAACTACCTAGTCTCTAACATGACCCTAAGCCAGGCAAAGGAGTCACAGGGCTGGCTGATGATTAGCTACCTTTGTTGTTGTTATTTTGTTTTGTTTTGTTTTGAGACAGGGTTTCTCTGTGTAGCCTTAGCTGTCCTGGAACTCCATCTATAGACTAGGCTGGCCTTGAACTCATAGATATGTCTGCCTCTGCTTCCCAAGTGCTGGGATGAAGGGTGTGTGCCCTTAAAATGTCCAGCTTTTTCAATAATTTTTAAATTAAGGTATGGCTCACCAAAACTGCATATAAGTACAGGTTGGTGGTGGGCACCCTGGTCCACAGGCAAAACCCTCCTCCGTAGGCTCCCTCATGCCCCTGAAAGAGAAATCATTTCCTAACTTCCTTGCTGTGTCAGTGTGTTCTGTCCTGCATGTCACATGCATGAAGTCACAGTTTCTAAGTGTCAGAGCTTTGGATCACTTTTACCTTCCAGATCTGTGGCTGTGACACAAGTGGCTAACTCAGGAATCCATTCTTTGTTGTTGTCATAGTGTCTGATATTCTTTGTGGTGTTCTAAGTTTAAAAAAAAAAAAAATATATATATATAGAATATGTTAGAAACAAAACCATGCAGAGAGCCTGGTGTAGTGGCACACACCTTTAATCAAGAGGTAGAGGCAGGTGGATCTCTGAGGTTAGCATGGTATACAGACCAAAAATAAATAAATAAGATATATAAAATAAATAATATGGGCTGGAGAGATGGCTCATCAGTTAAGAGCACTGACTGCTCGTCCAGAGGTCCTGAGTTCGATTCCCAGCAACCACATGGTGTCTCACAACCATCTGTAATGAGATCGGATGACCTCTTCTGGTATGTGTAAAGACAGCTACAGTGTACTCATATACATAAAATAAGTAAATAACTCTTTAAAAATAAATAATAATAAAATAAAAAATAAAGATAAAAACACCCAGAAAATAACATACACTCATCTTTTCTCTTAAAAAGCAGACCTTTCCCTGCCCATTTCCATCTGAGGCCAACAGAGCCAGTTTGGAAATGTTTGGGATCCTACCCATGACTATGACTAACTTAGGGGTGAGGGGTGGCTCCCTACTTACGAGTCCTTAACAGATCATTTATTTGAGTGATGCGTCTGCACACGCCACACTTGTGGCTAGGCTTGGTTATTTGCTTTGTTGCATCCAGTAAACTTTTGTCAATGCACTAAGACTTTCTGGAACCTAGTACCTCACTCAGCTCTGTGCTATTGAGGGGCAAAGCTGAGAAGGAAAGGTTGGCCAGGAAGCAGCAAGGCTCGTGCAGAAGGCGGAGAGACCCAGAGGCAGGGAGGCAGGCACGCAGGAGTGACCTGCAGCCTTAGGAGAATTCTGGATTGCCTGGGCTCCCTGGTTTCTGTCTGGTCCTGGACCCACTGGGAACACAACCTGCACATATAGGGCCTCATTTCCTGTCTCTTTGGATACTGACTCTTGATTGAGGCAGCCCTCCAAAGGCTTGGGGTCAGGACACCCTCTTTTGGAAATGCTTCATGTCCACATATTCTGGGGATGCTGGAGAACTCAGTCATGGGTAGGCACTGTGCTAAGCACTCTTGTGTACTAAAACTTTCTCAGAGCAGTCCTCTCTCTCTCTCTCTTTCTCTCTCTTCCTCCCCCCCCTCTGCCAGCTGGAGAAACTGAGGCACTGGACAGTGAAGTAAGTTCCTCAAGGTCACAGCTAGCAGGTGCTAAATTTTGGTTTCTTTAAAAAACACAGAAATATTATGAGAATATGTTTTCGTTTTAATCCCAGGTGTGGGATATGGGGCTGCTTCAGACTGTCCACAGCAGCTGACTATGATTTGCTTCATGCTCTAGCAGGGGCGGGGTTTTGCCAACGGCAGACAGTTGTGTGACATTTGGAATTCTGGGGACTTTTCAGAGTGTATATTAATGCTAGTTCCTCCAGAGGTAGGCTGGATTATCGATTATTGATTGGTTGTTGTTGGTTGCGGTTCATTATGTAGTCATGCATGCAGGAAAAAAGAAGAAGAAATTAGATGTCCTGGGGGTGAGATCAAACTTGCCCCAAGGAACTTGATGGCCCTAATTAGCAGGAAGTAGTCTGATGATAACACTGGCCCTTTTCCTTTCTATCCTTTCTCTCTAGTGGTAGGGGGGTTGGAAGGGTGGAGAAGGGTGGAAGAAAGAAGAACCAACAGAACAGCAGAAGTCAGCTCCTTTGCCCCATGCTTACTCCAGACATTCATCCGGAGTGAAATCCACATTTCATCCTCTTTCCCATGAATCAGGGTCTTCCAACTTCCATCTTACAGATGAAGAACCCTGGAGGTTCAGAGAAAAGTGTTTCTAAGCCACTCAGCTAAGACATACGTGGTGGACCACTGGGCCTAAAGGTCTATGGAGGTTCGAAAGCCAGGCACCCGGCCGCATCGTCAATGGAATACTATTTGGCACTGAAAAGCTGTGAGTTGTAAAGGTAGCAGAAGACATGGAGGGTCCTTCAGTACATGTCACTGAGTGTAAGAAGCTGGTCTACAAAAGCTCCAGAGCCACTGGTTCCATATGAACAACATTCCAGAAGAGTTAGGGCATTGTCACTACACATCTGTCCCTAATTCTCCAGGCTCGTCTCAAGAGAGGAGCCATCTTTGGGTCAATCGTGCAAGTAAGAAAACTTAATTTTTTTTGTAGAAATTCATTTTATCCATGACTTCTTAGAGACAACGTCTTTTCTAAACAGAGAGGAGTGTCTGAGCCTTGATGAAGCCATTGGCTCCTGCCACCTACACACATAAGCTGCCCCCAATTGTGGGCCTGGAGCTGGACAAGCGGCCTGGCACAGAGAGTGCCTGGGTCCATTGAGTGCTCATGGCCCACCTCTGGCCCAGCCTGTCCCTCCCATGGATGAGTCATGCCTGAGACTTCAACATGCTGGCTGCCCAAGCTCCAGTTTAACTTGGCTCTTGAGCAAAATGTACTTTTCCAAAAGACATTGATTCAACGCCTCTTGTATTTTGCAATGCCTGGCAGGAGGGAGGCCAGCCTCTCCCCTTCCCCCAACGCCAGCACATGCTGTCCTGGGGACTGGGGCCCACAGAACACAAGATCATCTCCCTCCTCCACCCCTCTCTCAACCCTTCCCCTAGCACAGCCGTGTTCCTTATGCCACCCATCACCTGAAGTACCCGATGCCTGCCTCTCTCCAGGCCCGAGATAGCATATTCTGGTGAACTAGGTTTCAAATAACAGCACAAAACAGGCCTGGAGGGAGAACTGGCCAAGACAAGCCTCAGCCTGTCCCACCTCAGCCTATCCCATTGGGGAAGCCTGTCCTCTGCAGAGCCATTGAGCTGATGCTGTGGGTGCAGGAAGAGCAGGCTGGTGGCATCACAGCACGCACAGCATGCACAGCATAGATTTGTTCTCTTCAAAACAGGTTATTTGGGGTGGGGGAAGGGTTTAAAACCAGGGCCTCACACACTGAACTAGAGGTCTACAGCCATTGTTCATCACCAGCCTCTAAAAAGACCATGTTGTACAGCAGGATAGGTTCATAGAGAAGATGAGTGGCTGCTGCTACACGTCAGCGTCCCCAGACGGAGGTCACCCAAAAGCCATGGTTTATATCAGGGGTCTCTTTGCCTTCCATGTCCCTGGAAAAGCCACAGATGGTACTCTAGTTTCTGTGACTTTGGCATTTGGGGCAGCTTTCTGGACATCTATCCCCACCACCACCACCTTTAAATGGGTCTGAGTAGGCATGATCATGCACAGCTATAATCCCAGCACTAAGGAAGCTCAGACAAGAGGATTCAAGACCAAGAGTTCAAGGCCAGCCTGGGCATAGAGTGAATTTGGGGGCAGTGTAGCAGCAGCTGTTCTTGAGCCTAGAATGTTCTCCTTAGATATCCACTTGGCTGTTGCCCTGATTAATCCAGGTCTCTATTGTTTGGCTCCTTGTCAGACTTAGCAGGCATCTCTCTCCTCACTCCCACACTGACTCCTTTTTCTTCAAATGCTTACCAGTGCTGATGCGTGTTCATTCACTGATTGTTGTCTTTCCCACCAGAGCTCAGATGAATCGAAGGCAGGAAGGCAAGGGTGTGACATCGCTGTATTCCCAGCCCCATGCTGGATCCATAGCAGCTACTCAGTCGTGTGGAAGAATGGTAGATAGGAGGGAGAGCAGACCGGGTGCAGAGGCCTCAGCTGTGTAGAGAGGTCCAGAGCTGACAGCCTGACACAGAGGGTCTTCTAGAGACAAGAGTGTTGGTGGCACCATGGGGCAGAGAGAAGGGCAGACAATAATACGGCTGGCCAACCAGGCCTCCTGAGACAGAGCCTAGCTATCTTCATTTTCTCATAGGAAACTGACATTGCTAGCAATCTTCACGAGAAACAGCTCTCCATAACCTGTAAGCAGGCCTGTGCAGCCTGCTTCATTCCTTCTCCAGGCCCTACCGCAGAGGACTTCACTGTAATGTGATGGGCAGATTTCTCAAGTTCTTGGTTGCCTGCCAGGCCTCACTATCAACCATCTCAGCTGTGAAGACTGACCAGATGGAGGTCCCACCTTGACCCCAGACCATTGAGTGACCATGAGCGTTTACTGGAACTGCCCGGTGCCTATGGCCCCTCCCACACTTTTCTCCAGATTTACTTCTTGTCTTTCTAGAGTCAGGATCTCCATCTGAGCCTCTGCTTCTCTGGGTGTTTTGAGCCTTTCTCTTATTTTAAAAATGGGGCTAAACCTAATTTTTGTGCCTTGAATTCTCATCTAGTTCTGGAGATCAGATGAGGTAATATGAGTTAAGACCCAAGCTCAGTGAAGACCACTCACTTCCAACTTAAAACCTTCATCTGGTCCTCTTATCCCAGTCCTAGCAGACTTGGCCTTCAGTTACTTCCAAAGATCACAGATCGCTATCCAAAGGTTCTCTCAGCTCTCAGCAACACTGAGCCCAATGACAGGCCCGAAGGACGTGTAGACTCCACTCAAGGGTACCTTCAAAGCTATCCCTGCAGGCTACCCTCCCTAGTGCCCTCCTGAATGTGAGAAACACCAACCCCAACCTCCCCTCTCCCCATCATCCAGCCCCTGTTTATTGCTTTTAAACCTGTTGGAAGTCCACCCCTGGCGGGAAGCCACAAGCATGAGAATCTAGTCCAGGAATAGCTCTTGTCACTCAGCATTTAAATGCTGCCTGTATTTTTACCCCATGATGGGTCACTTTTAAAAGCCCCTGCTCATGTTCTGTCCCTCTAAGACACATTTCCATTTATAGCATCTGTCCGGGGGTGTGAGGGGTAGGCAGAGCATCCTGTTTCAGTGAGTTGGAAACACTTTGGGGGGTTCCTGTTCACAAGCAGGAAACCTGAATCCAGGCCAAGCCCCAGGTGTCTTTCTACTTCCAGGGTCTGAGCTAATCTGACTGTTATAGGCTGGGAGACAGGTGGAGCTTCAGGCCCCTTGCCAGCTATGTACTGCCAGGGGTTCCCAGGGAGCACAGCATTGCTGTTCTGCGGCTCTGGGACCCCCTTTCTCCTTCATTCACCCACCAAATGCTCATTGCCTTCTATTAGGGTTCTGTAAGGGTATAGGAGGGCCGTGCTGAGCACAGGCAGTGAAGGCCTCTGGGAGTGAAAACAGTTTGGGCGTGGTCAAGGAAAATCATTGGGTGCCCCCCCCCTTTGGTTCCTCACGAAGCTCCAATCCCAATTCTGCCTCCTTTGGATTCTGTGAGCCGAGCCAAGTGGTTTCTGCATTTTCTGCATTTGTTAATGGTATTCGCTGGGTGGTGGGCAGGATTCAGCAGGGCCCCTCCTGAACATACTTAGTAACCCCAGCCCACCCTGGGTGGGTCATTCTACAGTCAAGCCCAATGTCTGAGAATCTGATGGCTTCCTGGAGGATTCTGAAGGAGTATTATGGACGGACCCCACTTGGAGGCGCCCACCCCACCACCCACCTTGCGCTTGTCTCTCAGGGCCTCTGTGGGATGCTCTAGCTCTGGCTCTTACACTGTAGCCCAGCAGTGGAGTCAGGCAGTACACAGGAGGTGTGCATATGCAACTGCAAGCAGAGAAGGAAGAAAAGAGCAGAGAGGAGTGGCACAGAGCAGTGGCCTTCCCAGAAGGTGAGGCGTAGGTGGGGGAGTGAGCCACGCTGCCGAGTGAGCACACTCCAGACATAGTAAGTTTTGTTTATGGAAGGTCATTATTGGTTCAGAAATATTGACTGGAAAATTGTAGCTGTGATTCGTATGTTTTAAACATGTCCTAAGTAGCATAATGAATCCATCACCCTAAAATCTGAGTGTCCCTTTGTCTAGAGCATTCACTGTATACTGACTGCCCATTAGTCACTTAGCGGTCACCCTGGTCATCTAGCCCACTGTCGTGGTATCACAGGGCTTGTTTCAGTTAACCTTTATATTTTTAATAATGGTCCTAAAACACATGGGTAGTGACAGTACAACATAATTATTCTGTTCATTGTTGCTGACATCTTCCTGTGGTTGCTTTATAAATTAAGTTTCTCATAGATATGCTTAGGAAACGGGTATCTGGTTTCGGGGATTTACAGTGTGTTCCACACAGGCAGGGAGACTACAGAGGTGGGAACATGTGCCAAAGTTCTCCCACTGATGCATAGTAAACAATTAAGACTTCTTACTTCTGTATCATTTACATTTTATCTGTAAAGAGTGATCGTGGCTGAAGTAACAGAGAACCCAAATGGAAGTGGCTGAATATGGTTTTTTTTTGTTTTCTAATTTAACATAAGGACTGGAGATATAAACAGCTTCAGGTTCTGCTCCAATAGCCCAACATTGTCAGCGACTTTGTCTCTGCTGCCTCAGCCCTGGGTGTCACTTCTACGTCTAAGATGGGAGGTAGGAATGAGGTTAACGTAGTTAGTAGGGCAAGGACCACCTGGCCCTTTGATGCTGCAATCTAAAGTTCACTGTCCTACAATACGTCATAGCAAATGTCATTGACTGGGCTGTCGGTGACATGGCCCAGTGGGTAAGGTGCCCGTCATGCAAGCATGCGACCCCGAGTTTGAATCCCCAGCATCCATTGAAAAACTGGGTATAGCAGCATGTATTTGCAATGCCAGCACTGGGGTTGGGGTAAAATTAAGAGGATCCCTGGGGTGCCCTGGCCAGCCTTGGTAGCCAAGTGGATGAGCACCAGGTTCGGGTTGAGCTGTGTCTCAAAAAATTAAGTTGGTGAGGGATCAGGAAAGATACTGGCCACCATCTTTTTCCCCACCATCTTTTGATTTATGATGGAGATTTTGCCACTTGTACTGTAGAATTCCCCATGATATAGATGTGGTTTTCTGAGTCCTCTGTAACTGGTGAGCTCAGAAGCCTTGGGTGGGTCCAAGGTTGGTTCTCTTGGCAAGTTTTCTGGTAGTGCTGTGCGTTTGCGTTGGTGTCTCTGAGACTTGCTGTGATGGCACAGCAGCCTGGCTCGTCTGTCTAAGGTTCCCACGCCCCGTGAGTATCCTCTGGATGGGAGAGCTTGTACAGGGCAAGTCTTCTGTCTGCATTTACTGTTGGAAATCCTTCTGGAAGACAGAACTTTGCCCCATCAACTATTCCATGACCTAGAAATAGATATTGTAAAAGATTCAAAATAAGTGTTTTCCTCCTAGCCGGTGACCTAGCATGTTTGTTTAGCAAGGCTGTGGTTTGGACAGCCTGGATTATATTATGTTATTTGATATGTTATAATCATGACTGTTATTAAATTTATTGGCCTGTACATGACACACAATTAAGTGTCTCCTATTTATTGCTATGTGCATACCATTATGTCGTCATAACCCAGACAATGAACATGTCTATCACTTCCCAGAACTTCCTTGTATCCCCATCTGCAGTGATCTTCTGGGACTTTAGATTGATTGACATTTTCCAGAATCTAATATGAATGAATTACTCCATCTGAACCCAGTTAAATTTACTCAGCCTACACGCACCTATCCACACAGTATCCCATGGTGTGGATGGTCCATACTTCATGTGCATGGATATCTAGGGCGTTTCCCTCTTTTGACCAATATAAGTAAAGCTCCCTGAGTATTCATGTGCACATCCCCCGTATGCATAGTTTCTCTCATCTCCATGGTGCATGCCTAGCGTGACATGGCTGGGTTGTCCAGTGAATGTGTGCTGTGGTTTGAGTATAGTTTAACTGTGCATGGCTTACGAGGCTCAGCCCTTTAGCGTGCAGATGTCAGGACTGGCCGGTGATTAAGGCCCTCCACTTAGCAAACAGTGAGTGCTTTTCTGCAGAGTGGATCAGTTCTTCTGTGACTCCTGGAGGGCTTGAGGCTTAATTCTGGTTTCGTGGGAATTAGTTAAAAGTCTTAAGAGACTGGATTCACTACTACAGAGACCACACAAGCATAAAGGAACTTGGCACCTTTCTGTCTATTTCTCTCACATGCATGCTTCTTCCGTCCATACCTGGAAACTTCTCCTTGCTGTGTCTCTACTGTGATTCAGTCTAGTACAAGGTCCACCAGCAGTGGACTAGATGCGGCCATGCTGTTGTGAATGCAATTCTACACCCCAATAAACCTCTTTTCATAAATTACCCAGTACTTCATTACAGCAACAGACAGTAGACTAAAACAATAGACATTTAACTTTTTAAGACCTTGCTGAATTCTTCCCAAATGGCCACACAATTTTATGTTGTGGATGGCAATGCACAAGAGTTCTGGCTGCTTGATTGGTCCATAGTTCCAGCTCTCGTGATAGGCATAGTGACAACTCACCCTGGTTCCAGTTTGGGTTCTCCCAAGTGACTTTGATGCTAGCATCCCTTCAGGTGGTTTTTGACGTCAGTAAATCTTTGGGAGAGTATCAGATCAAATTCTTTGCCCAGTCGAAGTGTGAGACTTTCAGTTACTGAGGTTTGAGAGTTCTTTAGGCTGGACTTCAGTCTTTTATCAGACATGTGATTGATGTGTGGTGTTTTTTGTTTGTTTGTTTGTTTGTTTGTTTTTTCTCCATTCTGTGTCTTGTATGTGTTCTAAGTTTTTTTGTTTTGATGACGCCTGATTCATCAACTCTTTCTTTCATGGAGTGTACATTATGATGTCTCATCTGAAAAAAATCTCAAATCACAAAGATCTGCTTACAGCTACACAGGGCTGTGTATGTAAACACCCAGGGAGAGTTATTTATAATGACCGAAAGAAGAAAACAACCCAGATGTTCATGGACACAGACATATGTACAGACTGTCCATGAATCGGGTACTATTCAGATCAAAAGGGATGCAGGGCTGACAGGAACCAACATGGCCAGCTGCAGTAAGTATGCCAAAGTAGCATGGGTCAGATGGTGTGAGTCTGTCCCCAGCAGGGCTCGCCATACATCTTCTGTAAGAAAATGAGCAGATCTTTGTGCCCCACTGGAGGTGTTCTTGTTTTGTTTTTAGGACAAGGCTCCATTTTTTTTTTCTTTTTTCTTTTTCAGAGTTGGAGCTTTGCCTGTTTTAGGACCTTTCCGTGTCAGTGTGAGTCTTAGAACGATCCTGTCAGTGTCTGTAAACGTGCTTGTGGTGGTTTGGGTTGGAAGTGAATTGGACACAGAAATCAGTTAGGGAGAAAGTGACCTCTGCTCACCCTGACCCATTGCCTTAGTGTATATCTCTAGCATCTTATCTTTAATTCCCCTGCGAGCACACATGCATGCACACACGCATGCACGGACATACACGCACGCACACACATCCTCAATATTTAACATTTCTTAGGAATTATGGGCGTGGTCATCTGTGTCCATTTCAGTATCACCTTAAGTATAAATTGCCATCTCTGTTCTCCACTCTGCACCTACTCCCACACAACACAGTCCTTGCCCTTGGCCACTTCTCTTTGTGCTTTAGGAGGATCCTGATGTTCCTGAGAGTCCCTGTTCCCCTTGACAACTGTGCCACCTTCTACTTCATGGCTGCTCTTTCGCCTGGGCTCTGTCCCCGTCTTTTGCCCGAGGGTTTGGCCTAGCTTCAGGCATTCGCTATTGCAGCTGATACTATGGTAAGCAGGCTTCTGCTCTTACCATTTCACATTTCAGCCTCAAAAATACTCAGTATCATTAATGGGCAAGGCCTTGCAAGGCCCAGGGAAGAGTCCAGGAGGAAGCTAACCTGGCCTAGCATCTCCTGCCGGTGTGTGGCTGCCACAGCAACACCTCTTCCTCTTCAGACACACTTGGTGTTTGTGGGAAGGGGGAGGAGAAGAATGGCCAGGACTCTGTGGTCACAAAGGGTGTTCTGGGACTGGAGAGGTCACGTGTGGGATGATGGGGCAGAAATAGAGGCTGCTAAAGCTGGAGGCTCTGCAGAGGCTAGAGGGCTCTGTGTGGGTACCCGGTATCATGGTAACAGCTGAGAGGCTGGGGCTGGAGGGAGAAAACCATTCCTGTATTAGGGACTTAAGCATCACGCAGCGGCATGTGCTGGCCGGCACACCAATCCCTCCTCCTCCCTTAGCCTGTCCCCTCCTCCAGGCAGATATGTGTGTGGCAGCCTGGGTAGAAGGCAGATGTCCTGAGGCAAACTGAGTTCAAATTCTAGCCCTGCATCCGGGGAGAGATGGGAGGAGACACATGACCTGCCACATAGGATTAGGAAAGTGATGAAATAGTGAGTCAAAGTCTAAGCCTGGAGCACAAGTGATCCTTCATGACAGGGGAGGTGGGGAGGGGACAGCACCACTGTGATAATTCTTATCACCGATTCTCACTCAGCCTGGGCTGTCTCCAGCCAGGCTGTGTCCCATCCACAGGAGATGATGGTAGGAGTGCTTATTACCACGTAGAATGTCCCTTCAGGGTTCCTGTAGTCACAGTGGATCCAAGGCTCACTCTCATTGTGCCCCTCCGGGCCTAGGTATGCACATTTACCTGAGTGTGCATTGTGCTCACACATCCCTGCCCCACTGATGCTCTGTGAGATGAAAGAATGACTAAGAGCAAGTGAGTATGAGCACTCTGCCTAGCTCCTTGGCCCCACACCAAGGGCTTTGCCAGGCCAGTGAGCAGGGCCGACCAGGCCAAAGGTCCAGCTAAGTGTCTTAACAGCTATTTTGGGGGACAAATGACCCACTACCCAGTGACTTGCTCCTAAAAGGCATGCAATTTCATTAAGCTTTGGAAACAGTGACATCCCAGGCTCCTGCCTTGGAGCCACCCACATCCAAGGAAGCACAGAGCTATGGAAACTCAACTGCAAGAATGGGGAGAAGCGAGGCCCAGGGCGTACAGTTAAAATAGCTCAGCTGAGGCATTGCACTGTGGAAGGAAGTCACAGATGAAGTCAGATGGTCCTTCCAGCAAGCACTTCCCCGCTGGAGTGGAGAAGGCGTGTGTGTTTATTTTGGGTCAGGCTGCGGCCCCCTCCCTCTATAGGCTGGAGGTGGACTACAGATTGAATGTCTGTGAGTAAATCCTGTTTCTCACTGATTCCCAGCGCTGATGTTGACGTATGTTCCCACAGCACTGTTTCCTTCTTAGCACTGAGGGAGGGCTTCCACAGTGGGATGAGAAACAAATGAGGGCCCGCATATTTAACTGTGCCTTCATAGCAAGAAGGAAGGCAGACCCAGGTGGTTTGACCCTCTTCCCGTGGGTTTCTTTGCCCAGCTTTTCCACATAAACTTTGCCTTTTCAGATGCAGAGTGAAAAAGACCAGAAAGAAGACTTAATTCCAGGATCATGGTGTCTGTGGGGCCATCAGGGCAATGGGTCTGAGTTCACTAGCAAGAGCAGAGCCCCTGAGGCCTCTACAGAAGGACACAGGATGGGTGGGGAAATGAGCCCCCTTTTTTGATGTTCTGTTCCACAAAGAACAGGCCTGTGGACAGTGGTTATAGTCATTCCCCCTCCTGGAGCTTTCTATGCAGCTGGAAGGCCAGTACACTGGCCTCTGCACACTAGATGCCAACACCTCAGCCCTAACAGCAGTGACCAAACTGTCTCTGTGCCCCACATCTCCTGGGAGACACAGCGGTGCCATTGTTCCTCTCAGATTCCCTGGCGTGAAGCTTCTCAAGGACACAGAAACTGCCAGGCTGTGATGACCAGTCTTTATTGTCAATTTGATGGTATTTGGCATCACCATGGAAACACACAAAGCTGGGTGTGTCTATGAAGATGTTTCCCAAAAGGTTTAAGTGAGCAGGGAAGACTCAACCCTGAACCTGGGCAGACAGCACCATCCCGAAGGACCTGAGATCTCAAACTGAATAAGGAGGAGCTGGGCGCCAGCATTTCTCTCTCTCTGCTTCACGATTTACCTCCACACCTTCCTTACAGGATAGGCTGTGGCCTGGAGCCAAAAGTCTGAATAAAGCCTGTCGCTTCACTCAAGCAACAGGAAAAGTAACGAATACTTATGGACCCACAGCTACACATTTTTTAACTGGCTCTTTGCTGGGCCCTGCAGTCTCCCTGCCTCACTTCCTGAGGAGCTGGGATTACAGGTGTGTACTGCCGTGCCAGGCTCTGCTTTAAATGCTTACACTGGTTAAGCTACTCTTCTCAGGCCTCTAGTCTCTCTTCTAAGTTGAGCAGGTAACAGAAGGGTAGCAGTAGGGATGTTTCTAGAGCTAAGAGTGATAACAGATGTTTGGGGCTCTCCCAGCAGGTGGTCAAGGTCCTGTCTGCCCATTCCAGGTCTTGCTCCCATCCCGTTGGCATCTGCACCCAGGCTGGGCTTTCTTCAGTCCGAGTTGTTCTCTTGCTTTATTATCACCTTATTTTGCCTTACTTAAAAAAAAAAAAAAAAAAACTCAAATCTCCATCAAATGACAACACGTGTGTGTCACCCTGTGCCGCCACTAACCGCTGCGCCTGCCTATCGTGTTAGGGCCTTAGTTGACTTAATTTTGGCTTTGTTTTATTTTGTTGTTGTTTGGCTGACTGGGTTTTTGTTTTGTTGACTTGCTTAGTGTGTGTGTGTTCACTCTGTGGGTGTCTGCAAAGGCAAGAAGTTGGCATCGAGTGTCTCCTCAGTTTACCTTTTACTTTCATGTGTTTGTGTGCCGGTGTGCATGGGTATCTATGCATGTTCACGCTGGGGGTATACATATGTGTGTGTACACATGTATTCATGTAGAAGCCCAAAGTTGATGTCAGGTATCTTCCTCCCTCAGCCTTCTGTCTGTCTCATTTGAAGCAGAATCTAGAGACAGGAATGAGAGGTGGGCCACTGTGCCCCCCCAGTATTTATGTAGGTTTTGGGGATTTGGTTCTTTTGGTTGTATGGTAAGCACTTTAACTGCTGAGCCATCTCCACAGCCCAAGCATATTTTGTGAGATGTCTCATTGAACCTAAAACTCTTTATTTTGGCTACACTGGCCATTCAGCACCAGGAACCACCTGCCTCTGTCCGTGAGTTCCAGGGTTCCGGTTAAAACGAGCTCAGCTTTTATGTACGTGCTGGGTTTGCTGGTGTACTGGATGGCTGCTGCCCTGAGCCATTTCCTCAGGCCCCACTGTTCTCTTTGTTGGGACAGGGTTTCCTTCTGTAGCCCAAGTTAACCTGGAATTTATGATCCCCCTGCCATAACCTCCGATGTAGCCTGAGTGTCCAGTCTACAAGTGTGGAGCGTCCTCTGGGCTCCCAGGGCAGCCTTGGGCCTCATTCTTTTGAGGAAAAGGGTCTCATGTAGCCTATGTTGGCCACAGACTTGCTATGTAGCTGAGGATAGCCTTGAACTTTGGATCCTCCAGCTTAGGGGCCTGCATCACACACTCAGTTTATATGGTGTTGGGTGGGGGAGGGCAAACCAAGGGCTTTGCCCACGGTAAGCAAGCACTCCACAAATGGTTTGTTGTTGTTGTTTTAAGACTGAGCCTCACTGTAGCCCTGGCTGACCTGGAACTTGCTCTGTAGACCAGGCTGGCCTTGAACTCACAGAGATCTCATTTGCCTCTGCCTCCCAAATGCTGGGATTGAAGACATGTGCCATCATGCCCAGTGCCAGGCCTCATTCTTGTGTTAATTTGTTTATTGGCTGAAAGGCTAAGACTAAGAAACTCCCAGGTGAAGGATGGGCAGGAAATGAACCTACTCTTCACCTTTCTCTGTGGTGGCTGAGCAGTGACAGATCACGAACCTTTCTTAAGTAGAATCAGTGAGACTGTGAAAGGCCAGCATACAGATCCTTCTGAGGTACTTACTTTCTGATCTCCATATGCGAGATGAGACCAGACCTAACTCAGGCTGGTCCAGAGAGTCAAATGAGAACACAGTAAACCTCAGCATGTAGGCAGCAGCAAGCATCCTGTTTCTCTCCTGTATTCTTTACCCTTTCCTCCACATTCTCTGAGGCAGAATGGCTAAGACTGATCACATCACCACTCCGAGGGCCTGACTAATCCAAGGCAGAGAGGATGCACAGCTCACTTCCTCATCTGTCACATGCCTGGGCTTCTCACTAGCCTCCTGGTGGGCCAGTTTCCCAGTGACTGTCATTCCTGACTCACTTGTTTTGTGGTTACCTCTGAAACCAGGTTCCTTTTCTGGTCTCCCTTCACCCCATTACCACTCTCCAACTTGGGTCTGTTGTGTGCGAATAGATCTGTCACTTGTCACAGGTGGCCTCTGGGTGACCCAAGCTTTGCTAGGCTGGCAGCTTTTTGAGGGCAGGGACCATATCTGCCTTGGTTGGCCCCCTTTCCCCACCTTCTAGAACACTGCTGAACATGGTGGTACATGTTTCATACATATTTGCTGAAGAAATGATGGATTTCTGAAGTTTCTCTTACCTACCAGGCAGCATCCTTGGAAAAAGTAAATGATCGAAGCCTTGAAACCCTGTCTAAGGTTGGGAGCATGCGCCCAGTCCTCAGACTGTGGGGTGATGGGAGGATGATGGCTTGGGGACTCCACACCAGGTTCTGCTTCCCTAGGAGCTCAGTGACATAGGGATTCCCTCCACTTGAGCCTCAGATCTCTCCAAGAGAGTGGGACACCAGTAGTCAGAGAGGTGGGTACCCACAACAAGCCAAATGTGTATGTGAAAGGGCCCAGCCTGGGCTGGAAGTGGCTGTTCAGCATCACATTTTCTAGAACTTTGCCTCCTGTGTTTTGGTCTAGGTCTTACCTCCCTGTTACAGCTTAATTGGACATCTCCCTGTCCCTGGTCCCCCAACAAGCCATAAGTACAGCGTGCCCCACAACGCCCAGCAAGTACTGGACCTCTAATTGCGGTGCCCTCAGTGACCAAGCTTCTTCCCAAAACAAATTCTAAGTGGCAGCTTCATTTTAATTTTTTCCATGTGAATTTTAAAAATAATCTCTATTCGCTGTGAATTAATTTTATACTTATCCCCAAATGGCAAAAATAGCCGAGTTCCCGTATGCCCTTTACCCGAGTGTCCCCAAAGGTCAATATCTTACATCATGTCCTAGGCTGGATCTAATGTCCCCAGAGGCCCTGTGCTTAAAGGCGTGGTCCCCAGGACAGCAGTGTTAAAGCAGATTGGATATGAGGATTCCAGTGTCATCCGTGGACTCAACCACTAGTGGCTTTATAGCTCAAAGGACTTTCGGGATGAAATGGGAAGTTTAAGAGCTGGGAGAAGTTCAAGTCACTGGGGGTTGTCCTGGAAGGGAATCTTGTCTCTGATCCCTTGCTTTCTGTCTGTCTGTCTAATGACCTTCCTCTGCCACCTGCTTCCACCACTCAGATGAGATACTCAATTGCACCCTAGGACCTAAGCAGCAGAAGCAGGCAGACTGAGACCTCTGAAGCTCTAGAGCCGTGAGCCAAAACAGACCTTTCTTCTGTGAAGCTGATCTTCTCTGGTATTTTGTCACAACCATGGAAAGCTGTCAGTCATAACCATAATGCCACCATCAGAACACAGACAACAATATTACATGGTGCTACCAGCAATACCACAGGGCTTGCTCAAATGTTCTTAGTTCCAGAAAAGAAAATCTATTGTGATCCCACACCATGTTCAGTCATTATGTCCCATAAGTCTCCTCTATTTGGGACAGTAGTGCCCGGGTTACTTTTATAACCTCCCACCTGTGACACACGCCAAGCATCTGTCATTTCTGCAGTGACTTCTCGTGATCAGATTGAGATGTCCGTGGTAGACAAGATCCCCATCCCGGAGGTGATGCCATGCGGAGCGTATCAGGTTGTCATGTCTTCCTGACGGTGGTGTCTTTGATCGGCACGATGTCTGCTGCACCCCCATACTTTATAATTAGTATTTAATGGGAAGTGCTTTGGACCAGCAACAGTATCCCGTTCCTCTCCTCCTCCTGCCTTGTCCCTTTCTTCCTCTGACTCCACACAGATGCCTGACTTCCTGCCTTCCCAGGCCTCCCATCTGCATCTGTTGTCTCTCCTCTGGCCGGCAGGAGCCCCTTTATACCTTCTTGTCTCTGAACACCCACCCCCGTTGTTAGAGTAAATTCATACTATCGCATTAACTTTTCCTGGGAGATATAACATCTATTTACTCCAAATAGGCTGCTGACAACAGACCAACTAAATACCTTGGAGCTTAGCTTGCTGAACCAATAGGTTTAGTTGGGGTTACTTAGAATTGTGTGGAGACATGGGTGAGGGGCTACCTAAGCTTACCTGTGGCTTCCCCTCCCCCAACACCTCTTAATCATGCGTGTAACCTGAGGGGAGCCTTGGGTGACTGGTGTGCCCCTTGACCCCCTTACCTCAGAACTCCTCAGAACCCACTGCCTGGTGAGTCTACCCTTCCCTCCATGATAGAGCCTTAATGGGACTGATGTATTGAAGCTCATCTCAGGTCATCAGAGCTGATGTGACTTTAAGATGGCAATGGTCGTGTTCTACCCGGAGGACGGCAGGGGGTCCCCAGTGCTGACCTAAGCAGGTGTTTCTGGCTTATCTTGCTTTTCTCCATTCAGCTCAGGAACCAGCCGTTTCGAATCCTTCACAGATCAGGTTTTGGCTGTTAGCTGTTGGCTGTGTCCTTGTGCCGTGTAAACCCTGTCTGTGAGAAGAGCTGGGGAATGTGCATGTGTGCATGCCGTGCATGAGTCCCTTCCCGTGTGGCCGCA
This sequence comes from Rhynchomys soricoides, assembly GCA_019843965.1. Lineage (NCBI taxonomy): Eukaryota > Metazoa > Chordata > Mammalia > Rodentia > Muridae > Rhynchomys > Rhynchomys soricoides. The sequence continues at coordinate 13,357,344 of JADRCH010000008.1, forward strand.
TGGACTGAGATGCTGAGTTCACACTCCTGCCTCCATTTGCAGCCATCTGCACTTGCATTTCCCTTCCCCAGTGCTGAGGCCCCCTGGGCCCTGCTGTCCTCAATGCCGTACATATGTGATCCCTGTTGTCCTTGACACTATACATATGGCATCAACCTCCCTCCCTCCCTCCCTCCATCCCTCCCTCCCTCCATCTCTTTCCCTCCCCTTCTTGCGATGCTGATTTTGCCCGTGGAACCCTGACAGTAACATGGCCAGAGGCAGGCTGGCTTGTGGTCCCCACAGGGCACTCCTGCCATTTCTGTCTTCATCTGGAAGGCACCCCATCAGATCTTTAGTTGTACTTCCCTGCTTTTTATCCAGGGAAACTGAGGCCCAGCAGTGGACAAGAATTTCCAAGCCCATCTCCCTGCTTACCCGTCTGGTTGTCTCTGGAGGCCCACGTGGCTTCTGCTGCCCTGGTGCTTTTTATTTTTATTTTATTTTTATTTTTTTATATTTATTTATTTATTTATTTATTGGGGTTTTCGAGACAGGGTTTCTCTGTCTCTTTTTTGAAAAATCAGAACATCTGGCTACCCTAAGCCCATACTCCACCTGGCACCCCATGGGTGCTCCCTAACCTGATGCACACTCTCATAACATGTGAGCTGGGAATGAAGCTCTGTGGGTTACTCGTGTACTGCTCGAGAAACAGGAACAGTCTAGGCAATGATCCGGAGTTAACAGGTCCTAATAGATGTCACTCTCACACCCCCGGCAGGCCCACCTACCCTCAGCCAGGTTCCTCCCCAGTCTGCCGCCTCCCAGAGTGCCGTCCTCCCACATCCACAGCAGATCATCTCCCTGTCCTAACCACACCTAACCTGGGAGCCCCTGGCCACAGCCTGACACTCAGGAACTTCTCAAGGGCCCTCTCTGTCTCTTGTCATTCCCTCTCCCATGCTCCCCAAATTTAAACACAGCATCCCAGGAACCCCACTGTGTCCTGCTCTTGGTCTTTGCAGTCTTCATGCCCTAGGCTGCTCTTTCCCTCCCTTTCCCTGTGCAGATATCACTTCCTAGAGAAAAGCCTCACTGGGGCCCAAGGGCCATTCTTCGTGCCACGGTGTCTCTAGCTCACCTGCCTGAACACTCTGAATTTCCCTGCCCACTTTTGTCTCTTATGATAAGCTGTGTGTTCACAGGCTAGGCTGATCTGTGTGTAGTAGGGACCTGATCAGTCAAGTGAGGGTTAGTAAAAGGATTGGCAAGCACTTCCAGAATGCCAGGTGTGATTCTAAGAGCTTTATATGCAGCCAGCCATTGACTCTCCTGTGGCTGCAAAGTAGGCGAGATCCAGAGAAGTTACGTGACGTGTGTAAGATGATAGTGCTGGGCTAAGGTCTGAGCCTCACATAGACCTCTGCGGGTTAGAGGTGTGTCACTGAGACATGAGGTGGTTGAGTCGTGCAGACCTCCCAGCCGCTCAGTCACAGCCCAGCCTTAACAGCTAAGCACAGAGCAGACAGCAGAGAAAGTGTCAGCCTTTAGCCTGGCATCCCATAGGAGTTTTTTTCTCCCTCCAGGCTCATGTGTAATTAGCAAAGTAGGGTACCAGCCTTAATTTGGACAAAGGTATAGCAGGTGTGTTTGGTTTCCCAGTCACCAAAGCCAAGCTCTGCCTTCTAGCTTGAGGGTGTGTGGATTGAGGGCCCTGTTGACAGAGCTCTGCTTTGAGGAGACTGGCTGGCTGCTGTTCACGGCCAAGGGAAAGGCAGAATGCCAAGTGTGTGGAAACCTCCCATGGGGACTCTACCAAATTCCTCCCAGGCAGGTTTTCTTGCCTGTCAGTAGTAGCCTTGCAGGGTTTAGCAGCAATAGCCCTGCATTTATAGATGAGGAAACAGAGAAGTAAAGACAAACAGCAAGGAAGAACATTTACCAAGATTTAAGCCACAGAAATCCTGATTCCAAAGTCCTAACCTCTACTTGACCAAGGATAAGACAGGGCAAGAATTAAATTTGATTTCAAAGCCCCACAATACCCCATCATATCCCAGGACCTCCCTGGCCCTGGTGGATATTTTAGGAAAGACAAGCTAGGGTGGACAACTGGAGGCAGAGCCAGCCTTACCTCCGACTGACCTACCTTATCCTGTAGGTAGAAACTGGTAGGGAAAATGGGGACAGTGGACCAGGAAGGGGAGGTGGAGGCAGGAAAAGGGATGAAGAGATCACACAGAGCAAGAAAGCAGTGTTATAATGGTGTTAAAGAGACACAGAGCCTCCCCCTGCCCCTGGACCCAGATGCTCTGTTGGTTCAGTGTGCTGTTACTAGGCAGCGCCTACCACCTATCAGCCCGAGCTAGGGACAAGACCTCACAAGGTCCTTTGTCTTCAGGAATCAGTTACATTCTGACAGAGGCAAGACCCACCAAGAAACATGCACAAGTATAAACATTTGAGTGCATAAAATAATGGGTCATGAGCTTGGGTTGTCATGGAGACATGATGGGATGTAGCAGAGGGATGTATAGGTGTGCTGGCTAGATTTATGGCAACTTGATGCAAACTGTAGTCATCTGGGAGGAGGGAACCGAACCTTAGTTGAGAAAAAACCTCCATAAGGCCAGCCTGTAGAGCATTTTCTTACGTAGTGATTAATGGGACAGGGCCCAGCCCATTGTGAGTGGTGCCATCCCTGTGTTGGGGGGTTCTGGGTTCTATAAGAAAGCAGGCTGAGCAAGCCATGTAGAACAAGCCAGTAAGCAGCACCCCTCCATGGCCTCTGCATCAGCTTCTGCCTCCAGGTTCCTGCCCTGCTTGAGTTCTCGTCCTGACTTCCTTTGGTGATGAACGGCAATGTGGAAGTGTAAGCCAAATAAACCCTTTCCTCTCCAACTTGCTTTTTGGCCGTGGTGTTTCGTCACAGCAATAGAAACCCTACCTAAGACAGCAGGGCCCTCATAAGGCCTTTCAGAGGAGGTTGGAAAGGACTCATTGGTAAGAGCTGTGGTTGCTGACCCAGGTGGCATGCCACCAGCAGCCCTGTCTCTGCCACAAGGTTTGTACCCTACAGTTGTCTAATCTCCCTGTTTCTTCTCCACAGGTTTGACATCTACAGGAAGGTGCCCAAGGACCTCACGCAGCCGACATATACTGGCGCCATTAGTGAGTAGCTGCCCTTCTCACCATTGTCCCAGCCCTCTGCCTATTCCTCAAATAACCATGCTCCCACCCTCTGCAGGACTCTGGAGCAAGGAGTACAGAAGGAAAGGCAGGTGGGAGAGAAGACGTGCCTAGCATCCCACAGGCCCTTCCCCTCTCTCCGTGAAGCATCTCTGTCCTTGCTATATAACCCTGCAAGGTAGAGCGGCCAGCCATAACTAGAAGGATGCAGAAAAATACCAGTGCAGGTTCAGGATCCCTGATCTTAAAATCCAAACCATGTCTCCTAGATCCAGAACTCTCTGAGTCCTAGCATGCACTGTACGTGGAAAGTCCACCCTGGCCCTGTATGATGAGTGGCTTTGAAGTGTGAGAGTACCTCCAGGCTGTGGAGATAAGTGCACCGGAAACAGGAGTCGTCTGTTTAGACTTGGGCTCCAGTCTCCTAAAATCTAAATAGAGCCAGTGAGATGGCTCAACATTTGCTCTACAAGCCTGACAGTCTGAGTAAGAGCCCCAGAACCCATGGTGGACAGGCATGCACGCACACACGCACATACACACTCATCATCATCAAAAAATAGCAGTAAATGAAATTTAAAAATTTAAAAAGTAGCTGAGTAGTGGTGGCCTTTGACCTAAATCTCTTTAATCCAGCATTTGGGAGGCAGAGGCGGTGGATCTCTGAGTTCAAGGCCAGCTGAGTCTACAGAAATCCTGTCCCAGGACAGCCAGGAAGAGAAACCATGTCAGAAAAAAACAAAAACAAACAAAACAAAACACCAACCCCAACAACAATGAACAAACAAAAAGAGTCCAAGGAAGCAGATCAGAGGTGTGGGAGGGAGGTTTGCTTATACCTTCCTGCAATTGAAACGATTTGAATTGTTAATAATTTTAGCCACTAAAAGAAATCACAAACTCACTCTGAGTTAGTTCAATCAGAGGAACCAGAGCATCTCAGAAAAGTGGCCATTTGCAACACCAAGCAGGGAAGATAGCCTAGTGTCATGTCACCAGGACAAGAGGACCCAAGGACTCAAACTAGAGCATAAGACAATGACTCTGGTGATCTGGAACCCAAAGAATTAGGGGAAAGACCTTTGAGTCCGTTGTAAGTGAACTGGGAGAGGAGACAAACTCACTCAAGAATTCTGAGGACCCTGAGAGTACCCCTCCCTCTCGCTCCTCAAGTGTGCTGTGGTTGTAGCAACTCACTTCCACAGAAAAGACAATAGAAATGTGAGATGGTAGTTTTCCTGTAGGGAAGCCTGCAGATGGCAGCTCGGCCATGGGAGGGAAGCTGGCATCACCACGATTGGTCTACTGGATGATGAACACCTGATGTGGCGTGCTCCTTGCCGCTGAGGGATCTTCCCCACTTAGCTACAACCCTGGCGGATGTGACAGAGCAGCACAGTCTCAGCCTGAGGGTTGATGGGGGGTCTTCTGCCAGATACCTGAGCAGTACACTGCCAGAGGAGCAAGGGTGAAGAAAGCCGGGGGGAGAGGGAAGGGTGGATCACAGACGGGCTAGGGAGCAGTAAATGCAGGGTAGGATCCAGGATCTGTTCCTGCATAGAAACAGCCTTCCTGGGAAGCTGGTGAAACCTGTGGAGGAATTAGGAGCATGCGACAGTGCAGATTCCTCCACACTGACAAAGGGTGACTGAGTGCCATGCTCATGTCAGATATGGACAGGGCATCCAGGAGAAGCTGTGCGGGCACTGACCTGGCTTTGCCTCCATTGCTGCTCCACAACAGAAAACATCCTCCCCCCCCCCAAAAAAAATAATAATACGCAGAACAAACCAAAGTCACCAGCAAGTAAGTCGGAAGGCTTTGGCTTCACACCTCAGATGCTCGGTGAGGGGAAGTGACTCATCCAAAATGTCACTGCTTACAGGAGGGGTAGTCAGGATTAGGTCTTGGATGCCCTGGATGCTTGATATGGGACCGAGAGCCTCACAACTGCCCCAGCCTTGCTGTGTGAATGTAGGCCTGGCAGTCATCCTAGAGTCCACTCTCAGGTAGATCGCAGGTCCCAACAACTCCAGCTCCCTCCAGCCCCCTCTCCAGCTGGGTTTCTTAAAGCAGCAGGTCCCTTCTCTAGCTGTGAGGAAAAGATAGCTCTTCCTGGGTGTTTGAGGCCCTCTTGTGAGAAAGAGCTAGCTTCATCCCCCCCAGCCCCCCGCTTAGCACCCAAGTGTCCTTAGGCAAGTCTCCCCACCCCCAGGAAAAAAGACTTGCTTAGACTGTGGGAAACATGGCTCCTGCCCCCCTCCATACCACCACATAGCAGCTCAGCCTCCCTGCAGATTTCTTCTGTCTTCCCTTAACCAACCAGTTGAACAATCAGGTATATGCCTTCTTAAAAACCCAGGATGTACCTACGCACTGTCCTGCCCAGGGACCAGCTGTGCTACACCCTCTCTCCCTTTTCTGTTGCTGGACACACCTCTCCCACCACCACGGACAGCTCTGTCTTCTCTCCAGCTGTCTCCTGTGGCTCCCCCTGGCTGGCCTGTGGCACTGAGGGGAGCCTGCCTGTTTCTAGCCTATTGTCACACAGATGTCCTTGTCGGGTCTTCACATCTTCTATGGCTGTTACTCTGAGGTAGCTCTCCAGGGTTTAGGAGCACTGAGTCAAAGGGGATGTACATTTTGAACTGTTTAGAAAGGTCTGCCTGGCAGCCCCCAGGAACGTGGTTTGGTGAGCTTTTCCTTACACAGGGAAAGGTCTGAGGCATGGGAAGCCAGTCCTTAGCTACCATTTAGTACACAAATATTTATGAAGCTGGATCTAGGGCCAGGCCCTGCGCCAAGCCGGGACAGTGCTGATGAATGGGCTTCGGTCTTCATCCTTGAGGCTCAGGCAGCAGAGCCAGGCAGGCCAACTCAGGCATGCGCATTGCATTACGCCATGGGATGACTACTATTAGTAGCTGAAGGAGACAGCAAAATTCTGGGACTCGAACGTCAGCCTGTGGATTTTATTTCCTGCCCTACATGGCTCTTTCGACCTCAGAGAGACTCCTTGACTTTCCCTTGGGGTGTAAGGGTCTCAGGCTTGGCCCCTTCAACTTGGCAGCACCTAGCAAAGCTACCAACAAGGCTATGCTGGGGTTACATTCCAACTGCCCAAGGCCTGAGTCAGTTTCAGAAGTTGGAGACAGAGAGCCTCCAAGCCTTGCCCAAATATGAATGGAAAGCCTTCATCCAGCCTTTGAGATCTGAAGGTCTCGGTTGGAATACTTCCTCTCTGCTTTCGTGGTTTCTCACTCATTCGGTTAATCAATAAATATTTTTTCTGTGCCTTCTCTGAGCCAGCACTGTTATGCCCTGAGGCCACAGTGGTGCCAAAACCTCACCTCTGGTTCCCCAGTCTGAGACAGGAGTCAGGTGCACTTACTATAAGTGCGTGTGGGGACAGGGCCGTTGGACCCCACTGAGTTATCCTGTCTACCTGCTGGGTTACCCAGGTTTGTGCCAAGCCTTGCGGAAGCACTCAAATCTCAGAGAAAAGCCTCTCTAATCTCTTTCCCACCACCACAGTGTGGGTAGTTAGGACTTTGGGGTGTATCTGCAGGTGTAGAGCAGGAAGAGCAGGTAGAAGACTCATTTATCCCAAAGTCAGCAGCAACGACCTTCAGAAAGCCTCCTGTGCCATACACTCGCTGCCTTGCCCACTGTGGCTGGTGTGGACAAAACGGCACTGACATGTGGGTCCTGGGTGGCACTAGACAGAAAGGCACGAGGTCCAGCTGCAGAATGCCTTGCCTACTGGCAGACTCTTCCCCAAGAGGCAGTAACCACCACTGTAGGCAGGAGAGCAGGAGCCCGGAGCTGGGTTGGTAGCTCAGCCACTCAAGGAGCCTTATCTCACAGCTGGAAAGGAGATTGAGCTTAATCTCCATGCTGTGAACAGGACAGAGCCAGGCCACTGTGGGCCCAATCTGTTTACAGATTGCTGAGTACTTGAAGCTGAAAGGGGGTGTCTGTCATGCTGCTACTCATTTAGAGCAAAGGGAGCTCAAAGTGTGTAGATCTGCATATACGTATATGAATATATATACTTTTTGTTCTGGTTTGGCTTTGAGTGAGAGTCTTGGCTAACCTGGAACTTGCTGTGTAGTCTAGGCTAGGCTTAAACATTTGGCCAGTCCTTCCCACTTCTGCTTTTGAATTCTGCACTTACAGATGTGGGCCACTAGGCTGGCCAATAAGTGTGTGTGTGTGTGTGTGTGTGTGTGTGTGTGTGTGTGTGTAATATAGTATTTATACTATACATATTAGGTAATTATTAATACATGATGTCTAATAGTCACATGTGTTTATATGGCCAGTTGAAACTTTTTCTTGTTTATAATATGCACACATTCTCTATTTTTCCCCAAAGTAAAGCCCAGGTTCTCAGGAATCTTTCTAAGTGCCTTTACCATAGAGGATAGGGGGTCCCAGTCCCTTGTCGCTCAGCCTGTGTTTCTACACAAGAGCCACCATTCAGGCTGGCACCATAGTGTCATGGTGAGGTAGTTTGTTAATGTACCACCATGGGCATATAAATAACAGGTGCTCAATAAATGATTATTCTTCCTTCCCTGAAGACAGATAGGAAATTGGATAGGTGACAGACAGACAGACAGACATGGATGAAGCTGCTTCTCTACTGTTGTTATAGACCTGTGTCACAGCAATGCTGCTGATAGTTGAAAAGAACATAAATAGAAGTGGAAGGGCATTCCAGTCTGCAGCACACCTCAGCTCAGCCTAGTGCTGTGCTGCTGGCTGTCCCTGCCGTGACTGCATGTTGACCAGGAGAAATGGCTCACTTCTCCTGGCCAGCATCAGGACAGGACTGTGCATGTCAATAAACTGGGAAGTGGGTCCAAACTGCCATATGGCTTCTGGTGAGGGAATTTGCTCTCACCCTGTTGTAAAGCTGACAACTTCCAAGGTGAACACTGGCTATAGACAGAGGGTCAGACCTGTGGCAAGCTGTGCTGAGCTCAGTCTTTGGTTCACTGATGTGAGAGAGAAGTCTGGATGGTCACATGGTATCTCCCAGATGTTCAGTGTGGATTTGGGATCCTAGCATGCACAGTACTCAAGCAGACAAAGCACCTTGTCCACCAGCACCTCTTCCAGGGTGACCTCCACATCAAAGAGATCGTGAGGAGTCAAGCAGGGCCCATTGCCTGTGTGAGGCCAACCTGACCACCGAGTCAGGCCAATGGCTGCTTTCTGGGGAATCACACCGAGGCCATGAATAAGAAGGGGTGATCACACTGAGGCAGATGAAGAAGAGGGGGCTTTGATGACCTCTGCCAAGGTGCTCTCTGTGTGTATGCTGAGGCTTCTAAGTAGCTTTTCTCCAGGGTAGCAGGAGGGGCAGTGGGGACTGGCCTCCTGTGTGGAGCATCCTGCACCTCTAACGCTGCCTGTTTCCCACAGTCTCCATCTGCTGCTGCCTCTTCATCCTCTTCCTCTTCCTGTCGGAGCTCACCGGATTCATCACAACAGAAGTGTAAGTCATTTTTCTCTGGGGCAACTGGCTTGCTGGGGTCCAGATGAGAAGAGGGGGCGATTTGGAAAGGGATGGAAGCTTTGAAACCTGCTTACTTCTATTTCCAAGTATGTGACATCATAAAAGGGCTTTGAGCTTGGAGCAAAACTGAGCCTCACTTTGTGAAAGCCCTTCACATTCCTTTGGGCCTGGTCCATGTACAGAGCAGAATGACAGCTCATCACCACTGGCCCCAAGTTTGACCAGTGACTTTTCCATGAGTTCTTGGATGCTGTAGCTGGAAGGTGCTCAGAGAGCTCAGGTAGCTTCCTCACAGAGGGCAAGGTAGCCCTCCTGGAAGCCCCTCTTGTTTCTCAGGCCCATGTTCAGGAGTCAGCATGGGTTTCCCGGCCGGTGATACCACAGTCATCCACCCCTGATTCCAGAATTAGCTGTCATCCACAGCCTGGTAACCCTCATGTGCTGAAGCCTGACCTCATGCTCCAAAGCCTCTTTGTAGCTGTGTTTACACTTTGCGGAACTGTCATGGGGCTGGGCCTGGCACCCCCTTCTCCTGCTCAGCCTTGGAATCTTCTCTTTCTACTCATGGAATGTCTTGGTTTCCTTTGCTTCCTTCTCAGCAACGAGACAATAGGGAGCTAAAAACAGGCATCATGGCTGCATCTGGATCTTATTACCTTTGTCACCAAACAGCCCCCAATTAATGGGGGAAACTGAGGCTATGAGAAGTAGACCCACAGTGACCAAGTGAGGTGGCTACTGAGTTCTGAGAAGCTAGGTCCACCTCCTCTTAGCTTACATCTGGATGTAGCTGCCCACCTGCCACTGATGTGGGAGCATCTGCCCCCTGTGACTCTGACACTGATTTTAACCTGGGGAGTTTCAGGGGCCTGTGGAGAGAGCATCAGATAAGATATTAGAAGACCCAGAATCAGGATACTGCTTTGCTGTGTGACCCTGGACAAGTTCCTGAACCTCCCCGAGTCAAAGGAATGAGAGTAGCTCAGACTCAAAGTTCACTTCCAGCTCTGGAAAAACTCTGTCTGCTTTCCATGGTAACAGACCATGTAGGGATCATTAGAAGTCGCCCACAGTCCCCAACAGGTGACTGTGACCATGGGAAGTATCTTTGTGTGTCCTAGGGATTACTCTGTCATGAACTAGAGGTGGGATTGGAGGAGGGAAGGGGGAGATGAGACACACCCTGAAACACACTGACAGTGTGCCAGGCAGGCATGCTCTCCTCGGGGATGGAGGCCACTCTGCAGACTGGTGTGTTCTGTGTAGGTGGTAGCAGCATGCACCTGTGACAGCAGCAAGGTGCAGGTGTACAGGCAGGTGGCTTTCAGATGCAGCAGCAGGTACTGAGGCTCCTCGGGAGGCAGGGATGGCTTGGGGGTCTGAAGAACCAAAAGACTGGCATGGCTATAGCATGAGCAAATAGGGGGCCAGGCTAGGTAGAGCCACAGCTCTGTAATTGCTTAGTCAACAGTGTTTGGGCTTTGGCTGTGTGCTTCTAAAGCCGCTTTCACTGCAGTGCATCTGTCTGCTGGCTGTGGACACAAGCAGACCAGCTACACTGCAGTTATTCCCCCAGTGTCCTTGGGAATTCGTTTCTGGGACCCTCACCACAGAAGTCTCAGTATCTCAGTTCCTTCTATCCAATAGCAGATTTGCATTAATATACATATAATTTGCATAAAGCTTACATATAATCCTCTTGTGTACATTTTCTTTTTTTCTGTGAAGATTTATTTGTTTTTATTTTATGTATATGAATGCTTGTCTGCATGTATTTCTGTGCACTATGTGCAGACATGGTGCCCCCCTTGGAACTGGAGTTACAGAGGGTTGTGAGCCTCCATGGGATGCTGGGAAGGGAACCTGGATTCTCTGCTAGAGCAGCCAGTGTTCTTAACATCTCATCTCTCCAGCCTCTGGCTTTTGTTTTTGATTTTGTGGTTTTGTTTTCTGAGACAGGGTCTTACAAGGTCTTACTACATAGCCCAGGCTGTCCTCCTAAGTACTGGAATCACGGTTGGATGTCACCATGCACGGTCCTCCTGTCTACTTCAAACTGTCTTCATGTTACTTGAACATCTAATACAAGTCATTGTAAAACCACGGGGGAGTAGTGGGAGGTGCTCTGAGGAAACAGTGGTGCTGCGCAGTGGAGTGAGATAGTGAGGGCCAGGAGAGGGAGGACGCACGACAGACCTGGTACTTTCTCAAGACTGAACAGGATAGCCTGGTTAAAGAGTACTTAGCCCAAGACCTGTGGACTTTGTCACCTGTCAGACTCTGGCTCTTGGTGCCTCTGTGTTTCCCCAGTGACACTTGAGGAAGCCTTACTCAGCTCAGCCCAGTGAAGGCATACCTTCAGCACTGAGACATGGCCCCATACAAATGACTTTTGATGTCAGAGCTTGGACCTGCAAAGGCTGTGTAGCAGGCTGGGCCACTCAAGCAAGCCCAGACAGTGGACTTTGCCCACTGTTTACCTAGGGCAGGGCTGTCAGTGTCAGAGTACAGTGTGTTCCTCACAGCACCCCTCCCTGCTCAGCGACACCCTCTTCCTACCTCCTGGATGCTGTGGTCCCATGAAGAAGGAAGAGGGCTGAAGAGGCTCAGACCTGGCCTACTGGCTACTCGTTGCTGTTGGTGGGAGCCTAATGTCCCTCCCTTTTTGTGCTTCCTTACCATGGTACTGACTTGTCAGGGGTCCAGGCAGGCCCAAGACCTAACAGCACAGCCTGGAAATGGTTGCTTTGCCTCACTGGGCTCCTTTCTTTATAGAGGCAGCCCTGCCCAGGAAGCGTGTAGGTTGGGGGGAAACTGAAGGGGCGTTCATTCTCTTTCGGGGAGGCCACTGATCCTGTCGGATGGCTTTGTGACCACAGAGGGTCAGGGGATCCCCTCTTGCCATGAGGATGCACATAACTCAAGGAAATGAGGTCGTGGCGCAGCCCTGATCCATGGCTGCCAGTGACGTGAGGTGCTCATTCTGGCCCCTCAGAGTTAGAGGAGGAGGATTTGTTTGTGTGCTTGACTTCCAACCTGAACTTTGGCCAATCTGGTGACAGTGGGGAAAGAAGGTGTCCCATGGCATATTCAGAGGTGCCCACCTACCTCTCAGTGACTGTGGGATGGCCAGCCCTTGACTGCCAAGCCCCTGCAGGCTTTGATAGTTACTCATCTGGTATGGATTTATGACAGTAAAACAGAGTAGCTCAGACACGTAACTCAGTTTTAACATAATATCCCTTTTGGTGCTTTCCAGGTATTGGAAGTGGTTGCATGTTAGTCTCATATGCCCAGGTTAGCATCTTCCAATGATTGCTGCAGAATTTGTCCCCTCAGAAACCCCTTGAGGGGGGAAACTGGGGCACCAAGAAGCTAAAAACCTGTAAGGTTCATAAAAAGGGGAAGGGGAGGCAGAGTCTAAGCACAGGACTTGTGGACACCTGCAGCATGCGCATCCTACCCCGTCATCTGCCCATCTCTACAGGGCATGCTTTAAAGCCTCAAGTACGTGAAAGGCACAGCTTTTTAGTCAAAATTATTGATGGTTAGGGATAGATAGAAGCTTCAGCGGGCAAAGCATATTTATATACAAGCCTAATGACCTGAGTTAGGTCACTGGAACCTACTCCACTCCATAGACTTGTCCCCTGACCTCCATGTGTGCACTCACATCATACATATGCACAATAATGGTAATACATTAAAATTAAACTTCAAACCTATTAACTGAGAGACTCAAGATTCCCCTTTAGAAGTAGACCGCAAGCTGGAAGAGGCCACTTCAGGAAGTAGGAGCTTGGAAGTTACCTTGAGTTGGCTCCTAAAACATCCCTACACTGGGCCAAAATTAGGGAGATTAGGAGTTTATCCAAGAGAAGAATGGGGGGCTCCATCCTGTCCAGCACCCCTGAACTGAGTCTCGATTGTAGCTGGTGGGACTAAGCTGTCACATCATAGAGCATCCTCACCCTGAGCAATGGGAGGCTTGAAGGCTCCTGGGCACAGAGGGACAGTCTGGTTGTTCAGATCACCCCTGAAAGGTGGGTCTGGGGAAGGGTGAATGTGAACTCAGGCCCTGGTAAGGAGTCAGATGATTGCCAAGAGGAAGAGGGGCAGCTGGTAGCTGGCTGTGGAGGGCATCCACCCAGTAGGCAGTAGTTGTGTTTTGCCAACAGAAGTCAGGGTTTAAAAGCCAAGGTTTCTGTGGCTCACTGGTCAACCTACCCGCCTCCCCTACCACTCCCACCCAGCCATCACTGTGGCCTCCCTGCCGCACGGAAGTTTCTGTTTGACCAGATTGTTAAACATGGAGGCCAGCAACCTTGGGCAGGAATCTGAACTATTCAAGTGCTCTTTGAAAAGCAAATAAAATTGTTCTCCATAGATGTCATCAGGCTCATGCCTCAGCCTAGCATCTCAAGGCCTTCGGCTACATTCCACCTACATCTCCCCACCAGTCCCTCCCAAACCTTTCATCCTCTCTCCCTACAAGGCCAGTTCTCACCCACCTCCTCCCCATGGGCTGGCTGGTGCCCCCCCACCTGGAATGTACCCCCACTCTTCCTTCAGCACACACTCTTCCACTTCCTGGGACTTCTGAGAACCTGACAGAGGAGATGATGGAAGATTTGCAGAACAGAAAGCCATTAGACCTAGGGACCTCTATATATCCCATAGGCCCTGAGGCCCTGGGGTGACACATCTGAAGATGATCAGAAAAGACAGTGACATTTGCATCACAAGTCTCCCTAGGGGATCCCTGCTTTCCAGGGATCTCTGTTCTCTCTAGCACAGTAGGAAAGGCATGACACCAAGCCCCAAGTAGCGTCCTCCTCTCACTCCGCTAGGCTGTGTGATCTCAGCCAGTTATTTGTATTGCTCACTGAAGACACAGTGATCCTGCCCAGCACTGCTTGGCTATGTTACAGGAGATGCCACATGCAAAAGCCCGGCACCTCCAGCTTCTAGTGGGGCAGAATACACTGGGCAGGGCTGTGCTATGCCTCTTACATGCATAATGCCCTTGACCTTCACCACAGTGGTTTGCCCTGGATTAGTATCCCTACTATTTTATCTCTTTAAATGCTGGTGTTGACGATAATGATGGTGGCTAGAGACTGAGCATTCAGTCTGTAGTGAGACTATGCTCAAGACTCTCCTTCTCGTTGGCCACCTTAACCGCCTCATAATTGATATATACAGAGTCATTGGGTGTTGCTGGGACCATAGAGAGCGTGGCATCCTCATGTCACCTGCACACCCCCTCCATCTACTTCAGACCCCCCCACCCCAGATGACTTACGATACCCCACAGTGCACATAGTTGTGGCATCATATTGTGTAAGGAACAAGGAAAGAAGCCTGTGTGTGTCCAATACAGACTCGATGTCTGTTTCTGAGGGGTTTTGTTTGTTTTGTTTGGTTTGGTTTTTTGAACTTCAACTGATTGAACCCAAGGATAGAAACCCTATAAAAATGGAGTATCAACTGTTCTGGAAAAGCCCCTTGTTACTTCTGGGGAAACTGAGGCTGTTGAGAACAAAGCCCATTGCCCAAGTTCAGTCTACCAGGAGGGACTGCGGTCAGGAGGCACTGCAAATCTTAGCATCTTGGGTTCCCCTTACCATTGTGTTTTCTCTGCCAAGCAGAGCCTGTGGTCAGCCCTGGAGAGAAAATGAGACATGTGCTTACACACACACACACACACACACACACACACACACACACATACACGGCTTGGCTTGGGCAGCCTGCAGCTCTGGCCTCTCAGTAACCCGAGAGGTGTTAAGAATTCTTGCTCGTTTCCTTTCTCCTTCCTTTTCCCTCACTGGTTGCTTCTCCGTGAGGCCTGTATGACTTACAGCAGATGCACAAGTCCAGAACTTGGTAGTCCATGAGTCTCACCCCCACAGCTATCCTCTCAGCAGAGCCAGGATACGTGAGCCATGACTTTTGCCATCTAGAAGGTTCTTTTGCACCCCCTCCTCTTTCCATTCTTTAGACTTCTATTGTCCTGGATTAATTTGCTTCTTGTAAACTCCACCCAGGACTTCTCCAGTTACCCTGATGGGGAAACTGGGGGTTCAGAGAGGTGAAGCACCTGGCTCGGGTACCTCAGCTTCTAAGTGACAAAGGTGGGAAGGGAGCCCACAGGCCTTCTTACCTCCTGAGTTGGCTATGAGGTGTCAGGCCAGCAAGAGTCCCTAAGCTGTAGTATACCCACAAAACGTTTCTTTTCTTCCAGGCGAGCTGATTTTTGGCAGGCTGTTGAGCCTTTTAAAAATCAGCTCAGCCCCAGCCAGCGGACCCAGTCAGCCTTGGCAGCCCTGCATGGGCGGCTAAGGCCACACTTGGGGTGGCAGGAAACTAGCTGGCCTGGAACATTTGCCTTGGACACAGAAGGCAGTCTTGCTGACCTCATCAGTAGGCGATGCAGACAACTGAACCATATACATCTTACAGCCAGGGGGAACAGCCAGTTCTGCCCTTACATAACCACTGGCCCAGGTTGCCACAGGCCGTGCATTTATCTGCCCCTCGAGCACCTCAGCCCCTTCATGCTGTGTGGCCGTCAGCCCTGGCAGCTGTCCACTCCAGTTCTTCCGGCTAGGAGACAGGGATCCACGCCTGGGAGAAGCCTCCCCAGGTTCGGTGAGCTCACCTGAGCCACACCTGGGATTTGCCTCCCTGCTGAGGTCATCTCCCAGGATTGCCAGGGATGACTTCATCCCATAATCCCCAAGCAGTGCACAGAGGTCTAGGTTTACCAGGTGGGAAAGGTGAGCGCTCATGGAAAAGTCTCTCTGGGAAGAGAAGCCCCCTCCCTTAGCCACTGCTCC
Source organism: Rhynchomys soricoides (assembly GCA_019843965.1). Taxonomy (NCBI): domain Eukaryota; kingdom Metazoa; phylum Chordata; class Mammalia; order Rodentia; family Muridae; genus Rhynchomys; species Rhynchomys soricoides. Next base: position 13,372,884 of record JADRCH010000008.1, read on the forward strand.
ATTAATCACACAGCAATTTCCTTACAAGGCTGTGGTAAAAATAGGTGCTGAGAGTCAGGAGGGCAAAATCTGGCTGGGCAGAAATGGATCCTCCTGACTGGATCTCCCATGGCCTGTTCTGCTCTTGCCTGCTGGTTCTGTGCAATACCAACCACTACCCTGAGCAACTGCCTGTGCTTCCCCATACTCCATGCCCTGTCCTTCACACTGGATAATGAGGAGAAGAAGGAGAAGCTAGGTAGCCCTGTAAAACGTGGAGCTTGAGGTTCTAGCTCAGTCGTTTTCTGCTGTACACTCTTGGGATAGAACACCCCTCCTCTGAACCTTGGTTTCCTGAGCTTAGACTAGGAACGAGGACTTCGCACAGGAGCAGATAGAATGACACAGATGCATTTATTTGGCTCCCTTGATTGGGAGGCATCGTCTCCCCCTTTGCCCAGCTTAATGGGACGAGTGTTCAGCGGCCTGGAGAGCAAAGCATGTCTGTGGCTTTCATGTCCTCAGTTATGTATTTGTGGTTCTCACAAAGAAACAAACTGTTCTCATTAATTAAGCACTGGCTGCATCGCATCAGACGGGGCCTCAATCAAAACAAAAGTCACTTGCTGGGCCTGATCTGTTCTTTGCCAACAAGAGCCATTCCCAGGACTCCCTTGGAGTCCTAGTACTACTGATCTGGGTTATTTCATTTGTTTTATAGCTTTTTTTTTGGTTTTTCAAGAAAGGGTTTCTCTGTAGCCCTGGCTGTCCTGGAACTCACTCTGTAGACCAGGCTGGCCTCGAACTCAGAAATCCACCTGCCTCTGCCTCCCGAGGGCTGGGATTATAGGCATGTACCACCACTGCCCAGCTGTTTTATAGCTTTTTAAAAGAGGATTTTTATCGTTTTAAAGTGTGTGTGTGTGTGTGTGTGTGTGTGTGTGTGTGTGTGTAGGTACTTGTAAAGGCCAGAAGAGAGCATTGGTTCTCCTAGAGCTGGGGTTGCAGACATTGAGCTGCCTAATTTGAATTCCAGGAACAAAGCTTGGGTCCCTACAAGAACAGTCAGTGCTCTTAATCACTGAGCCATCTCTTCAGCCCCATATTTATTTTGTTTTTTAATTGACAAAATGGGGCACAAGGTGATACTTTGATAAACTGTCTGATTACCAGCTCATCTAGTTAGTATGTCCATTACCTTAAACAAAGCATTACATTGATGCTGTCTATGCGAGACATTCAAAATCTCTTTTAGCTAATTTGAAGCACTCAGTGTGTTGTTACTGCAGTCACCAGGCCTGTGTGGTAGGACACCAGGACTTCTGTCATCTGTAACTTCCTCTCCATTGGCCAGCATCCCTGGTCCCATCCATGAGTGTTCGGCATAGCCCAGCCCACCTTCTCCAACACTGCTCAGTTGAGCAGCCTTTGGGGCCAGGCCTAGAGATGGGGTTCCTCCTCCCTATGGGGAATTATCTGGGCAGCTAGCCTCTAAACTCAGCCTCTCTCCCTCCTTACCGCTTCTGCTTCATTCTCAAGGGGCCCTGGCTTAGAGAGGAAGGAAAGAACCAGAACCATCCACTTCCATGCCTCCCTTGGCCCATCCCTGTGTATGCCATCGGTGCACCATGCTCATTCCCAGCAGCCATAGGTTTTGGACCACTATGAACACCTACAATCTGGTGTCTTTGGCACATGGTGGCTCCTCCTGGTCTCAAGCCTGCTGAGGCACAAGCTTGCCCATGTGGCTATGCTCAGTGTCACATGCACCACCTGAGCTGTATCCCAGCACCAGAACATGGCTGAATTAGGTCACAGTTCTTTGGCTCTCACACTGCATCTGCCATGACCCTCTTCCAGACCATCACTGCATCAGCCTAGATCCTCCCTACTTCAGGCCTTGGCACATGCTGTGGGGGCCTCCCTCTCCCTGCTGAGACTGTGCTTTTCTACCATCTTGGGGATGTGAAGGCCTTTTTATAGCACTTACCTGGGAAGTGAATGATGTCTGGTTCTGCCTGTGACCTTGATCAAAACAGAGACTAGATCTGGCTTGATGCCATTTCTCTAACCTGACAGGTCATAGATGCCTCCAAACTGTTGAGTGAATATGGGTTGCTACTGTCCCTGGCCGTGAGGTGGTGTGGCTGTCTGGGGCCACCTGTCCTGTAACTCTAGTCATAGAATCATGATCTCGTTGCTTGCCCCTGCAGCCTAAGGTTGTGCTACCCTGTATGCCTCGTGGTACATGACAGATGTGGTCACATGAAGGATGGGAATGGCTAGGTTAGCCCGACGGGCCAGGTAGAACCATGGGGATTCTGTGTGGCTGTGCAGGAGCGAGAAGAGGGAAAGTGCTGTGATAAGCTTTAGTTGAGCCTTTGGCTTTGTGACACTTGATTACAGCAGCCCTAGGAATCCAGTACAGGCGTCTGGTCCTGTGGGAGACCTGGACTTTACCCCTGTGACTTTATAAGGGGGAGCTCCAAAAGATCAAGCAGTGGGTGCTCTGTGCCTGTTGGTGCCGAGCCCTGAGCCATACACGACCCTGACTTGTTGTGTGCCTGTTGGTGCCGGGCCCTGGACTCTTTCTCATTTTACTGTTCAGCAGTGTTACTCCCATTCAGCTGATAGGTTTATAGGGGTGACCGTAGGAAGTGTTGGAGCCAGGATTTGAACTTGAATCTGGACAGAATTTCTTACTGGATCCCTCCTTCTTCCTTAGTAACTGCTCTTCTTCCTGGTGAAGCTGTATTGGAGAGTGACTTTGCATCTGGAGCCCTACCTCCTGGGACCTGGACATGTGCATGCTGTTGTACACGTGGATATCTGGATCATTGAGCACTGGCCACTGGGAGAGGTGGCCCCTGGCTGTCCATGCCCTATGGGCAGAATCCGTGTCTCCGTCTCAGTCTAGATTTCTGTATTTGTCTTTCCCTCAGGGTGAATGAGCTCTACGTCGATGACCCAGACAAGGACAGTGGAGGCAAAATTGACGTCAGTCTCAACATCAGTTTACCCAATTTGCACTGTGAATGTGAGTATTCCAATAGACCTCTGTTTCAGCTAGCCAGCCTTGTGGGTGATCTATGTGCAAATATGCTGAGCCATCTGGGGTGAGGTAAATATATACATACCACCAACTGCAAACCACACAGAGCCTTTTGTTTTGATAAATATAATTAAACATGTACCTGGAGGTTTTCTAGAATCAAAGATGCCCTCTGCAGAGGAGCCACATTGGTGCAGGTGGCACAGGGTGGAGGAGTCTCTCTGCTTTGTTAAGCCTAAGATCCTTGAGCAAGTGGCTTACGGAGAGGAAGAAGCTAGAAGGGAGAGAAGGCTGGGGCTTGACCAGGCAAGAGGATGAGCCCAGACATGTGTGCAGCTGAGATCTGGCTGAGGCTGACCTCCCCACGTGAAACTCTGGAGTGTGGCAACACCATAAAGCTGCCTTGTCTGGCAACAGCGGAGCCAGGACTATTATTCTCCCCATCAGTGGCTGGTGGCCACAGATGGTTCCGATGGAAGTTACACGACCTCTCAAACAGTTATGGTGAGATGCCAGTCATGCAAGCCCCAGCCTGCACAGCCCAGAGCTGCAAAAACCAGCGGGACACTCAGTGAGAGGGTTCCCTGGCATCTTCCCTTTTAACTTTAGATCTCTTCATTTGCTGTTTAAATCAAAATAGAATTATTCCTATAAAACAAAACACAGTGAAAATCTGATTTAGAGGCAGGCCCTGCCTCCTTTGCTCAGGCGAATCTTGGCTACAGTTTGTCTGTTTCTCCTTTAGCGTAGTAGACTTGGTAACCATTACCAGAGTTTCCAATGAGATGGTACCTAGCCATGCCGGTTATTGTCACCGTAGTGAAGGTTCGAGACCTCTCTCAGCCTCACTAGGTCTGTAGCCCGATGTAGTCTATTTACCCTCTTCCCTTCCGATCACAGGACATGGCTGAGGAACACAGCCTACAGGGACAGAACATTGGGTGGGCCCAAACAGAAACAGGGAGACATTAAGCTCTATTCCTGCTTTTGGTGAGAGTGACATCACAGCTTTTAGCCCACACTGGGCACACGGCCAGGGAACCTGTTGAAATAGGTCATTTTTATTTATTTTTATGTTTTCATTTTTCTTTCTCTTCTTAGGAAAATAACTCATCTGGCAGCCTCTCCTTCAGGGCTGCTTGTATCTCTGAAGCAAGGAAATTCTTAGTCAGACCAGAGGACTAGACCAGCAGAGCAAGGGCTGAAGGGATGTGGCTCTAGGCTCCATCCCAGATCCAGACAGTGTGACTTCAGACAGGGCAGGTGTCCTTGGCTGCTGACTATGCCAGTCTATGGGCTGTGGTCCCCTTGGGTCCTGCCAGTTCTATAGTGTTATGTCATGAACCCATGGGAGCTCAGAACAGTGGCTTTTCTTTGAAAGACCTTCAGGGCAGTGTATAGCTCAATGGTTTGCCCAGTATGCTAAGGACCCCTGGTTCCAGCAACACTGACACACAAAAGAAGACTTTCAAAAATGTTATACATAAAAAATGCATGTTCATCTTTGTACCTCTGGAAAACCCAAAGAAACAAAGAGAGGAAATCACCTATAATTCCACTACCCAATGACAGGGTCTGTGGACATTCTGACACCATTCTGTCCTACTGGCTTCTCTCCTGTGCATTTCTGAACATGGCTGAGGTCATATATAGATATCCTTTCATAACCTGCTCTAGTCTGGGGTGGAGGGTGAGAGCCCTTGCCTGGCCCCAGGTTCCATTCCTGGCACTGTAAATGTGTTGACGATGGTACTCTTCTGTATGCACCGAATACAGGAGTTATTTGCAGGGTACACTTTCAAAATACAGAACTGCAGCTCAGTGGCAGAGTGTTCATTTAGCACGAGTTAGCTCTTCGGTACAGAGGGAAATAGAGACACATTTTTAAACGCAGGAAAGGACTCCTTTGTGTTCATTTTTGGTGCCCTAAGAGCCTGTGCTGACACCAGAGGCCTCTTTTCCCTCTTAGTGTGTGCGTCTGTAAACACAGACACTGTCTATACCTGCAGTTTCACACTCACAGATTCAATAGCCGCAGGGCAAAAACATTCAGAGGGAAAAAAATACTGCATCTGACCTGAAAATGTACAGACCTCTTTTCTCATACTTATTTCCTAAACAGTAGGGCTCCGGAAGTCGCTGCATTACCATTTTGTTAGTGTAAAGTGCCAGAGATCACCAGCATGGTGTGTAGGATCCCAGCATTTCAACTATCAGTCTGGTCGGCCGGCCCGTTGCTATAGATTGTGCTGGGAACATGGAGTTGGGCAAATCTGTTCCACTTAAGTCAAAGAAGCAAAGGAAAAAGGGCAAAGAGCAGTGATATTACTGTCCCCTGCAAGGGTCTAGCTTAATAACAGTAAGGACCCCCCTCCCACTAGACCCCACTCCCAAAGGTTCATCATGGCCCCGAAGCACCACAGGTTGAGGCCTAAGCTTCTGTCACATGGGATGCAATCTGGCCTCTGCAGTCTGGCCTCAAGCGGAACTGTTGAGTCAGCCAGGATTGCTTGTGTTTCTTTAGCGTTCTCATTACAGGTCAGTGGCATCATTTGTGATGGCCTTGTCATGTGCCCTTCCACACTGGCTGGCACATACTTCCCTACACCCACTGAAGAACATAGCTGTTCCCATTTTCCCTTTATGCCTGGTTGTCTTTAAAATAGCTTATTTTAAAAGAGCTATTCTTTCTCTGAAGCAAGCTTCATCTGGTGTGCCTTCCAGGAAGCTTGCTACATCCCCGTGGTAGACAAGAGCCTCTCTTCCTGTGCATACTGAGACCTTCTCACGGAACACAGTAGAGTAGCCTGCTCATTGTTACAATGCAGAAGCTAAGCCACAGTAAGGCTACAGAGCCATGCTGGAGTCAGGATAGGCATGGGGGTGGGGGGCAGCAGTCCTCTCCTGTGAGCTGAAGAACCTCCTAAAGGGGCCTGTGCTGGAGGCTGTAGCTTGACCCTTCCCATGATGCCCCCTGGTGCCTAGGCAGGTGCATGGGACTTGGTAGTTATAGACACTGAGTAAAGGAAGGTGTGAATGAAAGACACATTATAAAGAAGGAATGAATGCCTGAACCTCTTCACCCAGTGACCCCAGAGTGTGAGGCACCGCAAGTGAAGTGCTTGTCATGTGCTGCCGGTCAGACGCTGGGCTGAGCACTTGCCTCACCTACCAACTCTTTGATCCACACACTCTTCCACAGAAAGTTCAATGCTCATCACCTCATATGTCAGAAAAAAGTAAACAGAGACATTGAGGGTAATGAGTACCTGAGCCACGCCACACTGGTGAAAGGCACAGTCAGGATCCAGGTGACCATCGTGGCAGACCCCTCTTACCCCACAGCCTTCATTTGGCCTTGCATGTAGCTGAGTCACACTGGACTCTGTCTGTGTCCTTGGCTGGTCTAGCCCCTTCGTCTTCCTGGCTCTTCCTTCATCCTCTCTAGCCTTAGGCAGTGGTAGGGGGTGCTGTGGCCCGGGGGGGGGGGGGGGGGGGTTGGGACTGTGAAGGAGTGGGACTATCTTGAGCACTGTGTCTCTAAGGGGTGTGGAATAGTTTTGAGCACTGAGACTCTGAGGGGATGGGACCGTTTAGGGCACTGTACGTCTGGTGAGAGTGGGACTGTTTTGGGTGCTGTGGCTTTGTGGGGGCACCGTTTGGGGTACCGTGACTCTTAGCCAAGCAGGCCCTTTCTTCCCCAATGCCTGACTTCCCATGTAGCTTGGGTTTCCTGCATACCATGCTCCTCGAGGGTTGATGGGGCTTCTACAGAAGCGGGCTGGTCTCCACTTTACATGGGTGTGAGTGACTGCTCTCTTTGGCCCCCACAGTGGTCGGGCTTGACATCCAAGATGAGATGGGCAGACACGAAGTGGGTCACATCGACAACTCCATGAAGATCCCACTGAACAATGGAGTTGGCTGTCGCTTCGAGGGCCAGTTCAGCATCAACAAGGTATGGAGGGAGACACTGCCTGGGCCCTCTTCCTGCCCCCACCCTCTCCACCCCAGCAGAGTCAGCACATGACTGCCTGAGAATTCTCCCGAGACTGGCTAGGCTCTGCACTCCCTGAGATTCTAGAGTCTCTGATGGTGGGTTCAGAAAGAGCTGCTCCTCACTGGAGTGGAAAGCACCAAGGGAAGTGAGGAGACCTGGCTTCAAGTCCTCCTGTCCAGCAAGCAGTGGCCACAGGACACTGAGGTTCACAGCTGCGATGGCAGTAATGCCACAGTGGCCTCCACCAGGTCACAAAGCTCGTCGGTGTAAATGAGTGAGCTCACTGTTCATTCTAGGTCTGTAATACACACACCTTGCATCAGAGTCAGATATAGGCTCTGGTAACACTGTGAACCGACAAGTGAGCTCCCAAGGCAGGTGCAGATAGACATCCAGAACTTACCCATCACTGCCTTACATCTGCCAATCAGCTCCGTGTAGGTCGTCCCCTTGGTGGGCTACATGGGGATGGACCGGAGGAGGCCAAGAGCTGACATGGGAAAGGATATAGAGTCAACAGGCCTTCCTGTGGGAGAGCACTGACAACAGTGTGGGAAGTCCTAGGCTGCAGCCACTCCTAGTGGGGACTCCCAATAGCCTGGCCTTGGAAGTGTCAGAGAGGCAGAACCTTGGGCTCTGCCTCCAGCATCCTGAAGTCCTTCCAAGACTGCAGCCACCAAACTCTAAGGATGCCAGGTCTAGGAGGGTGTAGAGGCTTATCATAAACCTGGGGTCCATTAAACCCCTGAAAGAGTACAGATTTATCTGCAGACACCTCATGCAGACACCTCAAGGAATGTGAGTAAGTCCTATTTTCGAGACAAGGTTTCTCTGTGTAGCTCTGGCTGTCCTGGAACTCACTCTGTAGACCAGGCTAGCCTCGAACTCAGAAATCCACTTGCCTCTGCCTCCCAAGTGCTGAGATTAAAGGCATGCACCACCACTGCCCGGCTAGGCTCTAACTCTTAATTTAACATTTCCTACTTTAGTTAATACAAAAATAAATAAATAGATAAATAAATAACCAAAGCAGCATTAGCAATACTTGTGGCTTTGCTACTGGAAGCTGCTGGCATTCACACTACATCACAGTTGTAAAGAATTTCCAGGTACTGCGCACACATCCCCACTCTGAGAATGACAGCCACCAGCACGTGGGTAAATACTTGGTGGAAAACGCACCACTTTGATAATCGGGTCGGACAATGAGGTGGGGGCTTCAGTGGGGCTTTGGGGAAAGATCTCTACTGTGGTGTTTTAAGATTGCCAGGCACGAGTCTACACGTACTCACTTCCTGGTTGTGAGATGTGGTTACCCGCCTTTGAACATGCACACTCCTGACAACTCAGGTGTCACGCTACCTATCTCTTGGCAAACATGTCCTCTGTTCCCTTGGGTGGGCTGTGTTGTGGATCACAGCTAGCTCTAGGTGAACCAGAATTTGCCTTTTCAAGTCAGACCAACTTGTGTTCAAAAAGCCTGACTCTGGTGTCCTGGCTAAGGATTCTGAGTGTTTCGGGTGAATCCAAACTCTGGTTCCCTCGTCTGTAAGATGGTGGCCGTGGTGGTATCGATACGTACTTCATATGACCAGATCTACATATAAAGTGCTTCGTAAAGTGGTGACTAAACAGCCCTGCCTGTTGTGTAGCCTGTCAGAGGCTCTTGCACCACCCTCGTCAGTGTATGTCCGCCATCACTTTGTTAACTGTGTCTGTACACTGCACATGGACACAGACATGCAAGAAAGTAAGATGGAGACCAGGGCATCTGTGGAAGGCTTATCCAGTCCTTGTGCTGTGGCCGTTGTTCAGTGGACTCTTACCTGGCTCTTAACCAGAGCGTAGGAGTCAGGAAGTAGTAGTTGAAAGTTCAGAGCTAGGTCTGAACCCAGGCACCCTGGCCACTGGGCTCTGCGCCCTGCAGGTGGCTACTGCTTTTTAACATCTATATTACACAGCTATGACTAGAGCGACATGTTCTCCAGGACAGCCTGGACCACTGTCACCCAACCCTTTGAGGAATATGGAGACTCTTCTGACAGCACCCTCTCTCCCTTCTTGGGGTCTTGTGTCTCTGACGAGCTGTCATTAAGATAGCACTGTGACAGTCTGGTAAGAGGGCAGGGAGAGCAGCTGCCCTTCCCCAGTCTCCCATCATTAGACACAGACCCATGGCTCCTTCATCCAACCATCAGGACATCGACCAGATGCCAGCGTTCGCTGCAGGTGCCTTGGCAGCCCCCAGAAGCCCAGACTGAGCCTGCCTAGTAGCCTCACTATTCATGGCTGCCCCTGGAGGGAAGGTAAAGGGGGGGGGGGGGGGGGCTGACTCCAGCTATATATTTTTAAAATCCATCCGAGACACTGACGTAGGTGCCTAAGTCACAGGTTCTAAAAGCCTCGCCTTCTGTTTCTCCAGCTCAGCGTGTGCTGGTGTGACTCAGACCCCTGTGATGAATTTCGTGTGGAGTGGAGTGGATTACTGAGTCACAGCCTTGACAGGCTGGCAGCGGGTGGCACATACCCAGGAGCCAGCATTCTCCACTTTCTTAACCCTGGGGACAGAGACCCTAAGCCCAAGGCGTTCTGTACCTGGGGCCTGGCCCACTGCCCAGAAACCTGACAGGACACCTTCAGTCTCAGGAATTATGACTGAATCATTTAAAGGGCTTTTTTTTTTCACTGCCTCCTCTGATGTTGGAATGGGTCCCAAGGCCTTGTGTATGTGAGGCAAGGTGCTCGTCTTGACGTAGGTGTCTAGCTGAGCTACACCCTAGACCTGTGCAGATTTTGTAATGGAAATAAATCCAGGTACTACTTACGCTGTGAAAGGAAGCGTGAAATTGTTTTTAAAAGCGGTGGCTTTTCCTCACACCCTGTTGCTTGCTGGTCCAAGGCCTTTTCTCCGTGAGTACAGAAGCGTGCTCATCCCGTGTGCCTGCACACCTCCTGTCATTCCAAAAACCTCTGTGGTCACCATCCCCATTCTCTGATGGGAAAACTGAGGCACAGAATGATAACTGGGCTTGAGCCCAAGTGCTAAATGTGGAGCATCACTTTTATTGGGTCCCCGAGGCAGACCATGCTGATGCTATGCTCACTTGAGAGACCTTCCTGGGCGGCCCCAGACTCCCTGGGATGCATGCTACTGTGAAGCCAGCCTGATGCTGGTGAAGACCCTGGGTCCAGTGCCCGAACTGGCACTGACTCCCTGAGGGATGATCACACACCAGGCTGTAGCAGTGCCCACCCCCCTGACCCCAGCAGTTGGAATAAGAAAGACCCTGGTTCTCAGCGTGTCAGTTGGGATTTCAGCTCACCAGCCCCACCTGCCTGCTTTTTATTGTTTCCATGCCTTTCCTCCACCTTGACCAGCTTCTGGTCAGGGCTTTCCTATCACTTGGGCTTCTTCTACTGCCTGTGCTCTGAGGCCTTTCCCTATCTTCTTAAGAGCTGCAGACTTCAGGGCCTCTGCACAAGGGACTCCTCCCCTCCCCTTGGAAGACCTCCCTGAACATATCTTGTACCCAAAATAGAGCCGAGGGTCCTCCCCAGCCTGAGCATAACCCTAAGCAAAGTGGGGAAAGCTTCATGGACAGACATTCCAGGAGGAAGTGGCAGGCACAAAGGCCGCAAGTTGTGCAGGGTACTGCTCCCAGTGCCGGGGGCAGGCTGGTGAGGCTGAGGGGTGAACAGAGCTGAGGGTGGTGTTGATGAGGCCTAGGGAGGCAGACTGAGTGTGACTAGTGGCCAGAGTATATCACAAGAGCATGTGGGCTCTACTGTGCTACTCAGTTTTTCCTTACTATAGTGAAATACTGAGGCAGTAAAGGAAAAACTTATTTAGACCTAGAGGCTAGAAATCCAGGATGGGGTCCCCATCACCTGGCCTCTGGTGAGGATCTCTCGGTGATAATGTCACAGTGGTGGACATGGACAGAGGGGATCCTAAAGGAGGGTGGTGGGGTGGGACAAGAAGTGGAGAGAGGCCAGGCCAGGCTTCCCCCTTTAAAAACCAACCTAGGTCCCACGAGAATCACATCAGCCCCTTCTGAGATCAGTGTCCCTCAGGGACCTAAAGATTGCCACCCCCACCTGGGCGCCACCTTGCTCATGGCCACAACCCCAGCACATTGTATAATAAACCCTCTTCAAAGAACAGAATGGTGCCCAGAAGCCTTGGAGGGTTGAGGGCGGAGATGTGGCCTGATCAAAGATAAGATTTAACATGCTTTCTCTCATGGCCCTGGGGAAGGGTCTGCAGGGAGAGGCAAGGGAGAGCAGACACTGGGAGCCAGGGCAGAAGCTACTCTGAGATCCTCTACAGAGATCTTGGGTAGGGCTAACGATGGCCTGCAAGGCCACTGTCATCAGTCTCTGTCTATGACTATGAGGCTGACTTGAGTAAGTGTGAGCTTGGTTTACAGTTCAAGGAAGTCACTTTGGTCTCCTGGCTCAGAGTGCACCCTTCACCCACTGCTGAGCCTGCAACCTTGATCTGCAGAGATGGGCAGAGGCTGCTTTCGTTTTGAGTCCAGGCTCTGTGTCAGGTGCCCACATGGACACTTCACATGTGCTCTTGCCCTGGGTTGTCCCAGATTCTTCTTCCAGTAGCTTCTATGAGTGTACCGTTCTTCAAAGTCATACAGTTGGAAATGCTACAAGCCAAGGTCCCAGTGCCAGTGTACATCTGACTCCGGTGCCCCAGGCCATGCATAGATCACACAGCCCTTGGAGTCAGCCCCCTTGGACAGCCATCCAGATATATAAAACCTGCCTTTCTCCCTCTAGGTCCCTGGCAACTTCCATGTGTCCACACACAGTGCCACAGCCCAGCCACAGAACCCGGACATGACACATATCATCCATAAGCTCTCCTTTGGGGATACACTACAGGTGAGCAGGGGACAGGGTGACATGGCCCCGAGCTGGTCCCTCAGGGTCACCCACATGAGGTCCTCTTTGTCATGTCTTCTGAGGATGTGCCTACAGTGGTTATGGTGTCAATGGTGTCACCAACCAGACAACATATTCATGCTCAGGCTGGGACCTGGGCTGGGAAGGAGGTGGCCTCCAGGGTTTGGCTCACTCCCCTCATAGCTGTCTCAGGCTGATTTCTGTTGCTATTACTGAGCAGCACAGACTAGGTGGTGTTTAATGAGCTGAAGGTTATCTGGTTTAGAGCTCTGGAGGCTCCGAAATAAGAGCATCATAACAGCATTAGTTCTCTGTCCAAACGTGGCCACACCCATGATGGGCACTGACAGGAGGCCCAGGCAAGGGAGCATCAGACACATTACCCTCTCTCAGGAAGCCTTTCTACACCATATGCAACCCTTCATTTTTATATTAACAGACTCTTAAGCTGACTTTTGGGAAAATTAATAAGCATTTATCTGTGACCCCAGAGTGACACACGTAACATGAAATGCCAAAGGCCTGAGTCACCTATGAGGGCTCCTCTCGGTTGGCTGAACACCCAAAGTAATCTGACTGAAGAGGTGGGGAACAGAGAATTGGGTTTCTGTGGGGAAGATCTATGCTAGATTGACGAAGGGGGTGCTGAAGGCGTACGGCCCCTGCACACCAAGTATACATCTGTTACGAGGAAAAAGGACCCATGAAGCAAGGCTGTAGACATGGACATGAGGGAGGAGCTGTAGTAAGGAGGGTGAGGACCTAGGCTAAGGCAGTGGAGAGGACCAACTAGGACTACATGCAGGCTCAGAACCCGGGGACGACAGCTCTGCTCCACATGAGTACACAGATTTTCTAGCTCAGAGCCAACCCATATCCATCTGCTCTCTTGAAAAACATTTATCAGATGTCTACTGCCTGTCAAGTCTTGCACATGTTGGCCAGGCTGAGAGTGGTTCCTGATGGTCTGACTCTTCCAGCCTAGAGGGCAGGCACACCACCACGTCTCCATCCTTGGGGATCAGAAACCAAATCTTCACATGTCCAGTCCCAAGGCAGCAAACGGACACTTCTCCCTTGAGTGGGTTCAGCCTGAGGGTCAAGTCACTCACCTGCTGCTCCTAAATCATCTTCTCTACAGGAGCCTACCCCATCTACTGCTCTGATCTCCCTCTTCCCCTAGGTCCCATGGGCCTTGGTCCGACCCAGTCTCTGGGCTCAGTCCTTTGCAGGGTCTGCTTATTTAGCCCACGTGGGGCCTTCCTCCAAATCCATGTCAATTATTCCTCCTCCCAGAAGCCCTTGCTAACTGGGCCCAATGGCTGGATTGCCCCCCTTCATGACCAGATAGTCCCTGGTCAGTCCCCACAAGCAAAGCCAGGCTTGGAGGTGGCAGCCTCAAGGGACCGTCTCTCACTGTGCTTCTCTGCAGGTCCAGAATGTTCACGGGGCTTTCAATGCTCTCGGGGGAGCAGACAGACTCACCTCCAACCGTGAGTATCTTAGCATGGAGCAGCCCTCCCTCCCCACAGAAGTCCTCATCCAGTAGGAGGCATGGGACTAGGGAAGCCAGAGGCGTAGAAGGGTCAGTCAGGCGCTTGCTGCAAGCCAAGGTCATAGCCTCACACCATTCCCTTACCACAGCTGCCTTGTGAGGTCCACAGACTCATTCCTGTCTTTTGGAAAGGGAAGAGGGTAGCCTGTCCCTAGGGAAAGTAGATGGCAGCCCTGGACTGTCGACAGGCTCTGACAACAGACTGTACTAATCACTGCTTTGCCATTGTCCTGAGTGGAGGCAGTCCTGGGGTGTAGGAGGTCATCTCCATTCCAGGAGTGCTGCCCTTTTTTGAGGAGACAGCAGGGCCAGAACTATCAGGACTGGAATATTCTCTGTATGCTCACCACTCTTACACAGGAATCTGAATCTGATCTGCAGAGACCACTCAGAAGACTAAAGCCCCATGTTCTTTTAGCCCAAGGTTCTAGAAGGAGTAAGAAAGATGGACGTTGGGCCTCAGTCATTGCTCGGAAAGGCTGGGGCCGCTCTGGTTCCGATGAGCTCATGCTTATCAGTAATGGATTGATCCATTCATCCTTTGTCCAGTCATCCTGTCCATTGATTCATTCATCAGGACTTGCCACTGTCTGCCCTGTACCAGGCTCCGTGCAGGGTTTGGGGGCAGGAATGTGAGACTTACTCCTTGCACTCAGCATCTTCGCCATCTGGGCTGGGAGGAGGGACCCTGGGTAAAGGGGTCATGTTAAAATATTACAGGCTGAAGGATCAGCAGTTCATTGAGAAAGAGGGAAGACACGGACCAGATTTTGTTGGGGGTTTTTTGGCAGTGCTGGGACTGAGGCCAAGGTCATGTTTATGCCAGGCAGGTGCTTGACCACTGAGCTACGACCCCAGCCCTCGGGGATCAATCAGTTCTTACCTAGTTCTTTCTGGAGTGTTCTTTTCATTTTTCTTCCTGAAGCCCAGAGCCCAGATTATTTTAAAAGTAAAAAGCATGCAGACAATAACCACAATGAAATGGTGTCTTTCTCCAATCCCACCTTTCTCCCTGGAAAATATCTTGGGGCAGAGGTGGGGTATGAGGCATGGTGGGAATGTAATTTTACTAGTCTCTCTCTAGTCTAGGTAAGGCTGAAACTGTAACTGCTCCATTTCCTGGAGATCTTTCTAGATAATTCTTGGTGTCCACACATTAAAGAGGATGTGCTCCTTGGCCCCTAATTCACAGGAGCATGCTGATCCTTGGCTTGGATCTCAGAGAAAATGCCTTCTCAGCACCCCTCGTTAATGGCTGCCCCATTTGAAAGTGGGCAGGTCAGAGTATTACATATTATGTAACACAGATCTAACAATCCCAGCAAGCCACATTCTGGAGAACAGAAAAGGGGGAGAGGACCCTGAAATGCCAGGAGGACTTAAACTTGGCAGAGCCACCTGCCAGGCAGTACCCACTCCGTTTCATCTTGTGTTGTACTCCCTGCAGCCCTGGCCTCCCATGACTACATCTTGAAGATTGTGCCCACGGTGTATGAAGACAAGAGTGGCAAGCAGCGCTACTCCTACCAGTATACAGTGGCCAACAAGGTGAGTGGGCCCTGAACCGGCTGAGCATTGCAATTGCGCCCTCTGCCGGCTGAGGGCATAGGCGATGCCCCTAACCCAAGGAATTTCATGGGGGTAGGGCAGGGCAAGGGAGTAGGTAGTCCTACCAGACTCATTCTCTAGGTAAAGATGAAATAACCAGTTCTTGCCATGGTAGTGGCCTCAAGGTTCAGACGAGAAACTCTAACAAGGAGATAAGATGTGATCTGTTTGAAATAGACAGAGGACCATCCCTAAACATCCCAGCTCTGACATCTTCTGATCCTGTTTTTTTCAGGCTCCTGTTGATCAACACATGGTAGATGCTTTGGATCAGGCAGGGAATCATATCAGGATGCCTGTGGACATCCCAGGATCCCAACACTCCAAGAGACACACGGGTCTTATGGGAAGCTAAGGGTCATCCAAGCCAAAGAAATGAGATGGCACAACGGTTAGTGGCTTGGGCCTCTCCAGAAACCATGGCTTATGCCAATGGAACAGAAACACTTGGAGTAGGTTCCTCTGTTTACTACGAGACTCCTGTTTCTGCTGTTGCAGGGCTACCCAGATTCTTAGTGTATGGTGGGTGTTTAGCTCAATTAACTGTCATCATGGTTGAAGTGGGCATTGCCGTGGATTGAGTACTTAGGAACTAGACACGCCCTGCTGTCTGCCTCCATCACCACTGTCAGTCACCACGGCTGCCCTGATGTGGGAGCTGTCATGCCCGTTTTACATATTGGTCACTGAGCGACAGGTACTGACAGAGCTGTATGGTTGGGGTGTAGGGATTAGAACCAGGCTCCTCTTGGGCTCCAGAGCCCCCTGATTACTTACCCACTCACTCTGAATAGGGGTTGTCCAGGCTTGCCCACTTTGGACAGCCTCTCGGTGATGGCTCTCTGTACTCTGATGCCCTTTGATCCATAACTCTCTCCGGGGAGTCTTATTGCTTACAGTCACTATTTCCGATGATGTCTGTCCTAACTCTTTGGGGATATATAACAAAATCCTAAGAGCAGGTAGTAAATAAAGAATAGAAATTAATTTATTTCATGGGTTGGCAAAGAGGAAGTCAAAGAGATGGGCCCCAGCCTGTGGCGAGCCTTCTTGCTGTGTTGTCCAGTGGAAGGCAGGGCATGGAGAGACGCAAGCATACAATCTTAGGAGCATCTTCCTCCTCTTCTTACAGGGTGCTAATACTGTCCCTGGCACTTATCCTCATGGCCTTGTCTAACGGAATCACCTCCCAGATCACCTCCTCCAGTTACTGCCAGTGTATACTTACATATGGGTTCTGTCCCTTGATATACAAAGAGGAACTGTGTAAATTTAGGTGGAGATTAGCCGTGGTACCCCTGCCTCGCATGCACAGGGCTCTGGGCTCAGCCCAGTACTGCAGCAAATGTGTATGACTTCTGGGGGAGTGTATTTAAACCATTGTACTCATTATAAACCCCCAGGGCTGCCAATTCTAAGCAGGAAGCAAGGGGCCCGAACCACACTGACCCATCCCAGCTCAGTCATATGTCCTTGTTTGTAATATGTCTATGGTAGTTACTTCATAAGATTGCTGTCAAATGAAGCAATGTTTTCAGAAAGCACTCAGCCCACTAAGAAGGCTGGTGCCTACTGCTGTTAGATTTCATTCTGTCTCTCACCCCTCAGCTCTGGGCTGTGGCCCAGACAATCACCCTGGGAAAACTGAGTTTTCTCTGCGGCAGGCTCCTTCTGTCAAGGCTTTGGCACGGGCCCGGTGGTGGCTGGACCGGCTTACTCAGCTTTGGCCCCAGCCTGTTCTGTGAATGGAAGTGGCTGTCCAGTAGGTTAGGACTCAGTGGTATCCATGGGATCAGTCCAGCTGCTCAAGATCAGTGCTGGGGACATAGGGGTTGGGCTTGGGGACTTCGGCATCCATCTCCATAAACAATGGAGATGAGCTCAAAGATTCTCAGTGTCCAAATAAGTGAAGTGTCCAAATAAGACCCTAAAGGTCATCAGCTCAGATCCCTGGGGTGGAGATGAGAAAAGCCAAGGCCTCTAGAAGAGGGTGAAACTGGCCCAGAGATAACTGTCACTTTAGCTCCTTGGTGGCCATTTGGCCAATGCTATGTGCATTCTTACGAGCCACGGCAGGTTGGGCACTGTACTTTCCCCATTCTCTGTGCTGACCCTACTTTGTGGGCAAACTCACACACACTTGGTTCACAAGTCAGGCAGGCTATCTTCTTATTCATCAGGTACTGATTAGAATGCCCCTTCCTTAGTGAGCCTTCCAGATCCCCCTGAGCAGAACTGGCTCATGTATGGCCCACTGTACACCCCAGTCCCTCCTCCCTCCATGAACACTGTTGGAAGCTAGTGATGTGATGATATTGTCATCCGCCAGCCTGTGACTCCTCTAAGGAAGGGGCCTCGTCACCCCAGGAATCTCAAAACAGCAGAGGTGGCCCACAGAATAAATGATTAGATGTCATGTGGCTGGGAATTCAAGGGGGAAATGCTCACACTGAGTACAAAGCCCACTTTCCTCTCCGTGTCACCCTCTGATTTGGCTTCGTTCTGGCTCCACTTCTAAGTTACATGGTCTATTTCCCAAAGCTGAAGGGACCCAGTGTGCCCCCTCTGTGCTGCCTGTCCAGGGCCTCCAGAGCAGCTGAGCGGAGGCTGCCTGGACACCCTCTGCAGTCCACACCCTCACCCACCTGAGGCTGGCTCTGCTTGTTACATCCCTTCTCTCTCCTGTAGGAGTACGTTGCCTACAGCCACACGGGCCGAATTATCCCTGCCATCTGGTTCCGCTATGACCTCAGCCCCATCACAGTCAAGTACACAGAGAGAAGGCAACCGCTGTACAGGTTCATCACCACAGTAAGTACCCAGGGCCCAGAGCCAGCCATGCACCTGCTGTCAGGTCCCTTGCTGAGGCAGCCCTCACCTATGCTTGAGGAAGCAGATGGAGCCTGCCAGACCTCAGTTGAACACAGGCGGCTTTGACTCCCTGACCCATGAGAAGTGTTACCAGAAGTAGGCTGGAACCTGTGGCATTTCCCTAGCTTAAGTGTTGTGGGAGGTGCCACTTAGTGCATCTGATACCTGAAGGAAATCTCCACTGGCTCCAGGATGCTGGTGATCTCTCTCTCTCTCTCTCTCTCTCTCTCTCTCTCTCTCTCTCTCTCTC
>JADRCH010000008.1:13391128-13418932 GCA_019843965.1 Rhynchomys soricoides
CTCTCTCTCTCTCTCTCTCTCTCTCTCTCTCTCTCTCTCTCTCTCTCCCTTCCTCCCTCCCTCCCTCCCTCCCTCCCGGAAAATGTTTTCAGCATTTGGTTTTTTGAGACAGGGTCTCACTATGCAGTCCTGGCTGTCCTAGAACTCATTCTGTAGACCAGGCTAGCCTCAGACTCAACAGAGATCCTGAGTACTGGAACTAAAGGCCTGCACTGCTATGGCACACCCTTTCAGTTTCTTCTCTGTGTCTTCTACAGCCTGGCTGTCCTGGGCCCAGTGTGGTCTTTCTTCCTGCTGAGTTCTCTTCCTCTGTTTTTCCTTCTCTATACCTTGTCTTCTACTCTGAGCAACAGTAGGATGTGGGTTTTCTTTTACACTGACTCTCTCTGTTGTGTGAACAGTTTCCTGGCCTCCAACTCCTCACCCTTGGGTACAGAGCTGGTGGGTCACAGTGCCTGCTCTACCCAGGAGGCTCTGGAGGTCTGGGGTAAGCCAGAGTCAACAGAGGTAACAGACAGGATGGCTCTCTACCTGTCAGAGTCGGACACTGGGCCTAAAGATGTACGTAATGCTAAAAGGCTTTGTGCAGTGGTAGGCAGGGTCTTACTGTGTAGCCCAGGCATATCAGCCTCCTACATAGCTAGGAGTACCGCTTTGTCCAACTTCATACTTTTAATAATGATTTGGAGTCAGGGGTCTAAATCCTGGCTGGTCCATTTCCTGCTATGGGAGTGTCTGCATTAGTCAGGACTCTTCTAGAACAGACAAGATCTATGAAGCTGCTTTGATTGGTGAGTCAGCACCAGGCATAGCTGTATCTAGTCACATATCTCTCCCTGCTCTTTCAGCTTGTCTGTCTTTCTCTATCCTGGCTTCCTTCTCAGACAGAACTTAGCAGTAGAAGCTTTCTATTTCAATAATCCCAGGCCAACCCCCAGAAAGGACAATATTGTCCTTGTCCCAGCTGAGGTCCCATGATGTCCTTCTGTCCTTCTGGCTTAGAGAATGGAATTCTCTGCTTAGCCTGGACTAGGTCTCTTTGTCCTCTCTGGAACCAAAGATTGTGAGGGGCAGTGTTCCTCAAGAGGAAAATGAAGGCCAGTTTCTAGGAGAGGGACAACCAGGCTCTGTGAGGCGTATGGTCAGGGAGGGGTCTGCGGCCAAGCCATCACTTTTAACCAGGCTGTGTGAGGCGTATG
The DNA here is from genome assembly GCA_019843965.1 of Rhynchomys soricoides. Taxonomy (NCBI): domain Eukaryota; kingdom Metazoa; phylum Chordata; class Mammalia; order Rodentia; family Muridae; genus Rhynchomys; species Rhynchomys soricoides. The sequence goes on from JADRCH010000008.1 coordinate 13,392,328, forward strand.
GACAGGGAGGGGTCTGCGGCCAAGCCATCACTTTTAACCATCGACATAAGAATAATGCTCTTTGTTCTCACTACCTCCTGGGCCTGTGAGGCTGAGGGAGCATCCTGGAAGGGAAAACCGCAGATAAAAAGAGTGGGACGTCATCAGCCTGGGCTTAGATAAGCCTCCAAACAGCCTTCTGCCATTCTGTGACTGCACAGGAGTCCAAAGCTTTTGTATAGCTCAGGAATTGAACAAACAGTACCACACGGGGGGCTGGAAAGGGTGTGCCACATGAGTGTTGGAGCAACAGTCTACACAGAAAGACTTCACAGCAGCAAGTAACACCTACATAGCCAAAAGGAGCCAGACAGGGGAAGGAAGGTTGTTCCCTGGGCAGACCCAACCTGGACCTTCACATGAACTTGAAACAAATGTTAAGACCCGCTCAAGCCTAACTGTCTGGTCATCTTCAAAGTCTGCGCCTTGCCACAAAGATGGAGAGGAGATAAAACTAGGGACCCACATGTAGGAAGAAAATTATAAGAGTTTTCACCTCCAAATCAAGAGATTTATGAACAAATGCTTTTACCCAAGATCCCCCAGGGAAGCACATGCTAAGTGCATGTGGGCAATGACTTTTCCTATTCTGGTCCCACCGTATACCCAGAAAAAGCCAGCCGCTGAGATATAAGCAGATGTCCCCCATGCTTCCAGGCAGGTGTGGCCTGTCCTCAGAGGCCCTGAGAGCTGTACTGTCAACTGTACAATCGACACACCACACTGCTAGGCTTAGAAGGACCCTCCATGGGCTCCAGAACCCCCAGTTCCCATTTGTTCATGGGAAGCAGCTGAGGCCCTGAGCATCAAAACCCCTTGGCAAGTGGCTGAGAAATGAGACAGCTTTGGGGACTCCTTTACTGTTGGCTAGAATTTGCCAAGTGAGGTCTCAGTGAGCTGGCCCTCCAGGAGCTTCCCAGTGGTGTGGAACATTCATATAAGAACACAGCACTGTGTCATGAGATCCCTGCTCCCAGGTTCCACAGTGGCAGAGAGGAGACCCTCGAACCTCTTCAGCAAAGCCCTGACATGAAGAGAGAAGGCTGCCTCAGAAAGGGCCTTGTGTATTCAGAGACACCAATCCAGCATGCCTTTTGAGGACCAAGCAGCTCTCTTCTTGGGAGAGACCCTGTTAGGTCAAGGTGAGCCATTGACCTTCCAAGAACTAGAGGTTCCACAAGCCACAGGGAAGATCTTCCTCATCCAATACCACCATGATTCCTCCCCTTGCTTTTCTCCCTTCAGCCCCCCAGCCTGTCCACCATCACCATCGGGTCCACTTCTGCTGGAATAAGGCCCCATTAAACCCCAAACTTGCTAACCATACCGCTCCATGGCACCTCCTGGACATTAGCTTGGTTTGTTTCCGGAAGAACCCCCCCCCCCCCCCCGGGTTGCCATCTTGGTTGCCGTGGCAACTGTAGGGTCAGCTCATGAACCAGCTGGCTCCCAGCAGATGGCGTCATTGTGGAGTTTCAAAGCCTCTTGTCAAGAGACAGCAGATGTGGGGGTGATGCTGGCTCTCAGACACACTGCACAAAGACCCCTGGAGCCTGTGGAGGGTGGGTGGTGCTGTGGCAGAGTGGAGACACCTGCTGCGGCCTTCTCTTCCTCGCCTCTTAATACCAAACACTTGTGTGTGAAGCTCTAAACTCCAAGTGGCCCTCTGCAAATAGCCCTTCAGATGGGGGGTGGGGGGGTGGGAGGGGGCTGCTGAAGGACTTAGGCCAAGATGTCATGTGATGGCTTCAGAGGAAGGACAGCAGCTATGAAAGGCATGAAGGGCAGAGCTGCCCAGGGAAGCTTTTTCACATACCTGGTACCTGGCTGATTCTGGGCTCTCTTCAGGGTCAGGTCTGCAGAGGACATACTGTAGCATACCCAGTACCAGACTGCCCAAGGCTTCTGTCTCTGGACCTCACAACACCTCAGTCAAACCTACACCTGTTCTACCAGAACATTCTTCCCCCCCAAAGAATAAGCATTACATTTGTCAGTATGCACGTGCCTGCATCATCCCTCACCCCTCCATATCTGTCTCCTGCTGTCAGCTGAGATTGCCTTTAAGTGGGCTGTGGTGACAGACTGGATGACTTGAGGTATCAGATCTCTGTCTTTGCATGGCTTATTTTATCCTGAGAGAAGGAGTACCCAGAAGCCTTAAGGTGCCAAACTGAGCTGGTGTGTCTGTAACAACTCTCACCCACCAGAAAGTGCCAGAGGCTGATGGCCTGCTCCCAGTGAGCGATATCATGCAGCCTTGTCAACTGAAAAGACACTTACGGGCCTCCAGATGAGGGAATTTTGCTGGAGTAAGCCCCACCCACCCATGTTCTTCCCACTGCTTCCCAGCCCCCCAATGCTTTCCTTCCCAGGAGAAGAATGCCCATGCTTGAGATTGCACCTCACAGCAGTCAGGGCCAGTTATAGCCTCCAGGTGCCATGACTCATTTATCAGTGTCCCCAGCTTGCAGCGTAGGGCCTGGCCTGGACTCTGGTGTTCACAGATGTAAGGGACAGCTGCTTAAAGAGGTAATGGTAGTAGCTACCTTTATTAAGCACCTACTAGCTATCAAGCAATTTTGTAATGATCCCTTTAACCTTTCCAGGAACCTCTGAGTAGATTCTAGTTTTTGTTTTAGTTGAATTCAACTAAGGCTCAGAGAGGTCAAGAAACTCTTCCAAGACCACACAGCTTATAAATGATGAGCTGGGACTTGACCCCCATGCCCCATGAGAGGTGCCCATGCCCACCAACATGTTCTCCCCACCACTTCTATCTTCAGGAGCAAGAGTTCTCAAGAGCATCACAGCCACAGAGGCCCCAGAAGTCATGAAGTGAGTTTGCGGGTACCTGCGTATGCTTGGTGTCTGCCCACCTTTCATAGCAAGAGCTGAGGAAGCAGGAAGAGTTGACTGGAAACAATGAGACTGGGACATGGCTCAGTGGAAAAGCACATGCTTAGCAGGCAGGAAGCTGGTGTTTGGCCCCAGCACTGTTCGGTTTAGTTTTGCTTGGTTGGTCGGTAGGACTATGATGTTAGCTTGGTTGGAAAAGGGTTTTGTCATGCAAGTGAAAAGACCTGAGTTCTACCCTAGACTCCATGGAAAGAGCTGGGGTATGGTGGTGTGTGCTTGTGACCTCACAGCTGGGAGGCAGAAACATTTGGCTTCTGGGGGCTCACTGGCCAGCCAGCTTAACTTGCCCGGCATGTTCTAAGCCAGAGAGAGACTCTGTCTCAAAGTAAATGGCACCTAGGGATCTGGCACACACACACACACACACACACACACACACACACACGCAGAGAGAGAGAGAGAGAGAGAGAGAGAGAGAGAGAGAGAGTTTTACACTCCTAAGGTTATGTAGGTTAAGAAAGGCCACTTTGTCACGTGGACAGAGAACAGCAGCCTCCCAGCCTCCTCTGGATTCTCTCCTCTGCCTGCTTCTCTTCCCTAAACCAAGAGCTACAGGTGTACGCACCTTGGTCCCCTCCCACACCACCACTGCGATGTGCAGGACAGAACAAAGCCCAAAGCAGAAGCTCTGTGATTCAGGGCTGGAATGTGCAGAGGTCTTGGGATCAGGTCCATCTGGGGCAGCTGAGTGCAAAGGGATCTCGCAGACAGCCGTGTGCAGGGCAGGTGGACGGGACGGGGCAGAGTGAGATGGGAGGGATAGGAAAGAAGGCAGTGGGCGCCACGGGTCGGGGGAGGAGGGGCTGTGTTCGATGATGCGGTGTATCTTCTGAGCTCCCAATCTCTGTAGACAGGGCTTTCAGATATCCCGATTGCTGGATGTTTGCTGGGCAAGACCAAGAAAGCAAATGCCTTGAAATGGCTTGAAAGTTTGCCATTCATGAGGAGATGCATAGAGGAGTGGGATACGGTGGCCTACTAGGAAAAACAGACCTGCAGTCTCTCAAACCCGGGTTTGGTGATGCCTGCTTTCTTGGTGACTATATGACCTTGGTTGAGCCACCTTCTCTTCTATGTCATAGTCACAAGCACTGAATGAGAAAGAAAGCAGAAGGAAACAGTGTCCCAGGGCAGGATGAGGTGCTCAGCCAAGGCTAAGCTGTGTGGTAGGATGGGAATGGGTATTTTTCAGTTCAGCACCTTTTTCCTCAGACCTTTCCTTAAGTTAGGGACCCGCATAAAAGTTCTGGAAGACGTGACATGCTGAGTGGCAGCCACCGTCCCTCCCTTCCTCCCATCCCCAAACTCTCCCGAGCCCAATCATCAGCTTTCCTTCCCGATGGCCCCCACTCTGCCTCTGCAACTTGGGTGTTCTCATCCTCGGCTCCAGCCTGTCTGCCTCCGGCAGCATATGATGAGACTGCGTTCATTATTTATTTCCTCTGACGGTTCCTTTTCCACAAGCTCTGAAACCGCACCGCCCGCCTGAGCAAGGATGAGCAGTTCCTGGCATTTGTGGTCACCTCACAGCCATCCCTCTTGTAGGTGAGAGAAACTGAGGCCCAGAAAAGTAAACTGGCCTTTCTGTCCAAAATCACAGAGCTGGCTTCCACCCAGGAGTATTTGCCCTGGCGCCTGCTTTCTGTCCCTTCCCAGAGTGGAGGTGATACGGGCTTTTTCACAGCAAGCCACTGAGCAGTGAACATGGGTTCAGAGGGGATGTTAGTCCGGGTGAGCAAGAACTCAGCTCTCTAGCCCAGGTCTTCTATAGCATAAGGAATTGAGGGCCACAGTTACAACGTAAAGAAATGCATCCTTTAAAGTTAGGTTAGGGTATAAACTCCAGGACAGACCACTTACCTGCCATGCTGGAGGCCCAAGCACTGCAAAAAAAGTAAAACAATGAACTAGGCTAGGTGAAATGATAACTCAGCATGTAAAGGCACCCACCTCGAGGCTGATGCCCTGACCTTGACCCCACTCACCCACGTGGTGGATGGAGAGACCTGACTCTTGCACATTGTCTTCTGACTTCCATGTGGGTGCCACAGCCCGTGCATTTATTTGCATGCACATGAGTAAATATAACTTAAAAATGAATTACAAAGTGAGGTGTTCAGGTAAGATGACTTCATTCTGGTCACCACAGAAGGTTGGGAAGCTGTAAGGTCTGGGAAGGAAGGTGCTGGATCAGAAGAGGTGTGTCGGTGGTGAGTGCTCATTAAACTGATTCTTTCAGACACACTGGGGCCTGGGTAGGGAGTTGTCTGTTCTGGGGTTGGGGATGCTGACTTGGGTAGGGGGGCAGGTAAGAGGCATAGTGTCCCTCTTGGCTCAGCAGCTCTCTCCCTGAGCCACCACAGGAAGGTCCTCTCACCCTAGTCATCCCTCTGTCCTGAGACCCGGTGGAGGCAAGGTCACGGTCATAAGCACCGAAGTGTGTATGTGTGCTCATAACCTTCAGTTCACTGTACACTGGTCTTAAGAAATAGTCTTCCAAGCCAGCTGGTGATGGCAATGCCTCAGAAGGCAGAGGTGGGAAGACCTCTGAATTTGAGGCCAGCCTGGGCTACAGAGTGAGTTCCAGGATAGCCAGGGCTACACAGAGAAACCCTGTGTTTCTTGAAGAGAGACAGACAGACAGACATCCAGTTTTTAAAAGTAAAGAAACTAAGGTACAGACACTAGGAGGCAGACAGCCACACTGATGGGAAAGACCTACACCTGGTTCTAGCAAAGTACCTCAAGGTCCCAGGCAGCATTGCCCAGGCTTAGAGACTTAAAGAACCACAATGGGAGTGGTGAGGTTGCTGCCTGTCTCCCCTTCACAAGCGTCCACCTCCACACCCACGTTTGCACCAGCTGCAGGCACCTGCTAAGAGCAGAGCAAGGAGCCCTTAGCTCTCAAGCCCATTCAGCTACTCCTTGTTCATTCTAGCACTCACTGTCTGCTTACTTAGCAAATGCTTCTCGAATGCCCACTCTGTACCAACGACTCCTTCTCTCTTCTCTCCCTTGGCCTTGAAGATGAGAGAGCAAGCAATAGGATTGACACAGTCCAGACACCCGGGGATCCCTGACTAGGGAAATGAGAAGGGTCTCTGCCCTAAGGAACCGGGCCCAGAGGGATGCTCTTCATCATGAATACTCCCTGACACGCCCCTGAGCCAAGCCGTCTTGGACAGAAGTTACCTGTTACGGTCCAGGCTGACTACAGAGCCCCATGGCCAACATGGGTCTTGGGCAGCTTCAAAGTCTTCAGAGAATCTTGCTATGCTGTTCCTACATAATTGGCTTGTCTTCCTCTTAAAGTGCCAGGAGGAGACTGGGGATGGAGACAGAAGGCCTCTAAGAAGTCATTGGTAGGATTCCACCAGGTTTTTCTGATTAGAGGGAGTCTCGGTACATAGAGAGCATCACATTCAGCAGCAAGGTTAGAGCCCGAAAGATGAGATTAGGTATCATTTACTGAGCAGTTACTGAATTCCAGCTACATAGGAGGTCTCCTCTGCAGAATGACTGTCAATGAGGTGAGGGTGCTTTTCCTGTTTATAGATGGGCCCTGAGAGAAGTTTGCATGGCAGCCACTGCTCAAGCCCCAAAAGATGAGTTCTCTCTGCTGTGCAAGCCGGAACGACCCCAGCAGACTCCCCAGACCTCACCTCCTACCTGTCCTGCTCACTTGTATGGAGAAGGTCCATGCCTCCCTACTTCACCTCTGCACCCCAGAGAGGCTGCCAGCAACAGACTGGGAACTTAGTGTCTCCTGCACCTTCTACTCCATCTCTATATTTATTCATTTACATGGTCCCTGGCCCCTCCCCCCTGCAAGACAGGGTGATGCCCCCTGCTCTGGCCATTCTGAGCATCCCTCCTGTACCATCTCCAGCTTCATCTCAAAACTGCTCTATTCACTTTTTCCCATGTGGGCCAAGACACCACCAGTGGTCAGGGAGGACTATGACACCCTCATATGGCCGGCAGTTCCCATGTAGGAGCCCTGACCTACTCAGGACAAAAGATGACAGTTTCCCCAGTGTGTCTTCATGTGGTATTACCCTGGTGCTGGTAGCTGCCATGACGCTTTGTATGTCGATTCCAGGATACTCCATGCTTCAAGCCTCCTGCTTGTGCCTGTGACTGTCATCTACCTCATTCTAGTTGGGATTAAGGATGGGGATGAGATGCCACAGTGTCCTTAGGGCTTGTTTTCGTAGTCAGCCACACTATGAACATACTGAAAGGGAATTCTCAGAAATAAATAGTTTGTAGATTTTAAAAAATATTACTATAAACGTACTGTTTCTATTTTATTATCATTTGTCTTTTGTTGTGCCTAATTTGTAAGCTAAAATATTAGTAAGTACTAATTTTTTAAAAGTGTACATTAAGTATTAAGTTTGAAACTCTAGTTCGTACACCTCTGGGGGTCTTATAATGCATCCCCTGAGGCTGAGGGACCACTGGAGTGAAAGCAAGCATCTTCTCAGCTCTGCCGAGGCCCTTGAAATTGTATCAGAATTCCTCTCTTCCTGCAGGCCACAGAATCCAGTCCTTTCAGACATTCCGTAGGGGTGGGTTGACTTGACATCAGTAGGTAAACATGGAGGCTTACTGCAGCGTCCCCCAGAGCCTTCAGGCTGACCGTGACTTACAATGGGACTGAACTGTTGCTTAGCTTGCATGCTCCCTCAGTTTTCCCAAAGGCCTCAGTCATAGGTCATCTCCCTCTACCCTCAGCCAGCCCAATGAAAGCAGACCTCAGACGGGTGCCAGGTGTGTGTGAGTCATAGGAACCCAGGCTTTGAGTTATGTGTGGATGGAGGCAGATGGAGGGGTTATTTTTTAATTTTTGCTCCATTGCACTTAAGTCACATTTTCCTACCCTCCAATCCAAGCTCTGAAAGCCTTCTGTGGTATAAAATCTGCCATCATCTGACCCACTACCGAAATAAAGCAGCTCCCTGCCGTCATCCTCCCTGAAAAGTGCCCCTGCGTCATGCACCTAGGCTGGTGGGGAGAGGCTGGCCTGTTTAAAAGCACTTCATCCTAATCCCCACAGCGTCCCCCATCCTCGTAGTTCCCTGGGGGGCTGCTCAGGTTTCTCAGGCTGTTATTACTGGAATGCCAGCTGCTCCACTTCCAGGCCATCCACACAGACCTGCTCTGTCTTAGACTTTGCACGCCTCCGCTTAGCTCATCTCATGAAAACACCATTTAAAAGATAAATGCCAATGTGGCCTGCTCTCCTGTCACCGTCTCCGTGTCCTCTGGCTTCCCACTTCTTGTCATCAATTGATCCATTAAGGCACCACTGCCACCCAGAGTCCTGTGGTGGTTATGTGTCAATGATGTCTATCCACAGATGCGTACCCAGAGCTATGTGTAAGTGTTCGAATAGTAATCAACACAAGAAAGTGTGTGTACCTTTAATCCCTGCGCGTGAGAGGCAGAGGCAGGTGGATCTCTGAGTCTGAAGCCAATCTGATCTACATACTAGATAATCGGGGCTACCCAGAGAAACCATGTCCTTTTTTTTTTTTTTTTTTGATAAGCTTTATTTTTTTAATTGGATTTTTTTCTTTATTTACATTTCAAATGTTTTCCCCTTTCCAGGTCTCCCCTTTGGAAACCCCCTATCCCATTCCCCTTCCCCTTGCCTCTGTGAGGGTATTCCCCCACCCACCCCCCCCCCCCCCCACCCCCCCACCCACCCACCCCCTCCCTCCCCTCTTCCCTCCCTAGCATTCCCCTATACCGGGGCATCTAACACCCTCAGACCCAAGGGCGTCTCTTCCCACTGATGTCTAACAAGACCCTCCTCTGCCACGTATGTGGCCAGTACCATGGGTCCCTCCATGTGTGTTCTTTGGTTGGTGGTCCAGTCTCTGGGAGCTCTGGGGGGTCTGTCCTGTTGACACTGTCTTAAAAACAAACAAAAAAAAATCAATGTAACATATATGTATGTGTATGTTAAGCATACATTAGGTGACACTGCAAATGGAATTTTGTCAATTCAGTTAGTACAGCTGCTCCTCCATGTGTGTCAGTTACATTCCATGTTCTCATCTTAAGTTGAAAATAGCAAAATATACTTAGGAGGCTGGGCATGTGGCATATGCCATCAATCCCAGCACTTGGAAAGCAGAAGCAGGGGGTCTCTGTGAGTTCAAGGCCAGTCTGGTTCACAGAGTGAGTTCCAGCACAGCCAGAGCTATGCAGAGATATCCCATTTAAAAATGTGTGTGTGTGTGTATACAAACAATATATAATTTATATATTTTATATATATGAATAAATTACATATTAAATATAAGCATTTATATAAATATTTAATGGTATATGTAAATATAAATACATAGCAATATTAATATTAATCATAATACAATATTGTTAGTATTTTTATATAATTATATATTATAAATATCTAATATACATAAATTATAATTTTTAAAACATATATAATATATATATGGGCTGCAGAGATGGCTGGTCAGGTAAAGTGCTTGCCCTGTAAATGAGGAATTCTGAGTTCGAATCCCTAGAGCCCATGTAAAGCTGGGCTCAGTAGCACACACACATCTGTAATCACAGTGCTCCTATTGTAGAATGGGGAGCAGAGATAGGAGAGCCCCTGGAAGCTCTTAGGCCCAGATCCTGTCTGAGACAAGAGGACTAACACTCAAGGTTGTCCTCTGGCCACCAGATGAGTTGGGTGGCATGCGTGCATCTACATTCTTATACATGAATGCACACTATACATACACAAAAATGTCTTTTAAAAAATATAGATTTAATACAGATGACCGACCCAACACCATGGCTTTGCCCACTTACGTTGGCCTGATCATTCATATAATGTGGGTGTGTGGGTGTGTACTGTGCTGTGGTCCAAATAGGCCAACAATGGCTGTCTACCCTCAGAAAAATCCAAGAATCCAGTAATTATTTAATCTACTAGGCTGGATGTCTCAGCTGGTCTTCAGTATATGATGGGATACTAAAGAAGTAGGTGTTAATTCCCATGAAGGAATGGACTTCCCAGCAAGAGCAAAAGCAAGCAGACAAAAAGAGAGCTTCCTTTTTCCATGTTCTGTATATAGGCTGCCAGCAGGTGTGGCCCAGAGTAAAGGTGGGTCTTCCCACCTCAAAAGATTCAGATTAAAAATGGGTTGTCCTACTTCAAATGATTTAATTAAGAAAAAAATCCCTCACAGATGTAGTCAAGTTGACAGCAGACAATAGCTGTCACACCTATAGTCGGTCAGGGGCACTGAACAAGAGGTCTGTTTTACAGTAAAATGTAAGAACATGGCCTTCAGTTTACTGAACATTGTCCTGAAGTCAAGAAATGGTGGTTATGGACACACCTTTGCACCACAGTTAAGCTGGACAACACTAAGTTAAATGGGGGGGGGGGGTGCTGCAGGTGTCAGGCAGGGAAGCAAACCCTTAAGAAGTGAGAATGACAGCCTGGTCTACAGAGTGAGTTCCAGGGCCACACAGAGAAACTCTGTCTTGGGGGGAGGGGGGGTGAGAATGAAAACTCAGGTCAGATTGGCTTCATTGGCCTGGATCAGACTCTGGACCGTCTAACTCCAGTGCCTCATTGTCCACGTGTTTAAGACACAGTACAGGTTAGAGAAAGGTTTCAAGCAACAACCAGCCCAGTTCCAGGTGCCCAATAAAGCTTGAGGTGTGACTGCATAGAAAGTCCTTTGCAAAGTCCATGTGACCATGAGGGTGGCTTCTCTAGCTAAAAAGGCCTAGAATCTAGTGCGGTCTCTGTCAGGTTGCATAGAGGTCAACAAGCTATAAAGTACACGTGGCATGTCCCCTAAGGTTGGGTTTAACTGGCAGATAAAGATAAAAGTCTAGGGAGGGAGAGTCTGGGATAATCATTCAGCCCCAATAGCAAAAGGTGGGTGAGGTCTGCTGCCCCAGATAGCAAAATGGTCACTAGGTCATTAATGATACCTATTCCCAGCCCTCTGGGCAGGAAAACGGGTATTTATCCTGTCCATGGAAGAGAGGCCCCTGTGTGTTTAACATTCCTGGTTCCCTAGTGCTCTGTGGGCACAAGAACTTTCACGATCCCAACACAAATCAAAGGCGTTATGCTATTCACTTAGCTGGGGCATTGCTTACTTAAAAAGCAACCAAGTTAAGATCTGGATAATGGTGGCACCTGCCTGTAACCCCAGAACTTGGGACTCAGAGACAAGAGAGTCAGACGTTCATAGTCATCCTTGACTATATGAGTTTGAAGTTAGGCAAATTTACAAAATGAGTGAATAAAAAACATAGGCGCTAGTATTTTGAGCCCCAGTTCAGCCATTTATTGAACATGATTCCAGACCTCTGAGCATCTGCTCCTTAACCTTGTGATAGACATTGGGGGGGGGGGGATCAGGCTATAGAGATGGCACAGTGGTTAAGAGCACTGACTGCTCTTCCAGAGGTCCTGAGTTCAATTCCCAGCAACCACATGGTGGCTCACAACCATCTGGAATGGGATCTGATGCCCTCTTCTGGTGTGTGTGAAGACAGCTACAGTGTACTCGTATATATAAAATAAATAATTCTTTTTTAAAAATCTTTAAACACACACACACCAACATCCTATGGCTCACCTAGAGATTCTTTGAGGTCATAGGCCAGCCAGAGCCCTGTAAACAGTGTCTGTGCTGTGACTGGGGAGTGTTCTGACAGTTGGACAGCTGCTGCCACCACTACTTCCTCCTCTTCCCCCTCCTATTCCTTCTCTTCCCCCTCCCCTTCCTTCTCTTATTCCCCCCCCCTCCTCCTCCTCCTCCTCCCCCTCCCTCCTCCTCCTCCCCCTCCTCCTCCTCCTCCTCCTCCTCCTCCTCCTCCTCCTCCTCCTCCAGCCATCTTCAGCAATGGTGATTTTCACTTCCAGGCTACATTGAACAATGTTTGGTGGCAGTGTTTGGTGTCAACAAGAGGGCAAGTCCACATAATTCTGCTGTCTGCCAGTGCATGGGATAACTTGCTATGATGAACTGTCTGGACCCACATGTCAGGGATGCCACTGGAAGCTTCTTTAGTGGTACCCTCTGAGGCTGTGACCTTGCTGTTTGGAGTTTGCTTGCTTGCTATCTATCAGCAAAAAGAATGTGAGTTCCAAAGACCTAGTGTTTCCAGTCCCAAGCATCCAGGCCACTCTGCCTATTCAGTCACAGCAGACACTGGATCAGTCAGATCCAGACTCTAGTCCCAGATGACCTGTGTACATATGACTTTAGGGGTCAGAGGCACCACATTTCAGACCCTCCATCATTTATCTGAAAATGGATCATAAGTAGCTGGGAAATGTAAAGTAGAGTTTAATACTACAGGCACCAAGGTCAGGAGAGCCATGAGTTCAAATCACAGCTACTTACTTGGTGAACTTTGAGAAGTGTCCTCACTTTCCTCACCTGTGAAATGGGTCTAATAATCTCCTTCCTCCTTCAGAAAGTTCATCTGGGAACTAAAGAAGCTGACATGGGTGATAATTGCTTTTCTTGTTATTCATCATCCAACAAATGGTTCTCTTTGATCCCTGAATATTGTCAGCGACAAGGTGGCAAACAAAATGGGTATCGTGGCCAGCATGTCTTCATGAGTGCGCTTCTTGTGATGCAGGAGGGGTCCAGCCTGGTGCCTCTCAGCACTGATCTCTGACACACTCTGTTCTCTTACCCTCTTGCAGATCTGTGCCATCATCGGTGGGACCTTCACTGTCGCCGGCATTCTGGACTCCTGCATCTTCACAGCCTCAGAAGCGTGGAAGAAGATCCAGCTGGGCAAAATTCACTGACATCCTGCCCAGCCCAGTGACTGAGGACCAGGAACCCTGCTAGTCCTGCCTCCGGCGTCCTATTCTCCTTCTGCCTTCTCTGGCCCAGTGTGTATGGGAGGGTGATGGTAATGGGTGGCACCAGGGTCCTAAGCTACCTCTCTCCTCATGTTTTAGATAAATAAACACTGCCTGGAGTCATGTGTCCCTTTCCCTGCAGAGCCCCAAGACCAGGGTCAGGCATGAGGAGGTACTCCAGGGATGCTGGTGACCTCTCATGGGAAAGCTGTAGTCTTTTCTCTGTTAGGGAATAGCCTAGAATCCAAACAGACAGACAGACTTTGACAATCTTTAAGCCCCCACCATTTGGATACGCTAACAGCTTGATTTGTAAACACCCCCCCACACACACACACACACCCGGCAGCCAACCTGCACTCTCAGCCTTGGGACCAAACTGTCCAAAAGTACTGCTGCTTAACGCTTTCAACATGGAATGGTACTTGGCAGGGAAGTCCATAGACACGGCACTGTAGCTGGAGCTTGCTTCTGCCTCATTGCTTCACGCCCAACCTAGAGCCTGGGTCTTATCTCCTACCCCAACCCTACCTTGTTCTACGGAGCAGATGCCCAATTGCTCGGCAGAATGGTGGAGACCCAGATTTGCCCACCAGTCCTGAGGCAGCTCACAGGTGCCCCTTCCTCTCTTGTCTTTGCTCTTCTGAATCCCCCACCAATGTGCCTCAGCTGCTGTGCTATGTGGCAATAGCATTTCTTGGTGAAGGGGCTGGTTCCCATTGCAAAGCCTCCCCCCCCCCCCATGGTTACATTCTGCAGTGCCAAGGGATAGGACCATGTAACTGGAAGGTCATCCTTGGAAGACCACATAAGGCACAGTTTGTACACTTCTGTCCAAACCTGAAGCACCCTTCCCCATGAACCACAAATGATCATGTCTTGACATCCATCTTTGGTCCCAAGGCCTTAGCTGGGGAAATGAAGCAGGCCAGCTTCTTCTCTTTGCACCTTTACCTTGCAGGCTCCCAAAGGATGTCCAGCATCTGGGACCCACTTGCTATTGAGATCCCCTATTAGCTGAGCACATGACAATTCATTCTTAGCCCCAGAGGACTCCAGTGTCTCCCCCACTTCCTCCTGAGGTGGATCCCTTTCCTCTTCCCCCCTCATCCTTTCCTTTCTTCCTGAAGGGAGGGGCAGTGGTCCAGGCATGAATTCCATGCAGAGAATTTTAGCTACGCTCTCATGTCCGGAGAGAGCGAGAGCTGAAGGCCTGGGCTTTGTTTATATCGAGATTGTTTGCATACTTTTATAATGAAGAGGAGTCTCCAGTAGGAAGTTTTGGGGTTTTTTTGTTTGTTTGTTTTGTTTTGTTTTGTATTGTATTTGTTTTCTTAAATAATCTCTTATGGGTAGCTGGATTCTCTGCCATTTGTAATTTTTGCCTCTGATTCCAACTAGCAGTTTCCCTTTTTATATGAGTTGACTCTTATTGTGTATGTAAACTGCACCTGAGTTATTTCTGATATCTGGCTACTTGGTTAGATTTCTTATCTTCTTTTAAACATTCTGTTCCACAGTTTAAAAAACCAGTCCCTTTGGTGTGTGACTCTGTCACCTGTGGAGGGTGGGGCAGGAACGATGTGGCATGCGTATGAATTGAAATCCCACTTTTGTGAGGACACAGGGGATGTCAGTTTCCCATGGAAGAGATGCCTCTGGCCTGTTCTTGTAAAGGTATTCTCAAGGGGACATGTTTTGATTCTTTCCCACCCACTGGGTTCAATTAGATATTAAAAGGCTGCTTTTCAGAAATACTGCTGTGATTCTGTCTTGGTGGGGGCTGGGTAGCCCAGAGTCTAGGGCAGAGGTGAGAGTGAAATTTAATTCTACAGAACAGAGGTTGACAATACTGGAGAGAGCCAGGTGGTGGCACACGCCTTTGATCCCAACTCATGGGAAACATAGCCTGGCGGATCTCTGTGAGTTCAAGGCCAGGCTGGTCTACAGAGTGAGTTCCAGGACAGCCAGGACTACCCAGAGAAACCCTGTCAAGAAAAACAAGAGCCAGGTTTGGTGATACATACCTTTAATACCAGCACTTGAAAGGCAGAGGCAAGAGGATCTATGTGAGTTCAAAGCCAACCTGGTCTACAGAGAGAAACCCTGTCTCAAAAGGAAGAAGACGAGAAAGAGGAGGAGGAGAAAATTCAGAAGGGAAGGTTTGCAGAGAGCCAAGAGAATCTGAGAATCTTGCAGGATATGGTTACGAACCATTGGCCTTGAAGAGTCTAGTTGGCTTTATCCCAGTCAGACGATGTCTGTAGAGGGTTGTGGAAGCTTCTAGAGAGAGAGTTTAACTATGGGTACCTTAGGAGAAGATTACCCTGGGAGGAGGGGACCCTGATGTCACTGAAGGCCTACACATAGGCACTCCCAGGCTTGCAGTCCACTCACCCATAGAGCACTAGTTTTGCTAAAGTGTCTGCTAAAACAAAAGAATTGTTTCCTTTTTGTTTTCAAGCAGTAGCATTTCCAGAAATTTTGAGAGATCCACCTGGGGTTGCCACTTGTTTGGAAAACAGACCACCAAAGAACTTTCTCTATGGATACTCCTTGGTACAGGATTAGTGAGTTGACAAATGTATTTGAAATTGACATAGAACATCGAAGAGATAAATCTTCATTTTTAATTCTCCTTTTTTTGATGATCTCTACCAAAATGTAGATGGGGTGGGGTTGTGGGGCAGGCCCATGGAAGACCGAATCATAGGCAGGGGGCCCTGGGCTGCAGTGCTTCTAACAGTGGTGGAGGAGCATCCCAGGAGAGGTTTAAGTGCTTGGAGAGATGGTTACCATCATGGAGGAAGCCTGAGAAGAAGGGAGGTGTAACAGTGGGGCTGAAAGGAAGGAGGCACAGCAGTGGGTTTCAGTCCTGGTCACTTGTTTTTATTTATTAGAAACAATGGCAGGCCGTTAGAGGCCGGACTCCTTTTTTAAGAGAAAAATTTGGAGGTGAAGGGGATGGCTCATCAGGTAAAGGAACTTGCTACCTATGGCTGGTCTTTGCTACTCTGTGGGCTCTTCTTTTTCCCACCCTTTATCCCCCCAGTTTCACTATCACTACATGGGAAAGGATAGAAGGAAGAGACAGACCTCTGAATCTAATTTTATTTCTTCTTGTTCCTTTTTTGAGCAAGACTACTAACAAACTGCAACCAACCTCCCCCTCCACCCTCCACCCCGAACGACCAACAACCACCTACAATGCCTCTGGGGCCCTGGTATTTAGATACCCTCTGAAAAGTTCACAGAATTCCAAACATCACACAATCACAGAAACTACAGCTGGCAAAACCATGCCTCTGCTAGAGCACGAGGCAAATCATAGTCAGCTGCTGTGGACAGAACAAAGCCACCCCACACCCCACACCTGGGATTAAAGTGAAAGCACTTAAAGAAACCAAACTCCCAAAGTTGTCACTACAGCTACCAGTCATGACATCCCACATGATGGAAGAATTAGCTCCCTCATTGCCATGGGACATCATGTATGAATGAACACACACACACACACACACACACACACACACACACATAAATACAGAAATGAAATTTTTAAAAAAATGTAAGAGCCAGTGAGATAGCTCAGGTGGTGTATCTGATGACCTGAGTTCAATCCCAGAACCCATGTAAAGGTGGAAGGAGAGATCATCACAAATTTTCCTCTGACTTCCATACATGTGCCATGGCACATGACCACCCTTCCCATATAATAATAAATAAAACTTACTTTATTTTAAAACTGATTTCGGGCTAGAAGTGCTCAGTGTTACAGGCCCTAGGCTTACCCCACCCCTACCCCCAGCACCAAAGCAACAACCAAAGAAACCTGGTGCATGCTAGAAGGTTCGTTTTCTGAAGATAGACACGGTAGCATGCGGATGTGATCAGGAACTTGTAAAGGAGGACATTCTCTGGAGACCCTTTTCCTCCCCACAGCTGCTCCCTGCCAGTTCTTTGCTGGTGAGGTCATGCATTTCATTCTAACCCATCACTGGGAGGACTGGGCATTCTCAGCATGCCAGGAAGAAACAGAGGCGTAATTACACCCTGGCCACACAACTAGCAGGTGGTAAAGTTGAAATTCCAACCCAGATCTGCCTGACTACGGGGTTCTGAAGAAACATGGGGGCTGCCTCAGCCCCAACCTCATCAGAGCTGTGTCAAAACAAAACCAGAAATGAGGGAGGAGGATCAGAGCAAGAGGACCTTTTGTCTCTTTTCTTTTGTCTTCTTTCTCTGTAAAATAATGGTTCTCAATCTTAGTAATGCTGGGACCCTTTAATACAGTTCTCATTGTTGTGGTGACCCCCAACCACAAAATTGTTTTTGTTGCTGCTTCGTAACTGTAATCTTGCTGCCATTATAAATTGTACTTTTGGAAGTAGAGATTTGCCAGAGGGACTGAGACCCACAGGTTGAGAACCATTGCTTTTACCCATCCACTAAGGGAGTGGGAACGTAATAGAGTGGTCAGAGTGCTGCCACCTCTCCTGTCAAGCTCTGTGCCGGCTTTGTGGAGAGGCCGAATAAATCACACCATAATTGAACATTTGAGGAAACCAGCAAGGAACAACTTTGCTCATGCAGTAGAAGAGTCTGAACAAAGGAGCCGGAGAGTGAATGACTCGCTCCCATAAAGGTCTGCTCTGAGGACAACTGTGACCCTGCTGGGCACAGTCATGCTGGCACCTGCCCCCGCGTTTCCATAGAAACATAGAAAATGACTGATACTAGGCACAGTGACACACACCTTTAATCACAGTAGAGCCACCGATAGCCACCTTTCTCAAACCCTTCCGACCTGGACACACTGGTAGTGGGTGGCACTCCAGCTGCCATGGTCTCTACAACTTTAACCACAGCAGACACTTTGTCCAGATGGAGCCTTCCTCCAAAAATCTTCAACACTGATTGCAGAGGCTTCTAGAATAAAGTACTAAACAGGACCCTGCGAGCGTCAGAGCTCCAGTAATAATGGTTTCAGACAATTTCTCTTCCATATTACCAACTCTAATAAACTAGGAATATGCACAGGACCAGTGGGAAAGTGGCGTTTCGGCTTTGAGCAAGACATCTTTTCTATATCTTAGGGTCTCCATTTGTTAAGTGAACATTACAACCTCATATCCAGAATCTGGCACAAAGTAGGTGTTGGGCCCATGCACCGTGAATGGATGAATGGGAAGACTAGAGACGATGAACGAATAATACTTTGCACAGAATAATCATTTTCTGGTTTCTAAGATGAAAACAGCGGAAACTGGAAGCCCTTTCCCTTCCTCTTCGCTACTACAGTGCTCAGGGAGGGGCCTTTACAGGGCACGTGCCTCCTTCACAGCTCAGGCACAGCCAAGAAGGACCAAGAGTTTACTCCCAGAAGATGCGCAGCGTGTCTCAATCTGACCAACCTGCAGGTGGCGCTCGCGCTATCAGCAATCTTCCTTCAGAGGAGGAGCAGAGCTCGGTGCAAGGCTGAACAGGAGCAGGTCAAGGACCGGGAGGTGGGCGGGGGGGGGGGGTGTCTCGGACTCATGATGGTGAGCTGGTTCTCTCCCAAAGCTCTCAATCCGTTTAATAAATAATAATTAATAATAATAACAATAATATAAAGCTAACGGTTTGCATCATTGTGATTAATTTTAAGAGTCTGAGCGCTGAGCGCCAGTCCCCAGCATAAAAAGCCTAAATATGAAGAAAACAGTAGACGCAAAGGCTGTCTTTTGGACTATCGTGGAGTGAGCTCACACATCTGATCTTCCTTAGGAAGACTGATTATAACTGCTATGTGCCAGACACTGTTCTGAACACTCTAGGAAACTCGTGTAATTCTCACGACAACCTCCTAAGATCATACTCATTCTACAGATCAGAAAATTAGGACTACAAAGCAGGCAGTTCCTATGTCCATCAAGAAAGACACACTTGGCACCAGGTATGACTTTGTGATCCAAGAAAGAGCTAAACAAACAACGGAAGGGAGATGGGGAGCCCAAACATTAGTTCTCCCTAAAAATCTTGGAAGGTGAGAGAACGTTTTTAAAAGTTCAGAGTTGAGGGACAAGGAAGTGTAAGTCGGTGGTAGGGTATGTGTTTAATACGTTGTTACTAGATCCCCAGCACCAATAAAGTACATTCTATTTTAATTTAAAATAATTCAGCTATAACCTTGATCTTCAACCATGCGTTTTTATAAATTGTAGTAGGACCAAAATTTTTGCATATAGAACTTCTTAGTAATTCTGACCAGCCATATGGCTTTTGAAAGGTGTGTCATAGTGTTTAAGGAATTAAACAATTAATTATAACAATTAATTAATAATTAATCATTAATCATTAATTACATTGTTAATTAAACAATTAACAATGTACAGTCAGCCTATCATATGGGTAAGTTTCACCCAAATTGAACCAGACACAAATGGAAAATATTTAGATTTAAAAAAAAAAAATTCATCTGTGGTCTGGAGAGATGGCTCAGCAGTTAAAAGCACTGACTGCTTTTCCGGACGTCCTGAGTTCAAATCCCAGCATCCACATGGTGGCTTACAAACATCTGTAATGAGATCTGATGCCCTCTTCTGGTGTGTCTGAAGACAGCTACAGTGTACTTACATACATAAATAAATAAATAAATAAATAAATCTTTGGGCCCCAGCGAGCAGGGCCAGATCAAGAAGGAAAATGAAAGTTCGTCTATACTGACTACGTACAGATTTTTTCATGTCCTAGGTAAGACAGCATCAAAACTCATATAGCCTTTATATTGTATTAGTCATTATATCTAGATATGATTAAGTATGCAGGAAGACATGCATAGGATATACCTATACCTCTCTCTCTCTCTCTCCATACACACACACACACACACACACACATATGCAAAGCAAACGTTATGATGGAATAGACTTGAATATCCATGGATGGAGGACCTGTAACCAGGATGCTGAGAACAACTGTGCAGTTCATACCTGTTAAGGTTCAAGCCATGACTGAGGTGCCTATTTGACATATTAAAGTGCACCTGCCCTCCAGGTTCTCCTAGCATCCCTTGGGATGCTTTTTCATGGTATGGATGGCATATCCTGCCCTGTACCCTGAACTGGAGCCGGGCTGTTTGTTCTTCCCCCAGAAGCTCTTCCCTATATAGTCCAGACATTTTGGTTACCCCCCCCTTCCATTTTGAACCTTTGGCCTCCTGACTGCTGTACTTGGTTCCCCTCTCACTCCCTTCCCCTTTCTCTTCCCCACTCCCCACAGGGTTCAGGGTCAAGACTATTCTGGACTCTCACAGATGTGTCTACCTCTGGATATGTCTTTCTTTAATCTATAATAAGCTTTCTCGCCGGGCAGTGGTGGCACATGCCTTTAATCCCAGCACTTGGGAGGCAGAGGCAGGAGGATTTCTGAGTTCAAGGCCAGCCTGATCTACAGAGTTCCAGGACAGCCAGGGCTACACAGAGAAATCCTGTCTCGAAAAACCAAAAAAAAAAAAAAAAAAAAACCAATAAGCTTTCTCCTCCACCATAAGCCATAACTAGGAGCAGTCATGAGTCATGTCCTTTTCTTTCCTTCCTTTTTCTTTTTCCTTCCTTTTTTTCCCCACTCAATACCCATGTCATTTCTACAGACTCCTTTGTGGTGGGCAATGGTGGTGAGGTTTGTGAGAGGGGAGTTTGCGACATGCTCAGTGACAAAGCTGTTGCTGGGAAGTAGGAGGTGGGTCTTAGCCTTGATAAAAAATAACTTTTTTAAAAAAATGGACTCAAAAAGAAGTTGAGAACCATCTCATGGGCAAGCAAGCTGTAATTCTCAGCTGCAGCCAGGAGGAGAGAGGTAAGAAAAGTACAAGAAAAGGTTTAAGAAAGCAGCAGGCTGGGCAATGGAGGTCTCAAGGTAGCTTGTACGGGGCGAGGTAAAAGGGTGAGAAGAGCTGTCTTCTGGGAATAATGCCCAAGGTGTCACGGCAAGCAAGGTCGGCATTTTAGCCTTTTACTAAGCATCCTCCCTTTCCTTTGAATTTTTAAATCTTAAAGAGGGGGAATTTGCAGTGCTTCCCTTTCTTAAAATTGGTGTGTTATCAAGGGAGCAGGAGGTGAGAGGCTGAGCCGACCTGGAGGGAGTCCATCCTCAGTGGTGCCCGAGTCGGCTAATGCCTAAGTACCCAACAGAATATGTCCTGGATGGTTGGTTTGTTTATGAGAGAGGGTCTCATACAGTCCAGGCCAGCTCTTAACTTTTGATCCCCTGGGCTCCACCTCCCCAGTACTGCAATGATAGGAATAAGACATTAAGCCAGGCTAGAAAGGGTCCCAAAGTCCTGGGTTCAGTCCCCGACACAAAACCAGAAACTGAAGCCAGAGAAGCATCGATGAACTTCTGTTTCAGGCCCTACAAAGCGGTTCCATTAGGGTTCTAGCCTGAGGTCCTGCCTTCTCCGCTATCTGGAGAGACCATGCCGAGACTCAACTCCAGCCGCAGGGGGCGCTGTTCTGCTTTCCTACGGCAGGAAACGGAGACTCTATCCCTTCGGCGCTTGGGCTACAGGAAATGTCATTTCCGGGCCTTGCGCGCACGCCACCGGAAGCGGAACCGGTGAGTGAGTAGTAGTGGTTCCTCCAGGACCCAGAACCGGCCCTGGCCTGCCTCCTCTGCTGTTCTTTGCAGGCGATCACCAGGCAGTTCCATCCCTTGGTGACCTCGGACCGTAGCATAAGCCTCAAACGCCATTTCAATGCCCCCTCCCATGTGCTCCGAAAGACCATGTCTTCCCAGCTGTCCAAGAAACTGCGGCAGAAGTAGAGCTTCCGCTTCATGCCCATTCGCAAAGGCGACAAGGTTCAGGTACATCCAGGCATCCTCGAGTTCTAGTTACCCAGCGTATAGCTCGTTCGCCCCCTTAACATGAAATCCTGCAGGAATCACATACCCCAAGACCTCAGCAAGGCGACAGAGTGAATGACTAGGAGCAATCAGTTCTTCAATAATGGTGATATGCCAAGATTGAAAACATCTTTCTCAATTTAACCCATTGGCCTTTAGTTTGCCAAGTATAGCTCATGATGGCTCCTTGAGCCAGTCTTTGAAGTAGAAAGTGCAGTAGTGCCTCTTGAGTTTAGCAGAATTGGTGGTCAGAGATCTGTAGGAGTTTGCCATGCAATGATAGTAAATTTGGCAAGGAAAACAAGTTGGTAGCTGCAGATCAGAGGTACAAAAATATCAGAGACCATGTGTTCTCTGTGACTGAAACATAGGGTGTGACTGAGTTGGAGCATGTCGGGATGAGGAATGGGGATGGCAGATAACATAAAATAGGCAGAGACTAGATTGTCTTCTAGAAGAGTCCTCTTGTTTACTTAGCAGGCATTCGGCGTCGTTCTGATCATTAGCAATGAGCAGGACTGAGGCAATCCTGCTCTGGGAAGCTCACAACTGCACAGGGCTTCTTGAGCAGGGTGGTTGTGGGAAGCTCCCTTTCCCTTGCAGGATGCTAATAGCATCCCTGGCCTCTGGCCACTTGGTACCAGGAACATCAAATCCCCTTTGCCCTTATCACAAGCAAACTATCTCCAGGTACTGCTACATGATCTTCCCCAGTTGAGAACTGTTGTCTTAGGGAATGAAGTGAGATAAAGTGAGGGGCTTTGTGTATTGGGCATCTGATGGTTGAGGGGTAAATTAGTAAGAAATATGACTGCAGTGAAGTGGAAAAAGTAAGGCCAGTGCTAGGCTAGGTGGCCAGACTGAGCAGTTCTGAGTGCACACAGCTCTTACAGAGGTAGCTCCCAGCACTTATGTCTGGTAACTCACAACTGCCTGTAATTCCAGCTGCAGGGAGATTCCATTCCCTGGGCCCTATGGACACTGCAGTCATGTAACATATACAGACTTATATACATCATCATAATACGCCTTTAATCCCAGCACTGAGGAGGCAGAGGCAGACCAATCTCTAGGCTTGAGGCCAGCCTGGTCTACAGATCTAGTTCCAGGACAGTCAAAGCTATAGAGAGAGACCCTGTCTGGAAAAACCAATATGATCCTGAAAATGTTTGCCTTATTTAAAGGAGAAAGTCAAGAGCCTCTAGGCCACCACAATCTGGAAATCGCTCTCCTCTGCAAACAAGCTGGAAATTTCATATTCTCTTCTTTCCCCACCTATCCTTCCAGCTCCTGCTCTGTTCCCCATTTCATAGTCAGAAGAGTTGGTCTACACCTGCCAGGCATGGTGATGGACATTTTTATTCCCAGCACTTAGGAGATAGCGGCATGCGAATCTCTCAGGCTAGCCTGGTCTACAGAGCAAGTTCCAGGACATCAAGGAGACCTCATCTCAAAAGCAGACACTAAGACAGAGAGACAGAGAAGCCTATACTGTGCTCCCATTCACTAGTGGATGCTCTCCAGTCTCATCCCTGTCCCAGCTGCTTAGGCTGAGGTTACCAGTAACCTGTGTGGCTACATCCAAGGGCCACAATCATTGGAGGTGGCATCACCACCTCCATGTAAGCATGTCCATGCTTACAGTTGCTGGCAACATCTCAGACTCCTTTTCTGGTTATTTCTCTCCTCTGATCCCTAACTCCTGGAGTTCAAGGCCTGGGTCTAGTCTAATATTTCTCTACCTATACACATACATCAATAGGTAGCATTCTATTCTCCGAGCTTAAAATGTGTGCTCTGTGGTAGCAACTCCCCACTTTTTGGATTTAATTTGCAACATGATGTCACTATTTAGCTGAAGCTGGGGTTTCTGTCTGCTAATTGTGCTAGGAAGCAAGCCTGCTAGGCAAGCACTCTGCTGCTGAGACACAGGCTCAGACTTCTAGAGCAGCTTTGGTCCTAACATTCCTGCTGCTTCTAAAATCTGATTTTTCTACTCAGCTTCTATATCTTAATAAGTGACATATTTCACGAGATGTCAAGACTTGACATGACACTCAGCCCTCACAGAGTGGGGTCATCTCCCTGTAACCCTAACACCCGTCCTGTTGTGACAAAAGCCATTTGTATCAGCTTAGTCACTCATGTCTCCTTTTCGGATCAGTGATGACATTTGTGTATTTGCCTGTTAACTCTTCACTGCCTCTCACTCTTAAGCTCCGTGTACCAGAGAGCCGTCTTATTTGTTGGCTAGTCTCAGTCCTGAGCCTGGCTCCTAACAGGGCTCTGTCAACACTTATTGAATAGGAAAAAAAAATTATTAACTAGATGAATATAAAAAGTATGATATAAAGGAGTTCAGATATAGATCGATATATAGATACAGATATATTTATATTCATACCTCATATATGTATATATGTATATATGATTGTGTTTTCTTTTAGGTATGAAGAAACTGAAACTCAAGTTAAATAATACAGAACATGTAGCTGAGGATGATGTTGGATTTCTGATCTTCCTGAGTGCTGGAATTATAGGCATGTGCTGCCATGGTAGACCTCTGCAGTGCCAGGCCTGTGAGTCGTAAACACGTCCCCAACTGCCGCCAACTTCACTCCCAGCCACAGGTAGATTGAGCTTTAGGATAGATGTGAGATACTATCACCCCTGGGAAGCCATCCTTTGATCAGAATGCATTAGACAGATTTTATTCCTTTGCATGCTGAAACAGAACACAAGACCGTGAGTATATCAGACACATGCTACACCGCCTGACTCTACTTCCTGTTCTCCTGTATGCAAAGCAACAACTGATGGGCATGGTGGCACACACCTTTAATGTCAGCACTCAGGAGGCAGAGGTGGGTGGATCTTTGAGTTCAAGGTCAACCTGGTCTACAGAAACAGTATCTCAAAAATAAATAAATATTAAAAGCAAGAACTACTGTTTGTTGTTTTACTTACCTTTTCATCAATTATTGTAATTTTTAGATTACAATAATTGATGAATAATTTAGATAAGGTCTCACTATGTGGCCCTAGCTGGCTGGCCTTGAAGTCATAATCCTTGCCTTCAGAATGACAGGATAACAGGTAAGCAGTGCCTGTCTTTCAGGCTGTGAATACTGAAGTATCAGTTCACCCACCTAGCCCGACTGTAGGGGTGACATGCATGTTACCATTAGTTTCCATCCTCACTTGTTCATATTCCTGAGGGCAAAGTGTGTCTCAAGTGAACTTTAGTAATTCTTAAATCCACACAAACTTGATTTGTGTCTGTAGACTGTATACCCAGCTTAATGAGTGGTTGCTTACCACATCAGAGCTGTGACCTGCTGAGCAAGGTCAAATGACAGAGTGGTCACCTACCACATCAGAGCTGTGACCTGCTGAGCAAGGTCAAATGATAGAGAGTGGTCGCTTACCACATCAGAGCTGTGACCTGCTGAGCAAGGTCAAGTGATAGAATGAACAACTTACCAAGGAAGTTCTGTGTCTGCTTTTTGTTACTTTGGGTATTGTAAGATTTATTCCTGTTTTATGTTAATATAGGTGTCTTGCCTGCATGTATATCTGTGTACTGTGTGTATGCAGTGCCCGAGGAGGTCAGAAGAAGGCAGCACAAACTCCAAAAGGGTTGCAAGCCACTGTGTATGTGCTGAGAGTGACACCAGAGTCCTCTAAAGAGCAGCCAGTGCTCTTAACTGCTGAGCCAACCCTCCAGACCCACATTGATGATATTTTCTATCGAGATTTGTCTTCACTCCCAGTCAGCTTAAGTTTGGGAGTCCAAAAGTTGGATTTTATGAGTTTACAGCTGTGCAAGAGTTCTCTCGAGGAACAGAACCTATAGAATGAATATATACAAAAAGGACATGTATTAGATCACTTACACAGTATGGCCTGAGTAATCCAAAAGTGGCAGTCTTCACACTGGAGAGCCAAGAATCCAGTAGCTACTCAGTTGTCAATGGCTTTAGCTACTTTGCAGGTTCTTTCTTCCCCTTTCTCCACCCCCTTTCTTCAGCTCTTTCAAACCCCTAACACTAGATAAGAGAGAAGAAAAGATGGAGAGGAAAGGAAAGATCTCTGAACAAAGTCAGGGATCAGAAAGGGGTCGACGGTATCGTTAGACTACTTCCTGCTGATTAGGGGTGCCGAGTTCCTTAGGACATTGATCTTCACCATCAAAATATCAAATTTCTTCTTTGTGCATGACTATTTAACAAATCATGACCATCACCAACCAACCAACAATCCACCCTGCCTACCATTTATATCTCCTTTGAAAAGTTCCCAGAATTTCAAATGTCACACACTTGCAGAAACTATCTGCAGCTGACAAAATCACACTTCTGCTAGAGCAGGAGTCAATCATAGTCTGTTGCTGTGGACAACTTGAAGCAGCCCCATGTTCCATACCAGGGATTAAAATGAAAGCACATTCTTATGATGTTTCTGTTTTGTTGGTTTGGTTTTTTTTTTTTTTTTTAAATAAAAACTAGATTCAAAAATTGTCACTGCATCTCCCCCCTCCCCCTGTTTTAAGGCATTAATTGTGCTGTCTGTAGGGGGTAATTATAAATGGAGACATTTTTAATGCAACAAGTGCCTTTTGAGTCAGTGGCCAAGGTTTTCAGGAGACTTCTGCTCAAGTCTCAATTTTATCAGTTTTGGTATCCAGAGCGTCTTCATTTCCTGTGGAAAGATAAACAGATCAGCACCTCAGCTTCCATCTGATGATAACACATTCGTATCACATATAGGCTGATCATTCCTATCACATATATCATTCGTATCATATATAGGCTGATCATTCCTATCACATATATCATTCGTATCATATATAGGCTGATCATTCCTATCACATATATCATT
>JADRCH010000008.1:13418942-13588316 GCA_019843965.1 Rhynchomys soricoides
TGATCATTCCTATCACATATATCATTTGCATCATATATAGGCTGATCCAATCTCACAGTTTCTTCTATAACCCAGTGTTTCTCAGCTGCTGCTGTTCCCTTCTCATCAACATTCAGAAAATTTAATGTTAACAGAGCACTTTTGAGTATATCCCTGGGGTCTTCATTCTTCCTTTTGTTTATAAGCATTTCCTTTAAGGTTCAGTCAGATCCTTCTACAACTGCTTGTCCCGTAGAATTGTATGTTATACCCGTAATATGCTTTATATTGTAGGATGCAAAGAATTGCTTCATCTTACTGGAGCTTATGTGGGAGCACTGCGAGTCTTAGTTTGCACAGGTGTCCCCGTAACAGGCATTACTTCCAGTAAAGGTACAGTTACAGAATCAGCCTTTCCAGAACTCAAAGGAGTTGCCCACTGAAACCCTGAGAGCATATCAATGGCATGGTGTACAAACATTAGTTTTCCAAATTTTGCAAAATGAAATGCATCCATCTGCTATATTTCATTTCTTTGAGGCTCCTAGGGTTACTTCTGGCAGGCACTGGAGTTTGGTTATACCAAGAACAAGTAGGACATTTCCTTATAGTTTCCTTGGTTTATTGCCATGAGAGAGATTTTTTTTCTTTAAATCTTTACTGTTAACATGGTGTTTTATATGGAATTTTGAAGCTTCTAACACATTAGTCAGTTTCTTCATTTCCTTGTGCTAATGGACCTGGCAAGCCTGTATGATACTGAATATTGGCAATATATGATGGGTAGTTTCTAATTCTGATTGTCTGTTGCAGTTACATAAATGACAAGGTTAATTCTGTATTACCAGGAATAAATTCAACAGTTTCTATATGCAAAACAACTTTCTGCGTCGAGGGTTAGTAATTGTATGAAGAGGTTCAGGAAAATCTAATAATACCATGAGAATTGCATACAACTCTGATTTGTGAACTCAAATATATGGGCTTTGGATTACTTTGGTCATTTCGTCTGACTTATAATCTGCCATTCCCAACTTATAGGCATCAGTATAGAATGTTCGGGAATTTTATAATGTGTGGGAAAATCCAATTTTTTTTTTTATTATACAAACGAAAGGATATTTTTAGGATATTTGTTGTCACTTTCTCCCAAGCAGCTGCTTCAAGCTCTTTGCCAATCTTCATTGAACACCCAATAATGGCATAATCTCAGCATTACCATAAGGTATTACAATATCTGTCAGGTCTGTTCCTGACTATTGATGTAGTCTTATTCTACCTTTTATGACTAAATCAGAAACTTTTTTGATGTAAGTCTTTAATTTTTCACTTTGTCAGTGTCTAAGAAAATCCATCCTATAATAATTATCTCCCCTTTGCACAATGAGTCCAGTAGAAGGATGAGTTGAAGGCAAAATATCCAAAATACAATCAAGCTTAGGATCAATTTGGTCCACATATGCATCTTGGCAGTCTCTGTTCTACCACAGTTAACTCTCCCCTCCCCCTTCCCCTGCCCCTCCCCCTCCCCCTCCCCTCCCCCCTCTCCCTCTCTCTGTCTGTCTGCTTCAGCTGTTAACCATCTTGGACTGTAAATACAAAACTCCTTGTAACATTTGAGGCAAATTACTTAACTCTTGAGTGTTGTGCCTATTCAGGAAGCATTTGCGAACCCCAAAAGACTACCAAGGAGCTAATTCCAATGCAATTGCACTAGGGTCTTTATTAAAGCTCGAGCTTGGGCTCACCACATTCAGTGATGCAGCAGAATAGTAGGGTGAAGCCCTGAGCCCAGTTTCAAGCAAGCATTTATAGAGGCAAGCAAACAAGCAAGGGGGTTTCCAGCTTGGCACACATCTGATTGGGGGAGGATATTATGGAATTTGTTGCCCTTTAAAATGATTGACTGGGGCTGGAATCGAAACCATAAACTTAACTTCTGCTTTTCTCTTGATTGGTGGTTGTTAGGGAGTGACCTGGAAACTAGAGCTACATGCAGGCTTCTTGGTTAACTCTACCCTAACCCTAACCCTAATCGAGTTCAACCTTAGGTCAGGTTCTCTAAGATGGAGCCTGAACCCAAGAAGGATTTGGCCTGGTCTCTCATGAGTAGTTAATCCAGTGGTCGGTCATGCCAATTAATATCTCGCTTTTGATAGTCAAAGCTTCTTCCCTCCACCATGTTAACCACTGCAACTGTGGACCAGCCTCTGGTACAGCCATCACCAATCTCTTCTAGTCTTGGGGAATAATTCGATTTTGAGTAGCCCAGTTATTTGGGATTTGTTTCACACGGGGTGAGTGATCCTTATATGAAATCATCGCTTCTTTAAAACATCTCAGATCTATTATTTCATTAGGACACAACCCTATCTCATCATAATCTTGTTCCACACCATTAGCAGGCATACGCTGTATGACTACCAGGAAACTGATGGTCATCTTGTAACCCAAGACCACCCTTCTTATAACTCTGGTGGCATGGTTGGTTTGAGATTAACCCTTTCTTCCAAAATGGGCTGTTTCATCAGATTGTCCTCCTGCTTTTCTTTGACCCAACTGCCCTCTGCCACAGTGTCTTTCCCTCTTTCCTCCGGCGCAGGAAACTCTTGCGCTCTTGCTCAGCCACTGGGACCGAGAGCCCTTTTGTTCTCCCTTTTCCAGTGCTCCTCTCCTCCCCAGCACTTCCACCTCCACCTGCAATTTTTGCAGTTGCATAGCCAATGCTACGACCTTTCAGAAACGAGGGAGCAGAGTAATCTTTTTGTTTATTTCTTTCCCCTCCCGTTTCAGCTATTTTTTTGGTTTCTCAGGCCTCTCCATTCCCACCAGCAGTTTTCCCAATCGCTCAGCCATTCTCACCACCTTTTTGGAAACAGGTTATAGGGGGAAGAGAACACAACAACAGCAACCAGAAAATCCCCTCTGAGCAGGGGGGTCCTAGCACTGGCAGGCACAACAGATTTTTTTTGCTGGCATTTTGAAAAAAAGGAAATCCATTCCTTCATCCCCCCACTGTTTCCTCTGCGGCATTTGGAATCAAATTTCCTATTCGGCTTCGTCCCGTGTTAGGTGTCACTTGTAACTAGTCCTTGGCTTCTTGGTGGGTTCTTTCCTCCTCCAGCCTTCTCCACCCCCCCTTTTTTCCAGCCCCCTTACACTAGGTAAGAGAAAAAAGGATAGAGAGGAAACCAAAGCCATCCCTGAATAAAGTCAGAGATCAGAAAGAGGTTGACATTATTGTTAGACTACTCCCTGCTGATATTGAGTTCCTTGGGGCAAGTTTGATCTTCACCATCAAAATAACAAATTTCTTCTTGTTTCTTTTTTGTGCATGACTACTTAACAAGCCATGACCACCAACAATCCACTCTACCTCTCAGGGCCCTAGCATTTATACACCCTCTGAAAAGTCCCAAGAATTCCAAATATCACACACTTGTAGAAACTCTCTGCAACTGGCAAAAATCATACCTCTGCTAGAGCAGGAATCAAATCGTCATCAGCTGCTGTAGACAATCTTGAAGCAGCCTCACATCCCACACCTGGGATTAAAACAAAA
Source organism: Rhynchomys soricoides (assembly GCA_019843965.1). Lineage (NCBI taxonomy): Eukaryota > Metazoa > Chordata > Mammalia > Rodentia > Muridae > Rhynchomys > Rhynchomys soricoides. Next base: position 13,422,484 of record JADRCH010000008.1, read on the forward strand.
GTACATTCTTATAATATTTTTGTGTTTAAAAAAATCTAAAACTCCAAAATTGTCACTATGCTCAGTCTACAAGCTTTTCCCTCGGATCTCATGTCTGGACTGCCACCCAAGGAAGGGTTCCACCCACTTTTATGCAGGATCTTCTCTCTTCAAATAACCTGATCAAGAAAATCCTTTGCAGTTCTGTCCAACTGTCTTTCAGTTAATTCCAGATTTAGGCAGATTGACAACAAACACAAAATACACCACCCAGCCTGGGAGCTTAGGAGCAGTGTTTACAGGTGTAGCTGCTGAGGGCGTGGCGGCTTGAGTGTAACGTAAGACTGTGTTCCTCTATCACAGATTTTCACACAAGCACACACAACCCAGCCTGCTCCACACTCCTCAGAGGGTTAACATTATAGCTGATATCTTAGCGGTTATTGCTGTAAAGAGACACCATGACCACCACAACGCTTATAAGAGAAAGCATTTAACTGGTGCTTGCTTATAGTCTCTGAGATTTAGTCCACTATCATCATTATCATGTTGGGAAGCATGATAGACAAACATGGTGCTAGAGAGGCAGCTCAGAGGTCTACATCTAGATCTATGGAGAGAGAGAGAGAGAGAGAGAGCGCACAACAACCTAGCCTGGGCTTCTAAAAACCCAGACCCCACCCGCAGTGACACTTTTCTTCCACCAAGGCTATACTTCCTAATCCTTTCAAATAGTGCCACTCCCTGGTGACTATGTCTTTAAATCTATGAACCAATGGGGGCCATCTCAACTCAAACCACCATAGGCTTCCAGGGAGCCACTTAGGCTAACTTGATAGTGTGATTTGTGGCCTTTGCCTGTATGCTAAGGCATGTGTGGAGAAGCACAGGAATGAGTGGGAGTGCCAACTTACAATTGCTGCCAAGGCATGCAGCTTGATGCAGGCAGGCAGACATGTAGGATTCCTGAGCGTCACTGTTTAAAAACAAACCAAAAAAACTTAAAAAGAAAGCAGAAGGGAGGGTGGAGAGTTGGCTCAGCAGTTAAGAGCACTCATGGTTACTGAAGAGGACTCCACCCCCACTTCAGTTATGGAGACCTCTGGCCTCTGCAGAGCTACTAATGATCATTTTTAAAGAAGAAAACAAAGCTGGATGGTGGTGACACACACCATTAATCCCAGCATTCAGGAGGCAGAGGCAGGCAGATCTCTGGGAGTTCAAGGGCAGCCTGGTCTACAGAGTGAGTTCCAGAACAGCCAAGGCTATACAGAGAAACCCTGTCTTGAAAAACCAACTAATTAATCAATTATTTTTAACAAAAAAAACAAAACTCAAAATGTGTGATCTTGAAGTGACTGGGAGATTAATTACTCCTTCAGGCTCCAGTGTGGTCTGATGTAGAAAGGGCCACCTACACGTTGGTTTTGTGCCTTATCTCCTGTGTTTGAACATGCTATGTTCAAACATGCTCTTGCCCCTCCACCATTTTAATAGATTCTGACACTTAAAATAAGAAACTTTATGGCTAAAATACTCACCACATAGGGAAGGGGCTAGAGAGACAGCTCAGTGGTTAAGAGCATTTTTTGCTCTTGCAGAGGACCCAGGTTTATTTCCCAGCAACCCCTACGGCAGCTCACAACCATCTATAATTCCAGTACTAGGGTATCTAATATCCTCTTCTGATTTCCAAGGGCACTAGGCATACATCTGTTGCATAGACGTATGTGCAGACAAAACATATTTACAAACAATAAATCTTTTTGTGGTTTTGCTTTGTTTTTTTGAGAGAAAAGTTTTCTGGGTAGCCCTGGCTGTCCTGGAACTTGCTTTATAGACCAGGCTGGTCTTGAACTCAAAGATTCTCCTGCCTCTGCCTCCCAAGTGGTAGGATTAAAGGCATGTACTAACACACCTGGCCACATATAATAAATCTTTAAAAACAAGCAAACAAAGAAAACCATCACATAGCTCCTTACTGTATGTTATATGAACATTCCCCTGGAACAAGGTTCATCAGACAGGAAATAAAGGAAACACGGAAGGTGCAGGAAGGTGTGAGTAGCTCTAATATTCACTGGTTCAGTAAAGTATACTTGTGTAGAATGAATTATTTGGTTTGTCATCCATGCCTTATCTGGGATGAATGGACATTTGTTCTTGTATGCCCAGGAAAAGTCACATAATAACCATATTCTGATTCTTTGTACCTCTAAATTCAAATTATGCTGTTTCCTAGGAATTGGTTTTTACCAACATATTCCAATATAAATGTGTTTTGTGAGTTGTAACACCACATAGGCATCCAAATTCCATGAATTTTGTTTGTTTGTTTGTTTGTTTGTTTTTGGAGACAGGGTTTCTTTGTCTTGGCTAACCTAAAAATCTCTCTGTAGACCAGACTAGTCTTGAATTCATAGAGTTCCACCAGCCTCTGCCATCTGAGTGCTGGTTTTAAAGGTGTGCATCAGTATCACTGACATAAATGACATGAATATTTTAAAGAAACAAATGATTCCAGATTACTAATTGTGGAGAGATTTTGGGGCCACCTGGCAAGAACCTGACATTCGGCCAAGGACAAAGAAACAGGCTTCAGGCAGGAATCTGACATTAGGCTAGAACACGGAAGTAAGTTCAGGTAAGAATCTTAATTTTAGGGTAGAACCGAAGAAGTAGGCTGCAGTCGAGAATCTGATTTTGGGCTTGGACAAGAAAGTAGGCTCAAATATTTCAGTCATCCTGACAAGCCCTCAGAAACAGCGATCACAGGAATTATCACAGACTTTTGGCAGGAGGATGGCAGGGTCAAGCCTATCTTGGGCTCTGTAGTGAGTCCTAGAGTTTGTTTGAACAATAATGTAAGCAACTGCTTGAAAACAGTCTTGAGGATATAGCGTATGCTCTGTGCGTCATCAGATCTTAAGGAAACAAGAGGCAGTGTGGTGAGGGCAGCTGCCTTCTCCAAATCAGTTCTGGCTGATCTCACCCTGTCTTGTCTGCTCAGTTCGACGGCACAGTGGTTCATCGGGCACACTCTAGGTCCAGTATGCACAATGGTGCAGTGAGCACATTCTATGTCTAATATACACAGAGAGCTGAACGGTGCCTAGTCTCCAGGAGCAACTTGTAGCACTTGCAAAATTACGACATCACAATGTGACGTTGTCATCTACAAAGTTCACACTTGAGGATAACACAATTGAGTTACAGCCATTCATCCCCACCCCTGCCAAAAGGTTTTAAGTATGTTTAAGATGATGTGTTTGGCCACATTCACCGATATCCTCTGCCACAGGCTAGACACTGAAAGTTTTGAACAAGGTCATACACAGACTCGCAGATATGCTAACAGTAGGAAATGGACCTTGGCAGTTCTTGGCTTGGGACTTAAAAACATCACAGTTTCTGCTGAGCTAAGTTTTCCAGGAAAGAAGTATCAGCACAAAGAATACCAAATGATTCAAAATAAATGTTTCTCCCTTAAACAAAGAAAAGCAAAATACCTAGTAGGAATTCTGAAAGAATACGTTATTGTTTTGTTTCAAAGGCCATTTTGCCATCTGGTTTTAACTACCAAGTATGCTGGACAAATAAAGTCTGTTTCTGTTTGTTTATTTTTTGAGACAGGGTTTCTCTGCATAGCCTTGGCTGTTCTGGATTGGCATTGTAGACCAGGTTGGCCTCAAATTCACAGAGATCTGCCAGCCTCCAATTCTTTTGTGTTTTGGGATTAAAGGTGTGTGGCCAGCACAACTGGCTCAGTTAAAGTCTTAAAATCATTTGAAAAGCTGGCCCAGCTGCTGAAGGCTCCAATTAATTTAGGAATCCATTCCACTTGATGAAGAAATGAGGAGAGGTGGCTATTGCCAGGAAACTAATCCACAGCACAGCACACTGGATTCAGCAGACAGATCTCCTTCCCATCTTGCTCAGTCTACAAGCTTCTTCAAAACCAACCTCAGCCCAACATGGTGGTTCACCTGTAACCCCAGCACTTGGGAGCCGGAAGCCAGCCTGTTCCACATACAAATTCCCTGGCCCCAAGAAAAAAGAAAAATTAAAAATAAAAACCCTCCAAGAATTGCTTCCCTCCTCTGTGCCTCAGGAAGTTCATGGTGCAATGAGCCTACAACAATTCTGGCAAGCTCCAGAACTCTGATATTTCTGGCTAATTCCTATTCTTATTGAAACTGTTGTGACAACAGGCAGAAATGCAAAGTAGGGCCTGGTCATCCTCAGCTGTCTACTTGCACTGTGGCCTATTTGCAGGTCCATCTTCTCCTGAGATGTGACCTGTCTCAAACGGCTGTCAGATGTACTTCTATAACTCAGACCCTGGCACACTGTACAGGACATACCGCAGCACCAACGGTTAAGAGCCTTATAACCGTTAAGTCACTTACAATGTGACTGTGACCAAGTTCCTCACTTGCAGTAGAAATGGCAATTCTGAGTGGTCCATGGGATAGAGAAAAATGCAAAGCTTACAGTCAGAAGCCTAGAACAGTAATCCACTATTGTAGATTTTACGTCTTTACGTCTGCGCGTAAAACATAGATAAAATTGTAAATAACAAATCACCAAAATGGGCCTAAATTCTGGCCAGAAAACTCCTTGGTGGCTGGCACTTCACCTCTGACAAACAGCAGCCTTGCGACAGTCCCAGGTGAGGGCGGAGCTCCGGTCAAAGGGGCGGAGTCCGGCGGGCGAGTCACGCCGCGCGCAGGGGGTGGGGCTTTAGCGCGCCGATCACGTGAGCCTCTGTTGACACTTCCGGGTGGGCTGAGAGCGAGGCGGTGGACTGATTTGGCTGCTGAGGCGCAGGCATGGCATACCACGGCCTCACTGTGCCTTTGATCGTGATGAGTGTGTTCTGGGGCTTCGTGGGCCTCCTCGTGCCCTGGTTTATCCCCAAAGGTCCTAACCGAGGGTAAGTGCGCCAGGCCCGAGGTGGTGGGAGCGGAGCACCCCAGTGGGAGGATCACGGAGAGAAGGATCGTGCGTGGAGGACTACTGCGGGAGGATGAGGCGGGGTGGACCACAGTGGGGAGGACCGCATGCGCTCCTGGAGCCTGTCAGTGTCCCCAGCCGGAGGGTGAGGTCACCTTTGGCAGCCCCTCCCGGAAGTGAATTTTAGGGAATGCTTTTTGTCTTGGTGGACTGAAAGCGAGCACACTGACTGAAGAGAAGTTAGGGTGCCTCCCAAGCTACTCTTGCTGCTTTGGTCCTGTCTTTCATGCACGGGAGGCGTTTTGCTCAAACTTCAAAGAAAGGGACCTGAAAACTGAAATCTCCCTCTCTGTGCCCATGCTGTCGCAGTTGCGGACTCTGACAAGCTTGCTGCATAGCGTTAAGCTCAGCCTTTGCGTCTAGTGGGCCCAACCCAGGAGAGGGTGCGCCTCATCTAAGCGAGGTTAAATCACTCAGAGCTGAAGGTATTGCTTAGAAACCTCTGCGTCATACCTTCCAGGGCGCTCCTGCCCTTGCTTATAAACGAGTATTTTTACAGTGGTTGGCCAAGATAGATTTTCATTCCCCCACCTAAGGTTTTGCTGAATGCTGCTTTCTCTGTTTGGAGATAAACTTCTGTATTGCAGTGTAGAACAGACCTCTTCAGAGGAGCCTGGGACACCCTCTTTCTAGTTCCTCTTTTGAATTAAGTAGTTTTTTCCCTCTCAACTCAAGATCATGTGTAGATGACACTTGTACTTAAGTAGTAGTGTGTCAGAAACGTCTCTTGCTTTAATGGATTACACACTAAATGGTGGGTACATAATGTTTAGCTCCACAGCACTTTGGAGAGTAGACAATGTATATCGAGTGGGACATTTTGATTAGAGGAAGTTTTACTGTGATTGTGATATTGGCTTTTATTACTGTCTGGAACATACTGACTTAAAAACTTTTTTTTTCTATTAGCCTAAGAAAACACTTTTAAAGATTTATGTATTATTTATTTTATGTATATAAGTATTTGGCTGCATGTATGTAAGGGCATCACGTGTGTGCAGTGCCCACCGAGGGCTTTGGATCCCTTGGAATTGAAGTTACAGATGGTTCTGAGCTGTCACATGGGTGCTGAGACTTGAACCTAGGTCTTCTGGAAGAGCAAGTGTTCTTAATCAAAGAGCCATCTCTCTGGGTCCTAAATAAACGGTTCTTTAAAGGGGAATAACAGGTGCATTTCTGTCATTTATAAGCATCAACTCCCACCTCTCAATAACAGTTCTACAAGATCATCTTCAGTTTATAGCAGCTAATATGGTGTCTGAGTTCTGGGGTTATGGAAGTAATTTGTATTAACCGAATTCATTTAGACCCCTTTTTTATCTCTTGGAGTTAAAGACAACAAAATGCCTCTGTTGTGTTTAAACCAACCCTGTTTCATTCCACCACTGTCTGTCTTTCTGGCCTTCATCCCAGAAGAGCTCTTATTAACATGCCTAGTTTGGACCACTCCTTTCTTAAAACTCGGCTCTCTCCATCCTTGGCATCAGGTGCCACTCCTGTTATGCAGAGTAATGAAAGCCCTGTTGCTCACCACAGTCAGGTTCTATTTGACCTGCAGTGAGATGGTATCTGGGGCCCATTTGCTGGCTCCACTGCAATCCTTGTGTTTCTTGCTCTTGGCAGGATTGAGCAGGTCTTGAAATGGTGCCTCCTAGGAGTTATAGGCTTACATTTTAGGAAACACTGCTCCAAGGTGACTGAGCTCTTGTGACCTTGGAAGATTTAGTTAGCTTTTCCATGTTCCTATGTTTTACTGAAACATGGACATTTTAGGGTTAATTAATACCAGCTCCCTTCTACCTCCTCCTCCCCAAAAGATTGTAAATCATAAGATTTTTTTTTTATTTATGCAAGGACTGGCCTGCTAAATGAACTCAGATGATTTTTTCCCTGTGTTTGTGTGTGGCGGTCGATGGGGTGTGGGTTGCTGAGAGGTGAACCCAGAGCCTCCACCTTCTAGACAAGCACTCGGCCACTGAGCTGTATCCCCAGCCACCATGATGAACTGAATATTTAATACAGGAAAGCATTTCTGACTTGTGGGATTAGGAGCTTTTCACTAATGAAATAAGGCACTGTGTGAAAAGGGATTGAAACAGGGCTTCTCTGTTGAGTCTGAGAGACCCTTGCTCAGTGTTTTGAAAATGGGCAGAGAAGAGAGTATTGAGGCCTGATGAGACAACAAGAAGGTGGCTGCTAGGGACAGGCCCTTCCTGAATGCGGGGGCAGTGGGGAACCAATCCCTTGCAATTCTTTGGATTTTTTCTGCAGTGGGACATGGTAGGACAAAACCCAGCCTGTGCCTGCTGTCCTGAGCAGTCTGTCCTTCACGATCTCCCTCTTTTCTCTTTAGGAGCCCACAGATTCACCAAAAGCTTCAAGCCCTCCTTACCAGATGTGGAGGAGGATCACACAGGGATTAGTAGACCAGAGGTTATGTCAGCTCCAGTTGGTTGGGTTTTTTTTGAGCCTGTAGAATGTAGAAAGTCACATAGGAAAGGCTGGCTGGTGACCTCAGGGGGTCACCGTGTCTGAGCACCCCACAAATTGTTTTCCAGTCTCCCCTTGCATGCTATGGCATGTTAAGAGCATTTAGAACTCTTTCAGAGGACCTGAGTTCAATACCCGGCACACACTTAACTCCAGCTCTGAGGAAGCCCAATTTACTCTCTGGCTTCTGAGGGCACTTGCACTGGTGTGCATGCATGCTTATACACACATGATTAAAATATCATTTTTTGTTGTTTGTTTCTTGAGACAAGGCTTCTCTGTATGGCCTTGGCTGTCCTGGAACTCACTCTGTAGACCAGGCTGGCCTCAAACTCAGAAGTTGCCTGCCTCTGGCTCCCGAGTGCTGGGATTAAAGTGCTTCACCACTGCCCGGCTTAAAATAAATCGTTTTTAAAATGTCACATCCCAAGGCCATATGTCGTAATAGATTTATACATGTTTGCCTTGTGAATACATATGGGTGTGTGCACATAGCTGTGTGAAGTTTTGCTAAGACATTTGAAAGTGAATTGCAGCTTAGGGCTCTCCTGCATAGCTCCTGTGGAGCAGGTTCTTAGTTTTTATTAAAGATTTATTTATTTGTTATTTATATGAGCACACTGCTGCTGTCTTCAGACACCAGAAGGGGGCATCAGATCCCATTCCAGGTGGTTGTGAGCCACCATGTGGATGCTGGGAATTGAACTCAGGACCTCTGGAAGAGTAGTCAGTGCTCTTAACCACTGAGCTATCTCCAGCCCCTGGAGCAGTTGTTTTAAGGGGAATGTTTTCCTGTGGCAGCTAATACTGGTTCAAAGGCCCCTCAGCTGTTTCTGTTCTCTAAGATATCTTTTGGGTAGGACAGGAGACAGCAGAGATTTGAAGCTAGGCTTGGGAGAACATGAGCAGGAACTTGGCACTGAGACTCATACACATGCGCTGGCGGTGGGGGGTTATGGTAAAGGCACTTACTTGCCTTCAGGAATAAAGGGTTGAAAAGAAGAGTTGGAACACTGACCTTCTGTCGGTCCTTCTGTCCATCTTTATGTAGGCTAGGCTAACCTCAAACTTGCCATCCTCCTGCCTTGGCCTTCCAAGTGCTAGGATTACTGGTGTGCACTACCACAGGCAGCTGGCTGAAGGGTTTAGATTACAAGTGGCTACACGGGTTCTTAATGTATTGTATAACTGTCATGTTTCTTGTCTCTAAAATGCATCTAGAGGTTTTAGAGAGATGCTCAGCAGTTAAGAGCCCTTGTTTTCTTGTAGAGGATCAGGGTTTGGTTCTCAGAACTCACATCGGGCTTAACCACCTGTAACTCCGGCTTCAGGCCATCCAAGCTCTCTGGCCTCGATGAGTGTCTGCACTCATGTGCACTCCCTCCCTCAAATGATTAAGATGAAACTCATCTAAGTCCTGACCAACCTTTGCTACTCACTTTGCTGTAATCCTTGTCTTCGTGTGCTGCACCCCTGGCCTGTATAAGCTTACACTCCCGATCAATCAGCCTTTTCATTCACTCCATCTCTATCTCCTCAGCCTGCTTCAGCCCAGTGGAGAGATCGAGGCAGAAATCAGGCCAGATTTTACCAGTTTTCTTCTCCTCCCTCCCAGTAACGTTTTGGGCAGAGGCCTTGCAAAGGCTGAGATAGATAGACAGACAGACAGACAGACCGACAGACAGACAGACCGACTGATCTCTTCTACTTTACCTCCTGCTTCCCACACCTTCTTCCTCTGAACCCCCAAGACCCCTCTCAGCTCATGGCCGAGTTTGCTGTCCCACTGCTGGGTACACTCAAGTCTGCAGTCAGACCCCATCGCTTGCCAAGGCCTCAACACACCTATTTAACATCGCCACAGCCCTGTCTTCCTTCCCCACTTTGTTTTCTGAGATCCTTCAACATGCTCATGATGATTGTTGTCTGTCTGTTGTTCATATGTGTGTTGTCTGCTCTCCCCTCCTCCCCAGCCTGCAAGCTTCCCAGGCAAGGGCAGGATAGACTTCATTTTTTAAAAACATTTACTTAATTTTTATTATATGTATATAGGTATTTTGTCTGCACGTATGTCTGTGAACCACATGCATGCAGTGTCTAGAGATTCCACAAGAGGGCGTCAGATCTCCTAGAATTGGCGTTACAGACAGCTACTATGTGAGTGCCAGGAACCAAACCTACATCCACCAAAAGCGCAACCAGTGAGTGGTCTTAACCGCTGAGCCATTGCGTCAGCTACCAGGGTAGACGTTTTTAAGTCAGCTTAATCCATTGCTTCTTCTCTAGAGTTCCATATACCCTGAGTACTCTGGTAGATCTGTGCAGAGAAAGAATGTATCAATAGCTTAACCACAGGAAATGCAAGCACAGAACTTCTAAAGGCTTAGCAAAAATAAGCAGGCATTCCGACATTTGTCTAGTTTGCTCCTGGGGTGTGGCAGTCACTGCCTCCTCCGGGAAAATGTATTGAAAGGATATCTCTGAGAGATTAATCCGAATGACTGTGGAGAGAAGAGAAGGACAGGAAGAAAGTTTTGAATCTGTCTGGAATAAGTTAAGCAAATCCAAGCAGTGGATTTTCTTGCTAGCAAATGAATGAAAAGGAAGAAATCCCCTGGAGAGGGGGACACTTCTAAGGACAGATCCACAGCAGGCGCGCGTGGGTGGGCGTGCAGCAGAAGCAGGAGCTGAGCGTTAAGAGGAGATCAGTTAGGTGACAGTGCTTATGAGCAGTACTGTGTCTGGACTGGACCCTAGGCTTCCCTTGTGCTTGCTCTACCACTGAGCTGAACCCTAGCCTTGGGGGCTAAGATTCAGAAGTGGTGCTTGATTTTTATTATTTTTCAAATTTGTGCGTGTGTTTACATGTGTGTATAAACACATGCTTGTAGGTACTCATGGAGACCAGAGATATCAGATTAAGGGCAACAGTGAGTGCTGGGAACTGAACTGGGTCCTCTGCAAGAGCAGGATTACTGAGTTTTGAGTTTTAGAGATGCTGAAATTCAGCTGGTTGGAGACCCAACTTTTATAAATAAACAGAGGCGGGGAGAGGTCCAGCTAGTGAGCATAGTTTTAGCAATGTTAATTCATTGCCAAGAATAGTATCAAATAGGGCAGCTCTGTCCAAATGAATTGTTGGTCCAGACTTCTCAGTTTCTGATCAACCTGTGGTATCAGCATATTCCCTTAAACACACGTGTTTGGTTATGTACTTCAGCATACTCCTTAAACACACGTGTTTGGTTATGTACTTCAGCAACTCCTTAAACACACGTGTTTGGTTATGTATTTACACTGTCCTTAGTACTCCTGGGGCCCACTGTAAGGTGATAGATGTTTGGCTAAGTGCAGGTCTGTTGTCTCGGTATGCAGTGTGCATTCTTGCAGTGCGCATTCTTGCAGTGTGCATTCTTGCAGTCTAGGAGAGCAGGAAGGGATGTAAACCCTTCTGCAAGGTCTGTGTGCTCGCTGATGTCTAATGTTGGGTTTTTCTTTCTTTTTTAGAGTTATTATCACTATGTTGGTGACCTGTTCAGTTTGCTGCTACCTCTTGTAAGTATCTTGTCTCTTGTACATAGTTGTTCTTAAAAGCAGTTATTCTTATGTAAATAAAGTATCAAAAAAAGCAGTTATTGTTGGTATTTATAATGTGTTAATCGACACATTATGGGTCATTGGCACATAATATTTGTTTAATATCTACAAATGGTATCCTCAAATTGAATATGCTCAGAATTTCACATTTTCCAGTGCTCAGTGTGTTAGGTAAGCATTGAAGACAGGAGTACAGCTGTAATTTAATTGCTGTGAAAGTAACGCTTACAGTTACTTATAATTTTAAGTATATAATTATGTGGCTTTATATCTTACTATTCTGAGTTATTTATTAAGTCTACTCATTTTACCTACGGTCTCACACGAGTGTAATATCTTTTTTAAAATTAAGAACATTTGTTATTATTACACACACACAGTTCCTCCACGACTGGAGCTACAGCTGACTGTAAGCCACTGTGTGGGTGCTGGGATTCAAACCCAGGTCCTACAGAAGAGCATCAAGTGCTCAGGTTTTTGGTTTTTTGGTTTTTTTTTGGATTCTTTGGGGGTTTTTTTTGAGAAAAGGTCTCTCTGTTTATCAGCCCTGGCTGTCCTGGACTGGCTTTGTAGACCAGGCTAGCCTCGAACTCACAGAGATCTGCTTGCCTCTGTCTCCTAAGTGCTGGGATTAAAGGCTTGGACTATCACTACCAGTCTAAAATGTGAAGTAGGGTTTTGTTTTTTGTTTATTTGTTTGTTTGTTTGGGGGCTTTTTGTTTTTTTTGTTATTTTTTAAAACAGATGTTACCTGCTGTTAAAATTTTTTCTTTGTCGCTAACCTGCTTTTTAAAATTTTGTTTTGAGGTATGGTACTGAAGACTGAACCCAGGGCCTTGTAAACCCTGAGCCCCCATCCCTAAATAAAGTCGTTCTTTCATTTTTGTTTTATATATATTAAACAAATATAATTATTAAATAAACATATAATACTACATATATAAATTTTCATTTTTACGTTTTCCCTTGAACACAGTCTCACTATGTAGTCCCGGCTGGCCTTGAACTCACAGAGATCTGCCTGTCTCTGTCCCCCAAGGTCTGGGGTTAAAGGGTGCACACCTCCACCCGTTCCTTCTTAAGGCAATTGTTTATCTGATGTGCAGAAGTGGAACTAGGATTGTTATAAGGTAGAGGAAGGATAGTTTTTTTTAAATCATTATGAGCTTTATCAAAGAATAATAATCCGTCTCTGTCTGAATGGGTTGGATCTACTCGTGGATGAAAGCTGACTTTGTATAGGTAGGATGATTTTCCCCTCAGCCCACGTTGGGATACTACTCTTCGATCGTCATGAGTGGAGAAATGGCAGAACGTCCTTGAGCTATTTTATAGATGGGTCTCTCCTCTCTCCTTTCCTGTAGAATATGGACCAAGCCAAATTGCAGACGAAAAACAAACAAACAAAAAACCCTATTTTAATCAACTCTTGGAGCAAAGAACTACCGAAAAGTGCTTGAAGGGATATGATTTCTTCTTTGTTAAACAATTGAAACATAGGCTACACACGGCAGAAAAGCTGCCCCTTTAAGGAATGTCCGAGTTTGCTTGCTTTCTTGTCAAGATCTCACACTATAGCCGCGATAGTCTGGAACTTACTATGTAATCCAAGCTGTCCTCACATCCACAGCAATCCTCCTGCCTCAGCCTCTCTGTTCAGTCAACTAGACACATAATCTAGAATATCCTGGATATAGAGTCTCAGTCAGGAATTATTTGGGTTGGGTTGGCCGATGGACAGACCCATGGGACATTTCCTGGGTTAATTGGGGCAGGAAGACCCTCCCTGCACTTGGACTGCATCTTCTATGGAAGGGTGGAGAAAGTGGGCTGAGTACAGACGCTCACACTCTCTGTCTCTGCTCCTGACTGGCCTGTGTTAGCGCTTTCAGTTCCTGCCACCTTGACTCCCCTGCCATAACAGACTATGCCCTGGAATCATGAGCCAAACAAACCCTTTCTCCTCTAAGTTGCTTCTGTCTGGTATTTTATCACAGCGGCAGAAATGAAACTAGGGCGCTCCCAAATGTGGGGTTATAGGCATGAGCCACTGTGTTCATACATTCTCTTCTCACGGAGAGGTTTCTAGCCCCCTGAAATTTTGCTCATGTGGTGGGGGTGGAACCGGTGCTGGCCAGAGTATTGTTTAGTGTAGCCATGAGCAGGAAACAAGCAATTCCGTTCCATCCTGAGTTGAAAGTCTGGTTCCTTCTGTCGCTGCACCTACAATGTCTAGGTAGCTGGGCCTTCTGCGCTAAGGTTTTTAAGGAAGTGTGTAATGAGAGCTTACTACTGTTGGCTTTCTGCATACGCCTTCGGTGACTTCTCAGCAAGGCTTTAGGTTTCTGTAAAATGTCCTACAGGTGCTAAATGATCTCAAGGTGCCTGGCCGCACCAGCAGTACGCTTGTTGGTTGTTTTGGCTAGAGACTAAAAGAGTTTCCAGCTGATGGCTTAGCCTCTATGGTGGAAGTCTGACATGGACCAAGTGGAGTGGTTTTCTTACAGTAGCTAGCTGTGGGGAAAAGAGCAAGTTCATGTGTCAACAAGAAACCTTTATTTGAGACGGCGGCTCCCTGTATCCCTGTATGCCTTGGCATTTACCATGTAGACCAGGCCAGCCTCAACTCACAAAGACTCACCTGCCTCTTTCTTACAAGCATTGGGATTAAAACTTCATGCTCAGCCTGATTTTGACTTTCTAAACCTACTGTATTCTCTCTGTAATTTTACAGCCTTCAAAAATTACCAACTCATGGGCAAGCCTGTTTCACCCCCTCAGGTTCTCTTCTACCTTAGATTATTTTGAGGCAAATGTAGTTTATTCTATAACCACCACGTCAGACAGTACCACCGTATGTCACCATGCACCATAGGTAATTCCTCTGTCTCACCTGCTGCATCTCACTTCCTGATTGTCTTACTGATTTCATAGTTGGTGTGAATATGAGCCACAGAAGTGTGACATCTTGTACTTGGTGGATATGTTCCTGAGGAGGTGCTACATTGGCACTCCCATTGACATCCTTGGGTAAAAGCCAGGGGTGCTGATAAATAAACATTGTGTCCAGGACACTCCTCTCTTGTTCCTGTGAATAAGCTTGTGGTCCAAAATGTATTCAGTAGTGCCAGTGTTAAGAAACCCTGACCTCAAAGAAGGGATAGAGAGAGAAAAAAGTGAGAGAATTGGGTAGAGTCAAACCTGAGCTGCGCCAGTGCTGACATGTGGCATGGTTGTCTCTTTCCTGGGCCTCTGCTTGCCATAGTTCCAGTCACTCAAAATCAACTGCAGCCCCGAAATATTAGTATTGGTCTTGATTCCCTCAAGAGAGGTCTGATATCTTTCACTGTAGTGTCTTCAGTCTTGCCGATTTCTTTCTGTTTTCTAACTTCTTTGTATGGGAACTTCAGTGTTCCCATAGGGGTGTGTGTGTGTGTGTGTGTGTGTGTAGGAAACCGTGTGGGTAAGGTTGGTTATCTGTGATCCAGGGTCTACTGGATGTGTTGGAGCAGGACCCACATAACTGAGGTGGGATTACTGTTTAGCTGAAATGTGGCTGAGAAAGGCCTTATAGCACAACCTCTGCATCAGGAGGCTGGGCTGGGAAAGCTGAAGGGTTGACTGGTGGAAAACCAACTGCATGCTCCTTAGAGAAGTCCCTTTGCACAAGATGGAGGGGAACTGTTTGAAGGTAGCACAGGGGGAAGCAAAGATGTTTCTGACCTCATTGCCCAAGAGTAGTCAGCTTTCTGCTTGAGAGAGCTTGGAGAAGTGGGGGAAGAGCCAGCATCACCTGGAAACCGTGGAAAATATACCTGAAAAGAGATGTGAGTGAGGCAGGTAATTAGAGCTACAGAGACCACAGGGTGAGGACTTAGGAGAGGCTGAGCGAGTGATGAGACTTGGACTCCTGCGGTGGTTTTGTTTCTGCTGTGCTAGAGTCCAAGTTGGGGTCTACCACATCCTCCCTGCAGGGCTCACTCCAGCCCCAAGAGAATGAAGCTTGGATCATGAGGGGTAAACCTGGAAGGTTTGGATTTGGGGCAAAATTGGGGTAAGCAAAGATAGGAGGCCCACTGAAGTTATTTCCTGTAGACCTGTTAGGTGGGCCTTGGGTCTGCAGACTTCCACAGTACTAGGCAGTGTCAGTTTGGGCATTAGGCACTACTGCCCCTCTAGGCTGCTGCCACTGAAAAGGTCAGGGCTGGCTGTGCTTCCCGCTGAAGACAGGCAGTCGCTGCCGCCCAGGTCTCAGTTGTCTTGTCTTGTTCAGTGCTAGGCATTGAGTCCAGAGCCTCGCCCACTCCTTGGCTCAGCCACACTCTCAGTGTTTGTACTATTTCCTTGCCGCTTCTGGTTTTTGAGAGAGGGTCTCAGTAGGTAGCCCAGGCTGGCAGTGAACTGATCCTCTTGCCTCTGCCTTCTGAGTTCTAGCATCATAAGCATGCACTGTCACTCCGTGCTTCACCAGATTTTGAGAACTTACTTGCTTCATTAAATGGGCTTGGTTTTTTGTTGGGGTTTTTTTTTTTTTTTTTAATTCAAAATATTTTTGCTATGTATGTGTGAATTTCTTTCCTGTCATTGATCTTTCCCCCCCCTTTTCTTTTAGAGACAGAGTCTCACTGTGTAGCCTTGGCTGGCCAGGAACTCAGTCTGTAGACCTAGTCAGTGCTGGGCTGTTTGTTTGTTTGTTTGTTTTGCCTTTCAGTTTAATTTAGTTTTGGTTTGTTGAGACAAGTCTGATTACATAGTCCAGGCTGGCCTTGAACTAAGGGCGTCAGCCTCCCAAATATTAGGATTGCAGGCACCTGGCTCTGTACACCCAGCAGTCTTTATCCTATGAACGTCTTCTAAATAAATAAAATCAGTATCATTATTAGCATGCTAACTTTAGGCTATTTTATTGTTTTATTTCATTAGATTTTTGTTCCTGCCTTGTTTTCTAAATAATATTAACTGAATGCTAGTGATTTTTAAATTTCTTTAAGACCTTATTAACCTCACTGTTTAATTTAAAAAATTTAATGTGTGTATGTGTGTGTGTTTGCGCACATGAGTGCACTGCCTGTGGATGCCAGAAGAGGGCATTGGATACCCTGGAACTGGAGTTACAGGAGGTTGGTTGTAAGTCACCTAGTGTAGTTGCTGGGAACTGAATTTGGGTTGGGGCCTCTGGAAGAGCAGCAAGTGCTTTTAGCTGCTAAGCCATCTTGGTAAACGCACGCACGCACGCACGCACTCCTCCCCACAAGCACACACTGCCACCACCTTTTCCTTACACACGTGTAATGTATCTACTTGGGATGGAGCAGGTACGTGGAACTCAGAAGGCATTCCTCAGGGCTCCATCCTTTCCTTCCACCCTGAGAGTTGTGCACATCAAACTCAAGTTGTCAGACTTGGCATCAAGTAGCTCTGACCTCAGCCATCTTGCCAGTCCCTCTGTCTGATTAATTCATGATTCACGATAAAAGGCTTTGGGGTTCCACATTTCCCGAGGGCTATTTGGGTTTCTCAGACTCCTGCTCCAGGTGGGCCCTGGGCTTTGGTGTTTCTCAGCCTGGTGAGGTCTGCAGGTGAAAGCCTGGGCTCCTGTGGTTTGACATCTGTCTGCCCCTCAGCTGTGGAGAGCCCCTGCAGCCACTCCATTCCCACCCTGGAGAGACACCATCACTTAATTCGCCATCCGAGAATTGCTTCATTTCTCTCTCAGGCACATTTATGATGCTTATGAATGGGGGAAGCAAGGCCATGGGCGGGGCCCAGCGTGTTGTCGTTCCTGCTGCGTGGAGGTAGACGGTAGAATCTTTTCAGTTATAATATGGCAGATAAGGAGATTGTTGGGGCTGGGGTTGTGCTCCATTCGTATTGTGAGACCCAGATTTCAATCCCTAGCACACACAAAGGGCTCCTTAGAAACTTTGGTTTGAAAGGCCCAGTTTAAAAAATGAGTTGTCTTGAAGTGCTGGGGGGAAGAAAGGGAAGAGATTTCAAGTTAAAATTAGCAAAATTAGGGCGTATTCCTGTGGTAGCTAAGGGGCCACAGTGGTAAGGTTGGCAGCCAGTTAATAGAAAACATGTTTGTGTCTTCTCCTCTGGAGCTTGGTGTTCTCTGCCAAGCCCTCAGGCTGTGCCAGAATTGAGTTCTTTGTGGTAATAAGACTGGAGTCCCTGTTTCCTCACTGGCTGTTAGTTAGCCACCGCCCTGCCCTTCAGACCACTCACATTCCATTCGGCCCTTCATCTTGAAAGCCCGCAGTGGCATCTCCTTTGTGTGTGATTCCTTTAGTTCTTCCCCCTACCTTTATTTATTTGTTGGAAGACAACTTGGAGTGGTTTCTGGTCCTGGAGGGAGGGGCTGTGTCAAACTCAGGCTGTCAAGCTTGGCAGCATGCAGTGTCACCTCCTGAGCCATCTTTCTGGCCCTGTCCACCCTTTAGTAGTTACAGAGTCTTGCCTAAGTGGCAGAGCATTCATCTAGCATGCAAGAAGCTGTGGGTTCCACCCCCAGCACTAGGGGGAAACAGTTTGAGGAGGGAGAATTGCCAAGGATGGAAAACCTCAGATGGGATACAGATGTCACTGGGGAAGGGAGGGCTCAGCCTATGAGGGAGCCACATTCATTGATCAAGCCAGGCCTAAGTTGGTTGAGAGCTGCCAGGCAATGGATGATCCAGATGGCAGCCAGGAGGGCAGGGTACCCCGTGCCAGTCTCTGGAGCCCATGCTCCACGGGGGTGGGGGCGTGTCCTGGTTCCATGTTGCAAAAGCTGCAAAAAAGTTACTGCAGGCCAAGGAGTTCCAGCTCAGAGAGCCGGGAGGAGCTTCTCACAGTATTCTCACACCTTCCCAGTGGCCTCCAGCCCATGCCTACAGTGTTTCCTTGGCCGTCCTCTGAGAGAGAAAGAACATCAAGCTCATTTTAAGGGTCAGTATGGAAACTCTATAGTGTTGTCTCCTTGCCACTACGGGAGAGCGGTGAGTTCATAAACCAGGCAGCTTTTGACAAGTACCTTTTCAGAAGTTAACCCGATTATTCAGGTCTCTACCCAGGAACAGACATGCCCCTGTCTGAGCCTGCTGTCTGGCTTGATGCTGTCCACAGGAGCATTTGTCACATGGTCTGTGTGTTAGAGGTAGCCTGGGACATGTGGGCTGTGGGGCCAGGAGTGAGGAGGGGTAGAAGTTGCTAATGGCTGAGTGCCACAGCCTCTGACAAACTCCAAAGTAAATCTCTTGTGCTTCCTTCTGTGGCTTGGGCACACTTTAAGCTGTCTCACAGATAAAGAAAAGCAAGGGCTTGCCAGCCACTGCAAGAGCCCCTATTATCTCTTTAATTTCTGACACTTGGAGGCAAGTATTTTGGCTCCATTTTATAAATGGAACAAGCTTGGAGTGTAAGGTCGCTTGCCTAGAGACAGTCCAGCAACTTAAAGTGAAAATCCAATTTTGTCTAGACCAAATATCCCTATTTTCTGGTAGCTTCCCTGTGGTTTCCCTGCCTTTCAAAGTGTTTGTGGGCACGTGGGTATGTTTCTGCTGTCACTCACTGGCAGAGGTTACTCCTGTTGTGGCCCGGGCTGGGAGGACAGTGGATAGAGGAGCCATCCCTGACCGGATTTCCCTATTCCTACAAGGAAGCTGAGGTCCCACCTGTGCCTCCCCAGGAGCTAGGCCGCACCCATGTTCCCCATCCTTCCTGCTGCTGGAACAAAAGCACTAAGCAGGATTATTTGAGTGCTGGGTGTGGCTCCTGTGCAGAACCGTGTACTCTACACTTGGAGAATTCTCCCAGCTGAGCCGGGGGCACTGGCCTGACTGTGGGGAACACACTCCTTTGCCCTCCCTGGTGGATCAGGCCCTTCAGCCAGCATCTCTGCATCCTCAGTGCCTGACGTGACTGTGGCCCCTGAGAGTGATTGTGGAATAGGTGGGACCACTGTAGACAGCTGAGCTACACATTGAGTTCAGGAACAGCCTGGGCAATTTACTGCAGCCCTGTCTCAAAATGAAAAATAGTAATAGCTGGGCATGGTGGTGCACACCTTTAATCCCAGCACTCAGGAAGCAGAAGCTGACGGATCTCTGTGGGTTCGAGGCCAGCTTGGTCTACAGAGGAGTTTCAGGACAGCCAAGGCATAGAGAAACCTTGTCTCAAAAACCTAAAGGAGAAAATAATAATAATAATAATAATATTATTATTATTATCAATGAAAATCTGGGAATGTATCTTGGTGATTGAGTAGCCCATAGGCTATAGGCTCTACTTTCAATCCTGTAACCCCCTAAAAAGAGGAGCTTGCGTTTGCCCTGGGCCCATTCTAGTTCTGCAGCTCCTCTAGCTGTTGCCTTGCCACCGCTGTCGCATAGGCGCCTCTCAGTTGATGGTTATTAGGCCTCTGGGCTGTGGAACCATGTGGAACAGTTTGGGCAAGCGGAAGGGTACAGTTCGTTCCTTCTGGTTACACAACAAGCCGGGTTCGGCCAGAGCACAGGCCCTTCCTCCACATCGGGTCACAGCGGGCTTTTCTGCCTTCCGAAGCTCTGTATGGTCATCAGCAATAGAGGGAAAACTTAAGTGTGTAGGTAGCCAGAAGGGCAGGCACTGAGTCCACCCAGCTGGTTGGAGAGGGAACTTCCGCTAAAATTTCAATCGAAATAGCCTGTATTATTTCTCCAGGCCTTTCCCTAACAGGTTGGGTTTTGTTTTGTGGTGTGTATTAGGATTGGGGTGGGGCTGGGGGTTGAGATTGATTTTTTTTTTTCTCCCCTTTTTATTTGAAACATTGAAAATAGTGTTGGGGGCTGTAGCTGTAGCTCAGTATTTGAGTTCTTGGTTACTGTGCATAAAGCCCTGGGCTCTATCTTCCAAACAGTTTGGAAAAGCAAAACGAAACAAATTATCCCATTGCTTCAAGCTGAATGGATGACCGGCGGTGTCTTACTTTTTACTCAGGAGGCTCCCTTGAGTCTAGGACTTTGAAAGGAGCCTGGGCAAGATAATGAGATCCACCCCTGAAAAATGCAGGACAGAGAGGGTATGTTAAACTCTGGAAGCTTCCACAGACTACCTTGAGCAAGCAAAGTGGCCTTCATTCGTTCTCACTTCTAATTCTTATTCTTTACTGTGAACAGGCACCGAAGGCTGGATTCTTCCTTCTGTAATTCACAATCAACTTAGATCTAGCTAAACCTCAGTCCTCCTTTAAAGCGGCTCAAAGGCCAGTCTTCAGCATTAGCTGGGCCTCACTTCTGGTCTGCTGCTGCCTGCTTCTGCCTACCTAGTATCGTGAGCAGCCACGAGTCACTTAGCCTGCCTCTGCCTGAGGCTCCTTACCTGTGAGTACAGCGTAGTGACACACTGCAGCTCCACGCTGCCTCCTGCGGGTGCCTGCAGTTCTCTCAGGACTCCTCTCACTTGTCACTCGTAGCCAGGAAAGAATTTTAGGATGAGTCAATTATGAAGAAAAGTTAGCGTTTATCAAGAAACAGGTTTGGCCAGGTAGTTTCTGTGGAGTAACAGTGTCTGGTGGACGAACCTGTGGTCCCAGCACCTGGGGAGATGTGGGTCATCTTTGGCTACTTAAAGGAGTTTAAGGCCAGCCTGGGCTACATGAGACAGTATCTCATGATTGTGTCTAAACCACAGTGATATATTTGGTATTGGTAGCTTCTGAGGTACCACTTTTAAAGGATTCTTGCTGTAAATGAGACCATAGACGTGTTCTTAAGCTGTAGGTCACAAGGGTCGAAGTGGCTCAGGGAAGTTAAGACGTTTTTGACTATCAACAAACCTCCTAATTTGTTGGTGAGAACCACAGGAAGTCACAGATCATAGCTAAGAAAGGGATAAGATTAAAGGCAAAGGTCAGAGGTCAAATATGCTTTGGCCTGCTGCATAGTTCATTCCTAGTTTAATGTCCTTATCTGAAATCTGTCTGTCAAAAGGGATGTTGGCTCTATGTGGGGAGTCTTCACAGCAAGCTTTGTTAACTGCACTACTGAGAGATGCTCTAGCGGCCTTCCCCTTCTGTGGCGCTCTAATTTTCTTTTTCTGCCCTGCTCCAGGGATTTCAGAAAAGCTCCTGGATGAATAGTCTGAGGTTGACACACACACCCTAGACCCCTGCAATGCTGGGAGGTGTGTGTCTGTGTGTCGATGTGTATGTTAGTGCAGAGACCAGAAGAAGGTGTAGTGTCTGGATTTGAAGTTACAGGCAATGGTGGACTGCCCAGTGTGGGTGCTGGGAAGCAAGCTTGGGTCCTCTGGAAGAGCAGCATTTGCCCCTAACCACTGATCCATCTGCCCAGCCCCGAGATGATGTTTTAATCACTTACTACACACACTCCGTGAGGAAGGATGATGGGGACAGCGTGGGCTCTAATTTATCTTTTTAATTTGATGTTTCTAAGTGTTGCCAGTTAGCTCGGTCTCTTATGAAACACAGAGCTGTTCCTGAAGGCAGCTTGCCTCTCCTGCTGGGAAATAGGGAAACCTTGGGCTTGGGTGGAATTTTCCATGACTCTCTGGCCACAGAGCTTTTCTGCAGTGCAGTGTCTGCCTGTGTTGTCTGTTCCCCCACCACTCTCTGTGTGTGTGTCTGCCTGCCTGCTTGCCTGTCTGTACGAAGTCTTACTGATAGGCTTGGTGTTGTGTTTATGTTTAATACCCTAGTTCTAAGGGTGATCAGAGACTCTTATCTGAATTAACTCTTTGTTTGTAAAGTGAGTCAGCTTAAAGTATCTGTTTTGGCCTGGTTTCCTTCTGTATCACATTTCTCATCACAAAACAGCCTTTTGTGGGCTGGGGAGTTGCACACACCTTGTACCTGTGGGCACCAGCTCCTGGCGCTGTGCTGGCTGCTTCACCAGCAGTCTCTCCACTGGTGATTAGGATCGGCCTTTTAGTCTTATGATTGGAAGGATTTCAAAAATGACAGCCAAAGGAAGAAGAGACCCAGCCTGGTAATGGCCTAGTTGGGTTTGGCCGGCCCCCTTCTTGGATGGGAGTTTAAAAAGAGACCACCATGGTTATCGTCTCCTTTTCCTCAGAGAGCAACTCCCTAGACTACATGCAAGAGATTGATAGCATGGGGTTATGCCACTGAAACTCCTTCTTCCAGGGCCTGTTTATCAGTACTCTGCACCCCCACACGTAGTAGCCCCACTCCTCCCCTCCACAGACAATCTGGATAGGAACATAGGCAGTGTGGATTCGGCATCGGTCTGGTTTCTTCAGATGTTCCGTTCCGTTCTTGCTTAGCCACCCTTTCAGCCCCGATTCCATCCCTCTCCCATGCTTTTCCTCTCTCTAGAGCAGTTACCGTCTGATATTACATAAGATCTCCAAGGAGACTGACGTGTCATCTTCCCTGTGCTGCTGGGGCCTGGGACCTAGTAATTGCTCATTAAATATTTGTTCAGTAAGTAAGACAGAATGGTTGAATAGCAGACACCTGCAGGCTGCTTTTCTTGTTATTCCTTGCTTTCGTCTTTAGCCTGGTTCTCAGATGTCACTGGGTCTGTGAATTACCTTATTAGATATTAAACGGCTTATTCACAACTTTGTGAACAGCATAAGACAAAACTGCTGCTTTAGTGTCTGAGATAATGTGAGGTGCTTGTATTTCCTCTGTAATTTGTGGGTAATACAGAGGTGTACCTTGTGATTTAGATGCAGAAGTGAATGCCCATTTGGTTCTGTATGGTAGGGCCCACAAAATGCTTGGACATGTTTTATAGTGAGGATGACTAGGAACCTCGTGGGCTGAAATCAGATCTTAACTGTACCCCTAAAATAGAACCTTAATGTCTGCACACTGGAGAAGATAAACTCTGTTTTGCCTGGAAGTTGTAATAGTGACAAACTGCGAGGAATGAAGGGACTTGGTGGCGAAGATGTCTTGAATGTGGGAAACCTCAGATATTCGGCACAGTAATAAAGTTGTGGAGAAAAGGCAGAGACTCAACTGTGATGGAGCCTTCCTACTTTGTGGATCGTCTCAAATGAAGGCACAAAGCAACCTGGGAAGTGTTCTCCAGTTCTAGGAGAACAGTGTGTGTGAGGTTTGGTCAGAATGGACTGCACTGAAGTTAAACTAACGTGGTTTCTCCACCATATATGAAGATTTTAGCCAATTTCCTAACTCTGCTTTTGTTCTTCCCCGTGAATTTTAGTTGGCTGATTGCAATTCTGGCGCAGCTCAATCCTCTGTTTGGACCACAGTTGAAAAATGAAACCATCTGGTATCTGAGGTACCACTGGCCTTGAGGATGAAGACACACTGCGCTCTGCCCAGGCGCTGAGGTGACTATGCCCTTGCCCTTTCTTGTGAACGTTGCCAGTCAGTCAGCTACAGTGTTTGCTATGCTTCTTCCTCCGAACTTCATGGCCATTTAAAGACAGCCGAAGAGCAGACTGTGGTTTGAAAATATACATGGTCTAAAGAACAAGGATGCAAGTAGAGCAAGCCATTCTCTTTGCGTGCACCTTAGGGTTTTTCCATAAGTTTCCCTTAGGTTCTATGATCACCCTGCCCTTTTAAAGAACAGTTTAGGGCTGGAGAGATGGTGCAGAGGGTAAAAGCACTTGCTGCCAAACCCAAAGACCTGAGATTGATCCCTGGGACCTGCCTGCTGAAACTGGCACTTGTCCTCTGGTATGCCTGTGTGTGTGGTTCATGACGGTAAGCTCACAGGCAGGCTTCCGACACATTAGAAAGTGAGTATTCTTAGTCTGATAGCACCTAGCAACAGGAAGAAGTGGCTAAACTGTTGAAAATTAGTGTCTTAGAATGCTTTGGGGAGAGGGAGACAAGCAGCTGTTGAAGGTTGGGAATTGTGTATGTCCATAATTCCAGCACTGATTTTAGAGGCAGGAGGATGATAAGTTCAAAGCCAGCCTGGGCTATATATAGCAAGTTCCAGACCAGCTTAAGCTATAGAATGAGACTTTGTCTCAAACAGCACAGAACAAAGAGGAAGCTGACTCAACACTGCAGCTTTTTTTTGATGCTGAGACCAGGTGGTAAACAGTGGCAGCATGCAAAAGATTGTCCACTGGCTGAGTGGCAGGTCCCTTGTCACCTGATTCCTTCTTCTCTGTTACTTTATTAAATGGAAGTTAGTGTCAGGTGTTCAGAACAGAGCCGAGCCATATTCTCA
The DNA here is from genome assembly GCA_019843965.1 of Rhynchomys soricoides. NCBI lineage: Eukaryota > Metazoa > Chordata > Mammalia > Rodentia > Muridae > Rhynchomys > Rhynchomys soricoides. The sequence continues at coordinate 13,446,732 of JADRCH010000008.1, forward strand.
GGCTGCTTTTTAAAACAATTTATTTATTTACATATTTATTTTACTTATATATATGAGTGTTTGCCTGCATGTATGTCTATGGATCACATTTGTGGAGTGCCTGAGGAGGCCAGAAGTGGGCATCAGAGCCCCTGGAACTGGTGTGAACTGCTTGTGGGTGCTGAGAGCCAGACTCAGGAAAGTAGCCAGTGTTCTTCCAAACTAAGCCATGTCTCCAGCCTCCGAGCACTTCTTGAGAAAGACTGCTATTTGCCTAGAAGCTTTGGAGTGTTCTGGAATGTGGTGGGCTCAGCTTTTGCTCCTTTAACTCAAGATAAATAGTTTTAATAGTGCACCAGGGACCTCCTTTCCTTCTTCCTTCCCACTTTGTTCCGGGCCTGGAGGTTCCAGGCCTGCTTTTTCCATGTTCTTAACCTGGTAGCACACTTAGCTCTTCTGCCTCTCGCTGCCCTACTGCGTTCACTAAACTTAGAAGGCAGGACAGCAAGTGTACATCTCTAGATGTGGCCCTGGCTTTGCCTCAGCTCCCATCAGCTCTTAATGCTTCAGATGTTTCAGGACTCAGCCTGCAAATCCTGTGCTTGCTTCCTGACCATGGTTTCTAAGTGAGTTCTCTCGTCTCTAGATGCATATGGCTTTCTAATTGTTAACCACACTTTTGGTACATTCCCTTAAATGGTTAATGGCTTCTGACTGGCTTAGTCTTGTAGTTGAATAAAATTACCTTTGCATATTATAATAAAGAATAGTTTGAAATTTTATCTAAAATAAAGATTTAGAAACAAGAGTCGGACAGACAAAGACATTCATTCACATACCCTTTTTTGAATGGGTTTCATCATTCTGGCCTTTTTTTTTTTTTTTAATTGTTGGTTTGGGTTGGGTTGGTTAGTGGTTGGGTCTTTTTTTTATTGTTCTGTTTTTGTTTGTTTTGGTTGTTTGTTTTTGGTTGTTTGCAAGACCAGGTTTCTCTGTAGCTCTGGCTGCCCTGGAACTCGATCTGTAGACCAAACTGGTCTTGAACTCATGGGGATCCACTTGAGTGCTTGTATTAAAGGTGTGCCCCACTGCTGCCCAGCTGGCCTTGGTCCATCGCAGTTCTTGGGTTTTCTCTTGGCTACCTTAGTGATTCCCTTGTTTTACACACAATATTGTGGATTCTGGATTGATCGTCTCAGCCCCATCCACAGCTCATAATTTCCACATCGTGGAGAGGGCTCCATGCTTCCTGCTCATCCAGCCACAGAACCACGCCCTATAGCACCACACTTAACTCCAGGTCAGTCGTCACGAATGAAGCTGAATAAAAAGTAGTTCCTAGTTGTGTATGTTTATTAAAAGGTGATGGTCATTTTCTTCCTTTGTGATGCTCTGTTAAAAAAAAAAAAAAAAAAAAGGCCAGAGGAAAGGTTGGTGAAATGGTGTAGGAGTTAAGGGTGCAGGCTCTTCTCACAGAGGGCCCAAGTTCAGATCCTAGCACCCAGACCGGACCACGCACAATCTCCTGCAACTCCAGGTCCAGGAGCTCTAGTGTCCTCTTCTGGACTGTGAGGGCACTGCACACACATGAGCACATAACCACCCCCCCCCCCACACACACATAAAAATGCACATATATACACATAAGTAAAGTTTAAATACATCTTTAAACAGTCCAGAGGGTGAGGAAGTCTGTCCGTGTACTGTTCATAGAAGATTCCCACAGAAACATCTGCTTTCTCGAGCCAACTTTATCATCTACCTAGAACAGAGTGTCTACAGAACAGCTATTCTGCCAACCTAGCCCAGGGACAGAAAGTGACCACAGGAACAGTCTGCTCTGACAGTGGCCACCTTAGCCTGGTGCTCCTCTCCTAGTGCACTGTAAAAACCATCCTGGAGTTAATTCCACTTTCCTCTGTGTTTTCTGGTGCTAGGGATTGAACTGAGGGTCCAGGGCATGCTGAGCATGCTGTCTGTCACGCTCTCTGTCCCGCCCTCTGTGAGGGAGCCACAGTCCCAGATACCCTCTAATTAATTCTTGAGTTGAATGTATATTGTTTGCAGTATCCCGCACTGGGACTTAATGGGACTCCAGAAGGTAGCTGTGAGCATCTGGGTGGCATTGCCAAGAACCAAGCTCGGTTCCTGGAAGAGCAGCACACACTTGTCTTTTTGGTTATGAGCCCAGCTTTAATGGCAGAGCCACCTCTGCAGCCCAGCAGCAAGCCCTCTCAACTGCTGGGCCATTGTCCAGCCCCACCGGACACTTTAAAGACGTCCTGCTCCCACTGAGCAGCCCAGCATGTGAAGATACCGACATTAAACATTTGCCATCCTTAAATGGGTGGCATTGCCATTGTCACCTGTACATAGGGTAGTCAGAATGGGGAATAGCCTGGAAGGCAGCCTGGAGTCCTGCAGCTACAGCACAGAGGGAGCTTGCTGGTCAGGAGGCCAGCAAAGGCAGATTGGAGGGTACCCATATTGGCATCCAGCTGTCTGCCCTAAGAGGGAAGTGAAAAGCACAGGAACACACTAAGTCCCCGCTCTGTGTTAGTTCCGTGTCTCCTGCTTTTGGCAAGTCACATTGCTGTCTGTGGAGTTGTATGAGAGTAACGTCATTGGTAATTGGACCTGCTTTAGAATCTACCCAAACCTGTGTGATGAGTTAGCCGGTTCTTCATCTGAGTTCTTAAAGTTAACTTTGTGTTGAGGGAGGAGGATGAGACAGAGTCTCACTGTATCGCCCAGGCTTACCTCACACTCAGCATCGGCCACCTTAGCCCTCCTGCTCACTGTATCGCCCAGGCTTACCTCACACTCAGCATCGGCCACCTTAGCCCTCCTGCTCACTGTATTGCCCAGGCTTACCTCACACTCAGCATCGGCCACCTTAGCCCTCCTGCTCACTGTATTACCCAGGCTTACCTCACACTCAGCATCGGCCACCTTAGCCCTCCTGCTCACTGTATCGCCCAGGCTTACCTCACACTCAGCATCAGCCACCTTAGCCCTCTGGGGTGATAGGACTGTGTGCATCGTGCTCAGCTTTCTTAAAATTTTCCCATACTAACCATACCCTTAATCCTCCTTTCTACTTTTTATTGTTGTTGAGACACTGTCTCACTATGTAGCTCTGGCTCAACTGGAACTAGTTCAAGACTGGCCTAGAACTCACAGAGGCCCACCTGCCTCTGCGTCCCGAGGGTTGGGAGTAAAAGTGTGCACCACCACCTGGCCCACTTTTTATTTTGAGAGAGGATCTGACTAAGTTGCTGAGGCTAGCATTCTGATTTCTTGCTGTCTCCTAGAAGGCTGGGGTTGCGGCCTGGCTGCTTTCCTGCTTTTTCCTCTAGCTCTCCTCTGCTCTCGTCCACTTTTAAATTCTATGTGTACGGTGTTTTGCCGCATGTATGCTGTAACCCTTGCTACTTTTAGTTCTTATTGTCCCTGTCCCTGTATCTCCCTCCCTTTCTTAAATCCTGTATGTCTGGGTGTTTTCATATTTATTTGTCTGGGCACTGTGTGCAGGTAGTGCCCTTGATGGCCTAAAGAGGGCATCAGGTCCCCTAGGACTGGAGTTACAAATGGTTGTAAGCCTCTGTGTCTGTGCTAGGAATTGAACTCGAGTTCTCAGTTAAGAACAGCCAGTGCTCTTAACTGCTGAGCCGTCTCTCCAGCTCTTTTGCTCTTTCTGCTCCTTGGAAGGAGGGTGAAGGACCTAGGTGTTAGAGGACCTTAAGTTACTAGAACTGTTCTGTTTTGCAGGTCACAGACAGAAGCCTTCTATGCAGAATCACCTGCACACCAGACCTCCTTCCTCGATAGTCTACTTCGGGCGTTACCTGCCTTACACTTGAAGACCTCTCCCTGCATACAGTATTTTTTTCCTTTGCCTTTTTTACACTTTGAATTATGTGCCTGCATAGCTGACTCTGAGACGTGTCTGCACTCCGCTGAGAGAAAAGGTGCTGTTCTGGGAAATCTGTTACTCTTGTCTTGAAGCCTGTGGCTTCGAATGTGGCTCTTGCCAGCTCCCAACATGAGAGTCAGCGATGTGTTCAAGAATGGCTGCAAGACAAATAAGACTCGGCGGACAGTCAGGAGTGCCTGCTCAGGAGAAGCTCTACCCAGCAGATGTACACCAAGCTCTATTTTCAGGATGAATTTCTTACTTCTACATCTTTTGGAATAAATTATTTTTCTTCTTTCTGTGGAAATCTGGCTCCAGTGTTTAAAAGCTCAGTTTTCTAAGCTCTTCTGTCTCTAAATAATGCCTTTTCAAAGTGAGGTTGTTGTCTAACCTTAGGTTGGATGTATAATCCATACGGGCCCTGTAGTTTAAGACCTCAAGAGACCGGTAAGTACTTTTCTTGATCATTCATTCAGTAACTGTTTGAGTGCCTACTGCAGGCATGGCATCGGAGGAAGCAAAGATGTTGGAAACTGGGCCCCTGCATGCTCATGAGCTCACATGTTGTTTGGGGAGAGATTGTTCATATGCATAGAGCTGTCGGATGACGTTATATGCTTGACCTTTGGTGAGAGGCAGGTACATACTGTGTAGTCCCTGCTCCTTGGGCTGAGATAAGAGGGCCACTTGAGCTCAGGACTTGGCGGCCAGCCCAGGCAACATAGCGAGACCAGTTGAGGGCAATGTCCAGCTACAGGGACAAGACAGTAAATATGGCTTGGGTAAGACTGTCCCATTCCCAGAAATCAGACAAAAGAGATCTAGGCTGATTAAAGGCTTGGGTTGGGGGTGTTTGAATAGCAGACACCTTAATTTGCTAAGTTAAGGCTGTGTTAGTTTTGTTTTGTGGTACTGGATTGACCCAGGGTCTTTTGCACATACTCTTGAGTTTTAAGAAACTCAAAATTAAAATAGATTGAATTTTCATCAGCACAGTTCTCTGACAGTTAGCCAAGAGCTATTTCCTGTTTTGCAGTTTGCGCTTTTCTGGTCGTCCTGGACTGTCTGGACTCGTGGCTTCTGTTCATAGGACCAAAGAGAGTTTGAAGTTAAAGTGTCTGTCCTCTCTTACACTGACACAAAGTCTGAGTTCAGGCTGGACTGGGACTCACTAGGCTGACCTGGAATTTTATGATCTTCCTGCCTCGCCCTCCAGCTGTCTTCTGCTTTCGTTTCTGTATTTCAGCTTTGACTCAACCCTGCTTTCTACCCTCTCCGCATACCGGGGCTTGAAGCTAGGGCCTCATACATGTGTGAGGTGACTCACATAGGTGAGTGCTCTGGCCCTGAGATGTAGTCCTAGCCCTTTACTGTCACTTGAACTTAAAAGTTTGTCTAAAAGTTTAGCTAGGGAATTGTAGCTCATGTAGATGGTCTAGCTCGTGCAAAGCCCTGGGTTCCTCTTAGCCTACCCTCTTGTCGCCACCAACACACACACACACACACACACACACACACACACACACACAGAGGATTCTTTTAGAGTTAGGTATCTACATGCTTTATATTCCCAACCAAGGAGGCTATTTTTTTATATTTAAGTATTTATAAAAATTATAAATATAAAAATGTTTTTACTGTATTTATTTATTTGGTACTGTATTTATTTATTTGGGGAATGGAAGGAGATCCCTCGTTATACATGTGGAGGTCACTTGCAAAACTGACACTTTTTCCACAGTGTCAGTTGTGGGGATTGAACTCAGGTTGTCAGACTTAGCAGCAAGTACCTTAACCCACTAAGTCATCTCAGTGGCCCACAAAGAACCTCTTTGGTTAATTTTCATGAAAACTACAAAACACTATAGATTTGAGGTTGAAGTTGCCATGGTCATGTATATGAGTGATCTGTCTTCATGTATATGTGTACACTATGAGTATGCCTAGTACCCTTAGAGGCCAGAAGAGGACATTTGATCTCCAGGAACAGGAGTTACAGATAGTTGTGAGCAGCCATGTGTGTGCTGGGAACCAAACCAGGGTCCTCTTACAAGAGGAGCAAGTGCTCTTAACTGCTGAGCAGTCTCTCCAGCCCCAGATCTATGCTTTAGAATTTCCACCCAAAAGTACTTTGTCCCTGGCCACTCACTCCTGCCTCACTCAGACTGGCCAGTAGCCTGCTCTGGATATCTGGTTAGGGAAGGAATCTTCCATTACAGATCACCATGCTGTCTCCCTCCAGAGCAATTTGTGTGACCTTTAATGATTCTTTGTCATGAAGAAGGCAACGGCGGGTATCCAGGGCGCTTCGGGCTTCCAGCTCTAAGCACTTAAAAGTGTTAACTGCTGGAGCTGGGTGCCCACAGGTTCCCTAAGAAGCCTTGCAGCCCACTATCACTGATAATCCATCCAGAACCTTCTGTTTCCCACTGTGTATCCCCCTCTCCAGCAGATTGAAGTGTCTGCCCAATTGTTTGCTGCAAAAGATACAGTCAATCTTCTTGTGTTGCCAGAGTTACCCTTCACTGAGGCAGAGTTCCTCAAGCTGCGTCACACTTGGTCCTGCTGGGGTAGCTGCAGTTGATCAGGTGGGGGAGAGCGTTAGCTGTGGTGTGCCTTGCAGTGATGGTGGAGGGCAGCTTTGGGGGCGCTTCTCATTGTTGACTGTGGCTTAATGGCAGCATAATTGAAGGCACTCACAATCCCAGCTGACCTATGTCTGAGGTTGTCTTTACTGATCTACTTTTATGCCTCTCCCTTTTTCTAATCGAATTACTCATCAGGAAGTGGTCTGGGTTACACTGCTGCTTTGCTTGTGATCTCGTTTCCAGTTTGGTGGCGTCGCTTCCTGCAGTAATCAGTAAGGATGGTTGCTGTGTTACCTGACAACACTGTCAGTGACAGATATGTGTGTGGAGGAGTCTGGGGCCGTACTGGACCAGCCAGGTGTTGATGGTTCTGAGGTAGCAACTGTCTCGCTCCAGAGCCCTCAAGGGACGAGAGAGGCCTGGACCTACAGTGTTGTCTCTCAGCTTTCCTGTGACTTTCTCCTGGTGAGGCCCCATGGCACCAGAGTGAAGCAGGAGAGCATGAGAGGTGAAGAAAGGAATTTGGCCAAACTGGAAATGGAAGACTTCTCAGAAAGATTGCTTGCAAGCCTTGAAAGGGCAGGTGCTGTTTTTGTGTGTCACTCAGCCATGTTAGTGGCTTTGAAATGAAGGGGTAATGACATCTATTCAGATGCAGGGGAAGCTTTGTAAGGTGTTTTTGCCCAGGAAGTCAGTCTATTCTTGAACCCTAGTTTCTTCATTTAAGAAATTTTAATTTTGCCTGACTATTTAGCATGCCAGAGATGGCTGCCAGGGGCACCCTCTGCTCACCTCATGCTTTTTGTTGATGTGAAAAGATCAAGCTGACCTTTGAACTCTGTCCTAAGAGGTGGGATTACAGATGTGAGCCAACACGCCCAGCTCCTACCCATCTTTTGTATTATGCAAAGCTATTACCAAATGAAGTCAAGATGGTGATTCTAATCTGCAAACTGTAATAATATGCACAGGATATTTGCCCAGTAAATGGACAAATCCTCAGAGCATGCTGGCAGTACTTTTCTGTTAGACTAAGACGACCCAGAGGGACAGCTGACTGTTCTGTTGTGTTTTATTCCTACCTAGATTTCCCTTTTGATAGGTCATTTGACTTAGAGGGCTCCAGAAAAATCAATAAAAGGCACCAGTGCCCATCCTGATCACCAAGATCATAACATGAGTGGTCAGACCTCACCCTTCCTGGCTTGCAGATTCTACTACATCACCTCAGAGTAGTTTAGAAAGCCTTCCGGTTGCTATGGATGGACCTCAGGTCCTTGTACATGCTAAGCAAGTATTTGCCCCTGAGCTACAGCTCTTTTTGTAGCGTTGATATTTGCCAATTGGATAATTGCTTTTTTCATTTGGTTGGTTGGTTGGCTTTTTCGAGACAGGGTTTCTCTGTGTAGCCCTGGCTGTCTTGGCACTCACTCTGTAGACCAGGCTGGCCTCAAACTCAGAGGTCTGCCTTCCTTTGCTTCCCAAACCTGCCACCACCACCTGGCAATATAGTCCTTTTGTGTGTGTGTGTGTGTGTGTGTGTGTGTGTGTGTGTGTGTGTGTAGCTGTGACTGGAACTAGCTCTGTAGACCAGGCTGGCCTCGAACTCAGAGATCCGCCTGCCTCTGACGCCCAAGCGCTGGGATTAAAGGCCTGTGCAGTCACCACAAGGCTAATATATCCTTCTTTTTAAAGATTTATTCATTTGATATATGAATATACTGTCGCTGTCTTCAGACACACCAGAAGAGGGCATCAGATCCCATTAACAGATGGTTGTGAGCCACCATGTGGTAGCTGGGAATTGAACTCAGGACCTCAGGAAGAGCAGTCAGTGCTCTTAACTGCTGAGCCATCTCTTCAGCCACCTAATATATTCTTTTTAACGTAGCTTTAAACATAACTTCGTTGTGTGTCTTTCTAGGTTTTTAGCAAAGGAAGGCATTTGTCCATGGCAAATCAAAATTAGAATTTAAAAATTATCTCCCCCCCTACCCCTGAAGATAGGTTCTTACTATATAGCTTCAGCCTGACCTTGAACTCACTGTTCAAGGTCAAGGTGGCCTGCAACTTGGCAGAGTCCTCCTGTCTAAGCTCCCTGAGTGCTGAGGTTTCAGGCATGGCTACCACACCCAGCTTCTGAAACTGTTTGAAATTATTGTTGAGACCCTGAAAACTGTTTGAATTTCATTTTCCTAAACATAAGCGTCGGGTGCCAGGGCTGGAGAGATGGCTCAGCAGCTAAGAGCACTGCTACTCTCCGGAGCATCTAAGTGTGGTTCCCACATGGTGCCTCACAACCATCTGTAACTCTAGTTCCAGGGGATCCAGTGTTCTTTACACTCCACAGGCACCAGGCATGCATATGATACATATATGTACATGTAAGCAAGCATATATAAAAACAAGTAAATCTTTTTTTGAAAAAACTCAATGCTTCATTAGATGTAGGCACTTTTAAATGACTGTAACTCATGCCCCTATTTGAGAGCAGATGGATTTACAGTATAAATAAAGACTTAAGTGGCAAGCGCATGTTATTTTTCCATGCTGCGTGTCTTCTAACGCTTTCTACTTAAGTGGATGAAGTTGTAGAAAATTCATAATTTTAAAAAGAAAATGACACAAAGTACTCCATAAAGGATATTTATCATGGAACAGCTGGAAACAGCATTGCTGTGCTAGACCAAAGGTTTACCAAGAAGATGTAAGCCAGGAGGTGGTGGTGGTACATGCCTTTCATTCCAGCACTCTGGAGGCAGGTGGATCTCCGAGTTCAAGGTCAACCTAGCAAACAGCAAATTCCAGGACAGCCAGAGCTACACAGAGAAACCCTGTCTCGATAAAGCCAAGAATGAATGAATGAATGAATGAATGGGTAAACAAAGGTGTGGTGATGCACAGTTAGTACAGATGGGGGGAGCAGAGAGGTACATAGATGCTGTCCCTCCTACTGCCACATTTTAATAACTGATCTGTTTAAAACTCTCTAGAAGAGACTGCAAAGAGAAAGAATAGAGTAACATCTGTAGTAGTTACTTTTCTATCCCTATCCTAAGACCCCAGGACCAAGGCAACTTACAGAAGGGAGGGTGTATTGAGGACCTAAGTTCCAGACAGGTAAGAGTCCATCACCATCACTGACAGGGAACGTGGCAGCAGGCAGACAGGCATGGTGCCAGAGCAGCAGCTGAGAGCCTGCATCTGATCCACACACAGGAAGCAGCTCACTGGGGGGGGGAGAGAAGCTCATGAAGCCTGAAAGCCCGCCCGCCTGTAACACACCTTTTCCTATGACTTCTAATCCTTCCCAAACAGTTCCACCAACTGGGGACCAAGTATTCAAACAGGAGCCTTTGGGAGCCATTCTCATTCAAACTACTGTGCCTTTAATACTTTCAAATGATTCTTTTTCTTTTTTTATTCTTATAGCACATTCTTTAGCAAAAAACGTAATCTTGTGGGGGGAGCTAGAGAGAAGGCGTGGGTCCCAATTAAAAGGGATTTCTGCTCTTCCAGAGGTGTGTGTGTCAGTTCACAACTGCTCATAACTCAGCTCAGGAAAGCCAATAACCTTTTTTTTGCCCTTTCAGACAACTACATACATGTGGTACACACACACACACACACACACACACACACATGCTTCATTTTTAACGTTTGAAAACGTTTTTATGTGTGTAGATATTTTGCCTGCATATATTTCTGGGAGCCATATGTGTGCCACCTTGGTGGCCAGAGATGGCATCAGATCCTCTGGATCTGGAGTGGCAGGTGGTTGTGAACTACCATGTGGGTGCTGGAAACCAAGCCCAGGTCCTCTGGAGGAACAGCAGTGTCTTAACCACTCCTCCATCTTGCCAGTCCCTAAGGAAGCAATGCATTTAAAAGGCAAGTGTAAGCCATGCCTGTGAGTCCCTGGGACGTGGGAGAGTCTCCAATCAGGGGCCAGCCTGGGCTGAAGAGTGAATTCCAGACCAGCTGTACTACATAGCAAGATCCTGTCTCAGCCAACACAAATGTAATAACTTAATGAAAAAAAAAGTTTGCCGACTAACGATAAAAGAATATTAAAAGACAATCCCTGCGGATTGTGAATGTCCACAGAAAAATGCCTGGTAGGAAGTAGTCCACAGTAGTGTCATGAATGATGACTTCTTTCACAATTTTGTATAGTTTTCAAGTTGTCACTAAGCATGTATTACTTCTTAACACATGCTTTTCTTAATGGAGGGGTTGTGTTTCTGGTGGACTATTGTCAAAAAACTTAGTACTTCCATCCTCCCCCACACTCCCTGAGCATTCAGGATCAGGGGAAGTGAAGTCAGATTTATTGAGACACAGAAGCTATTCTGAATCAGCAAAAAGCGGTGGGTTCACAGGGAACTTGTGAATGGCCCTGGCAGTTCAGAGCCTTCAGGGTGTGAGGCCTCTCTCTGGCTTCCTTTTGTGTAGGTGTTCACAGTGACCTTGTGGGGTGATGAAAGGGAGCATTGATGTTGATTCTGCCCACATAGAAAGTGGAAATGTGGGGCTGCAAATGTGCTGGGGTCCCACACAGGTTAAAGAAAGCCCCAGTGTTCCAGCCAAACAAGAGTCTGTTTTGGACTATCATCAGGATTTTGGCTTGGTTTCCAAAGTGTCTTCACACTGACCAAAGAGCACTATTACTACCGTGAGTTGCCATTCCCAAAAGGGAACAAGCAGGGTAGATGTTTTATAAAGCCAGTGTTTGAGGAAGTATGATCTAGGAAGCTGAGAGCGACTCTCTCAGCCCCCCAGTGCTTTTCAGCAGGTATATCCAGCCAGCCCCTGTTTGTACAGGAGGAGCCTAGTTGCAAATGATAAGCAAACTGGTAACCCTGCCCTGTGCATCAAGGGAGACACACCATAAAGGGCTGTTGATAGGGCTGGAGGGGGGGTTCAGAGCTTGCCTAGCAAGCTTAGACCCTGGGTTTGATCTCCATCAACCTTTTTTGGGGGAAAGGGGGTAGCTTGGGAATGGGAAGTGGCTAGAGAGATAGTACAGCTGCTCATCCTGGGGACCCATGTTCGGTTCCCAGTACTCACATTGGGTGGCTCAGAACTGCCTATAACTAACTGCAGGGGATCTGACGCCATCTTTTGACCTCTACTGGCACCCATATATATGCGCTCAGAGACACACACAGGTACACATAATTGAAAAAAATTTACAGTAAATCTTTTTGCTTTATGTGTTTACCCCGACTCCCACCCCATCCAGTGCTTCCTAGGAAAATACATTTACTAAGTAATGGCATTAAAAACACTAATGCTGGGAGAAAGGATTTTGAAGAAAAAAATGGCTTTTAGTGGCAAGCCTATAGAAGGAGAGAGCTTAAAGAATTCCAAGCTGAGAAGAGAAGAGGTTGCATGGCCCAGGAGAGGTAAACAATGCAGGGTTGTGGTAAACTGAAAGAAATTGAGGCTAGGAAGCAGCTACCTTGACCATAGCCTTCAGCTCCTACAGACCAGCTGTGCCGATGGGTTGGCTGCAGGACAGGGACGGGGAGGGCAAGGAGGAGTTAAGGATTGCACCTAGGTCCCTGGTAGAGGAGATCCGATAGCATTTCAGCTTCGACCAGGACACAAGCGATCCAGTAGCCCCGGCAGAGTGAAATTTAGCAATAGACAAGTCTTGTTGACAGAGCTCAGGTGTCTGCATGGGATAGTGGCTGGGGCTCCATTGCATGGGGTCTGGAGGGCAAGAAGGTCTAGCTAGGGATGAAAATGTAAGAGGTCAGCACAGACAGCTGGGGTCATGGGTATTCGTGATTGTGTGAGGAAAGGAACGGTCTAGAGGCCCTCACACTCATGCACCCCTCCCCAAGAGGCAGGCCAAGGAAGGAGTCTGTGAGAAGAGCCATCTGAAAGCACCATGGCCCAGGTAGCTGTCAGCACCACCCTCCCCTTCACCATACCAAAAATTGCATTTACATTAACCTATGAAGTAAATAGGCCACAATCCTGTTGTTGCTGGAAAAACAGGTCAATGATGCACTGAATTCTCGTCTCAGAGGTTCTGCTGCCTATAAGTCCTAAGTTATAGAAGACCTTGGGGAACTGTAATGAAATACGCAAGGCAGGCTACTTTATAAAGAAAAGGGGTTTATTTTAGCTTACACTCTGGAGGTTGAAAGTGTAGGGCTCACATCTGCTGACAATAGGGACAGTGTCCAAAGGCAGCACAGGATGTCACACGGCAAAAGATGAGACATGTCCAGCCTATAAAAGGACCAGGAGATTCAGGCACAGAGACTTCACCCGAAAGGTTTTAAACCTCATCACTTCCCAAGGGCATCAAAACACCACGATGAGGTTCCTACCTTCTTAATGCCATTCAGCTGAGATCAATAGGAGATACAAAAGGCCTTGGGGGCCATTTAAACCAATAAACACAACCGGTCCTTGTCCAGCTTGCCCTATAGCCACGTCTCATCCCATTTCTGAGACCTCAGAAGAGCTGTTTTGGGGTTTACCGTTTTGAGGTTTACCGTGGCTCACTGTTGTTTAGCCTGTAACAACATGGCAGTTCCATTTACCAGTGCTCGGGCCTCGGGTGCAACAGCAGTTGAGGGAACAGCCGGAAAGATGACTCAGTGGTTAAGACCACTACTGCTCTGGTAAAAAAAATAAAAAATAAACCTTGAGCTTGGTTCCTGACACCCACATTACGTCACTCACCCCCCACCTATAACTCCAGCCCCAGGGGACCCAATGCCCTATTCTGGCCGCTGTGGACACCCACACTCACAAGTGCACACACCCACATATAGAGGCACACATGATAATTAACATGTAAACAAACAAACCGAAACACAGGAGAGTCTGCTCTTAGGACTCAAGGCTGCCACTGAGTATCCACGACATTTTTTCAGGGGACAATTCCTCCCCTTGATCAGTCATGGTCTTTCTCCCTCTCAGTTGTGTGGTATTTACGGCTTTCCCTAGCTCAGACGGTTCCCTTGTGTTTAAATATATGCGATACCTCCTATTAGGAGCCTACCGGGCTGAATCTGGTGGCACATGCCTGTAATCCCAGTTACTCAAGGAGATTGAGGGAGGAGGGACTTGAGTTCTAGGCCACTGTCTATCCTTTGTGGGGACACCTCCCTTGTCTCAGCTCAGCTCTGTAGAGCCCAGGCTCTCTCCTAAGGGTACTTGGCCCCTCTGGCTTCTCACAGCAATCTTTGCTTATCTGTGTGGACACAGTTGTCATTTGGTTAGTTGTTTGGTTGATTCTTTTGAGACAAGGTTTTACTGTGTAGCCCTTGCTTGCTTAGAATTCATAGCATGGATGAATCTGCCCTTGAATGCTTAGAAATCCTGCCTGGATTCTAGGAGTAAGCCACCAGACCTGGCCTATTGCAGGAGGCGTTCAGGGATGCTCGTTTACTTAAAGTTAGTATGGGGAAAAAAAGAATCTCATGGGAGAGGACTTCTAATTCAGTAAATTCTGATCTTTGGGAATTGAGTTAACACAAAGCAATGTCACAAGTGCTCTAAAGTTACAGACTTTTCGATGCTTTTTCCTGTGTTGAAAGTTGTGATGCAGGCCGTGGTGGCACATGCCTTTAATCCCAGCACTTAGAAAGCAGAAGCAGGCGAATCTCAGAGAGAGAGGGAGGAGGAGAGAGAGAGAGAGAGAACTGTGTGATGATACTTTTTCTCTTCTTTTCCATATTTATGGTGCTAACTCCAAAACCCAAAGCTTTGTATAAGGCACCTGCATAGCCACTGAGCTGTAGGCCCGATTCCCCCACCTCCACCTGGTCTTGAACTTGTCCTCCTCCCACCCCAGCATCCCTAGTATCTTGAGATTGCAGGCATGCATGCATTACCAGGACTGGCTGGGTCTTTCAACCATTTTTGAGCCAAGGTCCTGATCTTTTTGTTTCTTATTTGGCTTTGAAAATTATGTAGCTGGTCCTGCATACCAGGGTGTCTCTCTCTGAGCTCCATGGTTCCTAGCTGGGATCCATAAATTCCTGTATCTATGGTGTTCTGTAGCCCCCCTCCCCCCAAATGTTCAGAACCATTTTTATTGGTGATAACAGCCAGCTGTGTGGTGCATGCCTTACTCCCAGGTTCTCAGGAGGCTTGGGCTGAAAGAACACAAGTTTAAGGCCTGCTTGCGCAATTTAGTGAGACCCTGTTCTAAACTAAAAATAAAAGGAGCTGGGGGGGGGAGGGGGCAGTTCTCTAGCATTGCAGAGCCCTGGGGTGTCGTTCAAGCCTTTGTACCTCAAAATGATTACAATATTAATAGCTAACATTTAGGCATTGTTTGCCATGTGCGAGCCTGGTTGTTTATGTTGCCAGACTGTAACTGGGTTGGATCGGGGCAAAGAGCAGCATAGCACTTTGCCTCCTTCCTGATTTCAACTCCTCCGTTACTGACCTTCTGAACAAAAGAAACTCACCACTGGATCCTCCCTTCTCCCACGGTGTTTGCAGGAGCCTAACGCTGCCCTTACCTTCCTTATTAAGAGGAGGGGTAACCACTGCATATTTTGCGATAATTCCCACATCGATTTGATCATTACTTCTCTCTCACAGAGGTGGCTGCCTCCTCCTCCAGGCTGGGAAGAGGGGACTCCCTGGCAGACAGGTACTAGTTGCTAGGAGCTAGTGAGTTCCAGCCAGCTCTGTGGGCAGAATCTTCTGGCTCTCCCGAAGAGGAGCAATCTCCAGCACAGTAGCAGTTGGGAACTCTTTGGAAAGGCAGGCTACCTCCCTGTGGGGACCTAGAGAGAGATACCTTGCAGGCTAAGCTAACCGCTGAGATGGGTACTTGGCCCTTCCTGCTAGCATTGCCTCTTTTGACAGAATCTGCAACTGCTATTGGGTCTTGTTAATCAAGTTTGTGACTCGGTGATGTAGTTGTGGTGTGCTGAACCCATTAATTGCTTTAGTGAGCTTAGGCTCTGTGAAAACAAAAGGAAAACTGAAACCTAAAAAGCAAGCTGATGGGCAGGTTCTATCTCATAGCTGACCGGCTTGTCCCGGGTTTTTCTGCATCTCAGGGAAACTTGTGACCTTGTAAATTTTCATCAAATCAAACCGTTGGTTGTAGAGGCGCTCTACCCTCTGCTCTCTTAGCTTTGTATTACTTCTTTCCCCTAGAAGTCTTTCTGATTGTTTACTTCCTGCCCTTGAGAAGCTAGCCTTGTGGTTATACCAGTTTGGGTTTTTTGTTTTTTTTCTTTAACAAGCTATTATGGCTACGGGTCTGGGTTCCTGACTCTTATCGTCGGTCCCTCTGCTTCTGGCTTTTATCCCACTCTGGCCTCACCAGCAGAATGCCTTATTATACCTGTGTGTAGGGAGTCTTTCCACAACAAACGCTGGATTGTTCTCAGTCCCTGGCCTCCCGGTTTGCTATCACTTACAGCTACTGAGCTGAACAGTGTATGTTCAGCTCGGCACTGATAAAACAAAATTAAAAACCTGATTCATTGTCCCAGGAGTGTTCGGTCAGCAAAAGAGATGAAACAATTTTGACAAGAATGCTGCATTGGAAGATAAGCGGACAAGTTCAGCTGCCTGCCGCCACTGCTCTGCCAGGGGACATTTTTCTTTTCTAAGGGCCTCTCTCTCTTCTAAGAAGTTTCTGGTCACATTCCTCCCTGAGAGGCAGAGATGGCAGAGCCTCTTATGCACCAATAGTCCTTCAGATCACCCTGGGGGGGCAAGTGAGGAGAGGGATGTAGTATCAGACAGGTTGGGAATTTGCCCAAGTAAGCTAACAGAAAGGGGCACTGAAGCCTGTGGCTCACGCTTCCGTCAGCTCGAGGGTACATTCTCATGAATTTGGTCATCTTCCCTCAGTAGGGTCTAAGGTCCTTCGGGGTGAGAACAGTGTCTCATGTGTACACGTTCAGTATTTGACAAAACAAATGTCCATTCCTCTCCTTTCCCTGAGTTCTCAATAAAGATAGGCTTGGATGTTTAACTCAGTAGCTAGAGCATATGCCCACTTGGCACAATGAAGAAATAATGCCATCATACATGGCATGAATAATGCAAGTATCATATGCTGTGCTTAGATGGGTAAGGGGGGAAGAGGAGAGGAGTGAGTGTTTAAGCAGACTGCACAGAGAAGAAGGGGGTCTTGCACCTTGGAAGATGGGCTAGCGTTTGGATCTTAATTAGTTCAACAGATCTACAAGTCTTGTCCTATGCCATGGCAGGCCTGCTGCTGAGTGTGGGGTAGGCTTTGGAATCAGGATACATAAATAATGGGGTATTTCAGGCTGAACTTGGTACTTTCGGGGAGAAATGAGAAACTGACACTCAGAGCTATCAAATAAGGACACTGTCCCATTGAGAGATCACAGTGGGGACAAATTCACCCCCAAAGAATACGTCTTAGATGAGATGAATGAGGGATGGGATCCAATTACCAGTGTCAATGAGTCTCTTTTAGACTACTCAGCAATACTGTCATCTTCTCAGGAAAAAGTCAGTACCAAATATCAGGGCGACACAGCTTTTCCTGGAGATCTTCCAGGTTTGAGTTAATTAGTCCCACTTTTGAAGCTCTGACGTCTGACTATATCCCACAATCCAGATTGTCCAGAGAGAAAACGCTTAGTCCCAAAAGGTTGACACTTAAAAAGATGTGTTGGGAGTCGCCAGCAGAACCCAGTCTGCTAATGAGGATTCACACATGGAACAATCTTTAGGTCATAAGGCAATGTAGGGCTGGGTATGCTGGTACCCATCTGTAATCCCAGTGCTTGGGATCAGAGGCAGGAGGATCAGGAGTTCAAGGACAGCCTTAGCCTCATAAGGCCCTGCCTCCAAACAAACAAATAGTAAGAAAATGCTAGGCTTTTGACAACCTTTTTTTTCTTTTTTCTTTCTTTCTTTTTTTAAATTTCTCTGTTTTTCATGTCATCTGAATTTTCGGTTGCACTTGCCAGCATTTCTTTGCGTGGCTGAGCACTACTTTAATTCTCCATTAGAGCACACAGGATCATACAGAATGACGGAGAACAATTTGAAACCCTGGTTGCCTTGGGTCTCAGCTTAAATTAGGCCAAAGTTTGTTTGTTTGTTTTTGAGACAGTATCTCACTGTGTACCTCTAGCTGGCCTAGAATTCACATAGATCTGACTTCCTCTGCTTCCTGAATACTGAGATTAAAGGTGTATGTCATCATTCTCTGAATCTTTCTATTTTTGAGAGAGGAATACCCTGTGTTGCCCAGGCTGGCCCTAAAGCCCTGGAGTCAAGCTGCTTACCTGCTTCAGCCTCCTGCACTCTAAGGTTTAAAGTGAGAGAGATTTCCTTGTATACAGAGACTATCTGTGAAGCCTTCGAAGAGCCTAAGCAACTTAACACTTATCAAATACATTTCTGTACTTTTATTTTTTGAGGCAAGGTCCATGTAGTCCAGGCTGACCTACTGGAATAGAGGCATGAACCACCATGCCTGGTTCTTTTGGAGCTTTTGAATATTATCCCATATATGATGCCTGTTGAAAACTAAATTACTTTGAAGAATTTAGTGGCATCCAATGTATCTCTTACTATGCTTGTGCCATTGTATCACCTTTGTGGAAAATCTTGATTTTCTGAGTCAGCCTATTCTAGTTTTTCTGAGGAGCATTGTTGCACACTTTTGGAAGTGGCATGCCAGCTGGTCACCACTTTGTGGCTAGGATAAAAACCTTCTAACCCTCAAGCCAATATTATCCCAGAGTCTTTCTGCCAACTTTGTGGTAGAATCTGGCTGCAAAAAGCCCCCCCACACACACAAACCACCGATCAATTAGGAGCCTGTGGTTTGACTCCATTCATGGCAGGATATAGTCAGTTAACAAACCTTGATTGAAAGTCTGCATTGCCCAAACTCCATCCCTTCCTAGACAACAGAAAACATAAAGACTGTACAACAGTGTAACTGACCAGCAGATGCCACTAATGGCAGAGCCCTGTGATAGGATGTGAGCCTGTTGCCTGGTGGATATACAAATGCCTGTGTCTGAAAGGAACTGTGATAGAAGGACTAGCCTTCTGTGGGAAAGCTTCCAAGTATGGAATTCTGAGAAGATAAATAATCGAGGGTCAAACTCCTGGTGTTTTAAAGCATACGCCCTACAGAAACAAGTCCAGGAAACCTGGCTCCAAATTCTCAAGCCAATTTTTCTATTGGATTTTTTTTTTATTTCAATTTTCAATTCCACCTAATGGAGAAAATTAGAAGGAGCCATGGTCAGACTTCACGAGGTAATTGTAATTCTTTTAGTTCCTGTGTGGTAACTACCCATCGAATCGTTGGGTATCAGGGCCCTACTTGTGGTTGGCATTCTG
Source organism: Rhynchomys soricoides (assembly GCA_019843965.1). Lineage (NCBI taxonomy): Eukaryota > Metazoa > Chordata > Mammalia > Rodentia > Muridae > Rhynchomys > Rhynchomys soricoides. Next base: position 13,465,557 of record JADRCH010000008.1, read on the forward strand.
GGGGGAGAGATTTACTGTTTTATTTCCTTCCTATGGAGCTACAGTTACCTATTAATCTGAAGTCCAAAAAATTTGTTTTAGCCCAGAATGGTGGTTCAAGCTTGCAATATATGTGCTCAGGAGGCAGAGGCAGGAAGATTGTCATGGGTTTGAAGAAAGCTTGGTCTAGTGGCTGTTAAATTGCTGAGTTGCCCAGAATTACCCTTACTTGCTATTCAGTCTACAGCTGGTCTTCCAAATGATATTCTTGGAATAGTCTAAGGCTACTACTGTTCATTATGTGCTAACTATAGGGCAGGCATTCTGGTAAGTGCTTTATATGACTTATTTGTTAAACAATCTTTTTATTTTTGTATTATATATGCACATGTGTATACAGTTTGTGTGTGTTTGCTTAAACTCATTGTGTGAATGTAGGCATGTACATGTGGTCCAGTGTTCTCACTGTTTGAGATAGGGTCTCATCATCACTGTGTGTCAGGCTGGCTGGCCTGAGAGTTTCTGGGGTTTCTCCTGTCTCAGACTCCCATCTCTCTGGAGTGCTGGGATTATGGATGTTCCTGATATACAGCCAGCTTTAACAGAGGTGCTGGGGACTCAAATTCAGGTCCTCACAGTTGTGTGATAAGTGCTGTGCCCACTAAGCCATCTTACCAACCCTATGGGATTATTTCACCCAGTTCTTACACCAATCCCATTTTTACAAAGGTAGAAACTTAGCTTCGTGGAGCTTAAATAATTTGTACTGGTTCACATGTGGTGAAGCAAGGATTCCAATCCAAGTTATTACTAAGCCAGTAACATAGGGACCTACTATATAATATGTCTGGCATGGAGGGCAGAGGACAAGGGACATTGTTAATCCCACACAACCTTTGTCAGGATTATGATCTAGGCAAACTTTTTATCTTCAAGTTCATGGTTGCTTGCTTTTGAATCAGGGAGCAAATTACAGTGTAGTTCATGCTTGCCTTGAATGGAGACCCACCTGCCTCAGGCTCCCCAGTGCTGGAGTCACAGATGTGTGTCACCACATCTCATCCAGTCCATGACTGTGACACTGAGACTCTACTACAGTGGTTCTCAACCTGTGGATTGTGACCGCTTTGGAGGTCAAATGACTCTTTCATAGGGGTTGCCTAAGACCATCAGAAAACACAGTTATTTACATTATGACTTACAACAGTAGCAAAATTAGTTATGAAGTAGCAATGAAAATAAGTTTATGGTTGGGGTCACCACAACATGAGGAACATTAAGGGGTCGAAGCATTAGGAAGGTTGAGAACCACTGATCTACCACTTGCCAGGGTCTATGTGCATGGCGGAGGGGGTTCTTCTTATTTTTGCAGGGGCATGCAATTCAGTGTAATTAAGAATACATTTCAGTCCCCCCTGCTTCCACCTCCCCAGTGCTGGGATCACAGGAGTCAACCACAACACCCCCTTCCTCCATCCCCGTCTGCTTTGAAGCCATTGTACTCCTCAGGGAAAACTGAGATTTGGAGGGAATCTGATGAGGTTTCTCTGTCTTGATCTTTTCCTATGCTTAAGAAAGTATGTTTTCTGTGTTCATATGTGTGTGTGGGTGCAGACCTTTAACCCCACACCCAGAAGACTAAGACAGGAGGATCCAGAGTATAAAGAGAATTCTGGAAACACAGGCTGTGATCATTAGGTAGGTTATTTCTTGAACAATAATTCTGAAGGGTTTTTTTTTCCCCCCTTTTTAAAAAATGGTTCTTTTATTGTTTGTGTCTGTTGGGAGAACTATTTGGGACAATGAACCTACCACATACTACACATCTAATAAACTGTCAACAGGATTAAGAGGCATAAGTCATCACTTTGTCACAGGTTAGACAGCCTTGTCCACTGTCCATAGATCATCTAGTAGCAGTTGGTACAGCCGAATACAGATACTATCCCAAAGGTGCACGCAGCTGACTCAGGGTCTGGGGATCCAGACTCAATAAACATGAGCTGATGAACAAACAACTGAAGGCCAATTCTATCTGGGAACAGGAACGTCATTTACCAAACAGAATGTCGACGCAGCCCCCTACTAATTAATATTCCTTTAATTTCCCGTGGTTCAGTTAAACTGTAAAGTGGGCATTCGGACTCCTCGGTCCTCATCTTAGTTCTGAGCCTATAGACTGAATGTGGAAGCCTCTGAAAAGAACATCACGCACGAACGCGAGCTTGCTGCTCGCCATCCCCAGCGGCCCACGCCCACGCTCAGCAGCAGCCTCCAGAGCCCCCGCTCCGCCCTCTCTTCCTGGTTTTCCCCAGCAACCCGCCCCTCTGGTGTCACGTGACAGGGCGCCAGCCGGGCCGAGCCCCTGATTGGCCAGACTTCAGGGCGCCTCGCGATTGGCCTGGGGCGGCGGGCCCCCGCCTCCCTCCTCCTCCTCGCCGCGGCCCACGTGAGGGGGGCGAGTCACGCGATTTCCGGGAACCCGTCAGGAAGGACATAAACAAAACAAACCGAGGCAGCATGGAGAGGGGCCGCGGCCGCCGTAGCGCGGCCGGACCCAGTGCCTGAACCGCCTTCAGCCTCAGGTGAGTGCCGAGCGGCCGCAGGGGCGGGCGGGATGCGGCGGCAGAGAACTGCGGGTGTGAGGCGCGGGTGCCCGGCTCCGGGCGAGCGGGGCGGGGGCCGCCGGCCCGAGGGCGCGCGGCACGGGGTCGCCGATGCGAGCCGGACCGGGCTTCCCCTGCGGCCGACGGTTATATAAAAGGCGGGCGTGCGCGGGTGGGCGGGCGGCCCCGTTAGGGCCGTGCCCTTTGCGCTGCCGGGAACCGAGGACCGCGACTGCCGGCAACCGGCCTGTCAGGGCGGCGAGCGGGTGGGAGGGGCCGGGAGGGAGGGGAGGAGAGGGGCGTGTGAGGGAGACCGGCACAGCTGGCGCTAGGAAGGCCAGGGACGGAGGAACGGGCCGAGAGAACTCTGGGCAGGGGCGTCGTGGGGCTGCTGCTCCCCCCGGCCCCTCCCCGGAGGCGGCGGGCGACGGGGGCCTCCCTCTCGGGATTTGTTTATATGTCCTCTCTAAGCAGCTTGAAAGGTCCGGAGGCGGAGCCCTCGTTGTCGAGTGGCGGCCGATGCTGTCCAATGGAGGAGGCGGATGGGGGCCGTGGCGCCAATGGGTGCAGGGAGGCGGTGCCGCGGGCCCCCAGTAAGTTAGGCTGCGCTGGGGGTTGGGCCGGCGGGGCGGCCATATTAGATGGGAGGGGACGGGCCTGGGGCGGGGGGGGGGGGTCACTGAGCGGGGCGGAGACGGGGCAAAGGGCGAGGAGCTGAGCCGGGCCGGGGGCGGGCCGGGTGTGGGCTAGAGTCCCGGAGGATCCGGAAGCTGCCCGGAGGAGCCTGACCTGGCTGGGCTGCTCCCGAGTGGAGGCGGCCAGGGAAGTACCGAGGGCAGTCTAGCCTCCCAGGGGGCGGTTCCTGGGACTAGATGGAGCTTAGTCTCTGGCTTCTCCTTCTTGGTCGGCCCTCTGTTGCTTGATAAATCCTGCCGCCGAACCCTGTAATCGCCCTCCTTTAACAAACAGTTCTGCTGTTTCTGAGCAGTCTTAAGATTACTTTAAGGAGGTATTTTGGTAGTTAGGGGGTGTGTTTCTGTACCAGGCCTCCCGTGTAGAGGCAGGCATTCAAAGGAACTTCTGCTTTTCTGAGTATTGCAAAGAGAAAATTGGGACTGGAAAAGCAGACAAAATCGAGGAATGAGCGGCGTTTCTATTTTTTTTTTTTTCCCCTCATGTGGAAACTTTCCAAATATCAATACCCCTGTGCTTCAAGTCTTAGTTGTCTCCCTCGCTCACATAAATTGGAAGCTGACATACATCACCTTCATGAGAAAACTGAGCCTTGAGAAAAGTATCTAGGTCTGATGAGTCTTTAGGACTATGTCTTTCCAGTTCCAGCAGGTGAGAAAAAGGATGAAAGTCTGACTTTTTTTTTTTTTTCTTTCTTGAGACAGGGTTTCTCTGTGTAGCCCTGGCTGTCCTGGAACTCACTCTGTAGACCAGGCTGGCCTTGAACTCAGAAATCCGCCTGCCTCTGCCTCTGCCTCCCAAGTGCTGGGATTAAAGGCGTGCACCACCACTGCCCGGCTGACTTATTTTTTAAAAAGCAGAAATAGTAATACTTTGTAAATTTTGTGATCTATGGTAAAATGATTGTCACTTGAGTCTTTAAAATATTTTTGCAGTGTTACCTAGTTTAAAATAGCTGAGAGATACGCCAAAGGGAAAAATGTTGTGGATACAAAATTGAAAATGTTTTGGCACCATGTTAGCCTTCTTACATGCTTTTTTTAGCTTCTTTTAAGATGAGCATATAACCTGCAACCACATTTATATTGTCAAAGGTACTAGGCTATTAATACATCTTTGGTTAAGTACTTAAAAGTAGGAATACATCATAGATATATCACCCTAGGGGGCTCTTCAAGAGTTGAGCTGAAGAATATTAACAAATAGTAAATAAATTATTCATCAACTTTGGTATTGGTTCTATGTGACTGACCCTCAGTTTTGTTAAAACTCAGTAAAGATATAATCCCAGGTTATTTGATATATTTTTAAAATTAGATATAATTTTTAATTTTTTTTGTTTGTTTCTGAGGCAGCATTTCTCTACATAGCCTAGCTGTCCTGGAACTTACTCTGTAGACCAGGCTGACCTGGAACTCAAAAAGATCCATTTCCCTCTGCTTCCTCAAGTGCTAGGGTCAAAGGTGTGGGCCACCACCATTCAGCTATATATAATTTTTATAGTAAATAGAATATTAGCCTTATATTTTTATCACTTAATGTTCTGTTGCTAAGTCCCAATCTATCATAATGTCACAATTAGGTATAAAAGGGTATAACTAAAGTTAAAATCAAGAGTTGTTTGGATGATACCTAGAATATTTAATCAAGGGATGTTCATTGTCGTTTTGTTTGAAAAGTTAGTTTTCATTGCTTATGTAGTAATTTCTTAAGAATGACAAATATATACACTAGAGCCTGTTTTTGGCTAAAATTCTTCCCTATGTTTAATATACTTTGGGATTTACAAAATGTTGTTATTGAGACAAGGTTTTACTTTGTAGTCCGGTTGGTTTTGAATTCCTGGGCCTCAAGCATTTCTTACCTGCTGGGACTACAGACAAGCACCACTGTGTGCAGCTCAGGAATTTTTAGTATAGTAAGAATAGAAAAAGAGATACTTCCAGAAGCAATATTGGGTTTTCCATTTACCTTGTCATTCTGTATGTTGCATAACAAACTGAAAACCAACTTTAATGAAGAAAATAACCTATTTGATTGGTATAAGTCCTGGAGTAAAAAGATAACTGATAATAGGTCCTTGGTGGTGGTGGCAGTGACTAAATCCATGGGATGCTGGGAGTACAGAGACATTGTATCTTAACTGTAGTAGTGTAGTGTAGTAGTTTTTGTTTTTGTGTTTTTTTTTGTTTTTTTTTTTTTTCCCTGTGTAGCTCTGGCTGTCCTAGAACTCATTGTGAAGACCAGGCTGGCCTTGAATGCTCAGATGTCTGCCTGCCTCTTCCTCCTGAGTGCTGGGATCAAAGGTGTGAACCACCATACTTGGCGGGGTAGTGGTTCTTAAAATAGTAAACTGAATTCACTGTTAGCTTTTAAATTTTTTAATTTTTAGTCAAGACTGATGAGAGGATTTTGAGTCATTAGCATAGGCTTGTTTCCAGTTAGGTTTGTACCTGGCTGTTTTGGCAAAGGTCTCACTGACTTATTACATTTAGTAGTGTCTCATTTTAAGGTAAACACATTGGCTGGTCATAAATCTGTCACACTATTTTGTTTTGTTTTATAATGTGGGGCCTTGCAGTGTTGCCCAGCTTGGCTTTGAATTTTGTGATCTTCCTGCTTCAGCTTCCTGCATCACTGAAGTCGTAACACTATGCCACGGTGCCTAGTTGTTGGTTCTAACTATACCAGGACAGGGGTAGTTGAACTTTTTACTGCATAGGATTAAATAGTGAATATTTAATAATCTCTATAGTGACTGTTCAGCTTTGCAGTTTGTATGGTGATGACTGATAAGATAGTATAGAAGACATATTTGGGCTATATACCAATAAAACTTTATTTGCAAGAGTATGATGTGTCTGTTGGTAGCCCATGGTCATTGTTAACCTCTTTTTTAAGACATTGTCTTGAAAATTTTTGCAGAGGGAATTGCAGAGGATGTAAATACACACTTCAGATAGTATTGAATCAAGAGTCTATTGTATATATCTCCTACCTTGAGAAAGTTTCATTGTAAGAACATAGGGCACAATCTTATTGAAGAATTTTACATCCATGTAGATGTTTTGAAACTCTTTACAAAGTAACTATTAGTATATATTAGTATAGTCCTGTTTCTTTTAGAGGTGCCCCCCACCCCATTTCTGAGACTTTCTTTTTGGTATATATTCCAGGCTGGCTTTGAACTGGCCTCCAACTGTTGTTGCTGTTGTGTGATTTTTTTTTTCCGATAGTGTCTCCTTTAGGCCAGGCTGACCTCAAACTATGTATCCAGGAATATAACCTTGAATTTCTGATCCTCCTACATCTCCCATTCCAGTAGGGGATTGTCTTAGTCAGGGTTTCTATTCCTGCACAGATATCATGACCAAGAAGCAAGTTGGGGAGAAAAGGGTTTGTTCGGCTTACACTTCCACGTTGCTGTTCATCACCAAAGGAAGTCAGGACTGGAATTCAAGCAGGTCAGGAATTATGAGCTGATGCAGAGGCCATGGAGGGATGTTTCTTCCTGGCTTGCTTCCCCTGGCTTGCTCAGCTTGCTCTCTCACAGAACCCAAGACTACCAGCCCAGGAATGGTACCACCCACAAGGGGCCCTCCCCCCTTGATCACTAATTGAGAAAATACCTTACACCTGGATCTCATAGAGGCATTTTCTCAACTGAAGCTCCTTGGTGACACAAAACTAGCCAGTACAGGGATTTTAGGTGTTCACTACCATGCCTGAAAGAGCCTTATATTTTACTGGTTTGTGATAATTAGGGTTTTTGTTGAGACAGGGTCTCTGTACATAGCTCTGGTTGTCCTGGAACACTCTATGTAGACTAGGCTGGCCTTGAACTCACAGAGATCTGCCTGCTGCTGCCTCCCAAGTACTTGGGTTAAAGGTGTGTGTCATCATGCCACATCTGATTTGTGATGATTTTTCTTTTATATAGAAAGGTCCCTTTTGGTGGAGGAGACACAAATTCTTTTTCAAAAAATGTATTAAATTTGTACGGGTCACATGTGCTACAGCATGCACAGGAAGATCAGGCACCAACTTGGAGGAGTTGATTCTCCTTTTTTCATTGTGTGGGTCCTATGGATTAAACTACAAGGTTGTCAGGCTTGGTAGAAAGTGCCTTTATTCACTGAGCCATCTGGCCAGGCTGTAATATTCTTGCTGGTTAGTGTGAGTCATACTTTTGGGACAAAGTAGACTAGGAGATCTGCAGAGGACTTCAGTGATACTTCATGTCTGTGGTACTGTTCTGGTCCATCACTAGCCACATCTTGTCTGCTTTTCACCAAATTAATGACCTTTCTCCCCAAAATCTGTATCTTAAGTCACTCTATAAGCAGTTCTCCAAGCTGCCATTGATCTTCTAGTTCCAGTTTATCCAATTCTTCTTTCCATCTGTCTTTTTTGAGACTATCTCAGGCTAGGCTTGTGTACTGTATAGTTGAAGTTGGCCTTGAGCTCCCATTAGTCCTGCCTCCACCTCTCAGTTGCTGTGATTGGAGGTGTGAGACACTGCGTTCTAACTATTTTGTCCTTTCATCACCAACACTGATGTGATATCCTGTGTTAGAGACTTGGTTTTTCAATTAAGTATATTTTCTTTCTTAAGATAGGATCTAACTATTTAATGTAACAGTGCTTGCCCTCGAATTTTAATAGGCCCACCTGCCTTTGTCTTCTAGGTGCTGGGCTTAAAGGCTAGCATCTTAATACTTTGCTAAGCTTGCTGATCTTTTAGTTTTTACAGACAGGGTTTCTCTGTGTAGCCCTGGCTGTCCTGGAACTCACTCTGTAGTCAAAAGATCTATCTGCCTGAATATTGAGTGTGTGCCACTACTGCAGGCAAACAGTTTCTTGGGTGTCTCCCATGTACCTTCTTCAGGATAATAGTACTGTGTCTGAGGGTTTGCTGCTGCTTGCTCTTCCTGATGGACCTGCCACCTTCTCTATTACAGACTTGCTACTCACTGAGGAATTTGAAACACAACAAGAATAAAATTTAAAAAGAAGCCATGGTTCTGGGGGAGGAGTTAGGGATAGCATGGATGTCTGTCATAAGTTTCAGTGAAGGGCTGGAGAGGTAGTTTAGTGGCTAAGAGCTCTGGCTGTGCTTGCAGAGGACCCCCATGTAGTTCCCAGCACCCACATGGCACCTTACAACTATCTGTAACTCCTATTTCAGGAGAACCTACACCTCTTCTGGTTGCTCCCGGCACTTCCTACATTTGGAGCACAGACATACATCCAGGTACAACACTTGTGCACACAAGTACAATAAATACAACTTTTAAACAGAGACTCAGAATACCTTAAAACAGCTAGGCTTAGTGTAGAATAAAGTCAGATGGAGGAGAACTGAGAAGATAGCTCAGTGACTACAGGTGCTTACCACGAACCTGATACCATGAGTTCAGTTCTCTGGTGGAAAGAGAACAGTCTCCTATAAGATTTCCTCTGACTTATTTGTGCATTCACACAAAGAAATGTAATATAAAAAAATTTAAAGTCAGGTAGACTTTTACAATGTTACTGTCTGGTGTGTGTGTGTGTGTGTGTGTGTGTGTGTGTGTGTGTGTTTGTGCGCGCGCACGCGCAAACGCTCATGGTGGCGTGTGTTTGTAATGTATGTGTGGGTAAAAGTGAAACTTTTATTCAAGTGTCTTAGTCACTATCACATTATTTATGCACTTGAGCATGCATGATGTTTGTGGGTGGGTATGTGTACCCTGGAATAACAACTTTGTGGAGTTGGTTCTCTGCTCCCACTTTTATGTAGGCTCCAGGGATTGAACTCAGAGTAACTGGCTTGCACACATCAAACACATTTACCTACTGAGCTACCCCCTCCCCCCTTTTCTTTCCATTTTTAGCAAAGTGAACAGATTTACTAGGAAAAGGAAAAAAAAAAAAAGATTCCCCAAGAGTGGGAAGGTGGAAAGGGAGACTACTTTGAGACAGAACTCTCAGAACTTGGAGCTGGGTCACTGGCTGGCTAGTAAACTCCAGGGAGCTGCCTGTCTCCTTCACCACACATAGTCTCAGTGCTGAGCTTACAGATGCAGCACCAGCACCTGATTTTAACATAGGTGCTAGGGATCTGATTGAGGTCTTTGTGCTTTTGTGGCAAACACTTTATCCACTGAGCCATTTCCCAGCCCAACTTTTGCAGTTTTTTGTTTGTTTGTTTGTATGCATGCATGCATGCATGTATGTATGTATGTATGTATGTATCAATCTATCTATCTATCTTCAAGTCTGGATTTCTCTGTGTAGCTCAGGCTGTCCTGGAACTCCCTCTGTAGACCAGGCTATCCTTGAACTCAGAGATCCTCCGACCACTTTAATCCCAAAAGCTGGGATTAAAAGCATGTACCATGAGCACTCAGCCTTTTATAGTAGGTCTTTAAACTGATTTTCAGTAAGGTTTTTGCCTGTACTCTTGGAAGTGGGTTGTCTATCGAGTAGGACAGACGATGACCGCCTCTTTTTCTTCTTCTTTCCCCTCACCCCACACGCTCTTAACTTTGATTAGTTATTCTCTTTTCACAGTGCTTTCTTTTTGGAAGTAGGTGTGTGTGTGTCTAAACTTATGTCATTTGTGGTATTTCAGCCTCTCTTAGGAATGTTCCACCATATTTAACTTCTCCCCTAGTTTTTAGTTTTTCTTTTAGTCTCTGGCTAGCCCACCCCACCTCTTTGCTTCTTTCCTGATTTATAGGGACCTGGATACTCTCCTTTCTTTTATTCTTACAAGGTTTTTACTTTTACCGTTTCCTTTCATCTTGCTTTTTAAGTTTTTAATTAATTTTAAAATTTTGTTGCACTTATTTATTACCCTTTCTAAATTTACTTTGATTTCTGTTGCATTTATTTATGAATGTGTACCTGTGTTGCAATGGTGTGCATGTGGCGGAAACTCGGAGGAGTCAGTTCTCCCTTTCTAGCATGTGGGTCCTAAATAATTAAATTCATTAAGCCTGGGGCTAAGTGCCCTTATCCACTGAGCTGTCCTAGCCAGCCTTCATTTTTTTTTCTTAATTTAAACAAAAAATTTTTTTGAGACAGGGTCTTACTATGTAGCCTTACTAGCAGGATCACTATGTAGATCAGGCTGACTGACAACTCACTGAGATGCATCTCTCCTCTGAAGACTGGGTTTAAAGGAGTGTGCCACCACACACACACACACACACCTTATTTTGCTTTTTGAAAGAGGGACTCATAATGTAGCCCAGGTTGGTCTGAAACATTCTGTAGCCCAAACTGGTCTTGAACTCCGTGGCAGTCTACCCTTCTGAGTCTCTTGAGTGCTAAGATTACAGGCATGTGCCATCATACTCAGATAGATACCTCTTAAAAATCAGGATTATTGAAGAATATCACATAAATAAATCTTCATTCAGACCCAACACTGCTCTTGCCCACCCCCCCCAAAAAATAGAAGAAGAAAGTTCACAGAATTTTTAGCTTTAATAAATACTACCATCTAGCTACTGCTGTGACTAAATCTGTAATGCTGTCATACTGTACAGTGCTACATAATGCCTCCTTTGTGATCAGCCTTCCCTCACTACTGGCCCCAGATATGAAATTGGTTTGTCTTGTTATGGTCAGCAATGGAATTTCCTATATATGAAGTCATACACTGCATTGTCTTTTGAGTCTGACCTCTAATGCTCTTGAAATGCCCCGTGTGTCAGTTTGGTTCTTGCCAGTTATCCCGTGGTTATACCACAGTGATTCTCTGCTCACTACTTGGTGGTAGTTGAGTTGATCCAGGTTTTAGGCTGTTGTTGATGGTGGTTGTTGTTTGTTCTAGTCTTTTAAATAACTTTTCTGATATTGACCACCTTTTTCTTGACATCCCTGCAGAACTGTTGAAAGAAAATTCCTGGAGTCTACCTTCATAAATTGGCTTTGTGTGAGGTCTGTAGTTTGGAGCATCTTTCAGCTTAGATTCCTGTGTGTAAATGGTCTGGATAGAGAGTGGAGCAAGCTAGGGAGCACAGTGTGGAGGAAATAGTCTCACCAGGGTTCAGTGGTCGTCTTAGGAGTATGTGCCCGATGTTGTTGGGTCTGATTTTTTTTTTTTTTTTTTTTTTTTTACCAGCAAGAGAGTGATAGTAGGAATAAGAAACTTTAATTGAAATTTCTACATTAAATGGTAGTTAAATTTTAAAATGTCACCCCCCAAACCAAGCAACCCTTGTATAGGAGCTAAACAGAAGCATTCTATGGATTTTGTTTTCTGGCTGTGGTCCATTTTGATACTTGTGCTTTAAAACATTGACTTCTGCCTTCACTTTTATTTTCTGTCCAGACAGGATCTCAAATATCTTAGGCTATCCTTGAAATCACTATGTATTGAGGCTAATCTTGGAACTCCTCCTGCCTAAATCTTAGTGCTAGGATTACTGGCATGCACTGCCATGTTTGGTTTATATGGTCCTAGGGATGAAACCCAGGGTTTTGTGTATGCTGTGCGAGCACCCAATCTGCCAGCAGAGCTACATTTTCTCTGAGCTGCATCCTCAACCCAATCTTCTGCTTTGAAATGCACTCTCTGCTGCTAGAATGCATTAGTTGGGTTGAACTCTTCCCCCCTTTAAACAGCTGAGCATAATAACTCAGTTACTGTTCAAACCCCCAGGTTTCCATCTTATTTTATATGCATGAGCTCATCATGGCATGGATCTGGAGGGGAAAGGACACGTGGTTTGCAGGGATTGGCTGGCAGGTCTGTGAACTGTTTGTGAATTCCAAGATCATATTGTGGATTAAACCAGCATAATTCATAGTAACATTCAGAAAACAGAGACAAGAGTGTTTAATAACCTTGAATGGCCTGAGTAAATGTATTTATTAAAATTATAGTTCTCCTCTACCGGAGAGCAGTGGTTCTCAACCTTCCTAATGCTACAACCCTTTAATACAGTTCATGTTGTGGTGACTCCCAACCATAAAATTATTTTTGTTACTAGTTCATAACTGTAATTTTGCTACTATTATTAATTATAATCTTAATATTTGATATGCAGGACATCGGATATGTGACTTCTGTGAAAGGGTCATTCAGCCTCCAAGGAGGTCTTGACCCACAGGTTGAGAACCACTGCCCTAGGAAGGAGGGATTGTAGGCTTGTGCACAGACTCTGCTCTCGGTATCCCTCACTTTAATTCCAGGCAACTGAGTTTTTGTAATAAGTTTAAGGATTAGATTCTGAACTTGGTTTGGGTTTATATCCTTAGAACAGCAGAATCCCAAGAACTTGACTGAGAAAATGGCCTTCCTTTATTGATTGTCTTTTTTTGTGTTCTGGCTATATACTTTAATACAGAATTACAATATCCCTGCAAAGTAAGATGGAACAGTTCTTACATTAAAAGGCAGTTAACTGCCTGGAATGATATTCCCAATATTTACTCAAGAAATAGAACCCTTTCCTCGTGTGGTGGTTAATCACAACATTGTGGAAGCTGATGCAGAAGGATCATTAGTTTGAGAGCAGACCAGGCTATGCAATAGTGAGGCTATGTCTCAAAAAAAGAGCAACAGCAACAGAAAAAAGTAAACTGTGGAAAAGGGAGAAGACTGGGCCGGCCTGATGTGCACAGCAAGTCGGAGGCTACAGCGGGAGGCCGACTCAAAAAAAAAAAAATTTTTTTTTTTTTTTTTAGAAACTTTTTTTGGGTGATAGTTGTTAGGATTTTCTTTGTTTGAGCTTTTTTTTGTTTTGTTTTTTTGAGACGAGGTTCACTCTGTAGCCTAATCTGGCCCAGAACTTGTGGGTTCAGAAGGTGTGGGGCTAGCCTTCAACCTTGAGCAGTCCTACCTCAGCCTCTTGAGCTTTGGGACATAGGCTTAAGTCACTATGTCTGGATTTTGTTGTTTGGGGATTTTAAAAAAATTGTGTGTGTGTATGTGTGTGCACGCACGCGCGCATGTGTGTTTACTGAGTCCAGAAGAGGGCATGGGATCCTGGAGCTGGAGTTAAAAGTTGTAAAGTTTCTGATACGGGTTCTGGGAACCCCACTCAAGACCTCTCTAAGAGCTTCGAGTACTCTTGACCAGGGAGCCATCTCACCAGCCTCAATTTTTTTCCCCCTGAAGATTTTTATTTTTGTGTGTGTATATGTCTGTGTATGTCACATGCATGTGGGTTTTGATGAAGGTAGTTGTAAGCAACTCAAAGTGGGTACTAGGACCCAAGCTCCAGTCCTCTGGAAGAGCCCCAAACTGTTATGCTGAGTCATCTCTCTAGTCCCTAGAGTTAGTATTTGAGACAGGGTCTTAATTTAGCCCAGACTGAAACTCAGTACTCAAGTAAGATGGCTGGAAATCATCATGCTGCTGCTGGTGCCTCTGCCTCTTCCTAGTGCAAGGATTTCAAGTATAGGCCACTATGTCCATCTTAAGCAGAATATTTAATCTAGAATCTCCTTATCATAGAAGTCTTTCTGAGCACTAAGCTAAAACACTCCGCTTTTGTCTTTGAGTTGAGGTGACTGCAGACTTGACTCTGTTATTTCTCTAGCCCTGTGTCTAACCTGTCACAGACCCTGTTAACTGTAGTGCCATGCCCACCTTACAGCTTGTATTATCATTGAAAAGTGCGAAATCTGAACAAGAAGGGAACAGTGAGTTTTGAAGATCAGCCCCAGTCACTGAGAACAGGAGTAGTAGAGTCATGAGGGCACCTTCAGGTGTGTCCTTGTCATGCTGCACATGTGTGCACCTTGCAGCTTGCACCAGTGCTGGTTTTTAAGCTGCTGCTCTTAATCATAGTTTCTCTTCCTGTATTCTGTAGCTTTCTGTAGAACAATTAAGAAAACCATCTGTTAAGGGAGATGGATTACTTTAAACAGTCTGAACAAATGAAGTCTATGTCAGTTCAAAGCATGGGTTGAGTTGACTTTTTACTTTTTAGAATCTTATTCCTTTACCCTTTCCTCCCTAGATAGAAATTATTGCAGGTCTCTAAAATCAGCTCGAGTTCATATAGAGTTTCTGGGAATTAAAAAAAAAAAAAAAATCAAGAGTTCAACTTTTAGTATTTTTTCTCTCTGATATTAGTGTTTTTAAGACAAATTAGGAAGCTATTGTAAAATACTTTGGCACACAGAGAGAGTGCTCAATAAGTAAGTATTGAGTGTCAGACTTTGGTGACCTCATTGAGTATGAAAGTCAGAGTGCTTTACCTCTGACTCATTGTCCCCAAGGATCTGTGGTCTTTAGAGATTTTTTTCATTCATTGCCAGCCAAGCTGCCCAATTTCTGGCATTGGTTTTGGCATATAGTGAAATAGACAAAGGAATATGATGATTAGTCTCAGAGACATCTCTGTCAGTGAAAGCAAGGAAGAAGAAAAACGTGAGCAAAAATACGCAAGCCAAAGTTTCACTGATGGCAAGCCTTAGAAGTGAGGTTGGATTGTAAGTACCTCAAGGGTGCCAGGAAAACTGGTGAGGTCAGTGTAATATTCATGTTTATTTAAAGTGGACGATAGGGTTGGGAAGAGTGTTTCACTTGTTATCTTGAATATTTTAGCTATTACAAAAGACTTCAGAGTACAGTGCTAAGTAAGATCTGGCAGGAAAGGGAGATTAACTTCAAAATAGGCCTCTTGCCAGGTGTGTTAGCACATGCCTATGATCTAGCATCCAGCTGGCACAGGCAGAAGGATTGAGTTCAAGACCAGCCTGAGATTCTTTAGGGAAATAGGGCTGTGTGTGGTGGCTGGCATATACTTTTAATCCCAGAGAGTCAGAGGCAGGAGGATCTTTATGAGTTGGCCAGCCTGGTCTACATAGTGAGATCCAGTTTCAGGCCAGCCAGGGTTATACAATGAAACCTTGTCTCAACAACAACAACAAAAGTAGAAGTAAGGCCTAAGGACTAGAGAGAGGAAAACTGTATAGGCAAATGTTAGAATGATTCAAGTTAGTGAGAGCCAAGTAAAGGTTTCAGTTAGATGGATGTATTTGTGTGCTTAGTAGATCTTATTTTATCTTTTTTTTTTTTTCCAGAGCTGAGGACCAAACCCAGGGCCTTGTGCTTGCTAGCTCTACCACTGAGCTAAATCCCCAATCCCTTAGTAGATCTTTATTAATAAATCAGCAACATGATTTAGTAAAGTGGTCAGGGAAGAGTTGAAGCTCAGATCAGACCTCCACACCTGACTGTCAGAGATAGCTCTGTTTTGTAATAGCACATTGATAGAGTTGCTGGCATAGTATCTGTGAGGTGGTGGGATATTAGCACAGAGATGCCCTAGCCGAAGATGGTAGGCACATGCATGTGGAGGTGGAGGTTGAAGGGAATTTGAGAATCTTTTAGACTTTGGGGAGTTGAGAGTACAGAGTCTGTGTTGGTAGGTTTGTTCAGAGGCATCATTTAGTTAATGACCTTAGGCAGATCTCTTATTCTTGCTGAAGTGTGTTTTTTAAATTAGTATAAAATAGACAACATGGGAAAGTGATGAACTTTCACCAGTATAATTTTACCAAAACAGAGACTCCTGTTACTTCCCTAGATTCTATCATGTGGTTTGAATCTGTAAACAGCAGTACAACTATAAACTGAATATTTTTTCGATAGCAGTCATTAAAAGTGGCTAGGTTAGAAATGAAGTCTCTGCTTCTGTCAAGAATTTATCCCTGCCCTTGTACTCTGGAACAATTTAAATAGAAAACACAGGCTCTATGGAATGCCTGTAATGTCTTCTAGTCAGGAGTTTTTAGAAATAAGAAGCAGCCCTTCCATTTGTTAATGTCTTCCCTATTGCTTAAAAGGGATTTTTAGCCTAGCCTTCCCAAGGAACTGAACAAAGTGTGAGAAGTCTTCAAGACTTAAGTTCAAGGAGAGAGAGCACTTTAAAAAAAAAAAAAAAAACGTATTTTATTATGTGTGTGAGTGTTTTGCCTACGTATATGCATTTGCTCCATGCATGTGCCTGGTGACTACAGATGTCAGATGAGGGCTTTGGATCCTCTGGAACTACTGAGCTGCACATAGTTGTGTGCCACCACGACAGTGCTAAGAACTGAACCTCTGTAATAAGTGTTTCTTTTGTTGTTTCCTTTTCAAGACAGGGTTTCTCTGTGTAGCCCTGGCTGGCCTGGAACTTACTCTGTAGACAGACTGTCAGAGGTAATGCCTGCCTCTGCCTCCAGAGTGCTGGGATTAGAGGCATGTGCCACCACTGCCTGGCTAACAAGTGCTCTTAACCACTGAGCCATTTCTCCAGCTCCAAGAAAATGCACTTTTGAGACTTGAAGATACTTAGTTCCTCAGGATTTTCAGCAAAATGTGGCTTTCATTCTTTTTGTTTATTTATTTATTTTGGTTGCAAACCTAGTTCAGCCCCTATATTTTAAAAATTCTGTGAAGCTAATAGAATATTTGAATTGACTGCAATAAAGGGATTTACAGGATAGGAGTGCAGAAGGAGCACAGTGGCTCGATACTGTTTGGGCTACTCAAATAACCTTTGGATCTGAGAATTTCATACATGCATACACTGCATTTTTATCATATTAATCTCAACTCCTCTCCAGTTCACTCCCTTGATATTAAAAAAAATGTATCCAATGTCTTCTTTGTCTTGTCTTGCCTTGTCTGTCACTTTAAGATCTACCGGCAGTAGACTTGAGAAACAAACAATGAGGGTCTTAAGCTAATAATTCTTGATACAACCTGTAATTGTCTATTTGGGGATTTACATGTCTGTAAGTTCTTGAGTCTAAAGGACTCTAGCAAAGTGTAAACTGTAGTGAAGTTCTTCCCCAAGGCAGTACTGTGTTTTGTGGGGCTTTTGATCTGACCGTGCCCCATTGCATCCTTGCAGAAGAGGCCCTTGCTTTGTCAATGGTGTAAATGTCTTGTGACCTCTTAGTTCTGCTGTACTAGCAAGCAGTGGCTTAATTAATAATGTCTGAAGGATTATTTTGACCAGAATAGAGTAGTTTTCAAAGGGGAAAGAATTGTTAAAGAGAGTGAATGAAGTGTAGTAGGATTGGACCGTGTGTGGCAGGTTGGCTTTGGTTTGCTAAGGTACTTAGATGACTGGTACTTTTCTTGCCAAACAAGGGAATTCTGTTGTTCACCCATTGTATAACCTGTATACATATCCATATCAGTAGTTTAGCTTTACTGTCTCCTCCTCCTCTGGTCCCGTCTTCTCTTTCCTTCCTTCACATTTCCTAACTTTTGTTCCTTTGTTCCTTTCCTTTTTTCCTTTAAGCCTCTAGAAAAACCTATTTTTTAAGTTAGTTATTGGAAAAGTTCCATCCATTGTTTGTTTTTATGAGCTGGAATCTCTCTATACATACCCTGGCTGTTCTGGAACTTGTGTGTAAACCAGGCTGGCCTCAGACTCATAAAGATCTTCCTACCTCTGCTTACTGAGTGCTGGCATAGTAGATATGAGCAGTGTGCCCAATTTCAGTTTCCTTATTTTAGAATGGTTAGTCTATATAGTTTAAAGATAACAGATACCAAGACCTCAAATCATGTGGGAAAAAAATCTTGGATATGGACTAGTAAAGATTAGGACAGATCAAAATAAACAATGGTCTGTGAATTATATAATAATATATAACGCATTGGTATTTCTTGCCTAAAATATTTAGAAATTTGTACACACCTTCCAGTATTTATTGCTTTATTTATTATAGCAAGGAATTGGAACCAATCTAATTGTCCATCAACAAGTAAGTAGATCATGAAGATCTGGTGCATACGTAAAGTGGATTACTATGTATTAATTAAGGCCACACAATCTCAGGAAGAAGGAATCCACATGTCCCCTCATCAGTTCCTAGCCTAAATAATGTGTTTATCCATATACGTGTAATGCACATATGGGTATAACGTAGGAGATCAGGAAAGGTCAAGCATATGATGAGAAAGGATAGAACTCAGGTACTGGGCACCTGAGTTAGATAAGATAAAAAGCTAGAAAGCTTTGTTTTTCTAGTGTTAACTGTCATGGATTTTTTTGTTTGTTTGCTTTTGTGGGATGGATAAGTACATTAAAATGTAATAGATTGTTAAAGTATAAATCCAAAGTGAATCTTACGAATCTTTCAATTTACCATCTTAAACAGAAACTGTCCATTCAACCACAACTTCTAGCCCCTGAAAACCCCTGTTCTACTTCTCTATTCCCTGTTCTATGAATTTTCTCTGTTCTAGGCTCGTGATATAAGTGGAGTCATACAGTTATCTTTTTGTATTAGACTTATTTCACGTCACATACTGGTTTTATGGTCTGTTGTAGCATCTGTTAGAATTGCATTCATCTTTCTGTTCAAACAATATTCTGTTGTATATCCATGCATGGCTATTTCAGTTGTTTTCACTCTTGGCTCTTGTGTTTAATGCTGCTCTGAATGTGGGAGTGCACATCTGTTTGGATTTTGCTGTTTAAGTCAAGAATGAAGTTGCTGCATCATGTGGTGATCTTTTAGCCCTTTTGAGGAACTGCCGGTTTCTCCCTTACTGTCTGTATCATTCTGCATCTCTACCAGCAAGCAGTTCCTGGGGGTTCTGATTGGGGCTGTGCTCTTCAACACTTACCATTCTTCTTTCTTCTTTCTTTCTAGATAATAGCTATACTATTGGGTGTGTCAGAAATTTTAAGCATTGTTCTGGTGATGTTGGATGACTCGGAAAGCAGTTTACTGCATACTGTGAGGAGCTGTTTTCAAGTTACTAAAAGGAGTCAGTGGCCTAAACTAAGATAATAAAAAGGAATTCTGACTGTCATGTATAGTATCTACTTACTCATAAGATATTTCATCTGTAAAGGGGGATTTGTGTGTATATGTGTGTATTTCTTTCCTTTTTATCTTAAGAGAGAGAGACAGACTGATTTATTATATATTCCACATTAGGAAATGTTGCTGAATTTTTTTTTTAAAAGCCAAGTACAAAAACTATTGGCAGATATTCTGATGGTCCAGTTTTGTCTCCTCTGATAAACACAACTGTCCTGAGAACTGGTAAGCCAGTGTGCTGTGAGTGATAGGAGGGGTGACTGAGAAACTTGAACTTCTTCCTTGTTTGTATTTTATCTGGAAAATGTAGTCTTTGGGGCCGGGAGAAAGGTTTCTTGAACAATTTTAGGAAATGGCATGTGCTGTGTTCAGGTCTTGAGATTTACTATGCACAGAAGCTTCTTAAAGTTCCGAGGAGACCTGCAGTGATGGCAGTAGGTAGTTTTGCTCAGTGTTTTCCAAACCATAAAGTCCTTTGGTTGAGTAACTATACCTTGTAACAAGTGTTTTAGTCACATTTTGGGAAATTAGCTTTTGATATATTTTGATATAAAAAAATTAATATTTTTGAGGCTTGTAAAATATAAAGGTTCCCTTGAGTGCAGGTTAGACCTTCCCTTAGTGCTATTCTGCCATCTTTTAAGTACCTGGGCTTTTTCAAGACTCAGCAGATACTAACGGCCCATTTGTAAGTGCTGGTCATTAGAGGGTCCAATTTTAGAGCAGTGTCTCATCATGGGAGATGCTGTGTGATGGTAAGTGCTATAGAATAGATACCTTTATCTTTTCTTCCACTCTTGTTATACAATTAAAGAAAAATAACCCACATCACAGATGTAAGTGGTAAGACATTATTTTATTTTAAGACAAGGTCTCTTGCTATGTAGTCTTGGCAGTCCTGGAATTCACTAGGTAGACATACTGGCTTTGAACTCAAAAGAAATCTGCCTACCTGTCTCCTAAGAGTTGGTATTAAATCTGTGTGCACTAGGCCCTTATAATTTAAAAAAAAATGTATTGCTGTACATGCTGTGTGTGCCCATGCATGCCAGAGTGTACATGTGGGTATGTTGGAGGACAGCTTTGTGAAGTCACTTCTCTCCTTCTACTTTAATGTGGGTTCTGGGAATGGAACTCCACCTTGAGAAGCAAGTGCCTTTGCCCTCTGAACTATCTGGTCAGCCCTTTAATTAGTCCTTAAAGTTAGCTTACAAAGCAGTGGGTCTCATGACACCACCTTTTGTACACGTGTAATTACACTTTGTTCATCCATTTCCCCATTATTCTATCACAATCCTGCCTCTAAACAGTCCCCTTTCTGCTTTCATGTCATGTTTCCCGTTGCCTTTTCTTCCTTCCTTGCTGTGTATACCTTCCAGGCTGGTTTTGAATTCACCGCTCTCTGCTACAGGTTTTCTGAGTACCTAGCATCACAGACATGACATCTCACCAATTAGATGTTTTCTTTTCTTTTCCTTTCCTTTGTTTTCTTTTTTTTCTTTTCCTTTCCCCTTTTAGAGATGACCCAATGTTGTGTAATGTGCAAGTGAAAATTGTGACTGAGTTGCCCTTTTCTGGCTTCTCTATCAGGCCAGGCTGTTAGGGTAGCATCATTAGTAGACACCAGTAAGTATGTATTGACTAGGATTTTTATTTCTTCCCACATTTTCAAACTGTGGTGCTCGTGATGGTAAGTTTCAGGCTTTAGAACGTAACAGCTCCAAATTCAGCTGATGTAGACTACCAGGATTTTTACTAGTCCATTTGATTGTGTGGCATGGCATGAAGGAGTTGTCATTTTGGAACTAAATAATCGGTCTGAAAAAGATGACATGACTTTCTTTCCATAGGGATCAGGTGGGAAGATCAGAGTAGGACTAGGCTGCATACCTGTAGGGCCTCATCAGGCCGTTACCTGAGCAAAAGCTTGTCTGGCAGGTGTGTGCGTAATCTTTTCTCTCTTTGGACAGGAGATTCTCAACCTTCCTAATGCTGCATGCAACCCTTTAATACAGTTCCTCGTGTTGTGACTCCTAGCCATAAAATTATTTTTGATGCTACTTAAAAACTGTAATTTTGCTACTGTTACAAACAGTAATATAAATATTCTTGAAAGTAGACCTTTGCCAAAGGCCAAAGGAATCAAGACCCACAGGTTTGAGAACCACTGCTTTAGACTGGACTGAAAGGCATTGTTGACTCTGTTTCTGGACCTATCCTGCCAAAGTTTCCTCAGATGGACCAGTGTAAGTAGGAGTGAGAGAGCCAGCTATGGAAGGGCCAGCAGACATCCAGGAAATACAAATGGCTGTCAATTCGTTAGCCTAATTAAGCAATTAGAGTTCCTTCTCCACTCTCATTTGATCAAGCAATCAATCTTTGAAATCAGAGCAGTGTACCGCTCTTACCTTCTAATCTGCTGAATGTGAGAACTGCAGAAGGCAGTTCAACTTAAGGAGTGAGAAGTGACATTGTGTCTGGACTGAATGAGAGCAAGACCAGACACTGTTTCTTAGCCCCTATGGAGTCCAGGAGAGCGTATTAAAGTGCCTTGCTGAGCTCCACCTCTCGGTGTGTGTTCTGATGGTAAGGTTAGGGCTTGGGATTCTGTATTTCTAATGCATCCAGATTGATGTTGTTGATTCTAAGATACCCCAAGAATCACTTTTTAGAGAGGTTGAAGGTGGGTGTAGCCTTTCGGTTTCTTTCCGTTAAGGTCGTCATAAGCAAGGAAAGAAAGCCTCCACCTCTTTAAGACCCCATGCCACAGGTGATTACAGTCAGCTTAACCCAACCCTTGGAAATACTGTGCAAGGTAGTTCTTGTTCCACTTAACCATATGCATGTCATTAAAAATGGAGTAACTTTTTCTTTCTTTGGGAGCAATTAGAGTATGATTCATGAGGGAACTGGACTGGGCAGTGGAGAGCTGCTTGCAGCCTAAAACAGGAATTTTAAAGGACAGCTTTTACATATATATAAATCAAAGGATCTGATGAATTTACAGATGTTATGTTTAATATGGAGGATATGTTAAATTCTCTTTCTGTTTATTCATGACAGTTGTATAGTTATAAGATCTATAAGCTGTAGATCACTTTTACAGTCAATGATTGTACAGTAAAATGTTAAGATTTATTTCTTCATAACAATGATAAAGGGAATGAAAACTTGACTTTAGAATTAATATATCTTTCAAATGGCAAAAGATGAGGGTATATTAGAGTATTTTTTAAAAAGGACTGTTACTGATTTATTTTTTTTTATTTATCTGTTTGATAGAGAGTCTTTCTGAATAGCCTGGGCTGGCCTAAAACTTGTTTTGTAGCCCAAGGTAGCCCAGCCTTGTGATCTTCCTGTCTCATCTCCAGAGTGCTGCCCCACACCCATTACAGGTGCCTGCCATTGTTTTCAGTTGCTAGTTGGTTATTGACAAACCTTATTTCATAAACTATGTTAAATGGTATATATTTCAGAATAGTAGATATTATAGCATGATGACATTCTTGAAAATGCAACTACAAGACTTATTTAAAGCACAGTGTTCTTTATTAATGTTCATTTGAAAGGTCAACTTGTTTTCAATGGAGCTCAGTGAAGTTACTTTCTGTTATTTGACAGAACTGCAAATTTATTTTTTTAAAAAAGTGGTGACCCAAGCAGTTGAACTGAAAGTATTCTGGAAAAATCTGCTGGTTTTTGTGAAAATCATCTTTGATCTTGGAATTAAAAGTAAAGCTGGAAAGGAATTTACAAACAAGAAAAAGAAGAAGTTTGGAATTGGACTCACAGGATCTGGGCTTGGAAATGCCTCAGGTAAATCACATGAGGACTAGAGTACAGTGTGATTCTTTGGGATGATGAAAAGGGCACTGTGCTGCTGCTGCTGCTGGAAGCCTTCTGCATCCTCATACAACTTGGCACACTAGCTTCAAAGCTTATTTCCGCCCTCACCTAGATGTGAGGATGCACTCTTTGGTTTCCTTATTTGCTGTAGCCTTGAAGATTTCAATGAACTTGACACAGCAGCATGGTGGGTAAGTAGGTTAGTTGCTAAGCCTGCTGGCCTTATGAGAATGGAATGAATTGCCCGGAAATTTAATCTGTTACCCAAATCCCAGTTTTGGTATCCTGATATTTTGCTTCCCAACTTTCCCATTTACAACAGTTGATAAGTGGTGATTTTGTCTCACACATAGAAGCACACACATCTGTATGTTCTGTAAACACATCCAAGAGTGGTATATTCATATCTTACCCCCAACCCGTGTGGGTGTGGGTGTGGGTGTGGATTCATTCTTTCTCTTGTCCTTGGCCCTGAAATTCTGGAATCATAGGCATACAGTACCACATCAGGCTGAGATAACTCCCTTTTATTGTTCTCTTTGAGTTTGAGGCAGTCACTGAAATAAAAACCAGAAGCTTATTTGTCCGAATTTCCTTATCCAAACTTCCCTCTGTTTCTTCTTTTTTTAAAAAGATTTATTTATTTATTTATGCATATAAGTTCACTGTCACTTTCTTCAGACACACCAGAAGAGTGCATCAGATCCCATTACAGAAGGTTGTGAGCCACCATGTGGTTGCTGGGAATTGAACTCAGGACCTTTGGAAGAGCAGTCAGTGCTCTTAACCGCGGAGCCATTTCTCCAGGCCCCCTATTTCTATTCATGGTTAATTTTCACACCAACTCCTCCCCACCCCCACCCCCACCCCCAGTTCCAGTACTGGGAAGAAATCTAGAAATAATGAGCAGGTAGAGACTCTTAAGTGGGACTATACATGACAATCAATCCCTTGGGCACAGGGATCGAAAACCAGCCAGGATGGCTTGGTGATTCTACAGCAGAGGCTAACGAGGAAAACTTGGTAACTGACCCTTAAAGGACTAGAAGCCGCTTCCATCACAACCTCTGTGCCCAAAGAGCCACAAACAAGGTGTGGTCTGCTGTCTATTGGCTGCTTGAATTAGGACTTTAAAACTTGTTTGCTTAAGCTAGATTTTTGTAAAAAGAAAGACCTCAGAGTTTTGGAGGGTCTGGCGAAAATCAAACAAAGCTGAACATAGGTGGTGTGGGAGTACCTAAGAGAACAGAGAAGGCAGGTCAGGGTAGGAAGCGAGGAGGGGGTAAGTAGAAAGTAAGTGGGTAGGCGACTAATGCTGATAAATCTCTTGAAACTTGTGGGAGAGTAAGAAGAATGCTTTTAGTTTTTGCAGTTAGATTTCAGAGTGTGGCTTCTCTTTTATTTGCACCAGGGTGTGCAGCTGAAGTGGTTTGGATAGGTGATGGACTGTAAAAGGGAGAGAGAGGAAAACAGGAGAGCAAGTCCATAGCTCTAGCCATATTTCAGAGACTTGGGAGGCTGTTGTGTTGTTCCTGTTGGTTGGACTGAAAATATCTAAATAGGGCTGGCAAGATGGCTCAATGGGTAAAGAAAGACTCTTGCCACAGAGCATGAACAGCTTGAACTCAGTCTCTTAGACCCTCATGATGGAAAGAGCAAACTGTCTTCAGCAAGTTGTCCTACATCCACCCCCGACCCAACAAAACTTAGAAAAAGATACCCAGATGTTCTTTGTGTGGGGAAGTAAGACATTGGACTCAGGAATATAGTTTAGGTCTGACTTACTATTGCTGCAGCCCTCAGAAAACAGGAGAGCATTCTCTTCTTTAGGAGAATTAGAACAGAGTTTTGTTAGAGAAAGATTTTAAGAAATGTTTATATAGCTTAAAAAATAAAGAGCCCAATGTTGTATTCTGACTCTAGTGACCAAATTTCAATTTTTAGAAGTTAAGATTTACTGTTCTGATATTTTTTATCTGTTCTGATTTTTTTATGTATATCTTAGCTCTTTTCCTCATAGAGGTCCATGTTCAGTGCTAGGAAAGCTCTTGGGGAGCTACACAAGAGAGTCAGGGTTATTTCTTGAAATAAATTACGTACCGGGATAAGGGTGGGCTTGTGTGTAGGAAGTTGGGCTTGTAGCTGTCTGTAAATGAAATGTGAAAATGGTTTTGTTGTAGCCCAGCGTAAGCGGAATGGACCCGCCTTTTGGGGATGCCTTTCGAAGCCACACCTTTTCAGAACAGACTCTGATGAGCACAGATCTCTTAGCCAACAGTTCTGATCCAGATTTCATGTATGAGCTGGTAAGCAACATTTTTTTGTTGTTGTTTTAGTTTTAATTGATTTGAATCAAAATGATGTTGTAGAGTTTTTATTTGTAAATGTCTGAAAAGAGAAAAGAATGTCCATGGCGTGAAGCCTCACACAGGTAAAACCATTACCCAAGAGGCTGAGGAAGGAGGATTGTGGGGGCCACACAGATCTGGTTTTAAGAAAAGGGACATGACTAGGGATCAGGTTTGATTCTTGTGACTAAGTCTGGTAATTTTAGAAAGATACCCAAGGTGATGACAGTAGTATATGAAGAGATTATCTGTCTAGTTGTTCATGAGGAAAGTAAGCTGTGTGTGTGATAAAGTAAACTGTTAAAAGGGCTTTTTAGCTCACAAATTAAGGAATGATCCATGCACAAGATGGATGGTAGAGATGGTAAGACAAATTAGCAACTATAAGCAGTGTCATAGGGTATTGACCTGTTTCTGAGCTAGACACAAAGTTCCCAAGGTAAAAAACAAAAATTTATTTTATGAGCAGGGATAGTTTACCTGCACATATTTGTGCACTACTTGTATGCAATACCCACAGAGGCCAAAAGAGCGTGTGTGATCCTGTGGAGCTAGATAGTTGTGAGCCACCAGGTGGGAGCTAGGAATGGAACCAAGGGCCTCTGCAAGAGCATCAAGTGCTTTTAACTTCTCTGAAGCCCCATTCCTTTTTGTTTTTTGTTTGTTTGTTTGTTTTGTTTTAAGGCAGGATCTCACTCGTAGCTTTGGCTGGCCTGGAACTTGCTTATATAGACTAGACTGGGCTGAAACCTGCCTACTTCTGCCTCATGAGTGCTTGGATTAAAGGTTTGTGCCACCATGACTAGCCCAAGGGTCAGGGGTGGGGAACTTATATTTTAAGTGTGCACATGAGTGAAGGTGCCTAAGGAGTCCAGAGGTGACAGATTTCCCTGGAGTTGGGAGTTAAAGGTGGTTTTGAGCTTCCTGACAACAGTGCTGGGTTTCTTTAGAAAGTCAGTAAATGCTCTTAACTGCTGAGCCATTTTTATAGCCCCCCAATATAATATAAATTACATGTTATTTAAACAACACAGAAATGCTGAAAATTTGTAAAATTTGTAAATTTGTAAAATAAGCCTGTGAGTCCATTAAAAATCATTGAATTCTATACCTAATAAAGTAGGGTATGGTATGTAAACTACTAAAGTGAAGCTACTCACACAGACAGACACAGACCCAAACTAAAAAGTCATTGGAACAAAGTAACCTGGAAAACTGAAAACCCATTCCTTTTCTGAGCCTTCATTCTTCAGATCTTCCCCAAAAGGTAACTGCTGCTAGCAGATACAGATGAATGTGTAAAAATTTGAATATGCCCTTTGCTTTGGATGGATGATATAGTTCGCTCGCCCCCACCCCCACCCCACATTTATTTAGTCTGTGTATACGTGTCTGTACACATGTCACAGTGTAGATGTTTATGTTAGAAGGTAACTGAGACTGGTTCTCTCCTTGCATCATATGGGTCCCAGGGGTTGGACTGAGGTGGTCAGGCTTGTCATTAAGCCTTTACCCACTGAGCCTTCTCTTCAGCTGGAGGTTGCTTTTTCTAAACAAGAAAATATGTGGATAACCTTTTGTGTTAGTGCATTAGGGCTCAATTTCATTTTCCATGGCTATAGAACATAACTACATTTTTTTTTTTTTTTTATTTTTGAGACAGAGTTTTACAATGAAACTCTTGCTGACCTGGAACTTGCTATGTAGATCAGGCTGGCCTCAAACTCACAGAAATAATCCTGCTTCTGCTTTCTGAGTGGATTAAAGGCATGTGCCACCACTCCAGGCCTTTTACTACATTATAAAATCACATTTTTACAGTGTGTGAGGACTATTTGATTTACCATGCTAAGAATTGTTACCTAGGTCTTATCCAAGTCCTAACAGCTTTACAATTAACTTTCAGAACTCTCTGGGCTCTTTGTCTCCATATTTAATTTCCTCCTTAAGAGGAGGGATTCTGTGATGAAGGTAAAGTCTTCAATATTTGATTCTTACTTGAAGTTCATTTCTAAAGAATGCCACTAAGATCAGAAGAGGCTTTAATGTTTGGACCCATCATTTAGCCTCTCAAAGAAAGTATTTTCATACTTTTTCTTGCCCAGTGAAATAAAGGGATGTAGCTGTAAGGGGGAGGTGTCATGTCAGTAGCCTTTACCCTAACAGACCAGAGGTAGAGTATTTATTTTGGCATTTGCAGGTATGGGTGGAGGTGAATAATTTCTTCCTAAAGCATGGTATGTGACTTCCCATTTTAAACCTTCCTTAGGATAGAGAGATGAATTATCAACAGAATCCTAGAGACAACTTCCTTTCTTTGGAAGACTGCAAAGACATTGAAAATCTGGAGCCTTTCACAGATGTCCTGGACAATGAGGATGCTTTAACTTCAAACTGGGAACAGTGGGATACATACTGTGAAGACTTAACTAAGTACACCAAACTAACCAGCTGTGACATCTGGGGGACAAAAGAAGTGGATTACCTGGGTCTTGATGACTTTTCTAGCCCTTACCAAGATGAAGAAGTCATCAGTAAAACTCCAACCTTGGCCCAGCTCAATAGTGAGGACTCTCAGTCTGTTTCTGATTCCCTTTATTATCCTGACTCACTCTTCAGTGTCAAACAAAATCCCTTGCCCCCCTCTTCTTTTCCTAGTAAAAAGATCACAAGTAGAGCAGCTGCCCCTGTGTGTTCTTCAAAGACACTTCAGGCTGAGGTCCCATCATCAGACTGTGTCCAAAAAGCAAGCAAACCTACTTCAAGCACCCAGATCATGGTGAAGACCAACATGTATCATAATGAAAAGGTGAATTTTCATGTTGAATGTAAAGACTATGTAAAAAAAGCAAAAGTCAAGATCAACCCTGTGCATCAGGGCCGGCCCTTGCTGAGCCAGGTACACATAGATGCAGCAAAGGAGAACACCTGCTACTGTGGAGCTGTGGCAAAGAGACAGGAGAGAAGGGGAGTGGAGCCTCATCAGGGTCATGGCACTCCTGCTTTGCCTTTCAAAGAAACCCAGGAACTGTTACTTAGTCCTCTGCCCCAGGATGGTCCTGGGTTGGTTGCCACAGCGGAGAGTGGCAGCCTTTCTGCCAGCACTTCTGTTTCAGATTCATCCCAGAAAAAGGAAGAGCACAATTATTCCCTTTTTGTCTCTGACAACATGAGAGAACATCCAACCAAATATAGTCCTGAAGATGATGAGGATGATGAAGATGATATTGATGATGAGGACCATGATGAAGGGTTTGGCAGTGAGCATGAGCTTTCTGAAAATGAAGAGGAGGAAGAAGAGGAAGAGGATTATGAGGATGACAGAGATGATGATATCAGCGACACGTTCTCTGAACCAGGTATAACTCTTGGAGCCTACTAAATTGACCTTTTTATTCGCTGTTTGAAATAGGAAGCTTTTGTTTGAATGGTTGCTGTATTTTAGTTTGGGGATTAAATAAATAAATAACTAAATGTCTATTTGGATAAAAAGTAACCTTCTTCTAGCACATGAGTCTAAAACCATTATTTGCACTTATGATCACTTGTGCCTATGTCATAGTTTATCTTGATTCTTTGAAGGCTTTTTTTTTTTTTTTCCTTCCTTTTCTTTTTTTTTTTTTTTTTTTTTTTGTTAAGTGATCTACTTTGCCACCCTCTTTCTTAAGCACTTGGAATAAAGACTCCAAGAGTATGTTGGTTTAAAATAAGTTGCCCTGCTTTGCATGTACCCCTCTATTGTGGCTACGATTGGTGTATATAGAATAGAGTCAGACCGTGTCAGCCCATGTCACTCATGTTCATAGTTAACAAAAGCCTACTCAGTGAACAGTTTGAAGACAAATGTTTTCTTTGTGTCTGTTGTATTAAGAAAATATATATTATGCTAGATATATTACATACTTATAATCCCAACACTTGAAGGCAGAGGTAGGAGGATCACCAAAAGTTTGAGGTCAGCCTGGTCTGCATGGTTAGTGCCAGGGCAGTCAGGACTTTATATAGTGAGACCTTGTCTCTAAAAAGCAAAAAACAAAACCCAAAAAACCATAAGATGAGAAAGTTCATGCTACAGTTTGAAGAGCATGAAGGAGGATGCTTCATTTCATGTACAGTACATACAAACGGAATAGAAAAAGAAACAGATCTGTGGGGAGCTGGTTCACTTCAGCATTTACGTGTTTGGGCTAGAGCCACTGTTGGCTTATAAACATTTATAAAAATGTTGTAGCCAAGTGGCACACGGTTAAAAATACACAAAGAAGTAAAGATTTTAAATTTTAAGTGAAAGTTACTTGCTTCAAAATTAGTCTTGATACTAATAATTCTGCATAAAACCAATTAAAAATTAAACTTTGTGAAGTTATCAAAGAGTCCTTTTGTTTAAAATGGTTATTTATGGCCTCTCAGGCACTCTAAATATTGACATTTTCTGAAACTGTGGACAGTGACTATGTCAGAGTGCAGCACTGTGTCCGTGTGCCTGTATGTGTGTGGGTGTGTATGTGTCTGTGCATGTATATGTGTGTGCAAGAGCATGTGGGTGGGTGTGGCTGTGGCTAATGCAGTGTTGGATTAAACCCCCAACCTCACATATGCTAAGTAAGCCTACCTCTGAGCCACACCCTTCCAAAGCATTATTATTCATCAAAGATTTTCTCAGTTTGGTAATTTTTTAAATTAAAATACTTAGATTTATGCATTTGGTACCACAGATTGTTTAGTTTGGTATTTTTTTAAGTAAGTAAAAAGTACTTTAAGTTTAACATGAAGGAAAAGAGTTTATACCTTTTTTTCCTTTGGTTTACTTTAGAATCCTGGATAATCTAGATAGAATTGTCTTTTCTCTTTTCCAGGACCATTTTTCTCATAGTACATTGATAAAATCTACAATGAGATGTATAAGGGAAATTTGGCTGGGTATAGTCGGGGTAGTTTCTGAGGCTCCATCTGTAGCTATTCAGGTGTGGCACTTGAAGACTGGCAGATTAGATCCAAGCATGAGAGTCTTGTACAGAATTAGAGTGGGGTGCTAAGGGGTGTGTGAGCACCAAGGATAGAGAACTAAGGGGGACGGAAAGGGAGGCAGTGCCTTCTCCAGCGCTGCTTACAAGCAGGTGGGTCCTAGGATCAGTAAAATCTCAGTGCCGCCAAGGCGAGCAATTGGTGTGCTGTTCATGCCCTATTAGTTATGATTTTGCTTTTCCTTGACTTCGTACTACTTTCATTGAGATATATTTAAGATATACAACATGGTATTTTGATATATTATTACTACATTGTTACCATATGATAATTAACATCTATTACTTGAAATAATTATGTTTTATTTTTTGAGTATTAACTATATTTCCTGTACTGTCTGTATGCTGTCCATACATTAGATTTCTGGAACTTACTCTGCAAAACAGCAGTTTGCTCTTTGATGCACACCTCACATGTCCACGTGTCTACAGTTCCTTACAACCATATTCTCTACTTCTGTATGTTTGTCTTAAGTCCCACATGTAGGGACTTTGCAGTCTGTCTTTCTGTCCCTGTTCTGTTTTAGTTGGTGGAACAAGTAAATTCACCTTGTCATAAGTGTAAGCCTTAGAGGATGAGTTACATTGTATGTGCTTGCATTGTTGTGTCTGTACACTTGCTTGCCTGGGAGAAGTATCATTGTAAGTGTGAGAGTACAGGTAGCTTTCAGGAGAATGCTTTCTATTTTTTCTTTGTATTTCTGGAGACATAGTCGTCTTAGAGCCCTGGCTGTTCTGAACTTGCTGTGCAGACCAGCCTGGCCCCTACTCACAAGAGATTTGTGTGCTTCTGTCTTCTGAATATCTTCTGATTAAAACAAACCAAAAAAAAATAAAAAAAGATTTATTTTCATTATTTTAAATTATGTTGGTGAGAGGCTGGAGAGATGGCTCAGTGGTTAGGAGCACTTTTGTTGCTCTTACAGAGGACCCAAATTTAGTTCCCAGCACCCAAGCAAACAACAAATAGTTTACAACTATTTGTAACTTCAGTTCAGGGGATCCAATGCCCTCTTCTGACTACCTTGAACAGCAGGCACACGTGTGGTGTATGATGTACACAGCAGGCAGAATACTCTTAGATATAAAATAAATACATTTATTTTAAAAAATTATGTGTGTGTATGGGTATGCTGACCTGAGTGCAGGTGCTTTCAGACAGAGGCCAGAGGTGTCAGATTCCCTGAAGTTGGAGTTGCAGTCAGTTATGAGTGGCCTCACATGGATACTGAGTACCAAACTCAGGTCTTCTGAAAGAGCAGAGCCATTTCCTCAAGCCTCTTTTCAGGGAAGTGGGATTGCGGATCATTTGATATTTTTATTTTTATTTAGTTAGTTTAGGTGCTGGTGCTCAAACTCAGGGCCTTGTGTATTCTGTATTGGGCTTCCACTGAGCTATCTATATAGCCATTGGTTTCTGTGTTGTTTTCTGTACTGGGCAAACCCTGATTGTTCCATGTGCTAGACAGGTCCTGTATCATCCCGTGTCTGGCCTGCCTCTTTTGAGCTAGAGTCTAGCTCTCTTATTTATACTTACTGGATATGTAATCTGGGATGGTCTCTAACTTGGAGTCCTCTTGCAACACAAGCTCCTGAGTACTGGGATTGCAGGTTCGTGCTGCCATGCCAGCTATTTTCAATTTTTTGAGGAACTCTTCCATACTGCTTTCCATAAAAACCATACCAGTTTACATTTTCACCGAACGTGAAGAGTTCTCTCTTTCTTTGACAACAGTGTTTGCCCAACTTCTGATGGGTCATTATGACCTATGTGGTATAAGGACTCTCTGACTTTTATTTGTTTTTATTGATGATTAGTGGTATTGAGAATGTTTTCATATATCTGTTGGTCATTTGGATATCTTTTGAGAAATGCCTATTTAGGATCTTTACCGTGTTTGTAAGATGGGTTCTTTTGTTTTGTGTTTTAGATATTAACTTAATGTTGTATATACTGTTAGTTTTATAGGCTATTTCACTGTTTTGATTGGTTTTGTTGTTCACAAGCTTTTTAGTTTGAGAAAACCCCATTCCTCTGTTTCTATTTGCATTGCCTATGTTATGGAGTCTTAACCCCTAAGATTTTCATCTACCAGATCAATATCAGGAAGCTTCCCCGTGGTGTTTCTATCACCTTTGTTATTTGGAGTAGGTGTGTGGCCTTTGCCATTCTGCCTCTATCTCCTCCCTGCTCTCACTCCTCCTCCTCCCCTTACTCTTTCTCCTCCTCTTCTCCTCTCTGCTATTTTCCTTCACGTTAAACTTAAGATTACTTTTTACTTAAACTCTTCCTAAACAAGACAACTTTTGTGTGTTAAATTTACAATCTCTACACTTGTGTAAAAAGAATTGTAATGGCTGGTTTTGTGTGTCAATTTGACACAAACTAGAGTTATCACAAAGAAAATAACCTCCCTTTAGGAAATGCCTCTGTGAGATCCGGCTGTAAGACATTTTCTCAATTAGTGATCAAGGATGGGAGGGCCCATCATGGGTGGTGCCATCCCTAGGCTGGTAGTCCTGGGTTCTATGAGAAAGAAAGCTGAGCAAGCCAGGGGAAGCAAGCCAGTAAGCAGCATTCTTCCATGGCCTCTGCATCAGCTCCTGCTTCCTGACCTGCCTGAGTTCCAGTCCTGACTTCCTTTGGTGATGAACAGCAATGTGGAAGTGTGAGCTCAATAAACCCTTTCCTCCCTAACTTGCTTCGTGGTCATGATGTTTGTGCAGGAATAGAAACCTGACTAAGACAGGAATTAAAAGGAAAAACTTCAGTTGGCCTTTGTTCTGTAGTCTGTTGCTCTTTGTTCTGTAGTTTTAAAAAAACAATATGGTTTCATTCTTCATGAGTTTGTGAGACTAGTTTAGTATTGTAGTTTTAACAGTCTGTCCTGGAGAATGCTGATTATCCTCTAAATGAATCTGAAGTTCTCTGCTATGGAATGGAAGCCTCTGTGTATGTCCATCTTGTCTTCAGTGTTGTTCAAGTCTGTTGTGTCCTTAGTCATTCTTTTTGATCAGTCCATTATCAAAGACAGGTAGTATTTAAGTTCCTTACCACTATATTAAGCATTTTTTCTTGTCAGTAATGTTATTATTTGCTTTATATAGTTAGGTGTTTTTATGTGGGTATATTTACAAGTTATATCTTCTTGATGAATTAACCCCTTTTATCAGCATACACAGCTTTTTTATCTTTAGTGATAACTTGTTGCTTAAAGTCTGCTCCAAGTCTAGCACCCACAGTGTCATGGGCCACCTTCCCTCTTGCTTTCACTTCATTGTCTCTTTTGTCTGAAATATGCTGTGTATCTTAGGCTGGCATTGAGCTTGTGTCCTCCTGCCTCACCCACCCAAGTACTGGACGAGAGGCATTTCCCGATCACACTTAGCTTTATTTTGTAATATCATTAAGTGTTAATAGGTAAGGATTTATTCAATTTGTTGGTTTCTGACTATCAGCATGTAATTTTGAAGTGCTGGCAACAAATCTTAGGATTTAGATATGCTAGGAAAGTATTCTACCACTGTTCTTTGATATTAGTTCTTTGATATTCATATTCTCTCTCTCTTTCTCACTCTCTCTCTCTCTCACACACACACACACACACACACACACACACACACATACACGAATATATACTGAGTATATTCCCTTCATACCCTGGTTACACCCATTCTCAACCAGTGGGTCATGACCCCTTTGGGGGGTCCCCATACCCAATATCCTACATATCAGATATTTACATTATGATTCATAATAGTACCAGAATTACAGTTATGAAGTAGCAACAAAATAATTTTGTGGTTGGGGTCACCACAACATGAGGAACTGTACTAAAGGGACGTTAGGAAAGGTGAGGAGCGCCACCCTGCTACTACTCTTCCTCATCTTCCCGCTTTCTCTTCCCCTGTAGTTCCTCTTGGTGTCACCTGTACTTCCATGTTATAGATGATTTCATCTATCTATGTAAAATCTAGGAAATCAGAATGAGAGAAAATATATGTGTCCTTATAAGATAGACATATCCCTTCATGAGGTCTTTCTCTTTAGCTCAGAGCATTCCTTCAGGTATCTTCTGTAGAGCTGGTTAGATGATCACAAATCTCCTTAGTCTGATTTTATCATTTAAAAACTAGCCAGCACTTGTGTCCAGTGCTGACTTCTTTTTGTTGTTGTTGTTGTTTAGCTGTTTATATTCTCTTGGAATTCATTCAGGAATTTGTTTGTGTCCTTTTTGTTTTTTTAAATATAATTACCTGGAATTTCATCTAATTCATTGTCATTGGAGGATATTACTGTGGGATTGGTAAATTTTGGAGGGGTCATGTTCCCTTTTTGTTTGTTGTTTTTATATTTTTGCATAGGGATTTATGCATCTGGGATTAGGTTATTGGTTGTTTTTTTTTTTTAAATCACTCTTCCTCTTCTAGTAGAAATGTTTAAAACATTTAAGAGAGACTAGGATGTAATAGGATTGAGATGCCATCTTGCTCTGCTATACTGGTGCTTGGTGCACTCCAGGACTCTAAAATATTGTCTAGAGAAAAAAGTCACTAGTAAAATATAGGCCTACTATGAATTTACAGTCATAGTTAAGTAACAATCACCCCTTGAGTTCTAAGTTTAGGAAATAAAGGACCACTGATAGCATGATAGACTAAGATGTTAGTTACTGTCATGATAGCATGATAGACTAAGATGTTAGTTACTGTCAGATGAGTAGAAATGGGAAAAAGAATGATTAGTATTGGGTTGATAGAGAAAACGTAGAGGAAGGAAAAGTACAGAGAGAAGGTGAAATAGGGACACAGTGAGGCAGTCTGCCTAAAGGAGAATGAAAAGGAAGATGGAAAGAAATGCAACAGAATAATCTAAAAGATTCCCAGGGCCCAGAAGGGTGAGATAAAGAAACCCTGCAAATCAAGCTAGCCTGTAATTTTGGGAAAAACCAATCAAATGGAAGGTGAAAAGGCAGAGTATACGGTTAGGAGAAAAGAAAAAAGAAAGGGGACCAGATGGGTAAGGGTAAAAGAACAGGGCAGGCAGACTGACTTGGCTACATTGGCACTAGGTATTAAATAAAGAAGTATTAACCATAATGGCAAGAGCTTGGTGGGGTGGAGTGTCTGAAGTCTCCCTGGATTGCTGCTTGCAAACTCAACTCTCAGTGGTCCTTCCTGCTCACCCAGATGTCTGTTGAACTCTGAATTCTTCTTCACAGTTAGGGTCACAGGCCACTGGTCTGTTGTCTTTGGGATGGTTCTTCCAGTGTTCAAGGTTGCTTGGAACATAGGTCTTTTATGTTTCTTTGCCAACTCTGTCTCCAGCCATATTGTTGAATACTTCGTGGTTCTAATGCAGTCTTTTTTAGTCAGTTTTAGTCAGTCTGCTTGCCGGGTTTCAGCACACGGCCCAGTAATGTGTTTTGTTTTTATTTTAGTAGAGTCAACTTAACCTTTTAGTAGTATGTGGCTTCTTCCTTCCCTTAGCACCACCACAAGGTCTCAACAAAAGATGAAGGTGGA
This sequence comes from Rhynchomys soricoides, assembly GCA_019843965.1. NCBI lineage: Eukaryota > Metazoa > Chordata > Mammalia > Rodentia > Muridae > Rhynchomys > Rhynchomys soricoides. Next base: position 13,501,365 of record JADRCH010000008.1, read on the forward strand.
CTCCTTTGCATGTTATATTAGACAAAGTACATCACTCTTGTAGTTGCTTACCAGCAAAGATCAACCTTTGCTGGTCAGGAAAAATTCTTCCCTATCTTGGATTGTGGCCTTTATGGTTTCCATGGTGTCTGAGGGTTTAGCAGGAGAGTGATGGCCTGCCCCATAAGAGTCTTTATGGAAGACTGTGTCTGGACACCACTTCCACTGTAGCTGGCAGATTAGAAAGATCCTCCTTTGCTTTATACATTTCTGTTTTCCTTACTATTAGATTACGGATGTGTGGCTGCTATCCACATCTTCAAGTGGCTGGCATCTAGTTTTTCCCAGTTTATTCCCCAGAAATTCTTCTAATAGACCACACTGGTATGTCCACCATATTGGATTTGCATTTTTAGTTTTTTGAGATTACATAGGAACTCAAGAGAAAACAGTCCCCATGGCACCATTTCATTTTTCTCAGAATTTTGATTTATACAGCGACTACAAGTTTTTTAGTCTGTCTGGTCTTTCCTTTTCTTCCATACCGTAAGCCTTGGTTGGAGACTGCTCTTCTTGACTTTATGTATTAGTGGGTATTTAGTGGAATCTGGTGCTCTTCCTGGGTCTAAGTGATAATGCTGCTTAATGTCTGGATGAATGTGCCATTTAAATTCATTCACTTTCAGCTGACTTGAAGTGAATCTTTTGGTTAGGATTGCTTTCTCAGTACTCTAGATATTAGTGAATGACTTATTTGAACCATAAAATTAACACAGTTTTGTAGAACTTATTTGGGCTTTAAATTTTTTTCTGGTACAATTTTTTTTTTTTTCTTGAAAGAAAGATTTAAACCAACTTGAGGGGTGCAAAAGGAAATTGTGGGTGAGAAATAGGAAGACATTTTTTTTGAATCAATAAAGTAAGGCTAGTCTGGGTTGGGTGATTGGTTTACAAAGGCCCTTTTGTGATGACTAGCTCCTGAAATTCTGTTTCTTGGCAAATGGCTGTGCAGTTGATGAGCTTGCAAAGTTCCAAGAGAGGTGCAAAATAGAGTTTCAGTCTCTTCTGAACCGACTGCCAAATGCTAATAGAGCCTGTCCTGTAGACTGGCTACAACTGTTTGGGTTAAAATTGCATGGTTCAAGAACAAGAACTCACTTCCTTAAAAGTGAGAGCTTATTTTCTAATTCTCACTGAACGTTTGTCACAGTGGACTTTACCTAAAGTCTGTTCAGACCATAGCTGTGTGGCTTGATGTTTTGTAACTATGGCATTCTTACTTCCTTTTTGTCGTCATTGTTTGGATTTTGAGGCACGAGATCTACTGTAGTCCAGGCTGGCCTAGACTTGGAATATACCTATGGTTGACTTTGAACTCCTGATCCTCTCACCTCCACTTCCCAAGTACCAGGATAAAATGAACACCACACTCCTATCTTAATTTAATCATGTCAGCAAGAAATGAGTTAGATAATTATGGCAGTATATCAACAAAAAAGAAGCGGGATAGAGAAGGGAATCAAACCATTTATCAAAACATGTTTTAGTATCTTTTGTGTTAGGCATTGTATATATTAGGTATTAATTATATGGAGATTAATGGAATCCTTGCCTTAATAGAATTTAGAATTGAACAGATTTATTTGCTCTTGGGATTTTTCAGTCATTCCTCCCTACCATTGCTGTGGAGGGGATTGAACCTTTGGCCTTCCATGTGGTATGTTGTAGCTAGCTCCATCATGAAGCAGCCTCCCCAGATCCTCTGAAAGTCTTGCTTTTATTTTTATTTTTTGAAACAGAGTCTCTCTGTAGCCCTGAGTCCTGGAACTCACTGTAGACCAGGCTAGCCTGAAACTCACAGAGATCTGCCTGTTCTTGCCTCCTGAGTACTGGGATTAAATGTGTGTACCACTTTACCAGGCTCTTTCAGAGTCTATTAATATGTTCATGTGCTCTGTGGCTTGGCCAGCCAGGATCATGGTTTTGTACAACTTAACTTGGCCACAGATTCATTTTGGATGGGATGTTACAGAAGAGTTCCTCTGGGCATATTTTGTGAGACGAATGAATGGCCTTGGATGATAGGTCAGTGAGTAAGCATGTCATTTTTCTATATTTTCCTTGGTCACCACGGCCTTTATATTGAAAAGTGTATGGCTGGAGACACTCTGTGAGTTGGGGGTAAGGTGGTAATAAGTTTATGGGACATATTAGTAGAAAAGGTTGGGTCAGGAAGCTGGCAGCTCCTAAATGCTCCTTGTGAAAAGATTGAACACATAAGTAAATCCAATTCCTGATTTGGGTGAGATGAAGAAATAAACATCACTGTGACTCTGAATTCAGCATAAAATTAGCAAGACTTTTAGACCACCTAACCAGTTAGGTAGGGGAGCGAGATGTGGAGTCAGAACTAGGCTTCTTGAATTGTAAGAGCTGACCCAGCGCAGTTCTGCTGTTCATGCCAGGCTCTCTTCATCATGTCAGTCTGTGCAGCTGAGGCGGTCACTTCTTAGAAACATCAAATGAATTGCATGAGCATTGAGTGAATGAACGTGTCTTGCCACCTGCAGACTAGCCAAGGTAGATGCTCACTAAGGAAGCATTGAAATGTGGAGGGAAAGGAGGTTGCTTAAGAAAGTGGAATAAAGTCCTATGCTTTGGACTGGGATAGAACTAAATGTGTAAAACACTGGGTATGGGTGCTGGTAGGGAGACAGAGTCTTCTGATTATCCTTCTGCCTGTTTGGGCTTGTGTAATTTCTATAAGCAAGTAATGTTTTGCTTAGTTACTGTGGAGCAAGTGCCAACTAAAAATGCCTCAGCTGGTAGCATAATGTGACCCTTTCCTCTTTCCAAAGATAGGTTAATAACTTAGAGCAAGGTAAAATCCTTTATCTAGAATAAAATATATACACTACACCGTTTTAAAAAGATTTTTATTTCATTTATCTATTTCTGTTTGTTTGTTTATTGTGTATGTGTAGGTGCCACTGTACATATGGAGGTCAGAGAACGGTTTGTAGGAGTCAGTTCTCTCTGTCCACCGTCTGGGTCCTGGGGAATCAAGCTCAGGCTGTTGAGTCTGGCAGCAGTGCCTTTATTTACCTGCAGAGCCATCTCATTTGCCCATTCACCAAGAATAAAAGAAAACCAAGGGTTCATTGTCACACTGCATTCCACACTGTTTTTGATGAAAGGTAGTCTACGATGGTTATGACACAGTTTGGTCAGGGGTGAAGTGAAACACACTCAACATGTACAACAGCATGGACCTCATTATCTCTGTGTACATTCTTTGAAGGCCAGAAAAGGAAGAAACTTCACGTTTCTCTACATTGTTGAGCCACACAGAAGGTGCTGTAAACGTTAGGAATGAATCACAGAGTTTGTCTGCACCATTGCTCAGACACCATCCTGTGAATTTATCTTTTCCCCTTTGAGTACAAACCTTACACGTGCCAACTAAGTGGCCCCAACCACTGAGTTACAGTCCAGACTTCTTTTTTTAAATCCTGTTTATTGAGGTATAATCTTCACACAGCAGAACTTGCCCCTGCTTGTCATGTACCCTTGTGTGAGTACTTTGGGTGGTAAGTTCTGACAGATGAGTGTAGTCACTCATATCACAACCTCACAGTCGAGATACAGGAAGCCCCCCCCCTTCACTTTCTTTATAATTATATACCCTGATTCTACCTGAACCCTTAGAGCCACAGTACCTCTTCTGCTTTCTCCTGCATAAATAGAATCATGCTCTCCTGATTGTGACTCTGAAGAAAAGTTGGTAAAATTCTAACGTTCAAAGAGCTTTCTCCCCAGTGAACAGGCGTCACCACTTTGTAGGGATAGTTCTAGACTCATGTTCAGAAGGAAAATGTGCTCATGTTACTCGGCATGTACTTCCCTCCTCCCCTGCCATGGCCCTGTGGAGTTCATCTATGATGATCATTCTCTGAAGGCATTTTAGGTGACCAGGCTTCCTACACTGACCTTGTTCAACAATTCCAGCAGCTCAGAATTAGGGATTTTGTGGAACTTTTCATTAGTAAGGGAAGTCTACCCTCCAGTGGTATGGAATAAGGTACCAGGTCCACTGAAGAACGACCGAGAACAGGCCTATGCACTTACTTGCTTGGGAACTGTCTTTTTTGTACGTGCTTTTTCAGAAGAAGTAGAATAAAAAAAAGAAAAATCACTGCTGCTATGAAAGTAGGATGCCAGTGTAGACACAGCTCCTTGTGAGCAGTGTTGTAGACACCAATATTAAAAGGAAGACATTTAGAAGACACAGTATTATATCTAAGTACCACTCTATAGTGGCACCTTTTTCTTTATAGACTTTTAATTTCTATAGCCAACTCCACGTAGATAAGGTCTTCTCTATTTAATACAGTACAATACCCTTTGGCACATGGAATATGTGTGACTTGAACTCTTCTAGGTTAATTCTGTCTAACCCCAAACCAATATGGTAAACCAGAGTACTTGTGTCCATAGTTGACAGCATTGTTAAACTTTCCAAAAATTGAAATTGCACACATACGTGTGAGTACTTCTCAATGTGTCATCAGCAACAGCATCTCTTCCAGGCTTTGCATCATCTGAACAAATTTATAAACATCCAGCATACTTGGTTTGTAAAAAGCTAGAGAAGTTCTACATGGTGCCTGGCACCATTTCTTATTACTTATTGTAATGGCACATTGATTCCTACATAGTATTTAATTGTGTTCTTAATCATGTGAAGATACTAGAATATCCTATACTAATTTCCAAAAACAAAAAGAAGCACATGTTCGATAGCTATATAATGAAATGTTTGTTAATTTCTGGATATTATGAGTTTGAGATCTACATACTGGAATTTATAAACTTGATTTATTGTTTTTGACATGACATTGATACTTCAGATGAACGAAATATCTCGTTACAAATAGAAAGATTTTTGTTTGTTTATTCTGAGAGACTTAATGAATGTCTCAAGCTTGACAGTTGTGGGACCGTGTTTTTTAAGGCTATGAAAATGACTGTGTAGAGGACTTGAAGGAGATGACTTCCGTATCTTCTCGGAAGAGAGGGAAAAGAAGGTACTTCTGGGAGTATAGTGAGCAGCTTACACCATCACAGCAAGAGAGGATTCTGAGGCCATCTGAATGGAATCGAGACACCTTGCCAAGTAATATGTACCAGAAAAATGGCTTACATCATGGTAAGAGAGTTTGAAAAAAATATTTGGTGCCCTTTTCTCTTTTTTAGGGAGTGAAGATACTTTTTGTTTTGAGTAGATAGCCTAGGCTGGCTGACCTCTAAGTCTCTGTGTAGCCCGGTTTGGCTTGAACTTTGAATCCTCTGCCTCATTCTTCTAGATTCTGGGACTGTAAGGTATATGCCACCACACCTGTCTAAGGAACCAAAATGCTTAGTGTGCTTGGGGGTTTTCAGCCATTCACAGGCAACTTGAGAGGGCATCAAAGAGAGTTTTTCTGTCACAACTGCTCCTTCTTATACACAGTTTCCATCAGTGTGAAGAACCATCATTTCTGGTCTCTTCTTCATCCACTTCCTTTAAGAAATGGCCAAGAGATTATTGGTTCTTGACCTGTCCAAAAACAAAAACAAAAAAAAGCAAGCAACACACTGAGAAGAAAGGAGACTTTTCTCATTAGTCTCTTCCCGTTTTCATCTATCCCAGACCTCATTTAATGGGAAGATTAAATGGCTGTGGGGAGAAAAACAGAGGGGAAAAAAAAAAAAAAAAGAAACATGTTTGTGGGAAAAGAGTAGAGAGAGAAGTTTGTAGGAATCAGGAGAAGCTTATGGTTTAAATAGATGAAGCCTAGAGTTGTGGATCCAGAACGCTGTGATTGAGTAGAATTTCTTCTACTGTTTCACATTAATATCAAGTAGTCTGCCAAAAAAGACAGAGAGAAGGTATGAATGAGCTCAGTAAAGAAAGCAAAGTCATGCCACAGACTTTACTTGCTGAGCATTTTGGAGGATGATAACTAGCTCCCAGTGTAGCTCCCAGTGTGTTTGTTACTCTGGCCTTGTTTTCCTAGTCCCAGGTCTGTTCTTCCCCCCCCCCCCCTTTTTCAGGCTTTTTTTTTTTTTTTGTAAATCAGAAATGAAGAAAATAAGATCCATGTAGCTGGTCATAAATCTTAGGAAACGTCGTTGGGTGTACTGTACTACTTGAGAGGAGTGCGCTGGTGTGTGGTGCAGTGGTCAGTGCTTACTTAGTATGCTTGAGGCCCTGTGATTATTGAGTCGGGGCACTTGAGAAAGGTGGAGGAGGGGAGGGAGGGAGGGAGGAAGCTGAAGAAGAGCTTTTGTCTTATTTATTCCCAGACTCACGACTTGGTTTAGGTAAACTCTCCTGAATTTTTGTGTGCAGTTGAACTTGTGTTCCAAGCTGAGATGTAAGATACTTAGTCCTACTGTGCAAAGAGCTAGGACTCTGTTACCCTGGGAGTCAGACCTAGAGAAGAGCAGCAGTGAGGCAGTGTTGACTAGTGGGTTGAGCCTGTTTTGTTCCTAGCTGGAGACTGGATCCAGGGCTTTGTGTATGCTAGCCAATGGTTCTTTTGCTTACTGAGCTGTAGCCCTAGGATATGGTCATGTCTCTAGCCACAGGACTAGATGGAGAGAGAGAGGGCTAGTCCTTCTAAGTTAGGACATTCTGTGCCTCCTGGAACGTACCAGGAGATTTAAAATGAAAAGTGGTTGCTGCTGGTGGCTACAGATATTGCATGTCTTGTTCACTAAAATGATGTAACTTACATTCCTTTCAAATGACTTGTAGGGAAATACGCAGTCAAGAAGTCACGGAGAACTGATGTGGAAGACCTGACTCCAAATCCTAAAAAACTACTCCAGATTGGTAATGAACTACGGAAGCTGAATAAGGTGATCAGTGACCTGACTCCAGTTAGTGAGCTTCCCTTAACAGCGAGGCCAAGGTCAAGGAAAGAAAAAAATAAGCTGGCTTCCAGGTAAATTCTAAGGATGTTCACCCATGTGAATAGTCTCTAGGAGGTAAGATTAGACCTTGGGGTTTTATAGAAGAGGTGACCTTCAGAAAGTATTAACTACTGTAGTGAGTTGGGTTTTGTTGTTAATTGTTGTTTTTAAGTGAATGATGGCATTTATGCTTTTTAAGAAAAAGTTTTGGGGGTGAAGCAAACACAGTAAGTAAGTACACTGTAGTATGGTATAACTGAAAAGTTTTAAAACTTAGGTTTGCTTTTTTTGGTAAGTCAAGTTGACTATATAGTTAACAGTAAAATGAAGTATGCTATTATGAATTTAGACATGTACTCAGTTAAATAACCACTAACATGGCAAGATATATTAACATTTTTATCACCTTAAAAACTTACAAAGCTTGATGGTAATGGCCTTTAATTGTTGCTCTAGAGAGGCAGAGGCAGGCAGATCTCTGAGGTCAAAGCCAGCCTCATCTACAGAGCTAGTCACAGGACTAAGAAACCCTGTCTGGAAAGTCAAACAAAGAAGGAGGAAGAGTATAAAACAAGCCTCTCACTATCATCCCTTTCCAGACATTTATTTTATTTTATGTGTATGGGTGTTTTGCCTGCATGTATGTCCGTCCATATACCCTGTACAGGCTTAGTGCCCACAAAAGCCAAAAAAGGTGTTAGAGCCACATGATTGTGAAACACTGTTGGGTGCTGGGAATTGAACCCAAGGACCTCTGGAAGAGCAACTTCTGCTCTAAAATGCTGGGCCATCTCTCAAGACCCCAAGATCTTTATATAAATTAACAGTGTCTCATGGTGATCTCTCCTGTTCCAGAATGTCACTTGGATGGAATGTATTGTAGTAGCCTGAATCTGTCTGTCTCTAACTTACTGGGGTGCCTTTGAGATCTGTTCATGTTGTCAATGGACACTGGTTTCTTTGATTACTGTATAGATAGTCTTTATAGGAGTAGTCTCCAGTCTTATCTGCTTAGCAGATGAATGCCTCTGAGATCTTTCCAGTTTTGGCATATTTAAAGAAGCTGCTGTAAACTTGGACTTAGAGATGTTTGTGTGGGCGTGAGTTTACTTTTTTTTTTTATAACTGCCCAGGTCTGTATGGTTTATCTTTGAAAAAAACAAAAGAACTACCAGTCATCTGGGCAGTGGTGGTGCACATATTTAATCCCAACACTCAAGAGGAAAAGTCAGATGGATCTCTCTGAGTTCTAGGCCAGCCTGGTCTACAGAGTGAGTTCCAGAACAGCCAGGGCTACACAGAGAAACCCTGTCTCAAAAACTCAGAAAACATAAACAAAAACAAAAACCTATGACTTAAACTGTCTTCCAGAGTAGCTCTGAGAACTGTTTTCACCCACCAGGACAGACAGAGCTCTACCTGCTTCACAGTCTCTCAACAGCTGGGGCCTTGTCTGTTGCTGTTTCCTTTTTTTTTTTTTTTTTTTTTAAGTCATTTTAATATGTGTCTAGAAGCTTTCATTTTTAAAAGTGTACTTAGTTTTTTTAATGTCAGTTTGGCTGAATGGTGGTATGTGGTTTATAATTAGGTCCTTTGATAAGCATAAATAAACAGGCTACTTAGTATTTACTATTATAAGCATTTGAGGGCTTGAGAAATGGCTCAGATTAAGAACACTCGCTCTTTCAGGGGACCCAAGTTCTGTTCCCAGCACCTACATGGTGCTCACAACTGCCTATACCTCCAGCTCCAGGAGGAGCCAACACCCTCCCTTGCCTCTGCAGGCACCTGCAAACATACAGCATTATACTCTTACCAACACACAAGTAAATAAAAATAAATCTTGAGAAGAAAAGAAAATGCCCTATGGGTGCTGCCAGTGAGATGGCTTCAGCAGAGAAAAGTACTTGCCAATAGAGAGAGCCTCATGGACAGGTTCAATTTCCGGATCCCACAGTAAAAGGGGAGAACCAACTTCCAAAATCTGTCCTCTGACCTCCATAGATGTGACATGCGTCTGAACACATAGACACACTCACGTACACTCTCTTGTTCTCTGCCACCCCCACACTCATTCACCCACATTCACTCTCTCCACTTCTTGTTCTCTAACACATATACACACTCATTCTCTAACAGACACAAGAAGAAAATTTCAAAGAGAAAAATGTCTAATAGTGATTAAAGAGAAGCATACTCATTTAAAAAATTTTTTCTTATTTAAGGAAATACATTCTGAAGCCTCTTAAAAGGGAAAATGGACTAATAATAGCTCTTCCTTTCACAGAGCTTGTAGGCTAAAGAAGAAAGCCCAGTACGAAGCTAACAAAGTGAAGTTGTGGGGCCTCAACACTGAATATGGTAAACCTGTCTTCAGCTTTGCTTTCTCTTTGGTTTGCATATTCTTGCCTGGCTCTGTATACTGTTTAGCTCTCCTCTGTTGTTGTTGTTGTTGTTGTTGTTGTTGTAGAGGGAGAGGGTTTGAGACAACATAGCCCCAGCTGTCCTGGAATTCATTATATAGACCAGGTTGGCCTCGAACTTACAGAGATCTACCTGCTGTTGCCTCCTGAGTGCTGGGTTTAAAGGAGTGCACCACACCCAGCTTGGCACTCCTATTTTGCATTTATCTATTCAGAATGCCACATATCCAGCATCTGTTCATTCTTGTCTGTAAGTGTGCTGTCTAGTTCTCTGGTCACTTAGACAAATGCCACTACTGTTCTGATGAGCTAATCCATGGTTAGGTCTTTCTTGTTATAATTGTGTTTCTAGCCAGTGTGGGCAACTGACTTGAGTATTTCCCTTCACTTGAACTGTGTAGCTCATGTAGATCTGTGCTGTTCAGGTTAGTTGTACATTGAAATAAATCCATGTGTACTTATTAAAATATGGAGTCCTGGACTTTCTTAGATTTTCTGAATTGGAATAGAACCCAGGAATTCTCTTTTTCTTTTCTTTCTTTTTCTTTTTGGTTGTCATTGAGTATCTTAAGTCGGTAGCTTTGACTAGCCTAGAACTTACTATATGTAGATCAGGCTGGTCACAAACTTGAAGAGACCCTCCTGCTTCTTTTCCTGAAGACTGGGTTAAAGAGATTCACCCTCATATCCAACATAATCCATAGTTTTGACATTCCCCAGATTCTGGGTTATTTTGTTGTTTTTGTATTTTTTTTCTTTCGTGGTTAGAAATCCATCAGAAGGCTTTGTGCGTGCTAGTAAGGTGAGTGGTTGTCCACTGAACTGTGTTTGCAGCCCTTCCATTTTCAACTGACTATGGTTTTATTATAAAATTAAAATAAAATCTCTCATGTTGGTGACATTCTAAGTGTTTTTGTTCTGTCTTATAGACAATTTATTGTTTGTAATCAACTCAATCAAGCAAGACATTGTAAACCGAGTTCAGAATCCAAGAGAGGAGAGAGGACCCAGCATGGGGCAGAAGCTTGAAGTCCTCATTAAGGACACACTCGGTAAGGAGAACTTGTTAGATAACAGCAGCTTATGAGGTGTAGTGCCAGAGTCAAAGAGGAAGTTTCTCCCCTCCATTCCTGCTCCATCTGCCCCCACCTCTTGATAGGGATCTCTCTTCCTCAGTATTTTCACAGGGTTCTAACAAACTTGCATATCTGGCTTCTCATCCCTGACTAGATTGTACACTATGGAGAGGATCAGGGAGGCAGGTTCAGAGAGGCTAGGCTGGTTGGTGGCTTGTGGGAGGAATATCTAGGACATAAATAATCTAGCTGCAGTAAGAGCAAGTTACCTGTCAGGTCACACTTCTTAGGGCTGCACAGCTTATTGCTGTCCCAGAAAATCCCAGACGTATCACATTAAAAGGCTAGGTGTTCATCTCGAGTACAGTCAAAAACGATTGATTGCTCTTCCTCAGTCAGAGGAAGAGCAGGTCTTAAACACCAGTATTGTCCTAGAAAATCACCTAGTGCCTGGGAAATTGCATACAGGAAGCAGTAAGGCAGTTTGCTTGACCTGAGTAAATGGATTATTTTATGTATTATTTTAAAGTACTTCCATTATTTCTTTTTAAAACTCATTTTTTTGTGTGTAGTAGTTTGAGGGAGAACTTAGGGTTTTTTTTTGTTTTGTTTTGTTTTTTGAGACAGGGTTTCTCTGTGTAGCCCTGGCTGTCCTGGAACTCACTCTGTAGATCAGGCTGGCCTCGAACTCAGAAATCCGCCTGCCTCTGCCTCCCGAGTGCTGGGATTAAAGGCGTGCGCCACCACCGCCTGGTGGGAGAATTTAGTTTTATAAGATAAAACTACTTCTTACTTTCTGGTTTTAATGTAAAAGCTTTTGTATATCCATTAGTATGTGTTCTCTTATACCTGACAGTTAACCTGACCTGTTAACGAAGTGCTTGGCACACATTAACTTTCCTTGCCTATCTTGAGATTATTTCTCCTCCTCTTCTGGCATAAAATATTTTCTATTAAAGAACTGATAACTACGTTGGTATGTCTTGGTGGGTTTTGCCTAGACACAGACTATCCTCAAGCATGCTCACCTCTGTTTCTCTCAGTGTGCACTTTGAGGTCTCTGTTCCTTGACTTTGCTCAGCTTTTCCTGGGTACACCTTATCACCTGTAGGTCAGGTCACCCTTGCTTATCTCTGCTCTTTGTTGCTTTTTCTTTAACCTTTTTTATCTCCTTGTTTTGTTTTTTTTTTTTTTTCATTTTCACTTTTTCTTACTCAGTATTCTTGTGTCATGTTGTGGGGTGTGAGTGCACGTGTATGTGTGTATATGCCCTGGGAATGGAGGTCAGAGTCTCAGATATACTTGTCAAGAATACTACCACTGGATGTAATGTATGGGAAAAGGGAAGAGGAGGAGGAAGAATAAAAAGAATACTACCACTGAGCCATAGCCTCACATCCTCTTGTTGCTTTCATTTATTTTTTAACTAAAGGAATTTTCCTTTTATTTTCTGTGTTCTATGTTTACCGGGTCAGAGGACAACTTGGAGGAGTGGTTGTTTCCTACCATGTGGGTCCTAGGGATCAAACTCAGGCTGTCAGGCTTGGCAGCAACCTTTTACCCCCTGCACCATCTTTCTAGCTCCCTTCCATTTTTTGAGGGTCTTTCTGTATAGTTCAGATTGACCTCAACCTTACCAATCCTCCTGGTCTTAGCCTTCTTTCTTCTTGTCTTTTTTTTTTGTTTGTTTTTTGTTTTTTTTTATAGTTTTATATTTGTGTATGTATGAATGTGTCCCACGTCAGAGGACAACTTGCACCATCTGGTTCCGTAGATAGAACTCAGGTTATCAGGCTTGGTGGCAAATACCTTTATCTACTGAGCCATCTTACCTGTCTTCTTTCATTTATGGACATTTTCTTTAATATTGTTTAGTTTATTTTGAAATAATAGTGGGTTAGGGCATTCATGATCCAGTCTTTACCCATCCTTCCATTGTTTGTAGATAATATTTTATTCTCTTTTTTTTCTTAAAACAACTCTTTTATGATGTTTTAGGTGGATATTGGAGTTCTGGGGGCACCTGCTGGTGTTCCTAGGTTCTTAGGTCTCCTGAACAGAAATTTGGTCAGAAGAAAAGCTTTTGAAGGAGAAAGGCACTTCTGAGGCTAGACATGACCTGTTGTGGGTCATTTATGTAGTACCCACTGTGTACCACATTTATATGTAGTGAGTTTCTCACTCACATGCTTGTCCCTCACACACAGCCTGTGGGTGAGTGTGGTGGGGGTGATGTTCCAATCTTTTTCTCTGTCATTTTTTTCTTTCATATGGTAACCTTTTAAAAAAGATTTATTTTTATGTGTATGAGTGTTTTGCTTGCATATATGTGTGTGTGCCACATAGGTACCTGGTGCCTTTAGCGGTCAGAAGAAGGCCTTGGGGCCCCTGGAACTGGAGTGGTTGTGAACTGCCTTGTGGTGCTAGTGGAGGACTTAAATCAGGGAGAGATCAGACAGTGCTCTTAACTGCTGAGCTATCTCTCCAGCTGCTCATATGCTAATGTTGGTGCCTACTGTCCTGACAGTTTTCTGGTGGCTCCATTTTTTTTTCTTGAAATTTTTTTTATTTAAAAAATTAATTAGCAAAATAATACATTAGGTTTTGCTAGGACATTTTCAAACAAATTTATTCTTGTTGATTCTCCTTCTCCCCTGTCCTTTCCCATCCCGTCTATTCACTGCTTTTGGTCACTTTTCCATTTCCATGTCATTTGTGTCCTGGTACCCTCCCCCACAGTCTGAACCCTTCTTTAGTTTGATGGCATATCCCCCACATACCCCACTCACATTCACATGCATAGACATAAGCTCGGATTCACAGGAGACCATGAGCTGTCCTTCTGAGTCACCTTTGGTAACATAATGCTTAGCAAATCCATTCATTTTCTTGAGCCTGTCGTGATTGCAGTTTTCTTTACAAGTGGAATTTACAAACTTTCATTGTATACATACAGCACCTTTTCATTGTCCATTTGGCTTGGCTCAGATTAGCTTTTCTAGCTTCATGGAGTCCTCTCTTTTCAGTTAATAGCAGCTTACTTTCTACAGTTTTTCCGTTCTGCTTTACCTGGTCCATCTCGTTCTTTCTTACAGCTCCTACCTTTCTTGTCAGTTTCATCTCCAGTCCTTGCCTACCAGTGATTGTGGATACTACCAGCTCTTCTCCTGGCAGAGTTCTGACAGGGCATTTTTTTTTTTTAAATTTCTTGGCATCTTTCTGAAGTTCATCACACTCAACTTACACTTATTCCTCGATTGAACAAAATCCCTATGGTTTCATGCACAGACCTTGTTGACCTTTAATTTCTAGGGAATTCCCTGCTTAACTGCTTTAGACTTTTTGTTCTCAAGTCCATTGTTCTTTTTGTTTGGCTCATATAGACTGTTAATGTTGACATGTGGGTCTTGCAGATTTGGGTACCTTGTTCATACCTTGAGGGATGCAGAAGAGTCCAGATCTCATGGAGATTCCTTTTCACTTGTTCATGTGCCATGGGCTGGCTATGTTTAGAAACGGCTTCTCCCAGTATAATGCTTCATGTCCATAACTCTAGCACTTGGGAGGCTAAGGCAGGAAAAGCTGAATTTTGAGCCAACTAAAGCTTCATAGGGAGACCTCTTCTCAAAGAGAGAAAAGAGTTAGTGAAGGCATGTTCCCGGGGGCTGAGTTGGGGTCTAACTCCTGAGCCAGAGTGATCCTTCTGGGTTGCTGAAACTGTACACACAAGCACCACTGAGCTCAGCTTTCCGGGGGTAGAGTTTTTGTGGAGTTTTATTTTGTTGTTGTTGGGACAGGATCTTGCCATATTCCCATGGAGGGCTTGGATTTTAGGTGTGCATCTTGCCTGTGCACTTGTTGTTTTATGTGGAGAAATAAAAATAAATCTCTGCTACCACAGATGTGGTGATACCTTCCTAGACATCAAAGTTACTTGAATTCATGTCATGACTATCCTGGCCAATACAAAGAAACACTCACCCTAAAATATTTAAATGAATGAATGAATGCCTGACCGATATCATCCCAGAGTCTCTGTCAGGTTAAAAACATCAGGGTTTCTTTGTTTTTCTTTTTTCTTTTTTTGGTTTATCGAGACAGGGTTTCTCTGTGTAGCCCTGGCTGTCCTAGAACTCACTCTGTAGACCAGGCTGGCCTGGAACTCAGAAATCCACCTGCTTCTGCCTCCCAAGTGCTGGGATTAAAGGCGTGCGCCACCACTGCCCGGCATGGGGTTTCTTTGTATTACTGGTTTGCTAGAACATTTGGAGTAGCTAGAACATTGGCGCACGCGCATGCGTGTAATTTTCTGGAAATCTGGAAATCTCTTTTGTGGAAAGCTGTATATTGCAACTTTATAGAGTCAGCTGATCATTTATATAGTTCTAGAAAATTCTATTTCTTTCAGATCCTTAAATTTACTAAAATTGTACAAAAGTAGTATTTGGTTTTAGGGGAAGAAAGGGAGGGAGGGAGGAAGGAGAGAGAGAGAGCACACTTGTTTTGTGCTGTTCTTTATTTCTTGGATCAATTACTTACAGAGTGTTGTATGCATTTTTCCTGGAGAGACATGAACTAACATGTGTTGATGCTAGATGAACAACAACAGAGAAAAGCAATGGTCTCTCCCAAGTCCACCTTGGTAATTTGGTTTGGCTTGGAGAGCATGAATAGGGACTTGCTTGCAGGAACATTGGTTAGCTGTAGTCAGCTGTTAGCATCACAGAATCCCAGCCTATTATGGTGTTGACCTCCTGGCACCTGCATCATAGAGGCAAAGGCTTAGAGGCAAGATGGTCGTTTCAAGTCATCCTGAACTACTTTGAGAGTCTAAGGCAACCTATGCTACACAAAACCCTGTCTCAAAAAGAAAAAAAAAAAGTGAAATAAAATTTCCCCAAAGATGGGAAGTTCTTTGCTTTTACTAGATCTTTTGGCTTATTACTAGTAGTAGTATTGGTTGAGTTTTTTAGCTGCCAAATATAGTACTGCAATGTAAGATGTTTTGTGGGCATCTGAAAAGATGTGCTCTCTGTTGTCTGTCACAATTCCCATGTGTGTTTGGTTGACTGGTATTCTTAATCAAGTCCCCTTGCTCTTTTGTGTCGTCTTCCTCTTTGCCGGTAGGTCCATATGTTCTTAATAGAACTGAGAAAGGCTATCACAAATGTGTTTTGAGTTTTACCTCCTATTTTGTTTTGAAATGCTTAGTGTTTGAATAGGAGTTAGTACTATTGGGTCTTCATTGCGCATTAAGATTTTAGTCCTACAGTGGAAGGGGAGAAAGAAATAGCACAGTGTATGTCTGTATTTCATTGCCCTCATTCTACCACTGGCTGATACTTTTATTTATTTCTGTTCCTTGTACATGTGTATTTGACATTTACAAATGGGGAATTTTGTAGCTAACTTGGGGACTATTTGGAGCTAACTTGTAAGTATTATGGGTCTTTATTTCTATTTCAGCATGCATCTCTTAAAACAACAACAAAAAAAATGGTTTTATTTTGTTTTTAAAAGAGTTACCCTATGTAGCCCTGGCTATCCTGGAACTTGCTGTGTAGATCAGGCTGGCCTCAAACTCCCAGGTGCTGGGATTAAATGTGTGTACCACTACATCCAGCAAGTATGTTGTCTTAGCTACAGTACCAGAATTATATCTATACCTATGAGTACTGATGTGAGCTCCAGTATGGAGCCCAAGCTTACAAACGCCTGCTTCCTGCTCAGTTAAGCCTACCTGCTCCCCCTTCCCTCCCTCCTCCTGTGTGTGATCGTGTGTGCCTGTTCTATTTGAGAGTGATTCATTGGATTTAATCACACCTCTTTTGTCCCTATTATTTCTCAGCCCCTCCTTTTTTAAGTGAAAATTCTAAGTAATTGATTCTCTGAGTGCCCCAACATTTGGGTTTACCTGTTTCTTCATGTAAAGTGGGATGATTTTTTGTGTCTGTGTGTGCAGGTACACACATATGTACAGTGTATATGCATATTGTGAGGACTTGTATGGAGTCCAGATGTCAACCTCAGATATCTTTCCTTAGAAGTCATCCACCATGTTTTTTGAGTAAGGTTTTAGGCTAAGCTGGATGGCCAACAAGCCCTGGAGATCCTCCCGTCTCTAACTCTGCAGCTCTTGGATATACAAACACATAACCACACCAAACCCAACCTTTTACATGCTTGTCCTCTAACTCAGGTCCTCCTGCTTGGGGAGCACGTGATTCACTATTGAGCCTAAGATAGAGTTAAGTTTATTGGAAAGAATAGACCTTCCCTGTTCGATTAGCCAAGAGTATGGTGTGAGTTTGTTGTATTAGTGGTCTGAATAGTTAGGGTAACATTGATATCCTTATGATTTGTTGTATGTCTTTTAGTCAGTGATTAAATTAATGTTTTCTATTTCCACTCTCTTCCTTTTCTAATGTATTACCATTTCCCCATTTCACCCTCAAACAAGGTCTCACTATGTAGCTCAGGCTAGCCTTGAACTCATGATCTTCCTGCCTTAACCACTTGAGTGCTGAGATTACTTGTGCTGTCTTGCCTAGTTTCAGTTTCCTTAGTACTTAAAAGAGACTCCTGTACTTGTAACGTTCTTATACCTGTGCTAGTTAAGGACTAACATTAAATATTTCCCTGGCCATCCAAAATGAAGAGGATGAGGAAGTCAGCACACTTGTGCTGTTCCTAGTTTTCCCCCCTCTTCTATTCCACCTTTTCTTACTAACTTTTATTTAAAATAAAGAAAAGGGAACTTCTATTGTATACAGTAATTTTAAAAATTGTCAAGTGTATCTTTTGTGCTTACAGTTATAGCTGTGTGTATGTATACTACAGAACACAGTGAAGTCCAAACAGGTGAAGGACACGGGCAGCAAACTTACAGGCTTAGGAACAGCCTGCCAGTGGGCCTCAGGTTTCTTTGGGGATTGCTTCTTGCCTTCTACCACGTTAAAGTGCCTCATGTCTCTTCGGAAGTGAAGTCTGCCATAGGATGGTTTTCTGGGCTGCAGTAGCAAGTAGTGGAGCCCTTGTTTTGGGGCCAGTATCAGGATTCAGACTTCTTCCCTTTCCTTTATGCCTTCTCCATATTTGTGTCTTAAAGTATGCCTTTTATTCTCTTCAGGTCTCCCAGTCGCTGGGCAAACCTCCGAATTTGTTAACCAAGTGTTAGGGAAGACTGCTGAAGGCAACCCCACTGGAGGCCTTGTAGGACTAAGGGTACCAGCATCAAAAGTGTAATCAGCCTCACTGGACCACTGGTCAGAAATGTCTGTTTTTGTCACGTTATCCATTGTAAATTTTCATTCTGTTTTGCATGTCAATTAGCATTCTGTAAACATTTCTAATTAGGTTACATTGTTTTAAGAACTTGTAGCATAAGTGAAGCATGATCCAAAGTACTTGATTACTGCATTTTCAGAGCATAAACCAGTGACCCTGCTACTGGCATTAGAAAGAAGCTCACACATTAAGTAAATGTGACGCACAGATTGTAAACATTTGTTGAAGCAGAACGTTTTGGATGAGTGAATATATTAGCATAATGCTAAGTGTTAAGGTGGGTTTATGCTCTGAACCACACAAAAATACCGAGGAAGCATTTTTTTTTTCAAAGTCCATTTAGATTGTTTTTAGAATGACTGCTTTTTGTTCTAATTTTTTACAGCCATTAATCTCACTTGTACATGGCGCACCCAGCACTCACGTGTGTACCATGTTTAGATGTTTTATTTTCAGAGCTCAATATGATATATATAAAGACATACATACATATATATACATATATATATAAAATTGTCTGTGCAAGTAAGAAAAAAGCATATTCTTTGTGCCTTGTATTTTGGGGAAACTCTAAAACTGGTAATATTTTGTATGATGAAAACCCTAATGAGGAAAACCAAGATACATAGATGAGAAAATTATGGGGTTTAAATGTCTTTTTGTTCCAACTCTTTTTCAGATTTTTTGAATGTATATAGGACTATGTTGAAATGTAGATATATGCCACAGAGTCTGTGTATTGTATAAAAAAACAAAACAAAACAAACAAAAAAAGATGGCTCTAGAAAACTCCTATTTCGGTACTTGACCGGAAGAAAATACTTGCACATTATTGTGATTGTTTTATTTTTTCTACCAAAGACAAATGCAACTGGTATGGCAGTCTGCCAGTCTAAGTAAAGTTTTGCACAGCTTACATGATACTGTATGAATGTATGAAAATAAGAGAAAAGCTAAAAGGTCAGGGTTAGGGATCTTACTCAACTGTGAATTTTATTTCTGTTTGGGTCCAATTATCTACAGAAGGAGCATCCATACGTATAAATATTATTTTGCTGTCCTCTAGTTTGCTTCCATAGTAGATAAGTTGGTGGCCACTTAGGTGTCTTTTATTTCTGCAGTTATTGTAGGAAATTTTAATATATTTCATATTAGTAAGCTATTGATAAAATAGTTTTTGACTTTGAAAATTAAAGTTTATTTAGCTTATTGTAGTATACTTCCACCAAACAACCAAAATACAGATTATTTTTATTGTATTATGTATATATATGTAAAGAAAGAAAAAAGCTAAAAATATCTAATACTTTAGTTGCCACTTTTCCAATTGATGTATTATTGTGCATGTAATATTTTCAAAGATCAACACAAGCTTAAAACAAATTTATAAATTTTTATATTTTTGTACAGGTATTTTCTTCAAACTTACATGTGACTTATCTTCTGTAGTTTCTAGACTTGAGAAACATGAACGCGTTTAGTTTTTAGGTGCTCTTCTTTGCTCACGTAAATGGCTTTATTAGTCAGTTTTTAACTGTGCTCAAGCTTTACCTCTTGATGAGAAATTCCTATGTCGAGGCAGCATTATAAACCTTCCCCGCAGGTCCTTCCATCCTGTCTTTCTTGACTGTTTTATCTCAAATCTTGTGTTTGGAACTATGAAAACTGGTGGCTTCAGAAGTAAAAACAAACATATCTAGAAGAAAAGCCTGAAATGTCAGACATAGTTGCTGTTTCTCCACCATCTTTGATAGAACTAAGATAGTTGTTGTCCTTGGTCTGCACAGGAGTTTCTTTCCTTTTTCTTTCTCCTCCCCTTTTGTAAGCTATAGCACATGAAGGTTCGATTAGAGAACACAGTTACAATCCAAAAATGTGTCTTACTTGCCTCTTTCACATCATGAATCATAAGAAACCAAGACTTGTCTTGACACGTTAGCTGAAACTGTGACAAGGTTCCTGTGTGTTTGGTGGAAATGTACCTGTTAGTTCATTCATCCTAACAGATAGTAAGCTCACATGTCAAGGTTCGTAGGATTCAAGGTTTTACCTTTTAGATGGGAAAAAGCAAACCATAAGTTCACAAATGGAAGTATATGAAGTCTTGAAAGTATTCCATAATATGGCATTTTTGCAGTCAAGTAAATATCGCTTCGTGATAGCGATTCAGTTGGTGAAGTTTATAAAACTGCCCCTTTCTAGCTACCCTGTTAGGAATTCTGGTTTTTTGATATCCTTTTCTTGTCTGCAAACCAGAATCTGATTTTTTGGTCTTGCATTTCAAAAAACGTTGAATCTGTTTAGTAGATTCCATACCTGTGCATTTCAGTGTTTTATATGTATACTCCTTAAGTTAAATAGTTGAAAGCCTTTAAATAGTTGAGCTTTTTAATGTTGACACTTTATTTTGTACCTATTTATATATATATGTATATCTTAGAAAAGCACTTTGTTATAAAATTGCATTTTATATGATTCCTGCCATTTGCTGCTAAACCTGGGCTGGTCAGAACGCTGCAGCGATACTTGATCTAAATAAAAACCTGGCAGCAAAATGTAGAGTGCAAGTTAAATCCTCTTGCTGTTTAAGATGACATAGGCAAGCTGTGCAGCTTTACATTTTAACCAGGGGACTCTGTGGCATTTAAAACCGTCTAGAAATGGTTGTACTTTTAATGCCAGTAATGAACTGCTTCCTCTATTGTCTTTAAAATACCTACACCTAGTGTATCACAGACGGTTCTCACAAGTATGTAAAAACCCAGCAGTTGTACTTGTTGTGTTTTTTAAAATCGTGGCATGTATTTTGGGGTGGAAATCATTAGAGTGAGAGCTGTCTAAAGGTTTTCTGTGTTCATACATGGTATACAGATAGCTCATGAAGTCCAGAACCTTCCCTCAAGTGAAGGCATTGTGAATTCTCCTCAGATAAACCCACTGTTCAAAGGCAACCATAAACTGACTATAGTACTACTACAGTAAAAAATAATAATAATAACAATAACAATGAACCTTTTGCTTCCTGGTTTCAGATACACTGGATTCTTTAGTCTGTGCCCACACGAGAGCATGCTGCGGCTGCTCCTATTAAGGTCGAGTGTGAGTTTTTCAGTCAGTGTGTGGTTGCTTGCTGTGTTGTACCATGTATGGGTTCTCGTCCTTTCCACGTCCTTCATGAGAGACTCGGGTGTGGCTTGATCTTGTGCCTTACTTGTACACTTCAATGAGACATCTTCATTCCTTCCCAATTCCCAGACCTTAACTTTGTCCTTTTTGTAAGAGAACCAGAACTATTCCAGAGGCATCATGAAGGATTTCAGATGGGCGTGGTTTCATAGTTCCCTCCCTTTGTAGTTGTTTTATACTTGTATGAGAGAACAGTTTTGAATGATCTTTGAGTAATCTTGCTACATCCCTTCTCTCTGGCTTTTGTGAGGTTGTCCTGATGCTTGGCTTCATTCACACCTTAGCAAGAGTCTGCATTTACAGACAGGTGTGTTCACTTCATCGGCTTGAAAGTGATTATTTTGTTTTCCAGAACTTTTTAGGAGAAGAGTACCCATTTTGTTCATTTTTTTACAACAGATGACAAGTCTCTTTAAAAGAAACTGAAGTACAGTACTTTTGAAATACAATGCTATTGGTATGAATTTCTCTTTTATATATAATATTCATACAATTATCTGATGTTTGCCTTCATTAATAAAGCTGTTAGTTTATTCACCAAAATGTCAAGAATGGATGTGCTTTTCTTTATTCCATACATCTAAACAATATTTTAGCTGCTAAGATTTAGTTAACTTCCTAAGAAATGAATTCAAGTTGCCTTCAGCAAGAATTAACAAAACTCATGTCCCCTTTCTTTAGTCTTCCTAAAATTCTGTTCAACTACTTTCTAGTTAATTATGTGACAGAATGTTAGCATCTCTCTAAATCTTGAAACTTGAATTTTGAGAATGCTTTGAATTTCAGTGTTAATGGAAAAGGTCTCAACTATGTCTCTAGTAGAGTCTTTTGTGGAATACCATTTCCCATGGAACTGCGACCACTTGCACAACTTTGCACAGAACTGCAGTCTTGTTCTTCCCTGGATCGTGACAAATGAGTCTTACACAGTGCCGTAATGCTTGTGGATTCTACCGTGATCTTTGTCATCTTTAAATAAGGGCATTATGAGAAAATGACTCCATGTCTTTTTTATTTTTTTTAATATTTCAAACACAGTGGGATGTAACAACAATGTCAGAAGTAGGGATGGTGGTTTCGTTTTAAGGAATAAGCGTGTCGGAGGAATGGGATGAAAATGTACTACTGAGAGTTACACACTTCCACAGGCAGGTGGGATTATGTGTTGAAGCATAGTCCCCATGCTTAGTAAAATGACTGAAATAGAAATTACACCTAGGAACTGCACTATGCCAAATTGCCATTTGGAAGAGACTTTTGGAGGTGGTAATACGGCCATGGAACCTCACAGCTACTTCCAAATAGTATTTTGGAGTTGAAGACTTCGTGGCTAGTAAAGAGCACCCAGGTTTCTGTCTCAGCGTGCCAAGTGTGAACTGGGCTTGCCTCTTTAGTAACAATGTAAACACCCAGTGGAGTTACTCAGTTCCGGGTGCCAGGTGTGGGACTGATTCTGTGTCTTGCCCTTTGTCCTTTGGGGTTTTTTGTTTGTTTGTTTGCTTTCAGAACTAAATAACAGAACTGTATGTGTACTGTATCTGCTCCTCCACATGTTTCAGGACACTGTACTCCCACTGCCTGCTATTGTCTCCTTGCCCTAGAGTCTGTCCTATGGCATAGCATTCGTGGTTAACTGACTCTGGAGCTGCCACCACGGAAGGGCAAGGATACAAAGCGTTTGCTCCTATGGTTTGGCAGCCTCTTCGAATAGTTGCACTTAGGATCCTGTCTGTGATATGATCATAAATACTCCATGGTTTTGTTTATTCCCTGCCCCCAGATGGAGCTGTGACACTTTATTGGATTCAGTCTTGTCTCTTGTCTAGAAAGAATTGTTATCTTGTTCACGCATGAGCTGTTTAAAAATGACTCAACGTTGGTTAATAGCCGTGCAGTTTTCCCTTTAGGAGAAGGCCATGCACAGGTTACTTTGTTTTCTGTCACCCTCTAACCTGTCAGCACTTGTAGTCAGACACAGAATCATCCGTGTATGCAGCACCCTTTGTAATTTAAAATAAAAATTATGAAAAGAAAAGGTTTTGAATTGTTTGCCTCATATTTTGTCTTTTCTCCTTTCCATTGCCTGCAACACAGCAGCCATCCATTCCTCAGGACAGCCTGTTCGCAGACTATTCCAGCCTCACAGAGCAGAGGAAGCCAGCTGTGCTGCCTCTCTTTGGGGCAGGTATAGAGAGCTCAGGTTTATTGACACCCTAAGCTGGCTTTTAATCTATTTCAGTGAGACTTAGCTATACAGAAATTATTTGATAGAAACATTTGCTTTTTGTAAGCGATAGTTTATACTTAATTTGTCATTTGATAACTTGGACAAGAGATTTCTTCAAGAAAAACAAGTATCCAAAAAGTATCCCCTAGTCTTTAGGCTAGGGGAGCTGTGGGCCTAAGCCAGTGGAACCTGCCTGGGTGAAGGCGGCCTGGGGCAGATGTTCTTCAGCAACAAGCATTTGTTGAGAATCTACTCTGCCAGGGTGGGTGTGTAGATGCTGGGTTACAGAAGGATTGGAGATCGTCACTAAATCAGTCCACCAGAGAGATTGGCATGTGGCAGTGAGGGCTGGGGAGATAGCAAGGTTTTTAGAGTGCCAGGCAAGCATGAGGACCTGAGTTCCATCCCTACACTCAAATGAACAGCGAGGTTCTGATGTGGACACTTGCTAGATCCCTGCGGCCCACAGGCCAGAAGAGCCTTCTTGAAAACGT
Source organism: Rhynchomys soricoides (assembly GCA_019843965.1). Classification (NCBI taxonomy): domain Eukaryota; kingdom Metazoa; phylum Chordata; class Mammalia; order Rodentia; family Muridae; genus Rhynchomys; species Rhynchomys soricoides. Next base: position 13,524,997 of record JADRCH010000008.1, read on the forward strand.
GGAAGCCAGTGAGACCTGTCTCGAAAACAGGACAGCACCTGGGGAATGACACCTGAAGCTGACCTCTGGCCTATACACAGACACATTAAGACTTGACCTTTTTGACACTGCCCCCCCCCCATTTGAGTGCTACTGAGGCCATAAAAAAGCAAAGTAAATGTACTTTCCTGGGGTGGATTCTCCTTCAGAACTTAAGTTTGAAGACCACTCTTTACAAGGGCCCTTCTCAAAGTGTTGGGTACTCTAGGAGCTAAGTGAGCTGGGTCAATGCAGTCTTTAGGGAACTAAGTCTTCCATGATAACATCAGTGAGATACATCAACTAGTGAGTTCCTGAATTTCTTTGTTCTTTTTTGGGGATGGGGGAATCTAGTTCTCTGTGTAACAGTCCTGGTTTTCCAGCCTTCAATTTGCTTTATTGACCAAGCTGGCCTCAGACTCGCAGAGATCTGCCTGCCTCTGCCTCTCAACCGCTGGGATTAAAGGCACACACCACTGTACATGTTTAACTGGTGAATTCTTAAGCTATAGTGCAATGAAGAATTTGAAAGAAAAATATTGAAAAGTTCTGTCCTAATTCAGCTAAAAAGTTCAGAATTAGAAGGTAGTAGATGTCCTTAGGTATGGAGGTGGCACCCCTTAAGTTGCCCTAATAGTTGTCCTCAACTGCTATCAACTACTATCAGGCCCAGTGAGGGTGGTGGTCTTGTCCCTTCTACAGAAGAGTCTGACAGCACTCAGCCCTATATCCAGCCAAGGATAATACAGTTCGGTTCATGCTCCAGTCTGCCTGAGGCATTCTGAGGACAATTTACGCTTACCTCAGGTTTACCAGGCCAGCATTTGGAAGAATGCCCATGCAGAAGAAAACAATCTGTTTAGAATGTGAACATCAAAAAGATCCAAAGCTAGTCAGTGTAGAGCAGTCAAAGAGAGATACTGAACGAAAGGGGCAAAATAGACTCAGAAGGAATTCAGGACTGGGTATGGAGGGCATGCGACTGTTCCTTCGAGAAAACCTTGGGCTTAGGATTGTCTTATTGGAACAAAATGGTTCAGAAAGTTGCAATGCGGCAAGCTCCTTGTTTTGGCTGCTGCAGACAGCTGACTGCATAGACATTTCCCCAAGAAGGATGATGGGCGAGGGTCCAAGTGCATGAAAGAAAAACCCAAGTGCTGACTTTGGGTTTTCTCCAGTGTCTTAAATGGGGAGCTTTACTCAGAACATTACAGTGATTTGAATGGCAACCTAGTTCTTTGAAAGTTTTTCATCTTAAAATAGTGCTTGGATTAAAGAACAGGAAATGTACAAAATTGAAAGAAAAGTGTACTATGGAGAATACAGAAGAAACTTGAATGAAATCACACACCGGATTCCAGAACAGGACCTGTCAACAACTTATGAGCTACTGGTACTGAGTCACATTAAGAATGTGACACCATCTTTAAAAAAAAAACAAACCAAGAGTGTGTTAAAGTTGTGAGAAAAAATAGGTGGAACTTCGAAGGGAGAGGATAAATCAAGTATTTATAGAAAAAGTCTGCATAGAAACATTTAGTGCATGAGTGGACAGGCAAGTAGAATAGAGTTTGAAAGTAGTCAGAAATAGAAGGAAAAACAGCATGGCCAATGTGGCATCCAGAACCAAGGTGAAACCCTTGAGCCCTGATTAAGTGTTGGAGCCACGGAGTAACCTAGGAAATGTGCAGCTGGTTCTGCATCTCACACTGTGAACCACATATATTAAAAATGGCTAAGGAACAAGTGTTTTACAAAAGCATAGGTGTTAGAAGGGAATATGGACAACCCTAGATCCTTGTCGAGGGATAAGGACTTCTTAACCTAGACCCAAGTCCAGAGTCATAAAGATCTTCCAATGCTGTTTGAAACTATGAAAAGTTAAATCCTCGTTAAGGTAAAAAGCACCATCGGCAAAGTCAAAAGTCTACAGATTCCGCAACTCATGTGAATACAGAAAGGGCTCCTGGGAACTAATGCGGAAGAGTTTGATGGCCCAGTAGGAAAATGAGCAAAGTAAATGTGATACCTTTGAAATGTTTCTCAGTCTCATTCATTATGAGAGATGCAAAAGAAAGGCCTTTTTTGACAAAGAGACTAAATGATAAGAATCCCAGTGTCATCACATCAAGCTGGTGGGGCTAAAGGAAATAGGCATTTCCACAATTTTGCTGGCGTGGTGTAAACTGATATAACCAGGATGACGAGACAGGGCTTTACACCATAGTCCTGACTGGTCTGGAACTCACTATATAGGCTGGCTCGGAACTCTATAGTCTGTATAGAGGGCATCTCCCTGCCTCTACTTCTTGAGTGCTCGGATAAAGTCATGTGCCACCACACCCAGATAGAAGGGATATAGGAAAGCTTGTGTGGAGCTAAAATACATGTCTGGCAGCTGCAGTATTAATCAGTACCTGTAATTTCAGCAGTTGGGAAATTGAGGCAAGAAGATCAAGGGGTTCTAGGTCATCCTTGGCTATATAGGCAGTTGGAAACCAGCTTGGGCTACATGAGACCCTGCCTCAGAAAAGCAAAGATAAAATACTTAAGGCCTTTCACCTTTCCCATGTGTTCTGTCTCCTCCTCCTCCTCCTCCTCCTCCTCCTCCTCCTCCTCCTCCTCCGAACAAATCACGTGGCAGAAGCACTTAATAGAAAATGGCTACACGTAGGCAAGTGCCCCCCAGAGTGTTGCTTAGCAGTACATGAATAGCAACTAGCAAGCATTTTGAGTTCAGTACTACGGTATCAACAGTGCTTGGAGCAGTTCACGTCTTACCTCATTCCACCCTCCAGGGGACTTTAGGAGCGATGCTACTGATAACATTCCTCTGAGAAAACTAGAGCAGGGTTGCTGACTACAAGCCTGGAATCCAGGCTTTTTCTTGCAGCAGCTACTGAGCACCTTTTAGAAAGCGGATGGAGCAGGGTGCTTTGTGAACAGACAGGCAGGCGTGGAGACTTGAGAGCTGTGTGTGCAGTTTAAGGAAAACATTTTAAAAAGAGGGAACCCCCACATCCAAGACTACAGAGCCTGGAGAATCCCGGAGGGTGGGGCAAAGGAAAGTGGCCAATGGTGTTGAGGGCTTACTAAGAAATAATTTTTAAAAGCACTACCCTTCTTTAAGGTTTGCACTGACATTGTTTCTATCAAAACTACATCACACAATCAGAGCTACTCCTACGAGATACTTGGAATCCAATTCTACACAAAGGGAAGAACCAGAGCCATAGAAATGTGTGAGGAAGGCAATGTAGGTTCTGTATATGAGAAAGCCCCAGGATCATGGTCGTACTAATGGAGGTGCCCCAGTGATCTGTATTTAATTCTGCACTTTTACAAGTTTTATCTCTTACTCCATAATTCTTACCTACTGTAGAAATTGTGACTTAAATTTTAAAGAAAAAGAATGCAACTTTGGTGACATCCTAATTGGTCCTTTTTTTTCCTATCCAAAAGGTCACTAGAATACCGGGTTGTTGTTGTATCCCCAGCACTGGGAACAAAACTGACGGCCATATGGCATGCCAGCCCATCATCACCTGAGTTGCATTCCTCCCCCGCCCCCTCCCACCTCACCCCAATCCAACCCTAATGGTTCTTCATAATCACATTTCACTTTTCCATTTAGTAGGAGCAGACCAGAGAAGTTGTGCGTGTTCTACGTGTCAAGGAAAGTTCCAGGTCTGAGCTGGCAGCCTTGTTTGCTCCACACCGGGTCTCCCGCGGCGCCCCATTAGGAGAGGTACAGAGAGGCGGGCAGGCGCCACGCGAAGGCGCTCAAGCTTGGCTACCGCCGCTCGCCGTAGCCGCGTTTCCAACATGGCGGCTCCCCAGGATGTCCACGTCCGGATCTGTAACCAGGAGATTGTCAAATTCGACCTGGAGGTGAAGGCGCTAATCCAGGTACATATTCTTAGGCTCCTCTCGATGGCCGCCTTGGCATTCTCTAGAACATTCGCGCCCGGTCTAGCTTCCCAGGCTCGCGGTCCCACTTCAGGACGGCTCCTCGGGCACCATTCGGTCGGTTTCCCGAGATCACTGACCTTCATGGGTTTTCTTTCGCGAACTATTGGTTTGCCCACTCCTGGGGTACCCTAATACTCCGCTCCCGTCCCTTGGACTGCTGTGATCCTGGGCTAGCCTGTCCACCCGCTGTCTGGGCGGTAGCCCCTCCTTTCACCCTCCCCGCCCCGCCCCTCCCCTCCCACGCCCCTCTCGCCTCCTACGCCCCCTTCCCTGAGTTAGGGACCCGGAGGGCACCCAAGGCCACCTGCACCGGAGTCCCTACCCGAAGCTAATTAACCTGGGACATAGTTGTGATTTTTTTTTTTTTTTTAATGAAGAAAGCAAAGATTTTGCTAAATCTTGGGTCAGAAAGCAGGCAGTGCCAATACTAGGTAGGTCTTGGATGGGGAAAGCCAGACTAGGAAAAGCATTTTAGAGCTTCCCTACCCGGTTGAACAGAAAGTGAGGCGCTTATCTGGAAGCAGGTCTAAGTAGGAGACTGTAACGCCAGAAATCGAACACAGGCGAGAACAGGAAATGTAGAAATGGCTCCAGAGTTTGGCAAAAACAAAAACAACCCAACCGGCTCATAATACAAGCTGTGACAGTAAATAAAAAAAGGGTAGTGGTGCTGCTCTGCTGGTGAGGACTTGCTTAGCGCTGGGTTCCATCCCCAGTGCTGCATAAATGGGTCGAGCCTGGCTGCTTTGCTTTGCGAGCCCTTGTAAAAAGAGTAGTGCTCTCTGGTAAGCCAGATGTACACTGTGCCACGTTAGCAGTTTATCCTGTGCTGTGAGAAGTGTGATATCCTGAGTAAGCTAGAGAATGAGGGAAGAAAGGCTGCAAACTTTACATCTCTCACACTTCACTCCTGAGATGTGTAAAGAACAACAACAACAAAATATCTGGGCCAATTCTAGAAAAGTAAACAAGATTGGGTTTATACAAGTGAGATCACCAGAGGCTGAGGGTAAATTTAGCTCAGTGTGGAGTTAAAAGTTTAGCCATGTGCAAGGCTCTGGTTTCAGTCCTCAGAATGCATCTACATAAAGTTGGTAGTGCAGTCAGTGACTGTAGCACTTGGGAAGCATAGGCAGGATCATCAGTGCATTTGAGGCCAACCTGTACTACAGAGAGTGATCTGTCTTCCAAAAAAAAACCTTACATCCAAAATTTGGAAAAGTCGTGTTTTCATATTATATCATAATATGAAATTATATAATAATATCATAATGTTTTCTATTCTCATAAAAGTTCCTGTTTGCTAGGTCTCTTGTGCTGTCCGTGTTTTGGGTTCTTTAGTTTACTAATGAGTAAGCATAGCCCCATACATTGCATTCTTATGGTGTTCAGCTGTTCTGCTAAGTGTTCGACGCAGAGAAATACGATCTTGAGGTAGGGAAGAGATGGAGGCACAGAGAACTTAAGTTTTCCAAGACTGAACTAATAAATTGCTGTAACCAGGACTTGAGTATATACAGCCTAAGTCTAGAGCCTGCTCCAAAACGTGGCTCCCGTAATTCTGACTTTCTTTCCAGAAGCAAATTCTCAGTCCATCTTTAAACATTTTGACTTGCTACAGATGGGTTGTGAAATCAGACTAAATTAATTTTGTTGCATGTTACCAGGGATTTAGGCATCAGGATTTTAAAGTCGGAAGGATCTGAAGTTACAGTATTTTTTAGGTGTCCACTTTTGTTGAACATGGAAACTGATTAAGCCTTTCCTAGTGAATAGCACTTTGTTAAACTTCTAAGTCAAGGTTGAGGTTTACCTACTTATTAATCTACACACATACAAACCATGTGGAGTATATGCATGCGTGTGTGTGTGTGTGTGTGTGTGTGTGTGTTTGTGTGTGTGTAATCGTGCTTGTATGTATTCATGTGTGTGTGTGTGTGTTCATATGTTCGTGCATATGTGTGTGCCTATTTTGCTGCTGCTGAAAGCCAGGGCCCCGAGCATGCTCTGTAAGTGCTGTACCACTGAACTATACAACCAGCCTGCTCTTCGTATTAGGCTTGTGTTAATCTTAAGAGGGATGAGGAGACTGAAAATGATGGGTTTGCTTTTGTGCAGAGGAGAACAGCACTGAGCAGGACGAGGTAGCAAGGGAGCTTGGGCAACCTTAGCTCTGGGCTGAATTAGCTTTCTCACTGTCCGATGAGGGCATTTCATTTCATTGGCCCCTCATCTCTTCATTGTCTTCCAGGATATTCGAGATTGTTCCGGACCCTTAAGTGAGCTTACTGAACTGAATACTAAGGTGAAAGAAAAGTTCCAACAGTTAAAAACCAGGATCCAGGTAGGTGAGGCTATAGAACCACTGTTAGCTAAGGGTGGGTAGCGGGGTAGGACCTCTGGCCCAGAAGGACTTTTGCTTGAGAGTTGACCAGGTCCTTCACATGCCACCTGGAGAGAGTAGGGAAACATTGTGACCGTGAGAGTGACTGGGCTAACAAAGTTTGGAACCTACACACTCATTCTCTGCTTGCATCCATTGCCAGTGTGTCCTTGGGGTTTCTGGTGCTATTATTTTGCACAGTAGCCTCCTCCCAGTTTCTGGAGTCACCACCCCCATCGTGTGCTCCTTACCACACCTGACTTTCACTGCGGTTCATGTGCTGTCTCAAAACACAAGAGAGTGAGAAGGAACCATGTGACTAGCAGAGCCATCTCCACTGCTATGTCCCAAGGATGACTGCTATGAGTCTGCCCATCACTGAGTGGGTCTAGAACCACCTGGCTTTGTTGCATGTGCTAAATGGCATTGTCCCTAAACCGTCCTTCAACAGATACTGTTCCTTAGCAGATAAAGACAGTCTTTTCCAGAGCTGGTGGAAAAGTTGGCAGGTTGGGGAGCTTAGACAGTGCGTCTAGTGTGTGATCTTCCTAAGGGACTCTCTGGGGGGCAATTTCAAATATAGGTGATTTCTGCCTTCAGAGCTGACTTCAGAATTTCATCACTGTCATGGTACCTAGGTGATCTCCTTCTCCATTGTTGCTTCCTCCATCTGAACTTTTAAAAACATCTTGCTTCCTGTGTGTTATGTTTGCTTGTGATGTGCATATATGTGGGTCCACAGCTGTTGGCCTCCGTTATGTGTCTTGGTGATGCCCTTTATTTCTTCTCTCCACCCCTCCTCCCAATAGCTAACTGCTCTGATCTGCTACTTCTACGTCTTCCCCCCGTGGGAGTGGACATGCCTCGGCCTAAGCATGGCCACCACCTGAACAGCCTGCCAGCCTTTTTATACAGCTGTAGTTTTTTTCTAGCTAGTAGTTTCTTTACTAACAGGTATCCATTTGGGCTGCTTGCCTGTTTTGATCCTAATTTGTTTTGAGCTAATTTGTTTTCTTAAAATGCCTTTCTTCAGACTCTGCAGCTCTAACTACTACTGTGGCCTGTTTACCTGCATGCTTACCTGGTGTTTATTTCCTTCCTTGGAGCTAAGTGAATATCTTCACCTTAGATTTACACGTCTGTCATGCTCTTGCCCCCAGTTCCAGCTCTCCTTCAGCATAAGTGTGTGGCCGGCATCTAGCAGGTCGATAGGCCAGTGAATGAGATCCCAGCTCTCCTCTGCGTTTCCTCAACATTTCCATGCTGTCTAGATCTGGAGACACAAAAAGCACTGAGGTGAATGCCTTTTGTATTTCAGCAAGATTGTATGCTAACAGGAGGGAACTGTCCTGGTGTCTTCAGAATTAAGCTGTTCCCTACATAGTCGATATCGGGCAGGGCTCTGTGCAAACATCCATCTTTGCATTGTGTTTCTTCAGCTGGAACTCAGCAACAGTACACTTTTCATCTCTCCAGAGGCTCTGGGTTCTCTGACAACTGACAACAGTCAGTTTTCCTTTTTTCTGCCCTAATGATATTTGTGGGACATAAACCTGAATGTAATTTCTGAGCTATTCAAAAGACATAGGTAAGCATGCTTGTTCCAAAGTAGCATGTGCAGATTTATATAGGAATAAGTGGATTGCTATCTGAATGAACTAATATGTGGATGCTTTAGCTCTATGGCATCTTTTCAGCGTGTGAGACATGAAGTGATGTGGCATCTTTACAGTGGTGACCGCTCCCTTATCTCAGAGTTCTTAGGACCGAGGCTGTTGGTCATGTCTGCCTCCTTTGCTCGTGGTAGCCCTTCTCTTGGTACTTGGTTATTTGGACATGAGCATTCATCTTCTGCACACCTCTTCTGGAGTCCCTGCAACCTGGCCAGGTCAAGGCACATCTCCCAGTGCCCAGGATTGTCACAGGTCTGGGGACACTGCTTATGTTAGTTTTGCTTCCATTCAGTTCTCGAACCACTCAGGAAAGAGAAATCTTCTCTCTGTCCAAAGTCCATAGGGCACCCACTTCTGTCCTCTCCAGCCAAACAAGAGTAAAGCAGAAACGTGTCTGAGTTTTCGCTCTGCTAGAGATTGGACATCCCAAGACTGTTTTATGGCTGCTGGAACCTTCTGGGTTTGTGATGCTTCCAGCTCAGCGTCAGCCCCAGGTGGCCTTAGGCTTCCGTGTTATGTTCACATATGAGCTCAAACCCCCAAGGCTCTGTTGGAGTAAAGTACAGAAATGGACAACATTTGGAAACACATGATAGTGTGGTGTCCCCCTGGCATTGCACTGGGATGGTGGGCTCTTGTTTGATGTTTCCTTCTTCCTTTATTTCTGCAGGCTCAAGGTTGTAGTAGTGGCAACCCCTGCTCTAACCAGGGCAGCCATTCTAGAGCTGACCACTCCAGCACCCAGTTTCCTGCTCACCTTTGGGCTGCCAGGATTTCCTTCTCTTTCTTGCAGACTTGCCTATATGTTTAAAAGGATAGTTGATTAGTGGGGCATGCTCCCTCCTACTGCCACGTATCTGTTGTAAAGGGCACTTCAGTTGCTTTTATGCCTCTGCTAGAAACAGAAGTGCGCTTGGGTTTTCATCCTGGCTCTTTTCCCCTCCAAGGAGCTGGAGCAGTCAGCAAAGGAGCAAGACAAGGAGTCGGAGAAGCAGCTTCTACTTCAGGAAGTGGAGAACCACAAAAAACAGATGCTCAGGTAGGCAGGGCTCCCCACAGCCACCCTGCTGGGTCACTTGCTGACTGTAAGTCTTGTACATGTATTTGTCTGATCAGCCTGGCTTCATGGTGATATAGTGGCATCATTAACACACAGACTGTAAGTTCTCTAGATCAGAAGTCTCAAATGTAGGAGAGAGGGCATAAGCAGAGTCTGCACGGACAGTCAGAGCTGTGCGTGTTTACAGTGCTCACGTTGTTTGCATAGTTACCCTTGTATGGCACTATATATACATTCGAGCAGTTTTACATTTTGTAGGTGAGGGAGCTGTGTGTGGTGCTGGTTCTTTCCTGCCACTTTGTGAGTGAGACTCAGCTCATCAGGCCTATACACAAGTACCTCTGCCCTCTGAGCCATCTCCATGGTTCTGGTTCTGTTGTTCTGTGTTTATTTTTTGAGACAGGGTCTCTTGTATTCCAGGCTGACCTCAAACTCAACATGGTGCTGAGGAGGACCTTGAGTTTCTGATCCTCTTGTCTCTGCTTCCCAGGTGCTGGGGTTAGAGCATGCTTTGTTTTACATCCACACTAAGCTGACAGTGTTTAGTGCACAGGTGCACTCCTAGTGAGTTCGAGTGTGTGATCTTAGAACCCTTGGTGGCATAAAAAGCCATCACCAGGGAGCCAGGCACACTCATCCCATTCACTTCTGTGTCCCTGTCAGTCTCTCCCGACAGCTGAGTGTCATGTGTCATTCACACAGCCGCGGATAGTGAGACTGCAGCTGGAGAATAATGGAACCATAAGCAAAAAGCTGTGACAGAGGAAAACCTGTTGTGGGAATCCCAACATAGCAGAGACTAGAGACTGCTGTGGAATCCATGGAACTGGGGAAGCCAACAGAGCCCTCAGTGTGTCTGCATTAACAAGACCCTTTTGGGAAGGGAGAAACAATCATTCATTATTGCCAGACATTGTTTAAAAAGATATATTCCCTGAATTGGAGATTAAGAAATGTCACATACAGCTTTACAATCAAAGATTAGCACACAGCGGCAATGTCACCAAAACTCTCAATTGTGACATAAGCATATTTATATTTTTATGCATCACTTATTCAGATAATGCCACCCTGAAAACTAGATTTTGGTTCATCTTGAATAGGCTCACTTTCAGTGAGCTTTTCTTGTACCAATTATTCTTGAATAAAATTCACCCTGCATTACAAAAGTAATTGTATTTTTTAGCATTTAATTTTTATTATTTTAATCATGTGTATATGTGGTGTTTGCACGTAAGTGTAGGTGCCTATGGAGTGAGGGACATGGAACACCGTCGAGCTGGAGTCACAGGCAGCTGTATGCATGGGCACTAGGAGCGAAACTCAGGTCCTCTGGAAGAACAGTACTGGGGGATGAGTATCTCTCCAGCCCCCAAAAGTAATCACATTTTTGTTTTTGAATATTAAAAATGTGGGGTAGAGGGAATAGCTCCATCGGTGCATGGCCTAGCGTACATGAAGTCTTGGCTTTGACCCTCAGCACCACATAGATGTGTGTCTGTAAAGTGTAGTAAGTCACACCAAACACTGTCAGCTTAGTGTAGACGTAAAACAAAGCACGCTGTTCCTGGTGTGGCTTAAACATTTGTGGAGAAAGCAGGAAATCGGTGCTGAAGCAGCAGTTATGTTTATCGGCTTTATCATGCTGTCTAGTATTTGCTTGCTTTTCTCCCCAGGAAATGGGAGCTCCTTGAAGACAGGAGCTCGTTCAGTTCTGCACCCCCACACCTCTGAGAACACCTTTGTGAGCACTTTGAAGATGCAGTTGGTTGTTTGAAATGGCAGGTGTGGAATGGGCTAGTAGGTGCTGTGCAGGCATCTGGGGGCCCATCTGAAAATTGCCTTTAGTCACAGCACTCAAGAGGCAGAGGCAGGAGGATCTCTGTGAGTTTAAGGCCAGTCTGGTCTACACAGTGAGTTCTAGGACAGCCAGGGCTAAATAGGGAGACCCTGACTCCACAGACTTGTCCTCTGAGCTGGTCGACTCCACAGACTTGTCCTCTGAGCTGCACACATGCACATTGGAATGCATCTCCCACCCCAAGCAGACACACGTAGAATTTTTAAAAACTTTTTTTTTTTTTTTTTAAGAAAGTCACCCTATTAGTTAAGTGCTCTGTCCAAGTGGTGTGTGTGTGGGGCTTAGCACACTTGTCTTGAGCTGGCTGTGTGGGAGTCCCAGAGCATGGGTTGGATTCTCAGAGGGATACGGTTGGCTTTTTCCATTTGTCAGTGAAGAACGGCTTGCTAGTCTCAGGTGCTGCTTACTTTCAAAGGAGAAGAGCATGACTGCACCCCACTGTATTCATCACAGAGTGCCCTGTGATGTTTGTGGTGCCTGTGCTTGATGTCAAATGGGCAAAAACGTAGCAAACCTGGAGGGATGCTGGAGGATATTGGTTCTTGTGGCTTTGACCCCTCTAGCAGGCCCTACGGGAGAAATGGTGGCCTGGGTACTAGGGGTTGGGGGGAATGCTAGGTCACAGTTTTCAAGGACACTCGTTAAACAGTAAAGCCACTCTGGGCCGGTGTCTACCAGACTTCCATGACTCTGGTCTCCCAGATGCCAAGCAGGAGAGGGATGTTGACAGAACATTCTAGAGATTTTTTCCGGAGACTGAGAGATGTTAGGACCTGTGCTAAAGCAGTTACCAAGAAGAGGAAATGGTAGGAGGCAAGGATGAACTGTGGCTCGCACCAGGGAGGATGAACTGGTTAGACAGACAGCCTGCTGGAGCCACCAGGGTCTCACGTGTGACCCTTCCTCTTCCAGCAACCAGACCTCATGGCGTAAAGCCAATCTCACCTGCAAGCTTGCCATCGACAACCTGGAGAAAGCAGAACTTCTGCAAGGAGGAGACTCCTTAAGGCAAAGGTACCCATTTGTCCTGCCGGGCTCTGATGTCTCACTCAGCACCACGGGAGGTGGCCTTTCGTTTCCAGAACATTTGCACTTTATGTTATCGGATAAGTAATTTTTTTTTTTCTGTTTTGATACTGGGTCTCATACATCCCAGTCTGGTCTCAAACTTGCTGTGATCTTACAGGTGTGTACCACCACACCAAGGATGTGCAGTTCTGGAGATCTAACCAAGGGCTTCGTGCATACGAGGCAAGCGTCTACCAGCCAAGTTACGTTCCCAGCCCTGACTAAATTTGAATAAACTTGGTTTGGGGTTTTTTTGTTTGTTTGGTTGGTTTTGGTGTTTGTAGTAATGGGGCTTGAACCTAGGGCCTCAGACGAGGGACAGATGTTCTATCACAGAGCCTTCTCCATGCACCTGTCCCAGTCCTCCCTGATAGTTTTGTAAAAGACTTATTTTAACCACGCATGAGTAGTATTTATGGTACTAAACAATCCTGTTGGTGTGTCTGCGTTCTGCCTTTTCAGTACTATGTGAGATGCATCAAGGCAGGTCTTTGGTTCATTTGAAGAAGTTCTCTGGGAGTGAACAGACATTTCTGAGTCTCTCTAGGCCTAGTGTAAGTTGCTTTACAGACAGCAATGTGGTTTCCGTTCCCCCTAGCAGGGCTTGAGAATGTGAGTTCAGCATCTTTAGCCACACTGACTGATGTTTTAGAAACGTGCAAGCAGGTCAGTGGTGGTGCACACATTTAATCCCAGCATCTGGGAGGCAGAGGCAGACAGAGGCAGGTGGATCTCTGTGATCCAGCCTGGTCTACAGAGTGAGTTAAACCCTGTCTCGAAAAAACAAGAAAAGAAGGAAGGAAGGAGGGAGGGAGGGAAGGAGGGAGGGAGGGAAATAAATGTGTGCTAACTGGCTGTGTTACCATACACCTGTCATCTGAGCACTTTGGGGTGGCTGAGGTAAGGACATTCTGCCTTCTAGGCTAGCCTGCAATACATTTTGAGGTCCCGTCTCAAAGCACCGATGTGGTAGGTTAAAATGGTGCATTTGCAAGCTAAGCTTGTGTTGCAATTGCTCCTTCCTCTGACTTGCAGGAAAACTACCAAAGAGAGTTTGGCCCAGACCTCCAGCACCATCACAGAGAATCTCATGGGGATCAGCAGGATGATGTCACAGCAGGTGCAACAAAGCGAGGAGGCTATGCAGACTCTAGGTAAGGAGGAGGAAGCTGTTCCAGAGCACACACCCTGGCACACCTGTGCAGTTCTCTGGCTCTCCCCACCCGAAGCTTCCCAAGTGTGTCCGAGGAGATGATGAGACAGCTTGCGCCTGTCAGGGCGGTGTTCTGCCCCTCCTTCTTTCAGTTGTACAGCTGTGCTAGACACACTGGGCGCCATCAGTGCCTCCCAGAGGAAGCGCTGCTAGGCTCCTGTGCAAGCAGAGCTGACCGGCCTCTCTGGAGATGGCATCAGCAGTGCCCGCAAGAGGTCCGGAAGTTGGCTTTGCAGCGTGGGCTCGTGGGTTTAGTATTGCCAGGCAGGTTTGGGAATTAGGGCCACTGGCAAGACCATTCCTGTGAGTTCTTTTCAAATGTACCAGGCAGTGGCCAAAGAGAGGCTGTTTGACACCACTGCATTCCTGCCAAGCGCCTTTTTGCCATGGCTCCTTGTAGAGAATTTGCCACTCCGGGACCTTTCAGTGTAGGAAACAGGAAAGGAGTGTGCTATTCGTGAGACTTCACATGTCACAATCTTGAGCCTGCCACCTTGCTCTCATGCTGTCACTCAGCCATCTTGCTTTATTTCTACCCTTAGTTCGTCCTCTACCCCAGACAGCATCCAGGCAAACAGCTCAACACATCTAAAGACTGGTGATAAGGAGGTTAGAGACGCGGCTCAGTGGGTAAAGGCAGGGAGCGCTTCTGAAGAAAACCCAAGTTCAGTACCCAGCACCCGTGTCAGGAAGCTTTCAACTCTGTATAACTCTGTGGGCATCTTCGCCCACATGCATATGCACATAGTTAATAAGAATAAGAATAAATCTATACACACACACACACACACACAAACCCGGCTCAGGCACTGGTCTAGCTGACAGCCAACCCACAGCTTCAGCTCTTTATCACCCGGGAGGTCCAATCTGATTGAGTCTCCCTCCTCTTCTGTTGCAGTCAGCTCTTCACGGACTCTCCTGGATGCAAACGAAGAGTTTAAGTCCATGTCGGGAACCATCCAGTTAGGCCGGAAGCTCATCACAAAATACAACCGCCGAGAACTGACGGACAAGCTTCTCATCTTCCTCGCCCTGGCCCTGTTCCTTGCCACGGTCCTCTATATTGTGAAAAAGCGCCTCTTTCCTTTTTTGTAAGTGAGAGCTGCCAGCGTTGGCCTGCTTCAGGACCCGGCGCTCTCAAGGACTGGCCGGGCTGCCAAACTGGGCTTCCCCTCTCCCTCGGATGTTCAGTGAATCCAACAGAGGGAAACACAGTGCCCAGCTTCCTGCCAGAGGCCTTGGAAAGGGTGTGTGGAATAGAGAAGACTGGAACCTTCAGACGGAGCCTCTCCGGCTCACCCAGCTTCCAAGGACTGCGGTTGCCACATAGAGCACTTCAACTCTGGGACTTGGTGCACCTCTTCTCGCCCTGTCCAGAGGCGGGAGTTCTGGGTCTGGTGGAGGGAAGAGAGGAGAGGCTCATGGGAGGGAAGGTCACAGCAGCTCATGGCTGTTCCCTGAATAAACCTCATTTATTTAATAGAGTGGTAAAAGCTTAATATTAGAAGATATCTCTCTGGGATTGTGCATGCCTCCTCATGTTCTGATTGCTAGGACATGAAGTTAGATTACTCATTCGACAAGACATTACTGCGGCAAAGGGAGGGCTCAGAGGTTTAGAACACTTGCTGCTCTTTCAAAAGACTGGGGTTTAGTTCCTACACCCACATGGTGGCTTACAACCACCTCTAACTCCAGTTCCAGGGACCTGATACTCTGTCGTCCCAGGCAGGCACATAGTCACTTATAGATGTAAGGCAAGCACTCATGCGCAAACTGTTTTAATTTATTGAGGGTGAGTGAGATGGCTCAGTTGTTAGAGGTACTTGCCAATAAGTCTGACATCCTGAGTTCCCTCTGCCCCACGGATGGAAGGAGAAAACCAGCCCCAGGCAGTTGTGCAGCTGTGGCATGTGCTGCGTCCCTGCATACACACAAATAGAAATAAGTTAAAGAAGCATGGAGCAGCTGCTGCAGGCTGATTCCTCTACATCACCAGACATCACACATGTACTTGTAAAGCTGACACACTCCCCCCAGCAGCAACAAAAGAGAGCTGTCAGCAAGAAGAGCCACAAAGAGCTTCCACTGGAGCAGCCTACACCAGCATCGCTAGTGCCCAGATAGATCTTTATCCCAGCAGCCTGTCGGCCTGGGGCATTGCCCAGTTCTGTCCAAGCCGCAGGTACAGACTCTCCGCTAGGTCAGCCCTAGAGGTCCCCTGTGCTGTCTGTCTGGCATTGTCCTTGAAGTTCATAGCCTGTTCTTAGCACTGGAGGGTCTGGGAGGCAGAGTGAGTGGAAGATGACAGGCCCAGAACTGGAAATGTTCAGACCTCATAGCCCCGAGCAAATTACCTTTTGGTGTTGTCATTCCTTCCCCTACTCCACCCCCCACCCCCTCCCCGTCCACACAGTGGGAGTTAGAGTCCAAACAAGGCTGGTGTGAACAAGAGAGCCTTTGTTGTGAAGGGACAGGTCATCTTGGGACCAAGTATGCACTGTTGGCTGTATACATCAGACTGATTTACTGAGTCCATTGTATTGGAAAGGTGTGTGTGTGTGTGTGTGTGATGGTAGGTAATGGAAACTCCTGGCCCAGTAGACAGAATCCCACACACTCACACTGAACAGTCAGTCTGCTGACTGGGACAGCTCCTAAGGCAGTAGTGGTGGATTTCATATACAGAGGGCATGCACTGGGCAGGCCAAGTCGTTGGTTCCATCAAGTCAGTGTGGGCAGAACAACATTGAGATTTCTGTAAAGATGGTGTGTGACTAAAGCCATGAACTGTTCAGTTCCGGAATTTCCACTTTATATTTTCATCTGTGGTTGGTCATAGATAGCTAAAGCCGTAAGAGCAGAGTCACAGATAAGGTATGTAAAGGAGGACTCCACACACACACACACACACACACACACACACACGCACACCACCACCACATACATACACCACACACACACCACATGTGCACATACATACACACATACACATGCACCAGTACACACCACACACACACACACACACATACACATACACACACACCACATATACACATACCACACATATATACCACATACACACACATACCACACACATATACACACATTCCCCTCCCCCCCCCATATACATTCTTAAACAGTTCTTGACCTCCAAAGGCACTTGGAGGTGCAGACCCTACATACAAGTCCTAGTCGAATGAGTCTGAGAGCAGCGATGGGAAGCTCCCGCTCTCTCGGGTCCTGCTGTAGGTGCAGCAGGTGGGGGTTCTCAGGCAGGGGTTCGCCTTGTCTTTGCATCTCCCTTTACTCTCCCCACTAAGCGTCCACATCCCCACGCTGTGGAGATGTGTGGGCTCTGCACTCCCTACAAGTGTCCCTTTGGCCCTTTTACTTGCCTTCTGAAACTAGGTCTGACTTGACCTATTTATAGGAGTCACCAGGACCTCAGCCACAGCCTGACTCTTCCTCACGGGGTTAGCTGCGCAGAAAGCGGCCTTCAGCACTCAGCCATGAGGGGGCAGTGTCCACACTTACTCTGCACTCTGGCAGTAGATCTCCAGTGGCTAAAATTCTCCAGAGGAGGAAAAGGGGGGGAAAAAGACAAGTAAATGCACAAGGCACCTCCATGTTCTGGTTGGGCTATATCCCATAAGTCCCTTCAATATTCGATTAAACAATAAGGCAAGCTCATATACTACATTTTGATTGGCCAATGGTAATGGAGTTAAAAACCCAGAGCAACCTTGGAAGGACTATTCAGTCCAGAGGTATTTTGCTGAGCATCTACTGTATGCTGTCATGTGTCATGGAGCTGCAGTATGTGGGCAAGAGGAACAGATGTTAAATGATGCACATGCTAAACATGTCTTCATTGTGTCAGAAAATGCAGCGAGCGACCTTTCTGTTTCCTTGGGTTCCCCACCTGCAGATTCAACCAACTTTACATTTAAAAAAAGGAAAATGTTATATTGCCTAGGCTTTATTTGTTATTATACCCTGGATAGTGCAGTGTAACAAGCACTTTTCTAGTACTCACACTACTTAGGATGCCAAGCAAGAACCCTGAGCACACCGGGCTTTGAGACTCCTGAGTACAGGAGAAAGTGGATCCGCCTAAGGAGTGTCTGGGTGGAAGAAAACAGGCAGCTTTGCAAACGGTCATGGTCAGGGCTGGTGTGCTGCCACACACCTTTAATCCTAGCACTCAGGAGGCAGAGGCTGGCCAGCCTAGTCTACATGCAGAGTTTCCTGCTAGGCAAGGCTGCATGGTAAAACTATCTGGAAAGAAAAAAAGGTGGTCATCTGATATAAGAGGTGCCAGCCACCCAGCCTGGGGGAGCCTGATCAGCTCTCAGGTGGCACACCATCTTGTTTTCCCCCACCTCTGTCAGCTCTTTCTCTCTCTCTTTGTTCATTTTCTGAGCACTGAATGCCCATTTAGATCAAGCTCCCTCTGCTTTGTCCTGCACAGTCTCAGAGCCGAGGTCCACAGCTTTAGTCATCTATAGAAAGAGCATCAACAGTCCCAGAGTTGTAGGACAGAACAGCCTCCTCAGGAGCTCGGGCCGCAGGCATCTATCCTGTGTCCTCCTCCTGCCAACACCTAACCTTTCTCCAGGCTCCATCTTCACTTCTTCCTGAAGGCTGTTAGGGCTAAGGATATGCCATCCCAAAGTGTGAGTGTGTGAGACCAGAATAGGCTACTCGGGGTAGACTTTTCTGGGGGCTGGAGACGTGACTCAATTGTTGCTCTTCCAGAGGACCCGGGTTCAGTTCCCAGCATCCACATGGCATCTCAGTTATCTGAAACCCTCTTCTGACTTTTGTGGGCACAGGTACATACATACATTCAGGCCAGACACTCCTACGCATAAAATAAATCTTTTTAAAAAATTGCTTGTTTGTTTTGAGATGGGGTCTATGTAGCCCTGGCCATCCTGGAATTTGTTCTGTAGACCAGGCTGGCCTTGAACTCAGAGATCTGCCTGCCTCTGCTGCCCAAGTGCTAGATAAGTGCTACCATGCCTGGCACTCCCTTTTTTAAAAAACTGAAAACGTGCTGGAGAGATGGCTCAGTGGTAAAGAGGTTCCCATCAACCACATGGTAGCTCACAACCATCTGTAATGAGATGCCCTCTTCTGGTGTGTCTGAAGACAGCTACAGTGTACTCAGATACATAAAATCAATAAGTAAATCTTTTTTAAAAAATAGGAAACATCTGGCCACATCTGTGTGGCAGAGGGCTGCTCCAGACACCAGAGTGACATTGTCTACATAGAACACCCCAAAGTGACCATCCATTCCTAGGTCCCCTCCCTTTTCTCCTTGTGCACCTCAGATGCTGGAGGAAGGTCAATCACTGTCTCAGATGCTAGAGGAAGGTCAATCACTGTCTCAGTTAGCAGGATTTTCATGTGCACATACAAACCAAGTGGGGTTTCCTCCTGTCAATCTATTGTAATTTAGTTTATAGCCTGGCCTGAGATCCTGGAAGCAGGACAGTCATGCTCTCCTTCATCACTGTCCCTTCTCCCTTTGCCCACCCCATCTTCTTGAAGCCTTGATGTAGCAAACCAGGATGCAAGACTGCATTATTGCTACTGAACCAGTCATTCTGGATCTGTTGCATTGGCAGCTGTACATGACCTCTAATGCCCAGTTCAGGATTCTGCAACAGAATTCAATTGAAAGGTGCTTTAAGGAACAAAGATATTTTAAAAGGATTGATAAGGGGATTTTTCAAGACAGGGTTTCTCTATGTAGCTCTGGCTGCCCTAGAGCTCATTCTGTAGGCCAGGCTATCCTCAAACCCAGAGTTCCTCCTGTCTCTCTCTCCTGAGTGCTGGGATTAAAGCTGTGTGCCGCCATGCCCTGCTTGAAGGATTTTTTTTTTTAAAAGACAGCAATATAAATTATTTTTTCTTCCTGGGCTAACAGTGGTCTTCCCTGAGCCAATGGTGGTCTTCCCTAGGCCTCTACTCAGAGCTTTGCCCAAACTGCGCTTGAGCAAGGGCAGAATAAAAATAGCGGTAGCTATCTAAGAGATAGACCGTCTGGCGGTGCTGTCAGGGATGAAGGGCTGCAGCCTGGGGTGGAGTGTTATCACACCACCGCCCCTCCAGCCTCCAACAGTGGGCTCAGGCTACACGAGCCACCCAGAGACCCACAGCATTGGATATGGTGTTCATGTACTTGGCTATTTATTTATTTATTTTATTTATATTTATTTTGGGGGAGGGGAGTTCGAGACAGGGTTTCTCTGTATAGCCCTGGCTGTCCTGGAACTCACTCTGTAGACCAGGCTGGCCTTGAACTCAGAAATCCGCCTGTCTCTGCCTCCCAAGTGCTGGGATTAAAAGCGTGCACCACTACTGTCCGGCTATACTTGGCTCTTTCAATGGGCCATGGCAGCATGGTCAGGGAGACCTGAGTTCTAATTGTGCTCTCCCTGGCCTGCGTCCCAGGGATATACTACAGTCCTTGTCTGTGACTAGGGTACCCTAGATAATAACAGTGTCTCAGAAGTCCCGGGAGGATCACAGGATAAATAGAGCAGCTGCTCCCATGCCAGCTGCTCCCAAGTCACTTGTGTAGAAACTTTTATGGTCACCACCAAGCAAAAGCAAATGGCTTCATTCCCCTTTCTCAGTTTGAATAAAATGTGTGTCTTTCTTTATATGAGTTCAATAAAGATGAAGATGCTGGGGTTGGAGAGAAATCAGGACCAGGTGTGATGGGTAATTTTTGGCTGTCGACTATTTCTGGGATCAACTAAGATGTCTCCGGGTGAATCTATGAGGGGACTTCCTCCGGAAGGAGTAAGTGAGCTGGGGGCACAGTGTGGCAGAGCCTTCAGAGTCACTCAAATGTAAAATCGGAAGGAAACACTGTGCTCTTGCCTGCCCACTCTCCTCCTTGCTGGTGCATGCATCTGCTGCTGCTGCCGCCGCCCCAATGTCTCAGAACCCAGTTTCTTCAGTTTCCAACATACAGTGAATACCAGTAGCTCTCTAGGAATCCTCCTGGCCTTCAGCATCAGATTGGTACTGCTGAAGCACCCAGCCTCGTGGACTGAGCGACTACCAGGCTCTCAGCCTCTCCAGTGTCCATGCAACCATTGTTGGGCTACACAGCCTGTATTACGGAATCTGCTCTCGTAAAGGCCCTCAAGAATGGGTACTAGACCTACTGGGTGTGTTCCTCAGGAGATCCTGGCTGCTACACTTAGGATAGGGTAGACCTTTTCAAGTGAAGGGACTTGAGCAGAGCAGCCCAACCAAAGCTTTCTCACACAGCTTTCTCATTTTGTCAGAAGCAAATGGGTGAAGTTCATAACTGCTGCTTGTGAAGTTCTTATTCTGGGTCTTCAGCTTTTCTCTTCTCTTTCCCCTGTGATCTTGTTTGCTGGCAGGGTATCCCTAGATAAAGTGAATTCACAGACTAGCAAAGTATTAAGGACTGAAAGATGAGTTTTCATTGAAGGCTTGATCGGTATGACCACCTAACCCCCCAAAAAAATAAACCCACAAGAGTGCTCCCAAGAAAAATGTCATGGTTTCAAACAAAGGGTCCTGGCACCTATAAAAGGTACTTCTCTGGAGTATTAGTCAAGATTCTCTAGAGAAACTACTTATAAAATGTGTGTGTGTGTGTGTGTGTGTGTGTGTGTGTGACTGGCTATTCATACTTCAGTCACATTAATTTGCTATTCTGTGCATTTACTTTATATATCTACACCCCCCCTCAAGGGACTTTATTAGAATGACTTACAGGCTTTGGTCCTACTAATCCAACAACACTGACTATGAATTGAAAGTCCAAGAATGCAGAAGTTGTTAGTCCACGAGGCTGGATGTCTCAGCTGGTCTTCAGGATCTACCAGAATCCGGAAGAAGTAGGCACTAATGCTACTGAAGGAATGGACTCACTAGTGAAGCAAAGGCAAGCAGCACCTTCCATGTCCTTCCAACAGAAGACATGGCCTGTATTAGAGGCAGGTCTTCCCACCTCAAAGATCCACATTCGAATTGGATCTTCCTACTTCCGATTAAGTAAAAGTCCCTAACAGGTATGCCCCAATTTTGGGTTTTAGTTAATTCCAAATGTAGTCAAGTTGACAACAAGAGTACCAACCACATCTGGCCATCTGCCTCCGTGAGGTGGTGGGTTAGAGGACCAAGTGTGGTTGTAGGCATGCCAAGCTCCATCCTGCTCTTGGTAGATGTGCAGCCGGGGACATCAATGAGTCCTGCAGACAGGAGGGGACAATCACACTCCCTTCTCAGGTCCAGCAGCCTGGCTGACCTTAAGCTGGACAAATACATCAAAGGGGTAGAAAGTGCCTGTGGGGCTGCAAGTGACTCCACACAGATGTTTCTGTGTCCCTCAGTGAATGAACAGGCACGGGCTGGCAGAAAATTCTGAAAATCTCTATATTATTGAAAGTGGTCTCCAGACTTAACAAAAACCCTGTCAGAATCCCAGGGACATTTTTTCCCAGAGCTGGAAACAAATTAAAATTTATATAGAAACACAAAAGACACCCCCAAATACCCAAAGCAAGGGAAACCAAGTGCATATTCCTTACCCACCCCCCAAACAATTAAAAATGGACTAAAGCCTTTAACAAAAAACTTCAAATGCCAATATTGCCAGGGGAAAACATTTCAAGACACAGACGAGAGCTTTCCGGAAGAGTCCAGAAGTACAGGCACTGACTCCTAGGATTGGCAGAAAGAACACATGAGATCAGAGTGCAGGCTGCAGAGCCACAGGAAGCCCTTGTCAATTTTACCTTACCTGAAGAGTGAATATCTTGAATATGTAAAGCATAGAATATGTAAAGAGAAAATTAAACATCAGAACACCTCCAGATCATCTGGCCAGTACATGAGCCAATGACCTGAATGGACAGTTCTCAAAAAAAACAGAAAGAAAGAAAGAAAGAAAGAAAGAAAGAAAGAAAGAAAGAAAGAAGAAAAAGAAAAGAAAAGAAAAGAAAAAGAAAAAAGAAAGAAAGAAAAAAGAAAAAAAGAATCATAGATGGCCAATAAAGGTTCTTTAAGGCATTCCACATCCTTAGCCATCAGGGAAAATACAAATAAATACAGTATTCTGATATTTTATCTCACCCCAGTCAGAATGACATCAAGAACAACATTGAGAAAGTAAATGAGGAATGGAGAGACAGGTGGCTCCCAGCACTCGGGAGGCAGAGCCAGGTAGACCAGCCTGCTCTACAGAGTGGGTTCCAGAACAGCCAGGACTATGCAGAGAAACCCTGTCTTGGAAAACCAAAATAAATAAAATAAATAAACCAAAAGCAGAAGGACCTGGGCCTGGAGAGACGGCTCAGTGATTAAAAGCACTGGTTGCTCTTGGAGAGGACCCAAGCCGATTCCTTAGTCTCCATATGAAGTGGCTCACAACAGTCTATAACCCCAGCTCCGATGGATCTGGGCCTTCTTGGTCTCCAGTGGCACCTGACACGTGACATACATTCACTCAGACACATATACATAAAAATAGAAGTAAAAAGACAGTATGACCTGTTGGGAGCCACCTGAGTCGCACCCACATCCGCCATTACAAGATGGCGCCTACATCCGGCCGAGGACAAGTTGTAAACAGGCTAGTGCGCATGCACCTGGTAATTTTCCACCTCAGAGTCTCAGCCTCTCTCGTGGCTGCATCTGGCCTGGTGTGCGGGAGCCAATGGGGAAGCTCCATGTCCCAGGCAAGCGCTGTGACCCATATAAAGGGCGGGTATTCAATTGTTCTGAGTCTCCACTCGTGGCCAGCTTATGCTCTCCCTCTCAAGATGCATTAAAGCTGTTCCTGCAGAAGGATCCTATGTGTGCCGCGTCGTTCTTGCTGGCGAGACCGTAGCGCGGGACATCTGGTGCCGAAACCCGGGAAACTTTGTCATCATCAAGCACCTTTGGAGACCCCCTGGAAACAGGGAGGATTCAGAACTGCAGGGAGGTAGGTTCGGATAGGCATGTCGATCCTGGATCTTGATTTAGGGTTGCCCCCTTTTTGGTCTAACGCTGTTGAAGTTTTGCTAATTGTGTTCTCACTGTCTTTGTATTGCGGCGAACAGGGTAGGGCCTATATAGATGCTGTAAGGGAGGGGCAAATCACCCTTGAAAGGGTCCAGGATACCATGTCAGAAACCGGACGGAGTGAGAGGATGGGTACCCAAAGGGAAAGAAATCTTAGCAATGGAAATGGACCTCCTGGTAAGTCGAAAGACGAGGGAGAGATTAAAGACAAAGTAGAGTACAGCCAAATTAAAGACCTGGCTGAAGCGGTTCGAAAGTATGGGGTAAATGCTAATTTTACTATAGTAATGTTAGAGAGTTTTGCCGGGGCGTCCATGACTCCCGCCGATTGGCAGATGCTGGCCAAGGCTGCGCTCCCTACAATGGGCCAATATATGGAGTGGAAGGCTTTATGGCATGAAGCTGCACAAGCTCAAGCCAGAGCCAATGCTACGGCACCGACCCCTGGACAGAGAGATTGGACCTTTGATATGTTAACTGGCCAAGGTCCTTTTGCGGCAGATCAGACCGTATTCAGGCAGATAAGAGACTTTGGTATCTCTGCCATTATCATAGGTGTGGTGGCAGCAGCTGCGGTTACAGGGGCCGTGGCCGTCACTGCGTCGGCCCTTGCGCTCTCTGGAATGATGCAGACCGCCAATACCATTAATGAGTTGTCTGCAGCTGCCACCTTAGCTCTAGACAGACAGGTATCCGCCAATACTCAAGTCCAGAGGGACCTAATGCTGGTTAACCAGCACATTGATCTTATTCAAGAACAACTGGATGTCCTTTGACAGCTAGCGCAATTGGGCTGTGAACAAAAGTTGCCAGGACTCTGTGTTACTTCCATACAATATGATAGATTTACAAAAGCAGCTAACCAGTCTAAAAGTCTTTTGCAGTATATGTTACAGAATTGGATCCTTAAATTTGATGACACCCTGCGGGAATTGCCGACAGCAATTATTCAGATCAACTCCACCCGTCTTGACCTGTCCTTGACCCGAGGGCCTCTCTTCATGGATTTCCTCGGCAATTTCTTATTTCAAGGAATGGGTGGGGGTGGGATTGTTTGGAGCAGTGCTTTGCTGTGGGTTGGTGTTCCTCCTATGGCTCATCTGCAAACTCAGGGCCCAGACTAAAAGAGACAAGGTGGTCATTGCGCAGGCGCTTGTTGCCTTAGAACAAAGAACCTCGGCCGGTGTTTGGCTGTCCATGCTTAAACAATAGCGGTAGGTCGCCAGCCAGACAGTTCTTGCACACCCGCGAGTCTAGTCTCATTGCACTGGGTAGAATGTTTGGTCTGAGCAGCTCTTGAGGGATGTCGAGCAAAGCATCGCACAAGGCGGTCATCATTGTGGGCCACCTTGGGAGATATGTCATCTGCATGAGGGTTGAGTGCCCTAGTTTCCCTCCCTCTAAAAAACGGCACTGGGCGGGTCAGGAAAACCTCGGGCGCGCATGAGCTTAGGGGTCTTCTCCTGTACAAGGCCCAACCTTTTGGTCAGGGGATTTGACCTCTGTCTCCGCCCTCTTAAGAGTGTCCTACTTTGCTTACAGAAATAAAAAGGGGGAGATGTTGGGAGCCACCTGAGTCGCACCCACATCCGCCATTACAAGATGGCGCCTACATCCGGCCGAGGACAAGTTGTAAACAGGCTAGTGCGCATGCACCTGGTAATTTTCCACCTCAGAGTCTCAGCCTCTCTCGTGGCTGCATCTGGCCTGGTGTGCGGGAGCCAATGGGGAAGCTCCATGTCCCAGGCAAGCGCTGTGACCCATATAAAGGGCGGGTATTCAATTGTTCTGAGTCTCCACTCGTGGCCAGCTTATGCTCTCCCTCTCAAGATGCATTAAAGCTGTTCCTGCAGAAGGATCCTATGTGTGCCGCGTCGTTCTTGCTGGCGAGACCGTAGCGCGGGACAATGACCCAGCTATACCTCTCCTGGATATACGCCGAAGGATGTTAAATCCTGCCACAGATTTAAATACACACATCAATGTTTACTATTACACTGTTCACAATAGCCAGTAAATGGAACTAACCAATATGTCTATCTATAGATGAACCAATAAGAAGAATGTGGGAATATATATAATGAAATTGTATTTAGCCATGCAGAAAAACGCATAGAAAAAAAAAATGGATAGAGCCAGAAGTTCTTGTGATAAGTAAAATAAACCAGACTCCGATATTGTGGGCTTTCTTTCATATACAGGTCCCAGATTTTAACTTTTACGTGTGTGTGTGGGGTGTGTGTGTGAGTGTGTGTGTGTCATACATCTAGGGAGGGCTGTCATACAGCTAGAGGGTGGTAGAACACATGTAACAAGAAAAGTGGGGTGGTGGTCTCCATGAAGAAGTCCAGGTGCTGTCACTAGGGGGAAGGAATGCAACACACACACACACACACACACACACACACACACCAACTCACAGAGGTGGAAGATTACAGCAGGGCGGTGCCTGAGGGTTACAGCAGGGCAGGGCCTGAGGATTGCAGTGGGGCGGGGTCTGAAGGCTATAGCAGGGCGGGGCCTGAGGGTTACAGCAGGGCGGGGCCTGAGGGTTGCAACGGGGCGGGGCCTGAGGGTTACAGCGGGGCGGGGCCAGAGGATTGCAGTGGGCGGGGCCTGAGGGTTACAGCAGGGCAGGGCCAGAGGATTGCAGTGGGGCGGGACCTGAGGGCTATAGCAGGGCGAGGCCTGAGGGTTACAGCAGGGCGGGGCAGTGTGGCCAAAAGCAAATGAAGAGGTGAGAAGTGGCAGTGTGGGAGGTGAAGTATGAGGAGACCTGCATCATCACGTGGGTCCCTGCACAGAGCAACTCGTGGGGAAGGCCAAGAGCAGCTTGCCTTCCGTGGGCATTATTGCTTACACTAGGCTGGAGAAAGACACCCAGCAAACACACATATAGTATGAGTCTTTTTTTTTTTTTTTTTTTTTTTTTTGTGGCTGAGATGATAAATTTTACAGCTGTAGTTAATCTGGCTTGTGGTTTGTCCCCACATTCCAAGAGCCTGCTTCTGACAATGTCCACAGAGGCACTAGAAGCAGCTAAGCACCCCTCCCCAGATACAGGAGTCTCTGCCCCTCCCCTTTTCACTTTTGACGGGCTATAGGGCAGGGCTGTCCTTTAGCCCTGTCTGTGTTGCCCCATATCCACTTTTCTTTTGCCCTTTTTGATTCTCAGATATCTGTTTAACCTATGTCCTGGGACTAAATTATCTCTATCTGGGAAAATGGGGAAGGGGGTGGTAAATTGAGTGGTTTTTGTGCAATCACCTTTCAGTACCTGTGGGTCTGATTGACGTTTTCTTTCTTTATTTTGTCCAAGTCACGTCTCAAACTCAACATGCCCCTAAAGATGGCCATGAACTCCAGATTCCTCTTCCTCCACTTCCTGATTACTTGGATGACAGGAGTGCACAACTGTACTCATGGATGTGGTGCTGGGGCTAGAACCCGGGGCTTTGTACATGCTAGGCAAGCACCCTATCAACTCAGCTACATTGCCAGCCTGGTTTTTCTCTTTGAAACAGTGTCTTTCCTGGGTTAGACTAGAACTTGTTTTGTAGCCCAGGATACCTTGAACTCAAAATCTCCTGTCTCTATCTCCTAAATGCTGGGATTACAGATGCAAACCATTGCACTGGGTCCAGTCCCTGTTTACATAGCAAATTCCACAGTGCAAAGTCCCTTATGTCGAATAGTGTAGCATTTGCTTAGGACTTGCTGTGCACAGAGATGATTCATGTGAACAGCCTCCATGAATCATCTCTGGGTGGCTTCCAGTGGTGAGTGTGATAGTTTGTGGTGGAATGGTAGGTGGTATTTTTTTCCTCAACTTCTTAAATTTAAAATGTTTTTGCCTACACGTATGTTGGTCACAACAAGCATGCAGTGCCCAGAGAGGCCAGAAGAGGGCAGAAGATCCCTTGGAACTGGAGTTACAGAAGGTTGTTAGGCTCTGTGTGGGTGCTTGGAACCCAACTCGTCTCCTCGGCTAGATCAACTAGTCCTCTTAACTGCTGAGCGGCCTCTGCAGAACCCCGTTCCTGAAGAGTTTGGGTGTATATTTAGTTGACTCCAGATACAAAACCCAACAATATGGATATGAACCAGAGGACAAACACTTCATAATTCCACTTAGGTAAGATAACAGAAGGGTCCATTTCATGTACACATGAGGGAGTATATGATATACAATGTCTGCATTTTTTTACTGCAATAAATCTTTTAAGTGGACTAGAAGCTTTTAGAGTGACCCCAAGTTGGAGGGAAAGCTATGGGAGCCTGGGCTGCATTGAGACCAGGCTGAGCTCAGGCCCTGACCCCAGGACTCTCTCCTGTCCACTCCCTTCTCTGCTTTATCTTTTCTGCTGGAATTTAAGGGGAGAGTAGAGCTCTCTTTCAACTGAGTAACACATACACTAGTGAAAGACCCTGGACAGCAGGAGCCAGAGCCTCTTGGCCACACTTGGTACCTGAAATCCTTTGTGCTGTCACATGGGGGACTCATTCCCAAATCGCCTTTTCTTTGCCCTTCGTTTTCCTATTACTGCAATCTGACCTTAACTGTCTTGTTGCGAAAGTCTCCAGAGTGTCTGCCAGGCGTGAGGAATTGGTTTATTTAAGATGGACCTAGTTCATTCCACCAGTGAGGGAATTCCAAGAAGGAGGGGTTGGCTGAGGCCATGGCTGACATGGATGTGCTTGTTTACTTCTCCATAAAAATTAAACATTTGATGCTGTGGAGTGTAGAGCATCTTACATGTTTTTCAGAATTGATTAATATTTTTATTTATAATGGTCACCTCTGAGAGACCCATTTTGCACAAATACACAATTATAAATGGCAGAAGTATGTTTAGGACCATTTCAGAACTTACTAGAAATTTTGTTCTCATGCCAAAGCAAAATTCAATGAATGATTTTTAAGAGTTGCTTTAAAACAAAACAAAACAAAACTAAACAACAAAAACAAAAAAACTTATATGTATTTGTGTTTGCATGTGTGAGTTTATGTGCCGGGAAAGGGTGTTGGATTTCCTGGATTTGGAGTTACAGGCCATTGTGATCTGACAGATGTGGTCACTGTGAATCAAACTCAGTAACCACTCAACATGTGGATATTTTCTTTAAAAATAAAAAAAAAAAAAATCAAAATTTGGGCTGGAGAGATGGCTCAGCGTTTAAGAACACTGACTGTTCTTCCAGAGGTCTTGAGTTCAATTCCCAGCAACCACATGGTGGCTCACAACCATCTGTAATGGCATCTGACACCCTCTTCTGGTGTGTCTGAAGACAGGTACAGTGTGCTCATATACATAAAATAAATAAATCTTTAAAAGAAATCAAATTCATCAATAACGCAAACAGCTACTTTTAAGATCAAGCATTCTAACAATATCCAACAAAAATATGCTAATTAGATGCTAATGTGTTAAGGAACGGTGTGGAAAGACACCGAAGGTCTTCGGGTTTTTTCCCTAATTAAACCATATTATTTCTAAAATGGCAGAAAATTTTGTATGTTCAGTAAAGATATTGCAGTTTGCAGCATGTATGGGTCTGAATCTGAGCTAAGCTGAGCTCAGGTGGCTCAAGCGGCATTTATGGGCATTTCATTGTATGACCACATGGCAGTCACAGTGCAGAGTGTGCATGTGTGCTCAGAACCAGAGTAGAGTCCCCAAGGTGAGGGCTGCCAGAAACAGCCCAGGCTTGGTAACTCATTGGACCTTGAACCGACTTTTGGTCATTTAGTGTTCAGAGACCTTTTTATTATTGTCAACTTTTTCAGGATCCCATATTTAGTTACCTCATGTGTGGATGCTGCCCAGTTTAAAGAGCTGAATGGCGCCACTTAAAGTTTCTCAAGGCTGGAGAGATGGCTTAGCAGTTAGGAGCACTGACTGCTCTTCCAGAGGTCCTGAGTTCAATTCCCAGCAACCACATGGTGCCTCACAACTATCAGTAATGAGATCTGATATCCTCTTCTGGTGTTTCTGAAGACAGTTACAGTGTACTCACATATATAAAATAAATAAACCTTTAAAAAAAAATTAAAGTTTCTTTTGGTATTTGCCCTAGAGAAACGGAAAGGCGTTTCTACACAAACTCCTGTGTATGAATGTTCACGGCAGCTGTGCCAGCCTACTCCAGAAAGTGCACACAGTCTCAGAAACCTATAGAACACTGCTCAGGAGAGTAAAGGGCATCCAGGGATTGTTCCGGGGAACAGTGTGGGTGGATCACATAGGAATGGTGGTGAGTGTAAAGTCAGTCGGCAGAGTGTTGTGCCACAGATTTCACAGTAGCCCATTCTCCAGAGATGCAGCCAATGATGTGGAGAGCAGACTGCTCCCTGCCAGGAGACAGCAGTGAGGGGTGAGTACACTCCCCAGCAAGAAGGGGAGCGCCCATGACATGGTGAAATGGGACACGTTTTGTTAGTTCTTGTTTTTCCAGTGCTGGGACTCGAACTCATGGACTTGCACTTGCCAAGCAAACACTATATATTACTACAACCCTGGCCCTTTTGTTACTTCTTATTTGTGAGATAGGATCTTCTTAAGGGGTCCAAGATAGCCCTGAGCTCACTCTGTTCCTCAGGTAGGTGTTGAACTTGCAATCTTCTTCCTTCAGCTTCCCCTTAGCAGGGACAGCAGGTCTGAACCACCACACCTGGCTTCATTTGCCTTTTGATGTTGAATTCCAACTGTAGTGTGTCACTTTGCAAGGACACAGTCTGACATCCATCTTTTTGCAAATGTCACAGAGTGTACTTACACAAATGAAGATGGCTAAGAGGTATGAGGTCATACAATCCTACATAATCACCATCATCATCTGGTCTATTGCTGACCCAAATGTTATGGGGAACCTAACCGGGGTGGTTTGAATGAGAATGGCTCCCAAGGGCTCATATATTTGAATGCTTAGACACCAGGGAGTGGAACAATTTGGGAAGGATTAGGAGGTGTGGCCTTATTGGAGGAGGTGTGTCCTCAGGGGTAAGCTTTGAGGTTTGGTTTCAAGACCTACACCAGGCCCAGTCTCTCCTCCTCCGCCCCCCCCGCTGCTGCCTGTAGATATAAAACTCTCAGCTACCGCTCCAGCATCATGCCTGTCTGCTTCCCGCTATGATGATCGTGGACTAGCCCTCTGAAACTGTAAGCAAGCCCCCAATAAATGCTTTCCTTTACAGGAGTTACCTTGTTCATGGTGGCTCCTCACAGCAATAGAACAGTAACTAAGACATGAATTATACTTATTATAATTAAATAATATATTTATTGTAATATAATTTAATAATACCACTGAGGGAAATAACCCTTACACACTGCTTTTGCAACTTGCTATGACTCTACAGTCATTTTTTAAAAAAAGATTTATTTATTTATTATATGTAAATACATTGTAGCTGTCTTCAGACACTTTTTTTTCCTTCTTGCTCTGACTCCGCTCGCTCAGGCCCTCCTTGCTTGCTGTAGCTGTCTTCAGACACCCCAGAAGAGGGCATCAGATCTCATTACGGATGGTTGTAAGCCACCAAGTGGTTGCTGGAATTTGAACTCACAACCTTTGGAAGAGCAACCCTCGCTCTTAACCACTGAGCCATCTCTCCTGCCCCCTCTACAGTTGTTTTTAAGTGAAAAGGATTTTAAAAAAAAAAAAAAAACTTCTCATGGGCTGGAGAGATAGCTCAGTGGTTAAGAGCACTGACTGCTCTTCCAGAGGTCCTGAGTTCAATTCCCAGGCTCACAACCATCTGGAATGGGATCTGATGCCCTCTTCTGGTGTGTCTGAAGACAGCTACAGTGTACTCATATACATAAAACAAAAACCTTTTAAAAAACGTTTTATTGATTCTTTATGAATTTCATATCATGCACCCCAATCCCACTCCCTATCCCTTCATATCCACCCGCTCCCTGGTAACCTCCACCCGAAAGAAAACAATGTCCACTCACCAAGCTCCTTTTCAGATCTTCTTCCATTATTTCCCTGTGTCACGGAGATCCTGCAGGTTTGGATCTGCATGGACCTCTATGTGCTCCAGCAGGTCATAGATGGGGAAGATGTTAGGGTGGGTCAACTCAAAGCCCTAGCTGAGCCCAGCCTGAGCTGGTCAGCCAGCCAGCTCTCCTGTGCCGTGCCACCTGAGCCAGCTCTCCCAAGTGCCACAGCTGGGGAGGGGCAGGGGCAGCACTGAACAGTCCTTGGACATCCACATGGCTCCAGGCAGCAGACCAGACCAGGGATGTCCACGTGGTTTTGGTGGTAACATGGACCATGGACATCAACGTGGACCCCTGCAGCAGCAGGGCCACAGACCCAGACATGACCCTAGCCAGCAGCATGGGCCAGGACATCACCATGGCTTCAGGCTGCTCACATCAGGGTGTTCCTCCCCCCCCCCAACTCTCCAGGTCTGCCTGTCTTCACAGTGCACAAACCATTCTGCTTCTCTCCCATCTGTCCACCACATACTTATTCACAGTAGTGGCGCCCAGTGGCCACTCGGTGGGCAGGTCTCTGGGTATCTTTTGCCCACCCTGTAGTATGTGGCCACTAGCAGGGCCAGTAAAGGGATTTTTTTTAGTGGGTGGAGAGGTCATTTTAGTGGGTTAAGACCACTTGCAGCTTATTCAGCTTTTTTTTGTTTGTTTTGTTTTTGTCAACTTGACACAAAGTAGAGTCACCTGGGAAGAGAAAAAATTGCCCCCAGAAGATTGGCCTGTGGGTGGGCACAATGAAACATTTTCTTAATTAATGACTGAGGAAGGGTTCCGCACATTGTGCGCAGGTGTCCCTGAGTTAGGTAAGGAAAGGTACCTGAGTGAGTTACAGAGAACAAGCCAGCAAACCCGTCATACCTTCAGGCCTTTGCTTCAGCTTCTGCCTCTAGGTCCCTGCCTTGAGTTCCTGTTCTGGCTTCCCTCAATGATGGACTGCAAGTTGTAAGCCAAATAAACTCTTTCGTCCACTCTGTTGGTCTTAGTCATACTGTTTATCAGAAAACAAACTAGACCGCTGTTCTTGCAGAGGGCCTGACCTGAATCTGTCATAACCAAGGCCTGCATCTGTCATAACCACTGTTAACTCCAGCTCCAAGGGCACCTGATATCTCTGTCTTCTGGGCGAGCGCGCGCGCGCGCGCGCACACATACACACACACACACACACAATTTAAAAATTTAAATCTTTTAAGATTTTTTATTAAACATTTTATATAATGTAGTTTGATCATGTTCCCCCCCCCAATTCTCCAAGATTCTCCCCACCTCCCTACCCACCCAACTTTGTCTTTTCTCTCTTTAAAACAAATACACAGAAATAAAGACACATACACACAAAAGAAAACAAAAATAAACATGCAAAAGACCGATAAGACAAAAAAAAAAAAAAAAAAAAAGCCCAAACAAAGCAAAATGAGACAAAAGGTCTTTTAAAATGTCATTTTGTGTTAGTCAGCTCCTCCTGGGCACCGGCCTGCTCTAGGATGTGGTTAATATACCCAGTAAGACTCCATTGGAGAAAACTGAGTCTTTTCTTCTGCTCACCTGAGTCCACCTCTCCATCTCGGTGCTAGGGCCCCATCTGGCTTGAACCTGTGCAGGCCCTGCGCATGCTGCCGTGGTCTCTGTGAGTTCCTACACGCATCCTGTTGTGTCTGGAAGACGCTGTTTCCTTGATATCATCCATCACCTCTGGCTCTCACATTCTCTCTGCACATCGTTCAGTTGTGGGTCTCTGTATTAGTTCCCATCTATTGCGGGAAGACACTTCTCTGATGAAGGCTGGGCAAGACACTGCTCTATGGGCATAGTAGAATGGCATTAGGAGCCATTTTGTTGCAGGAGTCTGGTGTGGTAATTTTTAATCCTGATCCAGGGTTTCTACCCCATCTTTGATCACTCAGTTCCTAGATAAAAAAACATACAACTTTTATTATTTACCGTAAGCCTTAAACAGCACAAGAGTTGGGCAGATATCTACTGTCTGTGCTGTCAGAATCTACTTTTCTATCGATAACCCGAGTTACTATTTACTATGTTTTACCTGGGTCACTTTTAACTCCATTTGGCCAGCCCTTGGGACCATGATTTATGGCTCACCTAACCCATGGCAGCTTCTCCCTCCTCCTTCACCTTCTCTCTTCGGGTTCTCCTCTGACCCCCAAGCCCAGGAACCCTAAACCCCACCTATGTTTCTTCCGCCCAGCTATTGACTGTCAGCATATTTATTCACCAATCAGAAATAACTTGGGGGCATGGTCACAAAGCTCACTACATGCAGACTTGGGGGCCCACACTTTGCATTACAATGCCCAGCAAGACCATACCCCAACAGGAATTGGGGTGAATATAAATTTTAAAAGTGAAATTCTCAGTTGGATGCTGGCATTTGCTCCCTCAGGCAGGTTCACTAGGTGCTGCTCAGGGAACACACACATATGACATGTGTCACTTGCCTTAGGTGCTGTGGATTTGGTATGTTTCATCCTCCTGGAGTTCATTCTTGTCCAGGAACCCAAAGGCCTTTGGCAGTACCCATAGATGGCCAGTAAGGATGTGGGCATTGAGGAGAGCTTGTGTCTTCCTGTTTCAGCACCCACCTACAGAGCCGCCCTTGCTTCCAACATAAAGGGCCAGCCTTCCCTGGGCGCCTGTCCTGTAAAAGGCTAAATGTGGCACAAACTGTCTTAGGCTGGTCATCCTTACTGTGGCGCTGTGACGAGGGTGTCCCAAGTTCACTCTCTAGGAAGGTGGGCTGTCTTGTCCAGTGTGATCGTTCCTATAACAAATGGGCACAAAGCAGCCAAGTGTATGCTCTCCCAATTCTGAAGGGAGGAGCTGGGAAGGCATGTGAAGACTGTGCCACCATCAGAGGAAATGAGGGAGAGCCTTCCTGCCCCTTCCAGCTTCATGAGGCTACCTCATTAACTCTGTTCTGTCTTCACACCATGTCTTCTACCTCAGTGCTCCCTCTGGGACCCTTCCTAAGGACACTCAACATTGGCTTTCGGGTCCCCTGGGTAGTGCAGGAGGACTTCATCTCTGTGTTCTTAATCACACATGCAAAGACTTGCCTCAAAAGGAGGCCACTTGTACATGTTCTAGGAATTTGACAAGGACAGATATTTGGGGAGCACAATTCACCCCTCCTACCATTAGGCTTGGCTAAGACAGAATGTGAACTCAGGCTGGTCTGATGGTCTGTGGAGGGAGGAGAGATGAAGGGGTTCAGTACTGGTCACCTAGAACCTCAGAGCTAAGCCTGGCAGAGCCAGTGTGGGCCCTCCAATGATTGCTTTCTTCTCTCTCACTCTCTCTCTTTTAAGGTAGGGTCTCATATAGCCCAAGCTAGCCTCTAAGTGTAGTTTAGGATAACCTTGACTTTCTGATCCTCCTGCCTCTACTTCTGAGTGCTGAGGTTATAGGTATATATCGCACCACACCTAGGTTTTCTAGGTAGTTGGGACTGAACCCAGGGCTTCATACATACCAAACAGGCACAGTACCAACAAAGCCACATCTACAGCCATCCATAGAGCCTTTTTAACTGAAAACACAGTAAAGGAATGGAAGGGGAAAGGCCAAAGCCCACGACTGCAGCAGAAGGGCTTTGTTCCCAGACCTTTGTTCCCTGGTTCATTCTTTTGGGACCACAGCCATGCATAGGGAGTCAAGGACCTTGCTAGCAGAAGCGTGGCTTTCTTATGGCTTCTGTCTTCTTCCTAGGGGTGAGCTTGGATCCTTTGAATGGTTCCTTCTAAGATCTCTTCTGGCCACTGCTCCTGAGGTCTTCAAAGTCCCACTCCAAGCTTTAAAGCCAGTCCTTTAAGGGTGCCTTATGCTCCACTTCTGGGACCTGTAAGGAGTTACCATTGTGCAGGACTTAGCTTCCATCTGGGCAGAGTTCAGGGAGGGAAGACGGATGGTGGAGCCGTGTGCCTACAATCAGGGAGCATCCTACAGCTGGGAGCATGGGAGGGCTCTGCAGAGGACCGGAGATCATCTTTCAGCCTGGGAAGGTCCCTGGAAGAGATCTTAGCTTCCAGAATAATCCTAGGATGGTTCATGGACCAGTGGTAGCCTTTTGACAGTATTTAGCCACTTCAGGAGGAAAGTCCAGAGAGCCAAAGAATGGTTTGGGAGTGGGTTGGATTGGGGAGTTTCCTCAGGAAGCCCCCTCTGAGTCACTGTGGAAGGCAAGGGGACCACAGAGGAAAGGCAGAGACCAATATGAGAGGGACCAGGGAGATGACTGCTGGAGGTAGGCTGTCACGTAGAAAGCATCTGAAGTCTGATTTGTGGGGATTCCAACCTGAAAGCAGAATGCTGCCCGAGCCTTGCTTGGAGATAAGGCGCCCAGCCCAATGATAACAGTGCCCTGGGAGCCAGGCAGGCGCTGGACAGGGATCAGATGGACCAGTAGTGGTAAATATAGAACATGAAAGCCACAGTGCAGTCCCAACCCCCCTCCAGCATGTGGCACTCACATATGACAAACCTGGGCTGCCACCCACACCTTCCAGCCCACCCTGACCCATTACACCTTTTGTTTTTGGTATGTTAAATGGGCCCGAGGTACCAAGGAACAGAGATAAAGAGGTGGACAGTATGCTGGGCAGACATCATTATAAGACATGATCACACTGGCCATTGCTGGGCAGCAGCTGTGGAGCCTGTGACCTCGTCATCCTAATCAGACTGTGACCCAGAACCATTTTGTGGTTCTCTAGTTCTTGAACAGCCACTGTGGACATACTTTGGGCCTCCATGTCCACTAGCAGCCCTGTGGAAGGGGGGCGGGGGGCGGATGTTCACTAGGAAAGGACCTTGATCAAGATCACACATCCTCGAAACAGGACTGAGGGCTGCCTGCCTAGGGCAGTGACCACTCTACCATCTTCTGCTTTCCAGGACTATCTACAAGGAATCCTGGCTTTGGTAGCTTGGGTGGGAATTGCCTGGGGCCCAGTTTCCTTCTCTAGCTGAGCTCATGGGATGGCACGGAAGGGAATTCGTATTTGTAGGTACAATAATCTCTAGGATCCCACTTTTATACTTCCCACAAGAGGGCATGGCAGGGTGGCTAGCCTTGGCTTATACTCAGGGAAGTAAGAGCTCAGAATCAGAACATGTGGTGAAGGATTCTCTTTGGTTGTTGTTTTTTTTTTTCCAGACAGGGTCTCTTTATTTAGTCCTGGCTGTTATGAAACTCACCATGTGGACCAGGCTGGCCAGAAATCCTTCTGCCTCTGCCTCCTGAGTGCTGGGACTAAAGGCAAGTACCACCCCCTCCTGGCTAGCTGAAGGATTCTTACACAGCAGCATCAGGCTCAGGACCTGTCAGCCGATGGCAAAACCTCTGATTTCCCAGCAGACTATGGGTCTCTTTTGGAAGAACTCCTCCTGCACCCCGCCTTTGGCTTCCCCAAGAAATCCAGTTCCCATCTGTCACACCAAGGGTTATTGCTCTAGCCATGATTAGCTTGAGCCTCCTGCGCCAGGACTTCCTCTTTGGATGGCACGCTTGAGGCCCTAGATTCAATCCCTCCTCACACAAAAACAAACACTAAAAGCAATGGAGTTTCAGCTAACAAGGAATTAGATCATGTCACGGAAAGGATGGAGGTGGAGGTGACACAGTGGGGAACAGCCTTTGAGAGCCAAATGGCTCTCATGAGCCACCTGGGATTTGACAGTGGGGACTATTCTGTAACCAGTGGAGGTGGACAGGGGACAAGGATGAGTGTCCTTACAGTGCTTCCTGAGGCACCAATGGGAAAACTATTTGTCTCATTCACAAAATGTTAGGTAGCACTGAGTCCAGGAGGAGCAGGGTGGGGTGGGGGTTGAGAGCAGGGAGGAAGGAAGGCAGAGTTTAGAAGCATGAATTCTAAGGGGACATAGCCTGGTTCAGTCTCACACCTCTAATTGTTACTGTAGTATTGGCCCTGTCATATTATACTTGCTTATTTATAATTCTTTTTGTATCAGTTTGCAACAGCCATGATAATGCCATGTAACAAAGTAGTCTGTGGAATCTCAGTAACACAGCAGCATGCAGGAGAGGAGTTCTTTGGCTGGCCATCTGAGGACTAGAATGGCCAACCTTGGGCATGCCTTGCTGTCTCCCAGAACCTACAGCTTCCTGACCCTTTCACAGGAAAGGTAGAAATGCAAGTGTGAGTGCCCAGTTCAGCGGCACACACACTAAAATCGGAATACAGAGATCCAAGTGTCCCTGAACAAAGAGCTGCATGCCTGGGCATGCACCTGCTGCTCTAGCCTCTGCTGCCACACTGTTGGTTAACACTCCATTGACATCCCCGTTCCCATGGTTGGTGAGGTATTTGATGCTCATGGAAGGAAAGAGAATGGCAAGATGGCCCAGCAGGTGGAGGTGCTGCTACCTTGACATGATGCCGTGCAGGTGACAACAATTGCTATGAGTTCTTATGTGCAGGAGCCATGTCACATCTAGAGGATAGCTGTTCATAGCACCCCTTGCAATTCCCACCTTGAAGTGACACACCCAGGGCAGAGGTCCCTCACCAGAACCAGCGCTATGTTGTTCAGATTTTCAGCTTCCCAAAACCAAATAAATCTTTTAAAAGTCACCAACCCCATGCCCTCAAAGTAACCAGCGGGCTTTCTGTGACTGTAACTAACACCTGGGGTGAGCCAGGGCTCATTGCAGCTCACAGTGTATAGCTTCGTACTGTAGTGTTGACCCTGTTGCTTTGGGTGAGGTGGAGCATCGAATTGAGGTGGCCCACGGCAGAGCAAATCTACTGAGCTCTTGCTAGGAAGTGACTAAGAGGAAGAGAAACTCTGGTGACAGGAAGCTTACTAGTAGGGATCATCACATCTTGAAGATCCCACTACACTGTGTTACAGAACACTTAGGATCCAAACTACCCCAGAAAGCAACAGGGAGTCGTGGTGACTGTGGCAAATTAGAATGTAGGTCCCCCCAGTCAGATCGAAGCTCAGCTTCTCTAGTTCTTGCCACATGGGAACAAGATCACTCTCCTTGGCCAGGTGCCCTAACTTTTCAATTCTCAAAGTCTGGATTCATGTGTAAAGGTCAAAGGACAACTCTTGGGACTTGGTTCTAACCTGGTACCTTATAGCATCTGGAATTCAGATGCATTAGGCCTGTATAAAAGTGCCTGAACCATCTCATGGCCTCAAGTCTGATTTTAAAGTCAGCATGCTTATGAACACATGTCCCTGGTTAAGCATCCACTCTGAGCAAATAAAATCCAGCAAGAGCCAGTCATTTCCATGTGGCTGCTGTCTGCACCCTGGCTCTGGGTCACTGTAGCTGTATTGACACCTCTGTTGTCACAGAGGTGTTGACACAGTCAGTCCATGACATCCCATCAGCTGGAAACCCCAGCCTATGTCTTCCTTCTAATCCAGTCTCCACACTACTTTGAAAGAGTCCCCTGTGGTGATCTTGTTCAAACTGTCATGGCTTCAGGTGTCTGGAGCCAAGGTTGTTCCTGGGCATGTGGCTTGCCTAGGTGCTCAGGTTAACACTGCTCACAGTCTGCTGGGAATACAGGAAGTAGGCTGGCACTAGTCACACAGCTAGGGGGCGTTGCAGTCAGACTGGTTCCTCTTTCCCCAGCATCTTGCTTCTCATGGTCTAGCATGCCAGGGGCATACTGCCATCACAGGGGGCTGTTGGCCAGCAGGCGGGCCTGGGCTCTGAGCCCAAAATGTAGCCAGAGTCCACTTCCTTTTTATTTCTGGCAGAGCACATGGTGTGTCCACAATGCGTGTGGAGCATGAGGTGAACATCCATGGTGCGTGGGAGGCATGCAGTGAGTGTCCGGTGTGTGGATAGCACATGTGTGTCCTTTTCATGTATGGTGAGCGTCCATTGTGGATAGTTTTTTCTCCATCATCGCTGACAGACATTTGCAGCTGTTTGGTGTGCCTATTACTGCTGTGAACCCAGGTCTCCCCAAACCTCTTCTTCCTTCTTCTACTTCTTTTGGTCATGTACTCTTGAATGGATTTGCTGTAACTTATGATGAGCCTTTGTCTCACTGTCTGAAGCTTGCTGTGCTGTCTGTCCTAGAAGCTGCACCATTTGACAGTCCCTCCATCAGGAATGCACCATTTCCCTGTATCCTACAGGAAGGCGGGGACATCTAGTTCTGACTCTGCCCTGTAGTCCCTGACTGG
Source organism: Rhynchomys soricoides (assembly GCA_019843965.1). NCBI lineage: Eukaryota > Metazoa > Chordata > Mammalia > Rodentia > Muridae > Rhynchomys > Rhynchomys soricoides. The sequence goes on from JADRCH010000008.1 coordinate 13,564,518, forward strand.
TGTATATGACCTATGTATATGTCAGTATTCTTGGGGTTTCTTTGGGGAGAGCCAGACATGATGGCACAGGCCTTTAATTCCAGCACTTCGGAGGCAGGGGCAGGCAGGTCTCTGTAAATTAAAGGCCAGCCTGATCTACATAGTCACTTGCAGGACATTAAAACCTTGTCTCAAAAAGCCAAAGATAGGGTGGAGGGGAGACTCATAATTGATGTGCCATTTGCAGACACTTCCTTCTTCCTGTCCACTCAGTCTTTTGTTCTGTCCATGGCATCGTTTGACACGCAAAGCCTTTATTTTGGTGCAGCCAGTCTACTTGCTTGTGCTCTGTGGTGGCATTGCACCAATTTTTCTTTACAGGTCCTCTCTGTTGCCCAGCTCCTGTCTATTTTCTTGGCTCCCCAGTGATGTTTCAGGGGACCTGATAATACAGAGTGGGTACCACAGTCAGCGGGGACCTTGCCTTTGAAAATGCTTTATTTCTAGTCTTTTGGAGACGGATGGATGCTCCTAGCTAGCACAGCCTGGAAAAGATAGCAGTGCTGCTGCTTAAAAAAAAAAAAAAAAAACCAATCAGGAGCATAAAGGGAAGCAAGCAGCAGGGCTCAGAGGCTAATTGCTTGCCTCACCTGCCACAGTCCCCACAGTTCAACGTGCACTTGACTCTAGACCGCAGGCCTCAGAGGCTGTGGATGAAAGAGCAGAAAATGAATACCAGGTCTTGATTTCAGCCCACAGCCTGGACAGCTGTGTAAGACAGGCCCCTCGTCTCAGGAGAGAATGGGCAGTCCAGCCATCTGGTTGGGGCTCCTTCAGCCTTTCCCCACGTGTGCTTAAATGATTCTCTGGCTTTGAAGATGATTCCTGCAGGTCCAGTGTGCTAATTTTCTGGATGGTGACTGTCAGGTTTAAAGCCCCCAATCTTCAGGTGGCTCTGCCCTGTCTGTGAACACCGCTACCCAGGGGCTCGGTTTCAGTTGCAGCAAGATGAGATTCCTTGGGCTTTGCCCTTAATGGGGACAGAGTGGCATGGGGGCAGGCAGTTAGACCACAGGTGGCTCCACATAGTTTGATACCTTGGAACTTTACTGGAATTTCGTTTCCATGGATGCTACTGCTGTGCTGTCTAGCCTTAATTTCCTCATAGATGTGTCAAAATTCTCAGCCTTAAGACAGAGCATTGTATTTATTGTTTGTTAGTGTAATAAAATACCACAGGTTGGTCTGGGTGGGACAGCGTAAGTCTTTAATCCCAGCACCTGAGAGGCAGAGGCAGTCAGACGTGTGAGTTCAAGGCCAGTCTGATCTAGGTAAAAAGTTCCAGGCAAGGCAGGACCTTGCCTCAAAACAAACAAACAAACAAACCAGTCAATTTATAAAGAAAACAAGTTTATTTGGCTAATGCTTTTAGAGACCAAAAGGCTAAACCACATGGCCCAGGCTCTGGTGAGGCTCCTTCCAGCTGCATCATGTCGTGGCAGATGACAAGAGCTTGATCATAGAGTGAGACTGGATGCCAGCAGGCAACTGGGGTCCCATATACAATGTGTTATTTCTTTCCAATGACCCAAAACTTCCCTCTCTGTAGGCTCCACCATTTAAAGGTACCACTGCCTTTTAATATTGCTACCTTGGCACCAAGATTGTGGCACTTTGGGTTCACACAGATTATCACACACACAGGAAACCTCTAGGTCACATCCCTGCATGTGCTGCCTATTTATTGTGCAACTACTGTGTGCCCAGCAACAGTGAACACTCAGACAGAGGCCCCATGGGGGCTTCATGGGGCCATGAAGACACTGACTCTGGAGACAGCTCACTCAGATACTTGCTGGACCTGCTCTTTCGCTCTGTCCTGTGAGCTGAGGCTCAAGCTACATCAGTAAAAACTGAAGAGGGTGACAGTGTCCATGTGCAGGGTGACTGTGAGTGCTCACTGCAGCATGGCAGGTGCAGCCTGGTTCTTTGTAACTGCAGAGAGTATGAGCTTTGGTGACACAGTTCCTGCTGTCCCATGCCTGCTGCTTAACCAGCACATAGGTGACAGATCTCAGAACTCAGGACCCCCAGTCAGACACTGGCATGTCCTTTCTGAGAAGCGGCATTTGGGTCCTGAACGATACAGGCTGGGTAGGAGGAAGGGATGTTAGGGGATAAAAGGATCTCTGAGGTGTGGTTGATGTGACCTGGAGAGAGCAATGGGGAGACAGGGTAGATGTGGAGGTAGGGGTGGGGGTGGGGGATGGGCCTCCTGAAACACTCACATCCATGTGATATGGAGTTCACTCTCTCTCTCCTTCTCTCTCTTTTGGTTTATTTGTTTTTTTTTAGTTTATTTTTTGATAGTGATATATTTCCCTACCTTGACTACCAAAAATCAGATTGCACCTGGATGATGCTGGTTTTGAGCAGATTATTCAAGCTGCCCTGTATCAAATATACTGGAAAGAAGACAGAACTTGTTTTCCTTTGCTGTGAACTGCACTCAAGACAAAAACACAACATGTATATGTGCATGCCTGAGTGCATTTGGTTGTCAGTTGCTGTATATGTGCGTGCGTGTGCATTTGCATGACAGTGGCTACATGCATGTGCATTGTATGCCAGGGGCTGTGTTCGTGTGTGTTTGCATGTCAGTTGCTCTCTGTCTTCTGTTTCAAGGCAGGGTGTCTCACTTGAACCCAGAGCTTGTCAATTCAGCTACTCTAGCTGCCTGGTTTGCTCTGCAGATCCTGTGTCTGCCTCCCAAGGACTGGGATTACGCATGGGTCAGCACACCCACCTGGCATTTATATGGGTGCTGCTGGGATCCTAAATCTGGCCCTCACACTTCCATGGCAAGTGAAGCCACTGCCCAAGGCCAAAGTAGTAAATATTTTTATAAGTTTTTCCTCCCCTGCAACACCAAGACCAAGGATTCTACACAATGAGCACCAGGATGAAGGGGGTCCTAGGTGGAAGTAGAGAAGTGGCTCCGTAGGAAGCATGTCTAGTGTTAGCAAGCCCCTAGGTTTGATCCATGCCATAAGGGAAAAGAAAGCGTTCTCATGTAGTTCCTTCTGTTGATTGTCTTGTAGCTCAGCCTCCTCTCTTGTCCTCTTAATGGGTCTCTTTCCCATGTTCTGGCTCTCTTGGTATTGAACCTGTGACTTTGTACTTGCTAAGTGTGTGCTCTACCACTCACCTATGCCCCCAGTCCAAAGGCTGAGCATCTGCTGAGTCTGGGAGAGTTAAGCCCAGAGTTTCTGGAGACAGAAACTGTATCCCAAATATTCTCTCAGATTGCACTTCATTGACAGTGCTGCCCAGACTCTGCACATCAACCAGATTTCCAGACTCTTAGCCTGGAAGGCAGAAGAGCGAGTCCTGAGGATAGCACTGAGAATCATGATCCTGTTGGCTGTCTCATAGTGATGGCTACATTCAGGAAGTTAAGGAGGAGGGCAGGGGCTGGGGAGACAGCTCAGTTGGTAAACATAAGGACCCAGGTTCAATTCCAGACCCACAGGGAAAAATAAGCAACTGTGCATGGTGACTGATGTGGAAGTTTCTGGATATGTCATGTGATGCAGACTCATGTGGTGTTTTGCTAAGGCAAGACCTGTGGGAGCGTGTAAATGAGACTCAATAGACAGTGATGGCATACTTGCATACCTAGCTTTACAATGCTTCCTTGGTCTCCTGTCCTCGCTGATCTTTGCTTTGTTGAGAGAGGAAGGGCAAAGAACTTCTCCAGGCTGATTCTGGTTTTTCCCATTGACTCATGTTGATCGGGTGGATGCCTGGCTGTTTCTGCTGGATCATGCCAACCGCTACTTCGTGTTTGGTATGCTGACAAGTGGAGATTGGAATCGCCTCAAAGAACTACCTCTAAACAGGTCCACATCCCCTTGTCCTATTTACCATCTTTTCTCACCTACCTTTGGAAAGTGGGCTAGAAGGGGGAGGGTCAAAGTATTTAAAAACCCTTATTAAAATTAGGTTCTACAAAACTGTAAGCCTACAGGTGGTCCACACTTGTGATCCAAATAGGAGCTGGAAACAGGCAGATCCTTGGACTCTTTGGACAGCCAGTGCAGCCCACTCATCTGAGCTCCAGATCAATGAGACCTTATCCCAAAGGAGGGGTCTACGCCAAAGTCACCAGGGAGTCATGCTTCCTATGGGAGGTCTTACAAGGTTTCCGTGGGCCTCCTTGGTGATGAGAGCCCTCTTTACTCTCACTGTCAGTGTAGAAGCCTATAACAGTAGGAGCAGCAGAGCCAACCTGTGCCAAGTGTGGTCCTCACCAAGCTGGAGGTCAGTGGAGGCTGGCTGGAGGCTGGCTGGTCTGCTGGAAAGCAGAGGGTTAGTGTCAGCACTCCGCTTAGCTATTTCTTGAGTGTGGGGACAGGACAAGATACAAGACCTTTTAAAGCCTTACTTCCCTTCCACTGTACAATGAAGCCAAGGAGTGATGACTTTACAACTGACACAGTCAGCCACCATTGGCTGGGTCTTCCTCCCTCTTTTCCTGCAGGTATCACCAAGGGGCAGTGTGGAATCTGGGCAAAGAAAATGTCTCTAGCAAGAGATGGGTTACTCAGACCCTTTGTCTTCTGGGTCAAAGTAAGTGGCTCCCTCCCCTCCTCTCTGTCAACTCCCTGGGATCCTAAGTGCTGCCAGGCTGTGTCTCTGACCTGGATCACACAGAATACAGAGTCACCAAGGAGCAGGGCCTAGAAACCTGACTCCAGGTTTCTCCCTGGTCAAGAGCTGGAGCCCACCTCCAGGGTATGGATACAGTCTCAACCTGACCTAGGGATCCATTGTGAAGCTGGGCAGGCAGGGGCTCCAGGGGCAGTGTGTGTCTTAAGGCAAGTTTGAGGACTGCCACTGAGTACCTAGGGAGTCGTTCTCCTGGAACCTTCTGGATTCAAACCTGAGTGGTAGGTGATGTCTTTAACTTGTCTGGCTGTTGATTTTCTTCTGGGAAGATGACGACAGAGATGTCAGCAGTTAGCTCTATCACCCCACCGCACCCCCCAGCCTGTACCACAAGGTATAAGGCAGGGAGCCATCCTCACAGCCATCTAAATGGGGCCTGGGACCCTTGTGCTAGCTCTAGCTTACCACCTTGTGTTACTACCTTCACTGCTCACAATATTCTGGGGGCAGACTCTTCTCTGAAAAGCAGCGAATGGAGGCAGAAGGTTAGACTGGCAACCCAGCAATCCAAGAGCTGGAGTAGCATGCCTTCCTGTTGAGAAGACCTTCAAGGGTTTGGGGTGGAGTGGGGGTGGGGGGTGGGGGATTGAGGAACTCTTTCACCTAGCGAGAGCTAATCTCATCACTGTGTTGCTTAACTGACTAAAAGACTTTTTTGTTTGTTTGGTTTTGGTGTCTGCTCTTTGCCAGCCCTGAGCAGCGCACTGAAAGATGCCAGGCCCTGGAGTTGGGTTGCTGGGATTTGGAGGTGAGTTCTGGCTGCGTGCTCTTGGCCAAGCTCCTGCTCCTTTGGGGTGGGGGACAAGATGACTTTTTCACCTGTTTTCCCAGCACTACTCAGAGGACTCAAAGCCCCGAAGCAGTCAGTTCACTCTTCACCTCTGTGAACGACTCAGTGATACCAAGTCACAGCTCATTTACCCGGGAGCTCAGTCTAAAAGACTTGGGGACCATGGGGTTGCTATCTCCAACCAAGACGTGATGGGGGTAGGGAGAGTAGGATGCAGGAAGTGTTTTTGGAAAGTCTCAAAGACCAGAGGGGCCACATGCGGGTGCTTCTCAGGTCTGGGTCCTAAGGTCTCCTATGTTTGGCTAAATGCGGCCAACCTGGTGTTGGCTTCTGGGACAATTAAAGAAAAACGAGAAGGCAGATCAGTACCAGGATCTGAGTTGCATCCCAGGAATCCAGGGTTCTACATGTGTGTGGTGACATTTGCCTGGCCGCTCTCGCTTGTTTTTTTCTCGTGTGTGTGTGTGTGTGTGTGTGTGTGTGTGTGTGTTCGCGCGCGTGCGCGTGCTTGCTCTCCTGCACACACAAAGCAACAATAATAATGTTAATAAAGAAGGCGGGACTATTCTAATTAAGAACGGAAGTGTTCCAATCAGGCAAACCTTGGACTGGGTGCAGCGGGGCCTGGATGGGGAGGGTGACGGGGTTTCACTTGCTGGACCCAGTTCCAGGAGCTCACCACTATTTTTCTCAGAATATTTTTAAACTGTGCGTGGTCTGTTCGAGTGTTTTTCGAAAATAAATAAGTGAAACTAGTTCCCTGTGCTATCCACGGCCACCGCCGCGGGGGCGGGGGCACAAGGCCGTCGCCAGACTTGCACCTCCCCAGGGCTGAGTTCTGCCTCTTAACCTCTTGACGGCCCCTCCTTGCCATGTTTTTGTCCTCGTTAAATCTTCTTATCCTGCACACATCCTTTATGTGACAATTGAAAAACAAAACTAACAGGGACTTGAATGGGGGAGGGGAGAGCAGAGGAGGGCTCTCAGTGTTAGTTTAGGGCACTCCTGACCCAAGATTGCCTTGACTCTGGGACTGAAAACTCCTTCAGTGCTGCTCCAGGGCTCAGAAAACTGTCCTTTGCTGGCCTTTGAGAGTAATAAGCCTTCTTGGGATTCATCTGGTTTATGAGCCTCGACATCATCCAGCTTCAGTAGATAGTGGCTTCCTTTAAGTAGGTAATAACTCCTCAGGACCCGAGCTGATTGCAGTTTCTCACTTAGAAATTTCATGGAATGCAAATGCAAGTGGGTTAGGTTCCAGAAATTCTAGAATGAATTCCCCTCTCCAGGCCTAGTTTTAGATGACCCTTTTATTGGTACCAGCCAGCCACAGCCTTCTTGAGCTTCCTGAGCAGAAGTAGCTGGCCAAAGTAGCTGGCGGCACAGGCCTTTAATCCCACCCAGAAGAGGAGAAGGTAGATTTCTGAATCAGCCTCATTTACCGGTCGAGTTCCAGAACAGCCAGGGCTACACAGAGAAACCTCATCTCCAAAAACAAGCAAGCAAACCAGCAAAAGTGTCAGTCTTTGGATCCCTCAAAGAGAGGAGTTGCAAAGGAGACATCACAAAAAAACCCTCCAAGGCTCAGGGCACTGAGGGGAGTGCAGGACCCAGAGAGGCAAAACTTAGTCTTAGTAGGATCGAGACTGTGGATGATTTTCAGAGGATTTTCCAGACTGAATTAGGCTGTGTGTTGGACACCTGGGCTGCTCAATAGAGGAGTGCTGCCCTACTTGAGCTAGTATGAGCCTCAGAGCATCTCTCTGAGAGATGGGACTGCACTGCCTTGCAGGAAGCAACAGAGAACCTGACAGCACACGGGCAGGTGTGTCCAGCCTTTTGACATCGTGACAGGATGCTGTCATCTACAAAGTGCATGAACGTGATAACCTCACTTATGAGTTGCAAAATGAACAATCATATGTTAAGGACATTTACAGCTACTCCGGGATGCAAGCAGTGGCAGCTGCAGGATGGATTAGTTTAGACCCAGGAAATAGAATGCTAGGGGATGGCTGAGTACATCCACCTAGCTGCAGGCAGTGCTGGCTGCCTCAGGTGAGTGGGGGTGGGGGCACACTTTTCTCTTTCTTCGAACAGCCCAGCCTAGAACTCTGGCATAGGTAACTATTTGCATGCAACTGCATCTTTACCCTCTGCATATTCTCCAGGACCCTAAATGGCAGCCCTTACAGTCATCTTCTCTATTATTGGGGCTAGGAGGTGACATTGGCAAGCTGCTTGGTTTCCACGAGGCAAAGTTGTAACTCCTGATGCAGCTTCCCTAAGCCGGCCATCAGAGGATCACTGCAGAGCTTGTGTCCTAAACTCCACAGCAGTATCGTGGCTGCATATAGAGATGCTGGCCCTGCCGACTTTGCCACCCAGCCACTGCTCCAGAGCAGTGGCCAAAGCCAAGATCCACCTTGATTTCGAAGCAGAGGTTAGTTATTCGGCCCTGAGTACTGAGCCACTGAAGTACAAAAAGTTGAGATGCCCAGTAAGCAAGTCTCATAGCTGTAAGTCTTTATCCCATTTTACCAAACCTGTTCTCTCATCTGTAAAACCCGCAGAGCGGTTACGTTGGTCAATCGAAGGTGTGTTTACTACAATGAAATTACTGCCATGCCGAGAGATGCCATTCAGTTTGGAGAATCTCTCCCTAACGCGAGCTCATGAACTCTCACATTCCCCCCACCTCCACCCCGAGATAGATGTGAGCGCCATCTCCCACTCGGTTTTGGTTGGCCGAAAACAGCTCCAGAGGCTGGCAAAGGACCCCAGGGGCTTCCAATGAGGGGTAGAGTCCGGGAAGTTGGACAAGGGTCCTCGGCTCTTCCATCTGTAAAAGGGCTGTGGCCTTAAGGAAGGCGACTTAGGGTGCTGTGCTTCCCTCGAAGCCCAGCAACAGTGAGGCAGGTTGGGCTGAGGTTGGGCGCTCTAGGGTCAGCATTTACTCCCTCTCTGAAGCGAGAAGACGCTGACCCTTTGGGCTACACCCATTGGCTCACAGGCAAGTCATAAAACCCTTCATGCCCTCCGTGGCTAAACTTGAAAAAAAAACCTGCCTCTCCGAAAATACCAGACGACCTCAGAAAACACCTAACGAAGGGCGCAGGGTGCCTTAGCTTTCATGGGACCAGGTTCTTTTAATGTGTCCTATGTCTGAGACCTGGAGGAGACCTCTCTTGGAAATCTCAAAAGAAGCACTCATGCGTTAGCGCACTCACTTTAATGGGAAGAGGATTCTTATTTCTTACATCAACAGGTAAAAACATAAATACGGGTGGGTGGGCGGCGGCAAGTCAACCAGGGCCCGGGCGCCCGGCCCAGGCTCCGGGTCCTAGTGTGGAATCCGTCGAGGATGCCCGTGGCCCTGGAAGGGCTCTCCCAGGACCGAGACACCAGGCTAGGTCAACAAAGTGGGATGGATCGGAGAAAGGTCTCAGGCCTGCGCGAGGGTGGGTGTGAAATCCGAGGGACAGGACCTAGTGGGAGCCATTCCATTCCTTCTCCTAAAGGTGGGAGTCGGTCCGGGGCGCCCCAGACGGGCTCTTTCCCTACCAGGCTCGGATGCCGTGCAGCGTGGAGACGCCCGAATTACCCTGCGGCATCCCGGGACTCTGCACGGTGTTCAAGTCCCCGACGCCGAAGTTCACGAAGTTGCCGTTGGCAGCGGCGGCCGGGGGCTGCGCGGCGGGGGGCGCAGCGGGGTAGGCGGCGCAGCTGTAGCCGGGACTGCAGGCCGCGCCACCGTAGCCGGGGTAAGGGTAGGCGTTGTAGCCGTAGGCGTTGAGACCCACGCCGTAGGCGGGAGCGTAGGCCGCCGAGTCCCCCAGGCAGGGCTTCCCGTCGCGCACCAGCACCGGCACCGCGATCCTGCGCGCGGGCGGTGGCGGCGGCCCCAGCAGCTCCAGAGTCTGGTCCTGCCGCTGCCGCTTGCACTTGTAGCGACGGTTCTGGAACCAGATCTTGACCTGCGTGGACGTGAGCTTCAGCACGCTGGCCAGCTGGTCGCGCTCGGGCGCCGACAGGTACCGCTGTTGCTTGAAGCGACGCTCCAGCTCGTAGACCTGCGCCTGCGAGAAGAGCACTCGTGGCTTCCGTCGCCGCCGCGCGCGTGGTCGCTCGGCGCCGTCCATCTCGGCTTTGTCCAGCTCCATCGCCTTCTGCAGGGCGCACAACTCTGAAAGGGAGGAGAGGCAGAGAGATTGTGGGTTAGAGCGGCGGGCCACGGGAGCTCAGGGCCCTCGTGGGAGTCGTTGGGGGTGTCACCCTTGTCTTATGCGAGACGCCCAGCTCCGCTTAGGCTCATCACCGAGTGCACGGGGCTTGCGCGGTTCGATGTTGGTGCAGTTGCACATCTGGGAAAAGCCTAAGTGACTTGGACATTTTACACGTTCCAGGGCAAAACAAAACAAGAGACATCTCGGGCGCTCCATCTCAAACCCCTTCCCCGGATAGTTCGCGTTCTCGTGGCAGTCTGTGATTTAGCTTTTCTGGCTGCAACGAAAATAAAATCATAAGGATGCTCGGGAGAGAATTACATTAGGAATACTCGAGTTTGACCCTCGGGTGGTCAGCTTGTCTTTAACAAGCAGTTAAAGAACTAGAAGGCCCAAAGCTTGGCGTCTACAGCAGGGCTGCCAGCTGATGTTTGAGTGGCTTGGACTTCCCAGCAACCGTGGGAGGACAGAGGCCTCTACACCGGCCCTGCAGAATTCGAGTTGGAAGCAATCATTTCTAGTTCTCCTCCGATGTTCTCTGCTCCTAGAGAAAACTTAGGAATGCTTTTCTAACTCGCAGGAGCCATTGGGATTCTCTGTCTTTGCTCAGATCCCGAGCTGGCCCTGGGTCTATCCTGCTCTTTCTGTGAGTTTGCCAGGAGCCCCCTCCCTCCTCTGAGATATCCGGTATTCGGCCACCTTCGGAAGCCTGCTCTTCGCTTCTCAGTGACTTTATTCGTTACGATTTCCCAACATTTCCCAGAAAGGAATTTCTGCCTGATCCTGCCTGGAAATTGTACTGGAAAAACAAAGCCAACCCCAACTCCTGGGATCCACGGCATTGGCATCGCTTCTCAAAATCACGACCCTTTCCCTAGACTTCTCTCTTTTGGCACAAAGGAGGCAAGGCCCAGAAAGGCAGGGTGGGCTACACAAGGCCCAGGATCCGCGGGGCTAAGCTTTCTGTTCAGCAGTTCTCAGTGTCTCAAAATACCTCCAAATCTGAAAGAGATCTTAACTCTCCAATACGGAAGATTTGTTCTACCGCGGATTGTTAGATAGCTTAACTTGGTAACAGATCCAAGAACAAGGCCCTAATCTACTGGGCTTTTGTAGGCCGAAAACAACAATTTTTACTCTCTCTCTCTTTCTCTCTCTCTCTCTCTCTCTCTCTCTCTCTCTCTCTCTCTCTCTCTCTCTCTCTCATCCTCTAAATTCGGCGTTCCCTCTAAACTTCCGATTGACTGCGGGGGCGAGAAGATCCTAGACAACATGGAATCTTACACTCCAAACTCCCCGCGCCCAGCCTTCACCCCAGACGAGCTACTGTCAGGCCTGAGTTTCCTGGCTCAGGGTTTTGGGCATGAAAGCGACTCCAGAAGGGAAGGGCTTGGGGTTCTCCTTACCTTTCTTATCCGCCCGAGGGTCCTTGGCCGGGTCAGGGTCACCGTAGACTCGCGGATAAAATGTGGGGGCGGCTGGGAAGGCAGGAGAGCACTTGGGGGGCGAAGCCGCGGGGCCCAGCTCCGCGCGCAGCTCTGCCAGGCCGGGCGCTGCCGCCTCGGACCCGGAGTAGGCCTCGGGCTTGAAGGCGGCCAGCATGCAGGAGGCGGGCGCCAGGGTGGCCTCGAGGCGCGCAGACAGGTCCCCAGCCGCCAGGCTGCGCTGCTGCTGCTCCAGGTTCAGGATGTCTTTGACTGAGAAGGGCGTGGGTGTGAGTGCAGGGCTGGGGAACATGGTGGCTATGCTGGTCTCACAGTGCCAGGTGGGTGGGAGAGAGTGGCGCTGCCCACCCCCGGGGACAGCCTCCCCGCATGGTGCCCGCCGCCCGCCCGCGCACCCGCCTCTCTGCCCTGGATGTGGCGCGCGGCAGCAGGTAGCGCGGAGCACCAGGGGCAGAAGAGGCGGGAGCAAGCGGGAGTAGGGGGGATTCAGCCTGCCATTGGGCCAGGGGCCTCGATGACAGGAGCGACGGGCAGTTCTGCGTCACCTAATATAGACATAGGGATAGGAAAAAAATCCTGCTCAGCTTTTTTTAAAGGGGCCGCGACACATTTGGAATAGTCTCCCACTCACGCAGGAGATTGCTCCTAGTTAGCTTGAAAATCCCAGCCAGACGCACTCAAAGAAAACACCTGATTCTGCTCTGCTGGGTCTAAACAGGGGTTGGGGTGGGTCTAGGATTTGAATAAATATTCTTTTGCACCTATCACTAAATGGGCTAGTGAGGAAGGGTGGAAAGCCAGGAGAGGGGAGTTATTTTCAGGGATCAAGACTATGACTACAAATACTGTTTACTGAAGTCTGCCTAAGCGTGGCCTGACTAGGAAAAGAAGCCCAGAGGAGGAGACAGTTGTTCTGAGACCATTAACAGTTTAGGAATTAGGTGGGGGAGCGGTATTTAATTTGACCTACAGGACCAAATTCAACCCAGGATTCCAGACAGGCCCCAGGGGTTTCTGAGCTGAATGGAAAGGTGAAGTGGCTAATTGTGGGGTGGGAGTGGCCACCTGCTTCAGACTAAGCTGTCCGTCCGGGCACCTCTCTCCAAAGAGAAGCATTCACTGGGGAATTGACTGGGGAATTCTTCCGTGAGGAAGCCAACCCAGATTCAGCCCAGCTTTCCCGAGGAGGAGAGCTGCCTTCTGGGGTGTCTGCCTGGATTCTCCTGAAGCCCAAGCTGCTTCGTTTTTCACCCCTCCTAGGCCACCAACAAAATTCCCAGACCCTTTCTAGATCCAACCCTCCAGGGGCCTAGGGAGACTTCGGCGCCACCAGGCAGAGGACAGAGCAGGGCAGGTGGAGGGGGATTTCAGTCCCTTGCTGTTTCTGTCTGAACACTGTCAGGGTTTAAGGAGCCCACGTTCTGTACTCAGAGAACTGCCTGGATCTAAGGAACACTTGGGCTCTCCCAGCCCCCATGCAGCAGAGTGGGGCTATTTTTCGGCTGTAATTTCAAAAGGAGAGGGTGCATCGCTCCCAGGCAAAACCTACCCCATCGAAGGTATTAGGTAAGGCGAACCACTGGAAGAGCTTGGGCTCTTCACCCAGATGGTGATAAATCCTCATCACACAAATTTGCAAAGAAAAGGTCCCCTCACAAATCAATATGGCGAATATTTATCACCTATTTTCAGATATAAGGACTCCCTGAGTTGACAGATCTGGGGGTTAGGGAAGCAAAGGGTGTGAAGGACTAGTTGGCCACTGTGGAAGAGGCTTTTGGAGTAGAAAAAGGGAGTGTGGGTGTAGAGTCAAAGGTTAGCTAAACAAGCCACTATTAAGTCAGGGGCCCAAAGGCCAGAGATCTAAAATTTGTGAGTGCAGAGTGTGAACTGTCCCTCCTGGTAGGATAGTGGGCCACTGGGGCTAGCAACCATCTGGGTCATAGTGAAGCCAGCCTGATTTGCGTTTCTTCCTGCTTTTCCTCAAGCCCAAACTCCCAAGGCCCTGGTTCTTCAACTAAGAGAGAAGGAGACCCAGCTCCTGGCAGATTGTGGAGCGTGCAGCTCAGAAACCCAATTCCAGGCTCCAGCGGTCAGCGGCAGACGTGGGAGATCTCTACCCAACGTAGAGCGTTCAGAAGCTGCTCGCTCCAACTTCTGAGGAAGCCTTTTCGGAGATGTGGACTGCAAAACCCTGGATGCCTCAGTCCCTCCACTCGTCCCCTTCCACTGTATTCCCTCTCAAGGCAAAGCACTGCGATGCCTTTGCCTGGTTTTTTGTTTTTTGTTTTTTTTCCCCCTCCCTTGCCAGGACTTTTACTGTTCTGAACCAACCTAGCTGGGGACCCTCCTCGTTTTTTGAAGATTGGTTTCTGTGGGTTGGAGGGGATGTCTATCACCTAGGCGGTGACGTCTGGCAAACGAGCCACATCCGATTCAATTAAATGTCTTGCTGAAAACAGCTTCGGGCGGGGATCCTGGGAGTTCTGTTAAGTGAATCGGCTGGCCCTGCAGATCGCGATGACAGTTTGAAAGATTAGTGTGAGCCGACGCCTGAAATATTACCATTTAATTGGGGGGGGGGAATATCAGGGCCACATCCGGGATCACTGTTTTAAGTTTTGTTTTGTTTTGTTTTGTTTTTAAAGATAGTTCCGAGAGGGGACATTTCCTTTGCAAATCAATGTGGTGAGGATTTATCACCTTTTTTAAGGATATAAGGAGTCCCAGAGTTGACAGATCTGTGGGTCAGGTGTCAAGAAAAAGGAAGAAAACTCTTCTAATTTGAACAAAATCAGTAACTTTCCCACCCCTACAACCTCGGTGAAAAGGCCCTGGCCTTTTTCTTCGGAGAGGAAACAGGACAGAGTGAGATAAATAGGCAAATCAGAATTGGGATGACCCGTGGGGTTCTTCAGAGAGCTGTCCAGAGCACTTTCCAACTTGGCTTCTGTCCTGGCTGTCTTCAAGTCAATACCAAACGTTATATTGCAATATATATAGTGTGTTTTTTACAATGACTGGGGGGGGGGGCGTCTTTCTCCCCAAGGGCTTTTGGCTCAACCTGGCTTGCGCTCTAAGAAGCACTTGGCCAAACACAACCTTCAGTTGAAAGGGGCAGAGACAAAGGAGACTGGAGGAGACAGAGAAAATCTGCAGAGTTATTTCTTTGCCTTTTAAAGACTCGGTGCTTTAGGATTAGTCAAATTCCGGGGTAGCTCCAGCGCATCCTTCGTAAATAAATTATTAATGATTTAAAAGGGATCGGCGCGGCCCGAGCCGGGGGCCCCCTTTCCTGCAATCAGCAGCGCCGGCCGCGAAAGGTATATATGATTAATTGAAAGATAAGCTGCAACTATCACCCGGAATGTCATTAATGCGTCCGGGAGACGTCCATTGGAGACAGGCAGCGTTATCCGTAGCTTTATCTTCAACAACGCCCCGCTCTCTTGGTCCGCGCCAGGGAAACAGATGGGGGTTTCTGTCTGGGACGTTCGCTCCATGTTTATATTTTGGGAAGAATCGCAACTCTAGGGAGTCCCCGGCGGGCCCCCTGATAAATGAACATTAGCACTTTTTCGGACTACTGTATAAACAAAGGGGCCGCGGCGCGGCAATAATTGGCGAGAAAGCAAACAGAGGGCCGAGAGCGCGACTCTGCTCTTCGTCCGGCTGATGGATGAGCAGCGCGGCCTCCTCCTGGCCTGGCCCGTGCTTCCTTCCCGCGGGTCGCGCAGAGCCGGTCGGCTCTGAACCGAGGTACGCCTCCGGCTGCGGGTACTCAGCCATCCTGGCCGGCGGCGCTCTCGGAGGTGATGCGGTGATCGCTGTTTGCTGTTTGTCAATGGGAAGAAAGCAAGAAGCCCGCTGCCAGAGAAGGGAACCTGGGAGTCTCCCTACACTGTTATACAGAAGGAGAATTCTTCATAAGGGAGGAGGGAAGGATGGAGAGAGACAGGAGACACACACAGGGAGAGAGAGAGACACCAGAGAGAATAAGAACATATTTGAGATGTAATCACTTCCTCCCCCCCCCCTTTCTGCTACAGCCTTATTGAGATAGAATTCACTCACCATACTCTACAACCAATTTGTGGTCACTCCGCCCCCCCAAAAAACTTTCAGCCATGCGCACCCTTTTCAGGCCCCCCCACCCCCGTCACCACTAATCTACTTCCCGCCTCTATGGATTTGCATCTCCTGAGTGGGTGATACAAACAAGCTCATACAATATGTGACATTTTGTATCTGGTACCTCTCAATTAGCATATCGTTTATCCCTTCACATTGTGACATTTATCTGTACAGCTAAATAATATTCAGTTGTGCGAATATGCCATTTTTGTTGACTAGTTCATTAGTTGACTGCTCTTTGGGTGTTTGCACTTTTTGCTATTCTGAATAATCTACCTTCACAGACTGGGAAAGCCTTCCTCTGTTCTCCCTATTAGCAAGCCTACCCTTCCCCAGTGGGGACTGAGTTTCCTGTGATAGTCTGTTCTTGCTGTATCCTGATTCTTATTTTATTTTATTTTACCAGTTTCCAGATTTTAATTTCGGGCTGAGCTCACCATATCTGCCAACAGTCTTGCTTTCTAGGTTGTCAGGCAGAGAACCCTGGAAATATTAACTCCATATACTTGAGGTCCTGGTCACAAGACTAGGGTTTTTGACTTTGTCTGAAGGTATAAAAACTGAGCCAGGCAGAGAGCAGCCCCCAATGTGCTGTTTTCAAGGCAAAGCTATCCTGGTCATAGAAAGAACTGAAAACCACAGAGGAGAGAAGCAGAGCAACCTGGTAAAGGAGTGTGTGTGCTTCTGTCTGGAGAAGTCAGGACTTCCACCTGTTTTTTGAGGACTCCAGACTCATCTTGTTTTGGGGTATTTGGCCTGATTTTCTCCACCTCTTCATCTGTGATGACCAGGTGGATAAATGCTTGCTGACCTGAGTGTGATTCTCAGGAATCTGACGTCACCTGACCTCCACAAGTGCACCAGGGCACACATGCACCTGGATTCACATACAACATACTTATGATGATCTTTAAGTGTTAGCTATGATAAGGATAAGAATTTGGAATGTTTGCTTATTTTTTGAGGGAGAGTGAATAAGAGAAAACATTGAGAAACCACAGGAGATTGCTTTAAAATGTTGTCAAAGATACCATAAATCGAACTAAAGAAAAAATAATCTGGAGAGAACAATAGTAGGAATACATAATGAAATTATGAATTTTAATAATATACCTAGAACATGTTCTGGTAAATCAATAAGCAAATTACTCAACAGAACAATTGTAATATTGGCCGAGACTAGTAGAACCTTGCTAGGGTAGAAAGAGGCTGGGAGGAAAGTAAATAAAAATGTCAGATTCGCTAAGGAACGCCAGCTAAGTTGGAGAAGCGAATGGTATATGTCAGATACGCTAAGGAACGCCAGCTAAGTCGGAGAAGCGAATGGTATGTCAGATTAATAAATGTAAAAGAAACTAGCACTCCTAGCTTTCCAATAAATAATAAAGTTGAGCAAAATTAGGAAAAAAAACCGTACACATCCATTTGTACTGTGGACATAGCCGGACGGAAGAGGACTTGCCTAGCATTCCTGAGGCCTGAGCATGATACTGGGTCCGCTGGTTTCTGCCAAGTGACCTTTCCATGTGGTTCAATGGAAGAATAAATTGAAAGGCCTCTCTGTAGCAGTCTGCTTCTGTCAACATGTAAAATGCACAAACCATATGATGGGATGTTTTCACATCCAGTAGTTTTTTGCAGATACACACATGCATACGCAAATAAAATACTTCTTTTGCAGCTAATTTTTTTTTTAAGAATAAATTTTTTTTTTAAAAAAATACAGTATATTTATTTTGGGGGACTAGTTAAAAATCATGTTATATCAAAAGAAACTGCAGATGTAGGAAAGAAAGAGCTCCATTTATATTTATGGCTATATTTTGTGATACATTAAATCTCAAACTAAGACACAGGCTCTTTCCTTCCCTGTACACAGTGTATGTAAGCAAGCCCTTTATCACTGAGCTATACTAAAAGTTTGGGTTTTACATACTTGTTTAACATTTATGGGGTTGGGGGTGGGGGTGTCAAAGGACAACTTGCTGGAGTTAGCTCTCTTCTTGTATGAATTCAGATCCTCAGGCTTGTTAGCAGCCACCCTTTACCAACCACCAGCATCTGTCTGTCTGTCTGTTTGTCTATCTATCCAGGGTCTCCAGGCTGCATTGTCCTTTGTCAACACTCTCCATTTCTGTTGCTGTTTGGTGTTCTGTAGCCAAGTCTGGCCTCACACTCCACTCCTCTGACAATCCTCCAGCCTCAGCTTCCTAAATGTTGGGGTAACATTAGTGAGCCCCCATGCCTGTCTGTACTTTATTGGGAAGCTAGGAGTGTCAATTTATTTTTTAAATTGAGGATTAACAAACCGTTAAAGGAAGCTTTGAAGAAGGAACATGGGGGAGGGGGCTCTAGACCTAAACATCATAGTATATTATAGTAATCTTGAGAGAGCAGAAATTTGTTTGTTTTCTTATGGGTTTGCTTTTGGAGTTATGGAAGTATCTGGACCAGAATTCTGGGGGCAAAGGTTAAAATTGTAGATTTACATGCCTTTCCGGTCATTTTGGAATTTTAAAAATCAAAGGTAAAGTGAAGTTTGTGACAGAGAGAGCCCAAGCGGCAGTCCAATAAACTCACCACGGTGGGTCAGAAAGGATGGGCCAGGGTCCCTGTGTGTGTGTGTGTGTGTGTGTGTGTGTGTGTGTGTGTCCAGCAGGATCTGATCCCACCCTCCTCTCCTGCAAGTTGCCCTCTAGCTTTTCCCTGAAGTGGTTCTTGGTTTTAGAGCGCCCACCTGAAGGCATACTGGAGCAGGCTCACTGAAAGACAGCTCCCACGTCTCTCAGTGTACCAAGGGGGAGTGGGAAGAAGGAGGCTCGCCAAAAGGTGTAGTCGCAAACTCCACCACCATGCCTAGGTACTGACCCAGCTGGGGGAGGAGTTCGGCAGCCTAGCCCAGCTTAGGCCTGTTGGTCCATCCTTCCCCGGTGAATAGGGAGCTCTAGGCCCCTCTCTGATGAACCCCAACTAGATCTGGAGTCATACTAACAAGATTGAGGTGACTCTTTCCTATCTTGGGGTACAGAGATGGGTACAAATATTTCCTACATGGTTCCTTTATATACGATGGGTGAGAACTTTTGTGGTCCTAGAATCTTTCACCTGTCACGGGGCCACTTTGGACCTCTTGACCCTATAGGGACACCACTTTCAGATTTCACTTTCTCACTAGGAAAGGTTTCCAGGTAGAGCATGCCACCCCAGCCTTCCCCAGGATGACCTCCAGTTCTCACTTTGCCTAGAGCGGGATTGAGCTGCTGCTTGCAGGAGCCCGATGCAGCAGCATTCCCTCGTTCTGTCGCTCAGTCCAATTGCCCTAGGCTACAGGAGGAGATAATGCGCACCGCACCTGAAGACCAGAAAAAGCCTGGGTCCTCCTTTCTCCTCAGGGTTAAATATATTTAAAACAGAACAAACAAAAAGAAAGCAGAGCCGAATGTTAACAATATTCCTCTTTCCAAAGAATCTTGTGAACTTGATCAATCCGGAATGCTTTCTGTCCCTGCTGAGGAAGCCTGTACCCCGTCCAGCTGTGGTCGGTTTCCTTAGCAATAGATAAAACAGTTGGAGCAATGACTTATTTTAAAAATAAGTACCACACCACAAAACCAAACAACAAATGTGAAAAGGGGAAATTTATACAGCAAACCCTTCAGCCTCCAGTTGCCTTACCCAAAACACATAATATAATATGTGTGTGTGTGTGTGTGTGTGTGTGTGTGTGTGTGTGTAGACAAGTAGAATATGTATATTCTACTTGTTTCTGGGTACTGGACTCAGGGGCCTCATATGCTGGTCAAGTGCTGACTACGATTCACTTTATTGAGACATAGTAAGTCTGGACTACAATTATACAATTACAAGGTCATAAGTATACTGTCCCGATACGTGGAAAAGCTCGTGGAAAGAGCGGAGAAATACAGGAGACGCTGACATTTTAAATGAGCTCTTCCCCGTCAGTCGGTCCAGGGTCTGTCACAGATTTGAAGACGTACATCTTCCGCAGATTTTATTTGTATGTTTATGAAAAACGTCAAATAGCAGAATGTGCGTTTTTTTCCCGAAACTCTGCGTGTTCCTTTATATTTTTGCACCTAAAATTTGTCGTTAGTTTCTTGCTGCGCACACTTTCCTCTTGCTTTTGGCGGAGAAGTTTTTGGCGGAGAAATTTCATTTTGGTCACTTGTTGGCTGTGATCGGTTTGCTGGATCCGATGGGAGCCGCTTTCCGAACTCTGCAGCGGGTTTCCTTATCTTCCTTCTCTTTCCCCTCAGCTCCGGGTTCCGCAGTGCCAGTAACAAGGTCCTCCACCTGCCCTGACCGCTGCAAACCGCTACAGCAAAAACGGCGCGCAAAGGTGGGGGTTCTGCCGCTTCCTACGGATCGCGTCTCAGAAGGTGATAATTTGAAAAATCAAGTGACATTGAAGTGGGTTAAGGATTCAAGATGCAGCGAAGAGAAAACAATGCTTTCAGAGCTCCGCTAGCCTGGCGGTGTGGAGCTCCGTGAGGCGGTTCTGCAGACGCCTTGGGCGTGCGAGCTCAGATTGGGCGACGCGCAGCTGCGGGCCACGCGTGGGTTTCGCTCCTAGCTTCGCGGACGAAGCGGGTCTCCGAGTGTGCCTCGGGCTGTAGTCCGAGTCGAAGACTCTCTGCTTGATCCGGGTGGGAGAAACCCAGACGGTAGCCGCGGAACCTCCGCCTCCCTCCAGGACTGCTGGGGTCTCCGGTGGATGTGAATCAGGATGTAAGTGGTCACAGCACGGTCCTAAGATCATCGCTACCTTTTCTCCTTCCGCACCTTCTTTTCCTTTCAGACCGTGCTTTATAACCCTTAATGTGCATAAAATAAGCTGGTGTCCCACGGAACAGGCCGCGATCTCCCACTCGGGCCGAGAGGATTGTGTACCGGTAGGTGGCAAAGTGTCACATGGGGAAAGCCCAGACTACGGACTGTTGAGAATCAAGGTCTACCCAAAACCTCCCTGGGTGGCCCGGGACTTCGGGGCCATGGAACTCCGGATTATGGGAGCTACCGCTCCCACAACACTCGGCCAGCACAGGATTTGGCGAAAAACGGGATGGAGACGCTAAAGGAACAGTGTTACCCGCCACTCTTTCAAGGTGAACATGACGGCTGAAGACACTCAAGCCCTTAAACTTGGGAGGAGTACGGATGGAACCCAGAGGCACACCAGTTAGTGTGAACATCATGCGCGGGGACTTTGCGGGAGAGCTCACAATTCCGTGGAGCACAGGGACCCGGAGGTGGCTCCGCCCCGCCTCACTCCAGTCAAACTTCACAGTCTCTGTCGGGTGTAAAGGCATCTTTGCGCTCCCAGAGCTCTACTCACGGGTTGCCTGTACAAACTCTCTGCTGTGTGGCCTTGTATCTTTAGGTAGGGGACATCTTTTGTCTCTCGGCAAGAAGCTTTCCTCCGGGGAAGATAAAGTAATCGATAGGGTCTTTTTAAATAGCTCCGAGTTTCCTGTCGGGCCAGGAGTATCAGCGCGCACACCAAATCTGCTCTGGTATGTCATCTTATCTCCCTTCCCCGCTGTTGTCCCCAAACGCTGCCTGTCAAGAGAGACGCCACCCGCATTAGGACCCAGACTGGGGCCCTTCCGCTCGGGGTCACCTACTGCCCCCTCGGCTCCGCTGTCCTTCGCGTTCCTGGAGGGTGGGAAGGAGATGCTACAGCAAAGGTGAAGATTCTGGGACATGGAGGGGTTCACTGGGGCACACTGTCACTCAGAAGAGGCGTGTGTGGACAGTTTTCTAACCACGAACACGGGGAACAGTGGAACAGCGCGTTGACTGCTTGTCTGTTTGACGGGAAATCTAGCTCATTCTTCGAAGGGGCCTTTGGATCTCAGAGTGCTCCAGGCTGGCCCCAGCTTTCCCTAACCCCAGAATGACTTTGGTAGGGGAGAGGACAGGGTCAGCCTCAGAATCCCGCCGTTCTCCTTTGCTCCAACTGCTCCACTTCAGTCCACAGAGACCTGGAGTGGGGCTGCTTTTTAGCCAACGTGGGAAAGGCTGAGGTAGCGGTGACAAGTGACTACCGCTTGGGCAGTTTTTTCTTAAGGTAGTGAGTGATTGCTGGGGAAATCTTTGGGCCAGGCCTCTGCAGCTTGTACCCTCGTGGTTCTAAGACACCCTGATATTCTGAGTGTCTTAAGCATCGTTATGTGCCCGCACTTCATTTTTCTTTTTCTATATTCACCATGCTGTATCTTCCTTTTTAAACAAAGAAAAAGAAACTCTCTCAGATACCCTCGGTCCCCATCAGGACTGATATACACCAGATACGTCCATTTCCAACCTCCTTTCTGTCACGCTGACTCACAGGGCTGGGGAACTACTGACATTGCCGGAGAAATCACTTCTTGGCTCCAATACAGGCTTGCTCCCTTCCGATTGCCCAGGATCATTCTGGATTACTCGAACTGCTGAGAGAGGACCACCCACCAAAGCACAGCTTGGGGATAATCTAGGCCTTGGGAAAATCTCCTTTGTCATTTATCAGGGTTTATTTACCCAAGATAGCAGTTTCTGTACGGAAACAAAGTAGGGACAAATATCACCCTTCTCCCTCCCGCTAAGGAAGAGGCATTTCTGAATCTTATTCTTTAGGTCAGCCTTCTCCCAGTGTGCCTGTCTGTATTACTCCAGCCCTAACTGAAGACGATTCTTAGCAATAGCAAAAGACGGATATGGGAGCCAGGAGTGTTTTTATAGGGTGGGCCTTGAGCCTCCTGTGATGTGGTGAAGCCCACCGACTGCGAGCTGAAAACCTCAATGGGTTGGGAGCTGTGGCTCTGGTCTCTTGTGTTATTCTGACAGCTGGTCCTTCCAGGGCGGACCTAGGGATGGCCAGATAGGCTCAGTCAGAGCTCTGCTTGAAAAACACTTGAAGGGCATCTTTCCTTCTAACAAAAAGTGAGAGACAGGAGAGTGACAGGAGAGGGAACAGCTCTCTTCCTGCCTATGGATGTCACCACCCCGAGACTCTTGGACCTTTTCTTGAGGGGAAGCTATAGCGCCTGGTTGGTAGAGGTGTGGGAGGCGAGGTGGGGAGGCTGGTTCTACTCTATCTCTGTGCCCCACCCTTCTACCCCAAAGGCTCAGGGGCGGCAGCTCTGCTTCCCTCTGCTCTCCAGAGCCTTCCTAGTTCTCAGGACTTTTGATTGCAATACAGAAGTGCACAGAATAAAAGTGAACCGACCTGTGCATATTCCCAAACTGAACACCAGAAACAGAACAGCCAGATCCAGATGCCTTAAGCCTGGGTTTCCTCAGGTAACCACAATTCATTCATTTTCTCTCTCTCTCTCTCTCTCTCTCTCTCTCTCTCTCTCTCTCTTTCTCTCTCTCTCTCTGCCTTAGGGACCTGCTGGAATTACAGATGTGTGCAACCACGCATTACTCTTGACTAGAAACCTAAATGACTCTCACCTACTTTTGAGCTTCTCTGTACACTCAAGCATGAAGCCGGGCGACTTTGTGCCTGCAATATTTACGCAGCGTGGGCTCACGAGATCCTGCCAGGTTGGAGCCCTCAACTCTTTTTGCTCTCATTGTATTAATATATTCCAGGTTGAACCTTCCTGACTGAAATCCCAAATGCCCACAGTCGGAAACAGCCCCTGTACTGGGGCTCTGTGTACCCATCAAACGGAAAGACTAAAAACACTGTGCAAAAAACGACTTTCAGGTTGTGCGTATGTGAAGCAATGGATTCTGCTTTGAAAATGGAGTTTTGTCCCTGAGATGTCTCTCACTATAACCAAATATGTAGGCAAGTATTCCAACATCAAAATCTGAAGGGATCAGACCTCACTCTGGTGGGTAGTCACTCTGGTGGGTAGTCACTCTGGTGGGTAGTGCTTCAGTTAAGGGATGCCTCATTTGCTGTTCCCATTCCTGTTCTGTCACGGTCTCTTGCATGTCACATTTCCTGGTTTGTTTTTTGTTTTTTTGTTTTGTTTTGTTTTTGCATGTCACAGAACTGTGAGTGGTCTTTGTTCTGAGGGACTCTAGAGCCTGCCTTTCACACACACATTTCTATTGTGCAAACACCCCTGAGCAGCATTGCTCGGACCTAGGAGATTCACAGACTCAGTTTTAGTTGGTTCTCAACAGTTTTCCACACTGCTGTCCTGCGCTCTATCCATTCTGACAGGGTATGAGGCTTGCTGCTTCTCAGCAGCCAGTCAATGCTATGCGTCTTAAGTTTCAGCCATTCTGGCAGTGATGGGTTATCTGGACCGACTAGAGAATTTCCAAAGGCTTATTGGCTTTTTGAATATATCTGCCAAGGTGTCTGTCTACCTCTTCTGTCTTTTATTCTCATTAATATGTTTTTATTTAAATCTTAAAACTGCTCATTTTAACTTTTTTCTGATACAGTAATGATAACTGTTGGATATATTGTGTGTGTGTGTGTGTGTATGTGTGTGTGTGTGTGAGTGAGTGTGTATGTGTGTGT
>JADRCH010000008.1:13588416-13603434 GCA_019843965.1 Rhynchomys soricoides
TGTGTATGTGTATGTGTGTGTGTGTATGTGTGTGTGTATGTGTGTGTGTATGTGTGTGTGTGTGTGTGTGTGTGTGTGTGTGTGTGTGTGTGTGTGTGTGTGTGTGTGTGTGTGTATGTGTGTGTGTGTGTGTGTGTGTGTGTGTGTGTGTGTGTGTGTGTATGTGTGTGTGTGTATGTGTATGTGTGTGTGTATGTGTATGTGTGTGTGTGTATGTGTGTGTGTATGTGTGTGTGTATGTGTGTGTATGTGTGTGTGTATGTGTATGTGTGTGTGTATGTGTGTGTGTATGTGTGTGTGTGTATGTGTGTGTATGTGTGTGTGTGTATGTGTGTGTGTATGTGTGTGTGTATTTGTGTGTGTGTGTGTGTGTGTGTGTGTATGACATATAGTTTGCCGAATGCTTAAATCAAGTTAAACTTACAAATTTTCTCAAATACCATTCTTCCTGGCTTTCTGTACTCTGGGTTGCTATTATGCATAATCTTTCCCGTTCTGACCCAGCACCTTACTTGATCCTCAGGTCTTGTACTTGGTGGTAAGAACAGGATCTAAGGCCTCTTCAACAAAAGTCTACCTAGCCATGTCTCAATTCTAAATTCCATGTGTTCTTATATTTTTTTTTTAAAAAAATTAGAATGTATTTTGTGTGTATATGCCATGACAGACCACGTAAAGGGTTAGGAGGACAAGTTTTAGGGGTCATTTCTCTCTCAGTTTGTGGGGCCCAGAATCAAACTCAGGTTGCCAGCTGGTAGCAAGTGCCTTACCCTGTGAACCCAGAGCTGTCTCAGCATTCTTTGTGCTTCTACAAAACCAAACCAAAGACCTGACACCTTTTCTTGGAATATGAATGAAATATAAGCATCATTTAATACAGTCCTTCTGCAATTTGGTAGTTCTAAACACTTTTTTTTTTTACATATTAGGTGAAGATAGCATTTGATTTTCCTAAATTATTTTGATTGGATAGTTGATTTTATTGAGACAGGGTCTTTCTATGTCGCTTTAGCTGTCCTGGAACTCACACTGTAGACTTCAGGCTGGCTTCGAA
This sequence comes from Rhynchomys soricoides, assembly GCA_019843965.1. Taxonomy (NCBI): domain Eukaryota; kingdom Metazoa; phylum Chordata; class Mammalia; order Rodentia; family Muridae; genus Rhynchomys; species Rhynchomys soricoides. The sequence goes on from JADRCH010000008.1 coordinate 13,589,471, forward strand.
CTCACAGAGATGCCGGGAGTTCTGGGACTAAGAGCATCCATCAACCACCACCTCCACTTGGCAGGCTTATTTTGATCATTTAAAAGTGTCTGTAACCCATTGGTAGTTTTCTTTGCATGTTCTAACAGTTTGGTTTTTCACTTCTTACTGATGCTTGAAGTCTTTTTTCCTATTAGTTAGTGACCTTTGTCATGCTATTTTATGTAATGATGATGATGATGATGATCCCACCGTTTTCCTGATTGTCTTCTTAAAAGTTTTAATTAGGTTTTAGAGTGCTTAGTAATTTATAAAAGGGATATTCATGCACGTAGGGCTTTGATTCCTAGTTAGAACTCACCATGGGCCATGGTAGGGAGGGCGGGGCAGCCCAGTGTTAAGTCCACAGGACAAAGGTTGTAGGCTGCTTTACTTTGAGCATCATTAACCCGTGATAGGGATCCTTAGAGATTAGGATCCTAATACTGGCATTTCCATTCTGGGCATCAAGTCTGAAGGCAGATGAGGGAGTGTAAAGCAACCAGATCAGAGGGAGTAAGGCTCCTGAAGTCAGGCTTAGGGAGGGAAAGAGCCTGGGAAGACATTCAGGGGGAGACCTTGGGAATGTCATACAGAAAAGGTGTGTGGTCAGACTCAGGCTCTGGACTATGACTTCGTCTTAGTTCCAGAACCTTGATGTTCTCATCTGTAAAGTGAGACAATAGTGACGCTTTCTTAAAAGACTGTGAGCATTAACAAAAGCACATCCTTAATAGCAGGGCTGTTCCAGTGCATTCTCCCTGAAGGGGGAAGCGTGGGGGCTTGCTTCAGGTAGTCGGGGCACCAACAGATTTTCCCCAGTCGCAGTGACTTCTGGACAAATTGTTAGGTGGTCCCAGACTCCCAGACTCCTGAGTGAGGGTGGGGGGTGGGGGTGTCTTAGCCTGAGTTCTCTTACCCTGGCCTTAGCCCGCTGGTTAAGGGACACCGAAGGCCCTATGCTCAGCCACTGCTTGAGGTTGCTGGTTCCAGAGCACCGGGATGAAGGGGAAACCAGGGAAGGAAGAGTAGAAAGAAAAGAAGAGAGAAAATTGAGCGCAGAGAGTGGAGGGTAGCAGTGAGGAGAGAAGACAGCAGGAGGAACTTCTATGGAGCTGAACTTTTCTAAGTTTGAAAGAAGGTTCCACAGGATGCAAGATCCCCGCCCCACTCCAGCCATTTCCTTGACCCCAGGCTTTAGGTCTGCAGGGGACTAAAGCGCCAGGAAGAGCGTGTGGGGAGTCTGTCCCATGAGCCTTGTGCACAGCCGGCCAACTACTTTTCTCTGCGGGAACTCGGCACAGGGAACTGTTCTCTGTACGTTTTCAGACAGAAAGCGGGGCCTGGCTGGGTTTGGAAGAGAGAAGAGTGGGGTTCGTTTTTGAGATCCGCTGCGCAGTAGTGAGAACATGGCACAATATGTAACAATAATCACTAGTGTATTATGGGCTATATATAATATATATATATATATATATATATATATATATATATATATATATATATGGAGAGAGAGAGAGAGAGAGAGAGAAATGCATAAGGTTTTACACAAGTCAAATACTTTATACTTAAGGAGAAACGTATTAAAAATTTCAAATTAAGAGTCAATCTCAAATGTCTCAATATAAGAAATCAGAGGTAGGCAAACTGTCAGATATGCTAATTAGCTTAATCTAATCCTTCCACAATGTCCACACATCAAAGCGTCGCATCGTACCCTTATACCTTATGCATGGATGCAATATGATAGATACATCAATCAAAATAACACACTGAAACTAAGAAAGGCTTGGACACCCCTTGCCAATGGCCAGGCGAGGGTGAATGTGGGTTTACCCTTCTAACTCTCTTTCCTTTGATCCTCCGAGACCACGGAAGGGATCAGCGCACATGGAATACAATATACATGTGCAAAAGAAAACCAACCATCCGAATAAAAATGTCTCGCTGCTGACAACACACCTTGGAATTAACTGTTTCCTCACTTCATGGAGGTGCTGAGGATGGAGGTCCTGCCTTGCATAAGCTAGGAGAGTGCTCTGTCACCAAGCCATTGTGCTGCATGCCTGACAGCAGGCTTGGGCAGGGTTCTGGCTGAGAGTGGGCTGAAACTGAACCCTGGCCCTTTGCAGTCCAGCTGTGCTTAAGAACCAACTGGAATCCCAGGTTACTGCAGAGTCTTGCTCTCCCTTTCAGAAAGTGAGTGTGGTGCCAGAGTCTGTAGTTAGTAAAATCTCAGCAGGCAGGCCAATTCCTGGGTACCAGGCTCTGATAAAACTGCAGCCTGTATATTCTTGAGTACTTGCTCATTTGTCTTTCTGAGACTCCTCCTGGGGTTATCCAGGCCTCTTCATTTCTAGAAAGGCAACAGGGCTGCCATCAGAAAGCTTGCTATCTCTTGCAGCCTCCAGGACTGGTGGGGTTCAGACTCTATAAAAACCACATCAGGGCCGGGGATTCAAAACTTAGCACCCACAAAGGACATCAACCAAAAGGAAAAAAAGTAAATGCTTGGGGGTTGGAGGGATAACCTGTGCTCAGAATCCACTTAAATATCCCTGGTCATGGTGGACAGAGCAGGGAAGGTTCTGTCAGGAGGACCCCGGGTGTTAGCTGGATAGACAGCCTAGCCTAATACGTGGTCTCCAGGCCAAGGAGAAATGTCCCCTTAGTGGAGGTGACAGGATTCCTAAGGATGACAGCAGAGGTAGTCCTTGGCCTGCACACAAACACATAAACACGTGCACAAACATGCATATACATACACACAAGCATCCATATACACATACATATGAAAATGAATCTATACATATATGAATAAAAGTAAAAAGAACCCCATGGATGAGGAGAATAATAAACAGACTTAGTTTCATATCTCATATTCATGTTCCTTAACTTTTAATATTCAAGATTTCTATTATTTTGTTTGTTTGTTTGTTTGTTTGTTTGAGACAGGGTTTCTCTGTGTAGCCCTGGCTGTCCTGGAACTCACTCTGTAGACCAGGCTGGCCTTGACCTCAGAAATCTGCCTGCCTCTGCCTCCCGAGTGCTGGGATTAAAGGCGAGCGCCACCATCACACAGCCAAAATTTCTGTCATGTTAAAATTACATATGTCACGAATATATCCATTCCTTCCACCTCACTGTGTGACCCTGACTGGCCCAGAACTAAGTAGACCAGACTGGTCTCAAACTTACTCACAGAGATCCACCTGCCTCTGGCCCCATTAAAAGCATGTGCCACCATGCCCAGCTATGAATATATTCTTTTAAATTTTGTTCATTCATTCATTTTATGTACATTGGTGTTTTGCCTGCATGTATGTCTAAGTGAGGATATCGAATTCCCTGGAACTGGAGTTACAGATAATTGTGAGCTGCCATGTGGCTGGTGGGAGTTGAACACAGCTCCTCTGGAAGAGCAGCCAGTGCTCTTAACAACCTGAGCCATCTTCCCAGCCCCCTATTTTTAGTTGAAATAGAATTACATCACTTTCTACTCTCTGTTTCTTCCCTCCATCTGCTCCCAGATAGCCTTCCTTGACTCACTCCTAAGTCCTTCCTCAAATCTGATAGCCTCTCTTTTTGTGATTATTAATGCTATTCACACATGCGTGTGCATATGTACGTATGTGTATGCATAAATATATAAATAAAAGCACAACCTTTGGAGTCTGTCCTTGGTGGTGTTATCAAGGCTACCACTTTACATTGGACAACCAATAATCAGGCTCTTCCCTTGTAGGGGATGATGCTTCTCCAGCAGTCATTAGGTGCCTGCAGTTCTTTGTCTAAGGATAAGACCCTGTGGAATTTCTCCTTCCACATTAACATGCTCACTGGTATTGATGTTGTTTGGGTCTTATTTATGCAGCCATTTCAAGGGCAGACTGTTTCACAGCAGACTTCCTAGTATTCTGGCGCTTACACTCTTTCTGCGCTCTCTCCCATGATGCTTCCTAAGCCACAGACTTAGACGCTGGGATGTAGATGTATCCATTGGGGTATGGCTCCCACAATCTGCTGATTTCTGCAGTGTCCAGTTGTGGTTTTCTGACGGTTTCCATTTGCTATGAAGAGAGGCTTTTTTTGATGAGGGGTGAATGTTACATTTATTCAGTAAAGGTGGTTTGAGCATACCTCAATTTTTAACAAATGAATGCATAGTATTTCATATCCATAATTCAGAACTTATTAAATTATTTTCTGTTGGTAGATATTTGGCTTGCATCTCTGATCTGTCTGTCTGTCTGTCTGTTTCTGTCATTTCTCTCCCCATATAGAGGATTGAACCCAGTGCCTTCTGCCTTTACCACCCCACAGCATTCCCATCCCTTTAGAATGATTATCATCTACTGTCTGTCCACATGAGATGTCTGTGAGTGAAAAGCAGGCTGCTGGTGACTATTCTGGGTCATTTGGGAGTGTCCTGTGCTCTGAGATGCAATAGAGCCATAGAGTGTCTCAGTGTTCATTCATGAGGGGAGGGCTGGAAGTCAGGTCAAGACTTTGGTTCAGACACATGCTGGGTTCTGGGCTCCAGTGTCTATCTCAGATTTGGGAGCATTAGGATAGGCATCTGAGATACGAAAGAAACCACTCAGTGATGGGACAACTCCCTGGTTATAAGCTCCACCTTCCAAAAGCTCTTGCTGCTGGCAGAGGCCTTGGGGAGGCTGATTCCATCCCTGACCATTCATCCCTACCTCAGGGACAGTTTAAGATGCTGTGACCTGGGGTGAAAGACCCCAGATCCTGTTACCGATTCCTCTTGGAAGCCTCCATTCTCGGCCTCCCTGCTTCCTGTGACTAATTTCTGAAATCCCTGTGACTGAGAAGGTATAGGATGAAGTTTCCCACCCCTGGAGGGCTCCGGTCCCAGACTGGGGCCAGGGGGTTTGATGGTGGGTGACAGCTAGGACTTCTGTGTGGTCACATACAATCCTTCAAGAGCAGAAGCGGGAACCTTCATATTGGGTGGCAGCAGCTGTGGGGTACAGGGATAACCTCACTGATGGCTGGGTAGATAGGACTCTCTCTCTCTTGTGTTAGGCGATTCCAGAAAGCAGTGTACTCCCTGATGAAAAGGCCATGGTCATTGTCTTAGGGAATCTGCTGGGCCTGGCTCTGACAGTTCTCAGCTGCCCCATAAACCTACCATCAGTTCTATCCAGCCAAAAAGATGTCATCGCTGTTTTCTCCTAGCGACAAGGAATAAAAAGTAACTCCCCCAGCCCCGCCCAAAACTAAGGAGACAAATGGAAAGCTTTCATCAGAAGGTGCTGGGCTGTTTATGCAGAAATGCTTTGTGCTAGGAAGCCAGCTTAAGTGTGAGAATGGTGATTGCTTTAGGCGCCAGTAGTGTCCGGGACTCTCTCACACTTAATACACAGAACCCAAGAAGCTCAAAGTTAGAAGAACTATCAGCCACCATCAAGTACACTCAAATTCAATTCCTAAATAATATGTTTATGCAGCAGCATCTCGATACATTAAAACAGAAGTACCAAGGGTAGAAAAGACTCCAGATCCCTCTGACTTCTGCTATCCTGTGTTTAAACTCTCAGTCCAGTGTTTCTGCCAGGACACCCCTGACACTGGCTGCTGCTCACATACTTCTGCCTGGGGAAGCATCAGCACATATTACAGAAGTGTGGCCAATCGGTACCTGATCTGGATATGGTCAATGTTTAAAGTGGCTGAGCTACGTTGGTTGGTCTGTGTGGCTTGTTAGGAGTAGAATTCATCTTGCTTGCACGGATTGTACACATTGAGGGGCTGGCACTGCTTCTGCCTTGGAGCTTGAGAGCCAGTTGTCATCATCAGTCTAGTGCCTCGATGATGCACAGGGACAGCCTGAGGCTTTCAGGCTCTTTCATGGAGCACCGGCAGGGAGAGGGTTGTCTCTACTGTGCAGTGTGTCCAGGGTGGAAGCTGTTTCAGTAATTTGCATAAAACAGTGAAAACAACATTAACACCAAAACCTAATCATGGAAACCATCAAGGCCCAGGGACTCCAAGGCAGCTGGGGAAGTAAGTGTTTGTCTGACTCATTCATACTCTGAAGCCTGGGGCAAGGCAGTCTGGAAGACAAGACAGTCACCCTGATCATACTTCTGGATTGTGGTGTAAATGTAAGTCCTAGGATGAGGATAGAAATGTCCCAACTGGGCTCTGCTGGTGCAGCCAGCTTTCTACATGCCAGAGCTCAGCACCCACAGAGTCAACCTTAGGTTGAAAATATTTGGACCAAACTTGTGTAGGGCTTTTCTTATCATAATTGTCCAAAGGATACAGTACAGCAAGTACTTACATTACATTTGACTTATACTAGGCATTGCAGACCCTCCAGAGAAGAGTTAGATCATATGAGAGACAGTGTTTAGGTGCTATGCATATACCGCACTATTTTATAGAAGGGGCCTGAACATCCCTGGGTTTATAAAGAGGAAGGGTGTCTGGAACGAATCCCTCTTAGACAATTGCACATACGTTCTCTCTCTCTCTCTCTCTCTCTCTCTCTCATACACACACACACTCATTATGGGGCTGGGGTGACAGCTCAGTTGATAAAGTGCTTGCCATACAAGCCTGAAAATCTGAATTGAATCCCTCAGAACCCCTGTGGGGGAGGGGGAAGCGTTGGGCATGATGGCATATGCTTGTAATCCAGGCAATGGGGAGTCATAGGCAGGTGGCTCCTTGAGTCTTTCTGGCCAAACAACCTAGACTACTTAGCAAGCTCCATGCCAGTGAAAAACTTTCTCAAAAAGCGAGGTAGGGTGGGGCTGGAAAGATGGCTTAGCAGTTAAGAGCACTGGCTGCTCTTCCAAAGGTCTGGGGTTTAATTCTCAGCACCTGCATGGTAGCTCACAACTGTCTCTAACTCCAGTTCCAGGGGATCCAACACCCTCACACAGACATACATGCAGCCAAAACACCAATGCACATAAAATCAAAATAGATAAATAATAAAAAGCAAGATACGGGCTGGAGAGATGGATCAGCTCTTCCAGAGGAGCCAGGTTCCGTTCCTGGCATCTACATGGTAGGTCACAACCATCTTAACTCAAATTTTAGGGGCTCTAACACCCTCTTCTAGCCAGCACCAAGCATGCACAAGATATGCAGACATACATGCAATACATGCAGGCAAAACACTCATAAGTGTTAAGTAAATCTTTTTGTTTTTAAAGCAATGTAGCTGGAACCTGAGGAATGACAGCTGAAGCTGTCCCCTTGCCCCCACATGCACACGCACACATCTGAGCACACATGCACGCACACCCACAGTCCTCCAACACATTTATCTTACTTAATATTGTTTTTTTTGCATGCTAATAATTTTAGCAGTGAAACCCAAGCTGAAACTATAGTCTGGTTCTTCCTACGAGGCCTGGCTGCCCTATCTGGCTTGTGCTGACTCCCACCCTTCTTCCCTGCAGACCCACTGTGCAGTAGCTGTAGCTGAACAATTGGTTGCCTTGGGCCAGAGGTTCTCAAGCTTGTGTGCATATCAGAACCATCTGGGGGGACGTTAACACAGAGAACGACGTCTGCTCTCTGCTGTGTCTCTTTGACAGTTGCACAGAGAGGACCTGAGATTTTGCCAAGCCATGGTTAACACTTTTAATTTGAAAGAGGGTCTTGTGCTATATACCCCAGGCTGGTATAGAACTTATGTAGCCCAGAGTGGCTTTGAATTTGAACATCTTCTGCCTCTGTTTCTCAAGGGCTGGGAACAAAGGTGTGCTCTTCCTGAGACGACCTGGCGTCTTGCTTCAGTCAACAGAATATGATTCCACTAACCCTGAAGGATCCCCGGTAGTCTGCTCTCTGGAGGTCTCAGACTTCAAACCCTGCCCTTTTTCCCGAGACATTGCTGCAGTCATTTAAAATTACAAGTAGACAAGAGACCAGGTGGAGGAGCACGTGGCCCCAGCCATTACCAGCACAAGTGACAACACCCTGAACTTTCCTGAACCAGTTGGTGAACAAGTTCAAGGCTCTCATCTGAGGTACTATTGACATTGAGGACCAGATGATTCTTTGTTTCTAGGGGTGATGGTGGTAGGGGCGGGGAGCTACGGGTCATGCACCAACTTTAGCCTCTCCCAAGTAGAAACCAACCAGCAGTATCCATCACCATTGTCTTCAGGCATTCCAAGCATCCTGGGTCGTTGGGTCAGGATCGCCTGGTTGAGAACCAGTGCTCTAGCTGAACGTAGCAGCTGAGTACATGGGTCCTGGAAACCACCCCAGGAACCAGGCATCCATCTAACCTCAAACTGTGATAAGTCTCTAGGCTTTGGGGTAGTCCCTGTGTGGGATAACTGAAAGCTGTGAGTTAATCTGATTTCTCTCCTTTCATGTGTTAAGACTATTAAAGGATCATTTTAAAAAGCTGAATTCTGAAAGGTCCCAGAATCCAAGACCATTTGAGTTCCATGCTCAGATTTCTGGATTAGGAGTGCTCACCAAGTAAGACCTGTGCAGATACCCCACAGCAGACAAACAACCAGAAAACAAAGCAACAGTAGCCCACCCCACCCATGAAATCTGAAAAACATCTGGTCCCAATTATTACCAGCATAGAAGACTTAACCTTGGTTGCTTTTTTGAGGTGCTTGTGACTATTTTGTGTTCGCCTTTGTCCTTTGACCACGATGTGGAGTCATTCATTGGAAAGCTATTCAAAACTCTATTTATCCACCACAAAACAAAATACCCCAAAGCCCAAACAACAGCAACAACAAAGATCAAACCTTTTTATCTCTTGTCTGGTACAAGTCTGCAGTCAAGCTGCCAAGTTATAATTCTGTCCTGCTACCAGCGACCAATGTGATTCTTGGCAGATCAGAACCTGTCTGGTCCTCATCTTATGAGAAGAAGAACGTATCTTTTAAGAGAGAAATTCTGTTTACATTTATTTATTTAATGTGTAGAGGTGTGTTGCCTACATTTATGCATCATGTGTGTGCCTGGTGCCCACCAAGGCCAGAAGAAGGCATCCAGTCCCCTAGAACTGGAGTTGCAGATAGGTGTGAGCCACCAGGTAAGTAGGTGCTGGGAGCTGAGCCTGAGTCCTCTGCAAAAGCAACAAGTGTTCTCAAATGGTTTACAAAAGGTTTTAATGGTACGGAACATGGATGGGCATTTATCTATTTCCTGGGAAGGAGTGGATGGTGGTATTTTAGGTTTCACAGATCATACAGCTTCTGTCACAGTGACTCAGACAAAAGTAAAAGAGGAGTCACAGACAGAATGCTGGAGTGGGTGTGGCTTCCAGTACCTTCCTGCCACCCTGAGCAGCCAGTGTCATCTGAAGGAGAGAGTGACTGTCACTCAGTAAGACTTGATTTGCTCTAGACTGCAGAGGGTCCATCCCAGAGATGGCACAAGAGAAAGTTTTGCCTATTGCCTACTTTTAAAAAATTTCTTTGATGATTTTTAAAAATTATTTCTATGTGCGTTGGTGTTTTGCTTGCATGTTTGTGTGAGGCTATCAGATCCTCTGGAACTGGATTTACAGAGAGTTGTGAGCTGCCATTTGGGTGCTGGGAACTGAACCAGGGTCCTCTGGAAGAACAACCAGTGCTCTTAACCCTCTCTCCAACCGTTTACTTACTGTTTTAGTTACGGTTTCTATTGCTGTGATAAAACATCATGACCTAAAGCAACTTGGAGAAGAAAAGGTTTGTTACAACGTACAGTTCCACATCATAGTCCTTCGAGGGAAGTCATAGCAGGAACTCACACAGGGCAGGAACCTGGAGGCAGGAGCTGATGCAGAGGCCATGGAGGGGTGCTGCTTACTCAATTGCTCTCTGTGGCTTGCTCAGTTTGCTTTCTTATGAACTATGAATATGGTATATCAAGATTAATATACAATATACCACTCATTACATATTCATATCATTGTCAAGAACTCTCTGAAGAAGGCCCTGGTTCAGGTCAGGGATGAGTCAGGTCAGGGATGCATATCCCTACCAAATTTCCTGTTGAAATTGAAATTTAATCTCTGCTTAATACTCTGAGGTACTATGAGGTGGGACCCTGAAGAAGCAATTAGGTCCTAAGAGCTCTGCCTCCATGAGTGGATTAATCCACTTATGGATTAATGGATTACTGGACTCATGGGTTATCTTGAGAGCAGGTCTATCATGCAAGCCAATTTGGCTCCATTTCTTACCTAGTCACCTCTTACCGTGTGAGACCATGCTACCTCTGCAGAATCCCTGCCAGCAAGAAGGACCTTACCAGATGTGGCTTCTAGACTTTGGGCACCCACCGTCAGAACTGAGAGATAAATAAAACTTAATTCTTTATAAACTAGTCGCAAGTATTCGGTTGCAGCACTAGAAAACAGCCTACGACGCGTCTTTGAGATGGGTTAGACTTAGAGCCTGAGTTAGGACTCAGTATAAACACCATTGAACTTGAGGTCCTAGCATCACGGACACGCTGCTTTTTTGAGGCCCACGCTACCTCCTCCAGGGTTCTCTGCTCTCCTCGGCAGCAGGAGAGGGAACTCCCCTTTCTGTCTCAGGCCCCAGCTCAACTGTCACTTCCATTGTGCCACCTTCCCTTGACATTCTCAGCCACTTAACAAATATTTATCTAGGGGCCAGCCATTGACAAGTCCAGCTTCGCAGTCCGAGGGTTCACCAGGAAAAATAAAACAAAAAAGACAGAAAGAAAAACAAGGTTCTTGCGTTTAAGGGGGCGTTCCCGTGAAAGAAAATAAACAGACACGGAGAAGATGATTCGTGAGCCTACTGCCATGCTAACGGGTTGTTTCGAGGGGGCAAAGGAAGGAGAGGAGTGAGGGAAAGACCCCAGTGTCTAAGTATAGGGCTCAGGCATCTAGGCCGATTTCCCGGAGTCGGAGGACTTGAGGAAAACCAGTGGGCGTGAGGTGGGCTGGGCACGAGGCAAGAAAGCAATGGCTGTCTTACCGGGGGCTTAAATGTTAGGCTGTTTTTACATACGTCTAAGTTTCTCTTTTATTTTGTCTGTGTTGGGGACCAAATCTGGGACCTTATGTACGTGAGGCAAGTGCTTTGCACCAAGTCAGACTCAAATCAGCACCCACATCTAGACAGTTGTCTCCTGAGTCTGGACCTTAGTGGATATGAAGATTATCTGGAATTATCTGGAATGAAGATAGGAAGTGGAAAACCGGTGTACAGATGGTATTTAAAGCCAGAGGGATGGGAAATTAGACATTAAGACTGTAGGGGGGAGAAGTGAGCCCAGGAACGTAAGCAGGGAAGGTGTAGAGAGGGATGAGGTGGCCCAGGAATGGTCCTATCTTGGCTCAAGTTATTTTTTGCCCCTTCTAACTCTGCCACGCTCTATTTTTTGCTCTTGTTGAAAGGGTACGTTCCTCAGCAAGGCTGGAAGTGTCTTGGGTGCAGATCCCACGTCTAATGTTGATTGTTGCTATGCTCAGTGTGATGCCTGGTCACAATGGGTGGTCCTAAGTGGAGCTGGTGTCACAATCATACAGCTGAATGAAAAGCTGCCATCAGCCCGGTGGTCAGGAGTTGTCAGCATGGAGTCCATGCTTCCAGCCCGGTGTATTCCTCTCCACCCCCCACAGGTGGTAGTTGGCTCTTGGGTGTTGTATTCCAGATAGGATTTGTGAGACAGCCTACAATGGGGAATCCAGTTAAGAAAGTAGAATGAAGTGAAGCAGAAACTTTTGGCAGAAAATTGAATACACATAATACCACAGTTGGTTGAACCTTAGAGTTTGAGCTTCAAATTAAGGAGCAACTGGGTGAACATGACATCAGTGATGGTTATTTGAGGGGAAGTCAGAGGAGAAGTCTTTTTCCTCAGTGAGGAAAAAGAGAAAGGAGGGATCAGGGATTCAGTTTTATTCTGCAGCAATAAATACCGGGTCCTTATATCTGTAACTTTTATTTATCTTTTTTTTTTTTTTTGGTTTTTCAGGACAGGGTTTTTCTGTGTAGCCCTGGCTGTCCTGGAACTCACTCTGTAGACCAGGCTGGCCTCGAACTCAGAAATCCGCCTATCTCTGCCTCCCAAGTGCTGGGATTAAAGGTGTGCACTACCCTTTTATTTATCTTTTATCCTTTAAAAATTTTTTTTTAAATTTATTTTCATGTGCATTGCTGTTTGCCTGTCTGTCTGTCTGTGTGAGGGTACCACATCTTCTGGACACTGAGTTACAGACAGTTGTGAGCTGTCATGTGGGTACTGGGAATTGAACCCAGGTCCTTTGGAAAAGTAGCCATTGCTCTTAACCATTGAGCCATCTTTTTGTTTAATTCTTCAAAATTATTAAATTATCGTTGCTGCTGCTGCTGTGTGTATCCACTCACACATACTATGGCACATATGCAGAAGTCAGAGGACCTCTGTACAGAGTCAGCTCTCTCCTTCCTCCTTTGTGTGGTTTGTGTTACCCACTGAGCCCTGCCTCTGGCTCCTGCCTGTGTTTTAAACAGAAACTTACCCTCAACCATGGAGGAGGTGATAGTTGTGGTGAGCCTTCAGACAGAAATAAGTCTTCTCATGCTGGAGGAGGAGGAAGGGACTCTAGGAAGAGGAAGACGTGTGGGAGGAGATAGTGAGGCATGGACAGCTTCACAGTGATGTCAGACTCAGGAGGGGCCATTTTCATGGGAGGAAACAGAGCAGTAGAAAGCCAGGCGAACAGACTGTCACACAATCCTCCTGCCTCTGCTTTCATTGCTGCTGATGGACAGTCAACCCTAATCTAATTCTAGTCATCTATCTGTCTGTCTGTCTGTCTATCTTTGTGACAGGATCACAAAGGGCTCTATGTAGCCCTTGCTGTCCTGGAACTCACTATATAGACCAAGTTGGCCTAGAACTTACTATATAAACCAAGCTGGTCTGGAACTCACAGAGATCCTCCTGCCTCTGGCTCCCAGGTGGTGGGATTGAAGGCCTGCAGCACCATGCCCAGCTCTAGGCTCTAATCCCCATCTTTTAGAAGATATTTTACCACCTCCAAACTGATTTGAAGGCCTCTCTTTCCAGACTTGTTTTCAGTAGGCTGTTAAAACCATTGCCCAGGGTCCTTTTGCTTTTTCTCCTGCTTGGGATGTGCATGGCATCTCAAATCTGTGGCACCATGATGTCTCTGTAGGAAATCTCTCATTAGCTATTGAGGGGTTTGCTTTTTGTTTGTTTGGCTGTTGGGAGCCTCTTCTAAGGGATGGAGCCGTTCTTCAACGCATCAGCTATTTATTCAGATATTTTTCTTCTGTGTTTTCTTTTTCTTACACTGGTTCTTATTTATGTATTTTCTTGTCCTAGGCTCTGTATTTTTCATTCTTTTGTTCTTCCTTTGTCTGAGTAACTTCTGATCTAAAATAGTTTAGCATTAAAAGAAAAATTCAGGGGTTGGAGAGGTGGCTCAGTGGTTTAAAGCACTGGCTGCTCTGTCGGAGAACTGGGGTTTGAGTCCCAGCACACACATCATATGGTTCACAACTGTTTGTAAACCCAGTTCCAGGGCATCCAATGCCTTCCTTTGGTACCATACACAGCATACTGTACTGGCTAGGGTTCTTTCCTATTTGACAAGCTAGAGTCATCTGAGAAGAGAGAACAGTTGAGGAATTGACTCTAGCAGATCATGCTGTGGGCAAGTCTGTGGTGCTTTTTCCTGATTACTGATTGATTCAGGAGGCCCATTCTGCTGGGGGAAGCACATCTGTGGGCAGATGGTTCTGTAAGAAAGATAATCGAGCAAGCCAGTGAGCAGCACTCCTCTGTGGTGTCTGCTTCAGCTCCTGCCTTCAGGTTCCTGCTCTGCCTTCCCTCAGTGATGGAGTGTGTGTGCATGGAAGTGTAAGCCAAGTAAACTCTTTCCCCACAGGTTGCTTTTGGTCATGGTCTTTACCAAAGCTTCACCAAAGCAATAGAAAGCAAACTAGGACACA